>JABCMI010000040.1:2400000-3000000 GCA_026261945.1 Hirschfeldia incana | reverse complement strand
GAGCAGTATGCAATGGACTGCTATGAAGAATTCGTTGGAGATGCTAAAGTAAACAATGAGTAAAGATGTGACCGTTTTTTATCTTCCTCAGAAACTTGTTGAAACCCAATGGTACTTATGTTTGTGTGACCCTCATGGAACATGTTTCCTCAGAATTCGTTGGAGATGCTAAACTTATAAATCGTCGGAACTCAACAAAATAACGATATGTACATCTCGAAAGTTGCAGCCGAAGTCTTAGATTTGCAGGAATGAGTTTATCATTTAAAGTGGATCAATGAACGGAACAAAAGAAAATACATTTATGTTTGGTGCTCGATCTTGTGACCTTGGGTATACAATATAAAGCGAAACGTTATGTTTAGACTTCCATCTTAGTGGGTGACTATGGTCATAGAGATGCACACCATGTCTTATGTTTAACGACAACCATAATCACTGATTTTCGTAGATATTTTGAAGTTTAAAATGTTACACTACTTTACTATCTACTGGAACGTATGTCATAAAGATGTACACCATGTTGATAAAGATGCACACCATGCCTTATGTGTAACGCGAACCATAATAACTGGATACTGAGGAATTAGAACGACGCTTTAACTAAGGAAGAGTGTTGTATTACAACAGTAAATTATTATTCCCAAGTGTGGAAGGGCGGAAAAGTCGTGGCGCAACGAAAATCTCGGAGGAAAAGACCAACCTCTTTAATCCAGAAGCATCTGTCACACATGGCTTTAGGCTTGATAAACTCCATATGCCAGAGATCCCAATCGATATCCACCGTAGGTACACAGGGGCAATTATAAAATAAGGGTCGATCTATTGACATGAACATGAATTTCTTTGATTTGAAGCCCTGGTTCTCCACCCCGACCCACGGCACATCGTCCTCTCTTACAAGCGATCCAATTTCACTGACAGCTTCTCTCGTAAAACGAGCGAAGCATCTCTCATCACCCTAGTAGAGTTTGCGAGTCATTGCATAGGTATACAACGCTCGTGGGTATCCTGCATCCGCTGCTTGCTTCAGCAAAGCAATACCTTCCTCGTGGCGTTGTAGGCGGTAGAAATACTCAACACCCTTGATGTAAAGCGTATTGCGCAACAGCGTATTGCGCAAGCCTGTCCACCAAGGGTATTCATAGAGATCGAACGAATTGTAGACGGCAGGCGTGTCTGCCAACGCACGCATTGACTTACAAGTAGATCTGAGTCTGTATAGATCTTTAAAGGATTTTTTTGCGACGCAGCAGACAATCAATAGTTGGATTTCTGAAGGCAAATCTTGAAAGGTTGTCTCTTCCATTAAATCCCGATTTTTTTTAAAGAGTTGTGTTAATGATGTCTTAAGATTCAGTTTATATAATGAGTGGACCGAGGCAAATGAAGGGTTGTCTTTGTTTCACTGGTCAAACCGTTGGCTATCCGGAGCAGCGAGGGGTCGCATTTACCCTGAACCGAGTAAAAATAAAAATCTAGATTTTTAAACGTTTGGTAAATGTACATAATGGCCCCTTTTAAACATGATTTGACAGTGTTAGGTTGCAAATGTGGTTGGGACAATAACTTCTGGTATCAACTTCACACGTTTTCTCTAGAAACCTGTTTATTAAATTTCCATAATCCCTCTCGTACCTACCAAAACAAACCACCATAAATCTCCAACAAGCGATACCAAAGTGATGGAAGCTCACGTACTCCCAAATCTACCCGACGAAGTAATGATCAAAATCATTGAGATTCTCGGATATGAATCATTTTACAATCTTGGCCCTTTTTTGCGGGCTGGAAAATGGGGGTACGCCCTCGCACACGAGCCCTCAGTCTTGAAGAAGTGCGATGTTAGTGAAATGGAGGAAAGGTTCTGGACATGTCAAATACGCGAAGGCTGTCAGTTTCGGGAGTTTCATCTAAAGTGTGTCGCTGCTGGCAACATCAAAGCAATATACTCCGAAGGTCTCCTTACAGCACCGAGCATAGGACTTGAGGAGAGTATTAAAATATTGAAACCAAATGTCCCAATGCATGAATTCTCATGTCTAGCTGTGGCCATATTCAATGTTTGTCTTGGGGAGGACAAGGAAGCGAGCAAGGTCTTTCAGCAGTTCGCAGTTTATCACCATGATCTTCAATCGGATGAAACTTCAGAAATCGCAGAATCCATAGAGAACAATTTGATGTTATTTGGAGCGGAAAACCTGAACCAGTACAAATATGAGGAAACTTTCAAGTACCCGGATGATGTCATAGTTAAGACACCCAGGTGCGTGTATGGCGATGATCACGAAGATGTTGTAGAAGGGGTTTGCAAAAAATGCCGTCTCTTTTGGATTTGCGTCGACATTTCTCACATCCTTTAAATGTTACCAACCGGTAAATCTCCCTGTTTGTCTTCTATGTCATTTATGTATTAGTTTCTGCCAATTCCTCGTAAATGTTGTTCATCGTTCTGCATCTAATTAGTGTTGGAATAATGACTTTGCAAATCGAAATAACATACAAGCTTTTAGTTCAAAACGTTTGCTAGAGATTTACAGATACATCAATACAAGGTTGCAGTTCAAATTAAACATCTCTTCACATTTTTAGAAACCCGTTAATGATGTCTTCTTCCATTTCTTTACTTTTCGCTAAATCACTCTGGATGTTAGAAATGATCTTCTTCAACTCCATGATTGTCCGCTTCTTTTGGGCAATTTCGTCTCTAGCTTCAATCAGAGCCTGCTTTTGCCATCCGAACGGTTCTTTGACATCGATCCATTTGAAAAACCCACAATCTAGTGGAGTCTACAAAAAAAGTAAATCATAACCCATTCGAGAAATTACAAGACTATATTACGACATATACCTTCCAGCGTTCACACCCGTAGAACCTCCGAGCAGGATTTTTGTCTGTCCAAGATTTGCATTTCTTCGCCGGCAACGCACAGAAACATTGCACATCGGTTTCAGGGAACTTCCCCTTTCCCTGACACTTTGCCTTTCCCTTATTGATCGATCTGCCACCGAACTCCATATCTGTGCCCAGTCCTATCAAATTTGTGAACAACAAAAAAGTACTTAAATCGAGATGACACAAAAAAAGAAGTAATCTTAATACCTTAGTCGGGTTAAGGGTTTAGTATGGGCCGGGTTATTTTGTAAACCCGAACCAGTATTTCAAATAACTTTAATTTGAAATTTGAAATAAAGTGCACAGTGATGGGGCGTTGAGAATAATTGAATGGCTACGATGGTGACACCAATTCTTTCCAAATAAATATTACCTGCCCTCTCTTCTTTCTCCAACTTCGACCTAATAACACCTAAAAACATCCCTCTCTAAACTTAAGCAAAAATAATCCACCGATGTCGACTTCCAGCAGCTCAGATGGTTACGAGTTTGGTAACTGGTTACATTATGTGGCCGACTCTAACTTTGGAATCCCGGAAGAGTGTCCTTGCGGAAGCGCTATAATCGTTCAGATCTGTACAGAAGCCGCATCCATTCCGAAGAAATTCTTTGTATGCAAAGATTTCAAGGTGAGTTGTAATCTCGCATACAATTGTCCTTGTTCTTTCCCAAGATTTAAATGTCCGTTCAAATCCTATTTCCAGGATGACGGGTTGCACAGAAAGCAAGAATGGACCACCGCAATCGAAGATGAAACCAGACGTTTGAAGAAAACTGTTGAGGAGCACGACTCCAGCTTGCGTAGCTTAGGTGCTCATGACTATCGCGTTCAGAGAATTGCCCAAGATGTCGAGAGAAACGATGCAAACATTGCATACCGTGGTTTTGAGATCCACGAGATCGAGAAAGTCTTGAAGCAACACGCTGAGGAGATTGCATATCTCAAGGGAATTATTGAGAAGCTTTGAATTATCTTGTTGCTTGAGAAGCAACACGCTGAGGAGATTGATATATTATCTTGTTGTGCTTCTTTTGTAATAACTATTCAGGGAGACATATGAATCCAATTAAAAATTATGTATGGTGTGCAAGTACTTTATCCTCGTAATAGAATCCCGTCTTTTAATCTACGATAATTGTTTCACCACTTTCAACTGACATACTCAAATTTTGCAAACGATGCAAACGCATTGGTTATTGGTATGCAACAATATAACCACGGTGTACGGAGATAAAGAAGTGTGCACGAACAGTAAACCATCGTAGGTTATGAAAACTGGCAGATTGAGAGTTCACAATATAACAACTTACTGATTGAGAGTTCACATTTTGAAGTTTGAAGGTTATGAAAAACCTCGTAGTCAGGGCATAGATGCATTCCAAAGGGGTATCATAAACCGAGTTGTTTTGTTTAAAATCGAGTTATGGAAGTATTATATTATCTAAACCGAGTTGTTTTGTTTTAAACTTGGTACACCTTTCCTTTTATGTGGTACACCGGTTATTCGTGATGTCAATAACCAAGGGGTATCATAAGCAACGTAAAGGTTATGAAAAACCTCGTAGTCAGGGCATAGATGCATTCGAAAGGACATGAATCATCTGTTTGTCGAAAAGATGCGTTCCAAACGATATCATATTTTATCTATAAATACAAAGCGCACAATACCCCACCTTAACGTCGGTTTTTTTCTATCAAACAGAGCCCACTGATCGAGTTAGAAATGGAGAACATGAACTTGGATTCCCTCCCTCTTTCAATTCTGACTAAGATTCTCGTCAAGGTTGCAGCAAACAGTATGCGGGACTTTGGCGCTGCAAGAATTGCTTTTCGCGGGTTCAACATTGTAGGAAGAGATGATTACTTCTACAGATCGGCCAATCTCATTTACCTGCTCGATTCGTCCTACTTCATACACGAGGTCATTGCTGTTCGAACGTTCAAGCTTAACTGCTACCGTCTAGGTAATCCAGAGGCCATCTACTTGAGAGGAATGTATGAGTTCTTCATCCTCCATTTAGTTGATGTAGGAAGAGAAAAAATACACCTTGCTGGTGAGAGAGGCTGTTTGTTGGCCCAGTTTGTAGACGGTATGATGAACTTGGCCTTTAGCGTTGATGACAGAGGAATGGTTCACAACTACCCAGAATTTACCCGTCAACATGTGGATCAGATGTTTCAAATCATCTGTGATTGGGAGCTTTCAGGCAATTGGGGTTACGAAAAACCTGCCATCTTTCTCTCTGTTGCTGAAAGGATAAACCCTGAAACGGCATTCTATTGCTGGTGCTCCAGATTAATAGAACCAGTCTTGGTGGTCAAGCTAAATGGATCAAGATCACCTTACCAATGCGATCGTTGTTTCTGGAATACTGCTGCTTGGGACTTCTGCGATAACATACACCTGACTGCTCGTTTTTGGCCAATTGAAGATTAGTTTCGTCAACTATTACTCAATTTCTGTAACTGAATCTTCACATTTAGACAAAACTCTTTTTATATCTACTGATTACTTTATTTATTTTTGATGTATGAAAATTATTGTCTGACGTTTATGAATGGTTAACAACTTAAACGTTACATTATTAAAAGTGTACAACTTATTATTAAGGGTGTACCGAAATTTGGGTCTTCGTCGGTGTTTCGAACTGTATTTGTTATTTTAAGTATAAGCAACCTTCCACTATAGTTAATAAAATCAAAGCCTAAAATTTATTTACAAAACGCGTCCCGTAAGAAACTTATATTTACAGAGCATACAATATCTGTACAATAAAAGGGGCACGCTGAAACCCTAGGCCGCCGTTCTCATATCATCTCGATCTGTAAAAATATCAAATCAGCCGATCCCAGTCGACCTTCCGCCGATTTCATTCTCTCTTTTAGGAATGGCCGATTCAGGAATGGCCGAATCGTCTCTTCAATCTCCTATCAAACCACATTTCTTTAAGCCCCTCCTCCCCGGCTTCGAGAATCAACTCGTACTCTACAGAAACAATTAATTCCGGTTGTATTAATGTTAGATCCTTTGCTAACCTGGAATCCATGTTTGTGCAGAGCGTTCCTCAAGCTTTCTTCGCAAAGCATCTCCAAGGACGCAACGAGCACATCAACACTGCTACACTGATAACAGATGCGTCCGATAAAGCCTGGGTTGTGAAGGTTGACGGTTTGAAACTCGTTGATGGGTGGACAGACTTTGCAGCAGCTCATAGTCTGCGGATTGGTGACATCGTAATTTTTAGACATCAAGGAGATATGGTGTTTCATGTCACACCTTTCGGCCCAAGTTGCTGTGACATTCAGTATACTTCAGCATCATCTGACAACAACAAAATTGGTAAACTTTAGTTATATGGAATGTTATAACATCGATGCAGAGCAAATATTTTTGTGATATAACTGTTCTGGTCTCCTGCTCTAACTTTCAGAAGTAACAGGGGCGCAGTCTTCTTTCGCATCTCCTTACTCTGCCGATTTCAAGAACAACTGTTTCTTGGCTGAAGTCAGTAATAAAAATCTAGAAGAAGACAAACTGGTAAGTCTATTTCGTCCATCTATTATATGGTTTAGTTATATATAATTGTGCGCTGATTACCTTTTCTTCAATGCAGTATCTCCCTCACGGAGCAGCGACTTCTCATGCTCTGAAGAAACACTTCCAACACACGTTACTGATTAACAAAAAAGGAGACTCATGGAAAGTACGTTTGCATTTTTCCGACGCAGCGGGTAAGTACTACATCGGAAGTGGGTGGAGAAACTTCTGTCGGGATAACAGGTCCTCTATTGGGGACCTTTTTGTCTTTAATGTCGTTGGAGATGGGATAACAGAGCCATTGATGTGTGCGTGTCCGAAAAACGCACAGGTCGCAGAATTACTGAGCAAACACACAAGCAGAAAGAAGGGCAAACCATGTCTTTAGAATTCGCTCTATCTATCTTTCCTTTGTTTAAGTATTTGTCATGTTTCTATTTCGTCTGTTTTAACTGGTGCCTATCTGTATTAGTAGTATCTTCTTCCCCCTGCTCTATTATTATACATCAACTACGTTCTCGCCTTTTCCTGCTATTTGATTATATAACAGCAACCATAAAATATGTAATATCTATCGTGTACATAAAATTCTTATCGGTGTACAACATACATAACATGCATAATTATTATACATCAATTAAGTTCTAGACTTGTCCTGCTATTTAATTATATAAAAGCAACCATAAAATATGTAATATCGAAGGTGTACATAAAATTCGTATCGGTGTACAATATATAATACATGCATGATTATAATACATCAATTAAGTACTCGACGTTTCCTGCAATTTGATTATATAAAAGCAACCATAAAATACGTTATATGAATGGTGTACATAAAATTCGTATCGGTGTACAATATATAATACATGCATGATTATAATACATCAATTAAGTACTCGACGTTTCCTGCAATTTGATTATATAAAAGCAACCATAAAATACGTTATATGAATGGTGTACATAAAATTCGTATCGGTGTACAATATATAATACATGCATGATTATAATACATCAATTAAGTACTCGACGTTTCCTGCAATTTGATTATATAAAAGCAACCATAAAATACGTTATATGAATGGTGTACATAAAATTCGTATCGGTGTACAATATATAATACATGCATGATTATAATACATCAATTAAGTACTCGACGTTTCCTGCAATTTGATTATATAAAAGCAACCATAAAATACGTTATATGAATGGTGTACATAAAATTCATATCGGTGTACAGTATATAATACATGCATGATTATAATACATCAATTAAGTACATATTAATCTATTGCCAATTGTTCTGCTCACTTTGATTCTCGACTTGACTCGGACTCGCTCCGGTGGTGTTCGTCAAGGTACTCCTTGTAGTCTTCAAGATCAACCTTGCAATCGGATTCCTCATCGCTCCCACCTACCCCCTCCGGAGTAGACCCCTCGCTGTCGTAAAAAGCATCATTGTAAGCAGGAAAATCATTTTTGTCACCACCCTGATCGGTATCTTCTGGATCCCCGCACAAGTTCCTGGTGGAATCTTCTCCGGTTCGGACTTTCTTCTTCTGGCGGTTCCCCGATTCGTCAGATTCGGTTGTCGAGCCATCGGTATCACCCAACGTCTCGCACTTTCTGCTTCGGGATCTCTTCTTTCGCTGGTTGCCGGTTTCATCCGTTTCATCACCCTCTTCAACATGTAAAGCTGCCTGCATTATGTCGTCAATGTTTAAGAACACGTGATCCCCAAGCTCTGCCCGTATCTCCTCGCGTAATCCATCTCGATACATCCTTACCAGGGTCTCCTGTTGCAAGGTTTCAAGGAGTCCATCTTTAAGGAACAATGTATTGTATTCTCTAACTGTAGAACTTCCTTGCTTCATTTTAAGGTTGTGTGTGCAAAAACAACCCCACCATTCGTTCTATTTATAGGTTTATGGCCAATAACTTAAACATCGCTACGCACCATTTCTCTGTTATACAACCGTTGGTTAGTGGGATCATGTAACCGTTCAACCGTCCCTAAGTTACTTAACATCATCCATACATAAAACAATTGGTCCTATAAAAGACCCAACATACATAACAAAAGATATTAAATAACATTACACAGAACAGGGTGAAATTTGAATACATTAAACATAACATTCGATCAGGCATAAGATTCCAATAGATCAGACATTAGATCACATCAACGACCCCTCATCAATACACGCTTAAGCTCTTCGATGTCCTTACGCATTGCCTCCAGCTCATACTGCAGCTTACGGTGGAGCGAGACCTCCTCGCGGAATTCACTTTTCATGACATCAAACTCTTCCTCGATTGCGTGAAGACAGGCATGTCGGATGTGCAAACCATCGTCCTAGAAGGGAAAGAATATTGATGTGATTGACGGTTGTTAACATAATTTCGATGAACTAATTAAGTAATTACCACAAGAACCATTCTTACCTCAAAAACCTTGCATACATAGTAGTCCGTTCCTGTGTCGTCGGTTTCGACCGTTATAGCGCCGCCGCACGTACATTTCTTAGGAATGAAGTAGTTGGCATACAAGCAAGCAAAGCGCCAGTCAGCGTCTCGTTTGTGCTCCTTCATCTCCGCATAGTAAGGATCCGCCATATCCGCCATATACGAATCAGTTGATTTGTTTTTGGATTACAAACAATTTTGGATGTGTTGCGAGAAGAGTTCGAGGTAGACACAGCTGCTTAAATAGGAATTATTACTTACAGTAATCCATAGACAACGGCTATATTCGTTTAAAATCCCTCACAACGGCTATGTTGACTTTTAAAATCACTCACAACGGCTATGTTGACTTTTACAATATTCTTTGTAGCCGTTCTATTCTTAGTTCTAGTTTATCATTGTACACCGGTTCTTAGATCAGCCCCCCGTTGCTGTTCTCAGTGTTGGGCCTGACGTCGATACGAATATAAAGAGTTAAGGCCCAAATATTATGTTTTTGGTGGTTACTTCATCAAACTTTTTAATTAATGACTTATACAGTTGGATTTGACGGTTGCGCTTCTCCAGATCCTCTATATCCTCTCGGAAACTGTAATTGTTTCGTCTTTCTCCTCATCGTGTAGATCTAATTGCAAAAAATAAAAATTCGAAACCCTAAAAATGTCGTCTTCCTCATCTGCCTCCAACGATCGCCGCCGTCTTGAATACAACACCACAAGTTCCGACGAACGTTCAAGTTCCTCACCTGAGCCTGTGGTGGAACAACGACGTTTTATGACATTTCAAGCGCGGCGACAAGCCAGTCGGGGGTTCTTTATCGCCGGCCCACCGGTCCCAAACCCATGGTCAAATCGTCATCTAAGCGAAGAAAGTTTCCGTAAGTATCAACAACTTTGCATACGAGGGTTTCAAGTTCAGGGGTTGTTAGTTTTAGATGATCCGGGTTTTGCTGAGGCTCGCTCAATCGTTGAAAATGTGGGGTGGATGTACACTGTCTTGCATGTGCGGCCTTTCTGTCCTAGGGTTGTTAGGGAATGCATCTCCAACCTATACGGTGCGGACGCGGGCGTTTTTATAAGGGGTAGCCGTTTCGATTTCGACCCTGTCGTGATTAATCAACTATTCATGACTCCGATTGTGGAACAAGGTCACCCATGGGAGGATGATGATCTCTCGCGTGCAATAACCTTCCTCACCGGTGGTCGCTCTACTCACTGGGAGCCATTCTCCCTAACACACCTCCTCCCCCACTACCTTTGCCTCTACAGACTCTGTGAGTTAAACTGGCTACCTGGATTCCATGTAGATGCAATGCTAAAGAAGCGGCTTCGTTTCCTCTACGCGTTTGTAAGAAACAAGCCGATAGACTTTGGTCGATTGGCTTATGACCAGGTTATCGAGATGTCTCGTCAGAGTGATGCCGACAGGAAAATTGTTCTCCCCAGCTTGATCTATCAGACTCTCATTCTTCAGAGGGACGTTCCGCACATTCCAGGTGATGAACGCCTAATTGGTCAGCCTCAATTGGTTAGCGGAGTCGAGGCGGATCTTGCACAACGTAGGGGGAGAAGGGGTCGTATCCATTCCGATGAATGATATGAAAGGTTTATAAGTAAACCCATCGGTTTCTCACTGCATTTTGTTGTGTTGTTTTGTTGTGCAAACTCTATGTTACTCTAAGTTCTGTTATCGGCTTGTAAACTAAGTACCTTATTCGGATGTAATATCGACTCCTGTTATTAGTATTATGCATGCTTTGTTTAACTAATTGGTGTACAACAAATTTCCACTACAACCATAATATATTGAGTACCAAATTATCTGTACTTAGGAAATATCACGTACACCGCAACAATTATCCCGTACACCACAATACGCTGTGGACTTACGCAGCATCTATATCCAAAAAAATACATTCCGCAACAAATAGCACGTACACCGCAACAATTATCCCGTACACCACAATATTCTGTGGCCTTGCACATCGGCTAGATCCAAAAAAATACATTAGCGACCCAGTGCTCACGTTATTTATCAAAACCAAACATTTCTTCAACCTCTATTCAGGGCTTCTCTTGCTTGCAAGTGGTCTTCTTGTGACCTTCCTTAAAACAATTTGAGCACTTGTTGGGCTTATGCTTTTTGCTCCCCCCCTGATATAAACAATAGAGTTGTTATAGTTACAAATTTAGCAGTACGTAACTGAATTGTTTTTCACAGAACAGTCTTACAGGTATCTCTCCTGGGGACAGTTTACGTTTGACTCCAGGTCTTCCCTTCGTTCGTTTGGTCGTTGGTGGATAAAGATGTACAGTTAGTATTTCGGGCGGCACTGCAACATCCTTTGGATCCTGAACAGGAAGTATGACACCCTTAACTGTTTCAGCCCATGTCTCTTTCTGATGTTCTTTGCAAACAAACGCGGTGTACTGCATATTACGGTAAGACGCACATGCAATGGCGTGCCGACATGGCAACCCAAGCTTTTGGAATTCGAGGCAAGTGCAAGTTCGTTTATCCAAATCAACCGTGAAACCAAAACCAGTTGGCTTGTGCGTGACTTCGAATTGCCAAGTTGAACATTCCAGTACTAGAAGGCCCGCTGACAGTACCAGCTGTTCGACGAGTATCTTTTGGATATTATCTGGAACATTCCCCTTCATCTTACTGATCTCCGTTTATCTGCTAATACACCATGTACACAGCTTCCAGGCGTATAAACTCGAACAATGCCATTATAGGACTATCACGCGCGGGCAACAGAGCATTATTCAACGATTCAGCAACGTTAGAGGTCAACACGTTAAATCTGTCCCCTTCGAAATGTGAACGTGTCCATAGCTTCTTGTCGATCTTCTCCAAATAATCCCAGCACCTCCAATCCGTCAGTTTTAGAAGCTCCATTATCTCATTAAACTCGGATACCCTGAAGGCTTCACCTGCCCGACCAAACATTGCTTTCTGCTGCAAACCCTTGTACTTCTCCTGAACATTTCGCTGGAGGTGTACAAGGCAAATACCGTGGTGTGCACGGGGATACCATTTATCTATCGCAGCGAAAATTGATGCGCATCTGTCTGATATTATACTTAAATCTGCACCATCCTTTACTATAGTGGATAATCTCTCGAAAAACCATGACCAAGCTTCTGTGTTCTCGCTTTCCACAACTGCGAAAGCAATCGGGAATACCCGGCTGTTAGCATCTTGTCCGCTCGCACTTAATAAAACACCTTTGTACTTTCCAAACATGTGCGTGCCGTCCACCACTAGCACCTTACGCAGATGTTGCCAACCATCGATGCATGCTTTCAGAGACATAAACGCATACTTAAACCTTGTTTTTCCTTCTTTGTCTCTTTCGGTTTTAATATCGGTGATAGTTCCAGGATTTGCCAGCTTCAGTACATGGAAGTACTGTGGTAGCATCTTGTATGATTCCTCCTCTGTACCTTGCGCCGATGCAATCGCTAGTTCTTTCGCTTTCCAGGCTTTCCAGTACGAGCATGTATAGTTGAATTCCGTTCGCAATATTTCCGGTAGTTCCATAGCACGAGGTCCGGCGTAGAGCCTCTCGTATTTCGAACGCAATAGAGCTGCAAGCACTTTGGATGTACCATGTTTTTTATACTTCCCTCTAACGTCGGCTACGCAAACATGATCCAGAATGGCCTTTTTTACCAGATAAGTTGGAGATTCACCGAGTTGAACAGCCACTACTCTCCAGTTGCAATCTTTTTCGTGACATTTCGCCGTTAGTCGACGTTTGCAATGCCGGAGCTTAAACGAGCACACCTTCGCGATTGCGTAGATAGCCAACGTCAACTTGCACTCCGCTTTGTCTTTGAACCTCCTCCCCACGAATATATTACAGTCCTCTTTGCTGAAGTCAATATCAAGCGGGTTGCAGCTGCTACCCTCCATTTCATTATACACACCCTCTACATCATTAAATCCATACATTTCTGGTACTTGTATGCCTTTCATAAATGCTTCTCCACCCTGAATTTGTGTGATACCGCTGACAGCAGGCTCCGCATCGTCCTCATCTACTAGCTCGGGGATGTGCGTGTTAAATTTCTTTGGGGGAGTTTCGAGACATATTTCACCACTTTCAACGGCCTCAGGTGCTTCCTTGGAGGCACATTCAGCGTCTGTGAGGTTACCATTCACATTATCTCCAGCTTTGGTCATTACTTCAGAAACACCATCATCATCATTATCTTCAGTCACTCTCGTGTGTTTGTTTTTATTTTGAGGGGGCGTCACAAGAACAACATCAACATCTACCTCGGTCTCCGTGACTTCTGCGTTCAATTTGGAGGGCGATCCAAGGTCTCTTGCTAGATCGGTGATTTCCACAGATGAATCGTTTTTTTTGGATATATATCCACCTCCACGTGCTACTTGCTTCTTCCCACACCCCGCTTTTGCAGACCCTCCGCGACCAGTACCACCAGGACGCCGAATACGCTGTCCACCACTTCTTCCTTTGCCCGGACCTTCTACAAAATCGTCGTCGTCGTCCGTCACGCAATTGTTTCTGCAATAATCATGCCAGCCATTGTAGTCGTATTCCCCATCATCTCCATCATCTTCTGCAGCAAAATCTTCGGCAGCTCCTCCATTATTTCCATTCCCCATTGAAAGAGGTTCAACACTTGCCGTTCTTGTCTCTTCTATAAGACTGGTTTGCTGTTGCCGATCATCTGAATTCCTTTTGACTGCGTCTCCTTCTTCGGCTTTCCCTTCCTCATTCTCTACATTATCCGCTGCCAAGTCACCTCCGCAAACGTTCCCATTTTTCTCTCCATTAGGCACTGCCACTTCATCTCCACAATCGTCACCCGTTTCTTCCTCGCAATTTCTCTCCAACTACCCCACTCGCATCGTCACGAGTTTCTCCGCTTTTCTGATGTTCCTTTTCACTCCCTTCCACTCTTCCAGACTGCGAGTTGCGTTTCTGACGATCTTCAAATTGCTGAACTTCCATCAAAAAGGCAACATCTTCATCAGGGGGTGGAACGGGTGCATTCGTTTGGTTTCGTATTGCATATTCCGACCTTAGAAATATCGTCACTCCTCCAACACTTTCCCTGAATGTTACGAAGAGATTAACGGATTTGTCTGCCCGGTGAAGCGCCTTGAAAATCCTGAAATCTTTGTCTGTTGCTATCTCAACGGGAGCAGCCTGTGGGCCCACCATTTCACCCTCTCCATCATTCAGCCAATACGACACCTCCGCTAACACTTCGCTTCCAAATAGCCCATACGCAGTTAAAATAGACCCTTGCAAGTCCTCAGTCCCTCTAATTCTGGACGAATCGACTGCTCTACCCAATCTATCGTTGTCTATCTTGAAATCCCAAACTCCGGTGTCAAACATTATCCACCTCCCAGCCATAACAACAAAGCAAGAATTACACACACCTACAGTACAAGCATGAACACCCGTTAGGGTTGTTTACCAAACATAGGAACCAAACAATTTTTTTTAAAAAAAGAGAAACTTATAGCTCAAAGTCTGTACCTTCGCCTCTGTTGGTCCTGATTTCCTTACTCACCGTTCCACCGCTTCCTGACCCGACATTCCGACCACCGCTAAGTGTTTCCATCCTTTTCGGTTGAGGTGGATGAGCTTCCACGGCCTCAGATGATTGGATTAACTTCTACGCCTAGGGCTGCTTCTTTTAGTTGTACACCAGTTTTTATCACCTTCTCACCATTACCGAGTTACAGATTTCTTACACATTAATTTAATTAATATTACCACAAATATCAGAAAACAGTAAACGGCGGGAAAGGTTAATATTACCTTCCACCTTTGTGACCGGTCACCCTTAAAAAAAAAAAAAAAAAAAAATTAGACCCTTACACGTGCGAAAGCCTCTGGGCCGATAGGTCACCGCAAGTCTTAGGGTCGTTACTTTGGGACGATCTCGGAAGTTTCGTGGGTCACGGCCCAGAGTTTCAGGGGTCATAAGGCCAAAATCGTCACCGATTTGTTTCTCTCCCCCTAGCGGCCCGGTTCGACAATTAAAACTTCAAGCGACCCGAAGCCCAATTTAAAAACTTGCCGCGACCCACAACACTAAGCCACCCTGGGATGATGTGATATAGTCATATTATAAAAAAAATTAAAATAAAATAAATAAATATCAATGATCAACTTAAATAACAAATACATGTTATTTTGCAAATGTAGTAATACACGTTATTTTGCAAATGTAATAATAATTAAAAAAAAACACTATAAAAATTCACATTAACAAACGAATATAAATCAAATTTTTTTATAGCTTATGAATTTATTTTGTATTTTGTAAAACTTTTTTTAATATTTCAGTATAATAATAAAATCTAGTTATTATATGTGTATATAAATTAATAAATAAATAATAAAGAAGTAGATAAACATAAGATAGATATATGGGATTATCTTTTCTTTTTAAAAACACGTTTTTCTTATTTTCAAGGTAATTTTATAATATTAATCTCTAATGAGTTAAATAATAAATTATTCACTAAATATATCAAAACTTTAATGAATAAATAAGATAATATTAAATATTGGTATAGTGAAAAAAATGTAATTATCATGTTTTCAAATATTTTTATTATTAAAATATATAAAAAATATTTATGAAGATTATTGATTAAGCCTAAAATCATGGAGAATATGACAAATATACAAAAAGTCCTAAAATTGAAGAGAAGCTGATACATAAGCTAAATCATTTCTCAAATAATAGTATAGATTATTGCAAAATAATAAGCTGACAAAAAGAACACAACAAACAGTCAAACACACATGTGAATCCAACATTATTTTTTTTTTGTTTGCTGGACTGACAAATAAGGAGTGTCACTAACTTTTTAATTACATGCAACTATAGTCACAAAATTTACCAGCCATAAATGAATTCAATTTACTGAAAAAACATACCCTCAATGAGTGAACTCTTGTTAGGCTATATATGGTCCGTCTCTAAATCACTTTTCAATGTAAATATGATTTTAGTGAGTAAAGAAATGGATAAATAGTGTGTGCATATCTAGCCTGATCCCCACTAGTCTCGGTTTTCCTATGACAGGATTGTCTGCATTCTATGTGGTGCTGAATATAATTTTCATTAGGTTATCCTTCATAAAAATACATTGGATCGAACTCTTAACTACATATATAAATGATATCAGGTTTTGAACATCCTGTCAACATGTAAGACCGTCCTTAATCATTTTTTCTCTAGGCAATCGTTTTTTTTTTTGGTTGAAGGCTACCAAACCAATATATTGTTTTTTTTTTCTCATGTTACATTGATATCAGTTTTGAAAGTAGTACCACGATTAAAGACGATGGTTCTCTATTTCTGCTAACTAGTTAAAAAGTTGAGCAAGCGTACATCTTACACTTATAAACTCAATTTTAAACCATGGTGGCTAGTTTGATGAATCTTGCACGTAATATATAAAATCAGATTCACAGAACATATAAATTACAAGCTATCATTATTAAAAGAAAAAAAATTAAGAGTATGGAAGAATGGTGATTGCATCTTTGTCCTGTACTTCACACTTTCACCTATCATTGTACATTTATACTAATGTGCATCTCTTCGACCGTACACATGCTAAGGCCATACGCAATGGAGGATCGTAAACGAGTTCACACGCTTCCCAAAACCAAAATATATTAAAATAGTCAAATCTTCACGAACCGGGTTGCAAAGCCTCTTCCCCACGAGACGGAATCACTACTGTTTTGCAGATCTTACGCCACGTGGTGATCCGCGATTGGTCAATTTAAAAAAAAAATATTAAACAGTAAAAATTAAAAAAAAAAAATAATAATAAAAAAATAACGAACCTCACAACGCATCAGCGATGCGGGTGCTCTAAGCGTCACGCCTCGCGGTCCACTTTAATAATGTTGTATTTTTATTATTTTTTAACACTTTAATAATGTTGTATTAAATCTTGTCGATAAGTTTATTGTCTTAAATCTTGTCCAGTGATAAGTTATCAATTTTGAGAATAAGTCTTTTGAAAAATAATAATTGGAAGGTCTAAGCTATAACCGAAGTCATACATTTTTTTCTAAAAAGCTTTTACAAAAGAGTAAATCATAAAATGAAATAAAACAATTGGATCTAACGCTCTGATTGACTAAGCTGTTCATAACGGAACAACTCTAACCGCATCCACCGCAATTCCCTCGTCCTTAGTTTCTCCGTCCACGACTTGTGGATAATGCGTCTCCTTAATCTTTGTTGATAGTTTAACCGATTTTTTTATAAGCATTTTTTTCTTGAAGAATCTATCGAATCTGTTTCTTTAACTAAATCCAAAGAATCTTTTTCTTCCTCCACATGGATCGAAGAAGCAAATTTGTTAGAACCCAAGTCAGTCGCAAGTCTTCTACTACCATCTTTTATGGCTGTAGAAATTTCTTGAGCAGTAGGAGCGGTGGACGATAATAACGCAAGTGGGCTGGTGGTAGGCGAACGTCCAGCTGAGGGGTCCAGCACCCTAATACTCTGGCTTCGATCCTTCCCCGGCTGCAAACACTTTCGTGGGCCACCTTGCTTTGTGGAGTTACCGTCCACTTGTACCCGGGTTGCAGGCCTCCAGGGGACTAGTCGGTTGGCAGTCGGAAAAACACGTGCGGATTACGGGCCCTCGGGCAAACGGAAACCACGTGTGGATTACGGGTCGCCGGATATCCCTAGTTTAAAAAAAAAAAAAAAAAAAAAAAAAGTTCCAAAAGGTTTTCGATCAATTCACTGTATCAAGGTCTAAAAGCAAATACATCTACTCAGCTAAGTCTAAAACGAATATATAAACTTTTAGAACCAACAAAACCTACTATATATTATTTCGTGTAGTAGACTACTAGTAGAAAATGTGTTCAAAATATGAACTAGGTATCATGTTTTGGACTGGTATCCAACATCTGTGTATGTTGGTATGCAAAGAAAACATGTGACCATCTATTTCACGTTCAGATTATATATAGTTTCCATTTTAAATTGATTATGATAGATTTGGAGGAAATATAATATATCTTAAAAAGTTCATCAAACAGTTTTATATTTATTTAAACAAATATCAAACTTGTTTATGAAGTTTTAGATATATAAAATAGGAAATTTACCTTATAGCTAAATACTGACTTCCCTAAATAATTACAAGTAAATATACTAAAAAAATCTCAAATATGAGAATAGAAAACATTTGGGCACACGTACCTGTTTCACCTTTTCGATTTTATTTTGAGATGCAATTTATAAAATATACATTGGTGGTTGGCGACAAAAAAAAAGTATATGTTGGTGAAAAAATAAGTCTATCATTACATCATTAATGCATAGGAGAACGACCCAGCATCTTCTAAAGATTAAAGCATAAGAACATGTGGAGTGTGTATGGGGTGATGTCGAGGACATTCCTTATTGGTTAAAATAGAATAAAAACGCAAAACATTAAAGAAGAAGTGATGAGAAATAGCAACAAAGAAAAAACACATTACGCGCCTGTCTTGTTCCCGTTGCTTTCCCCCAATCTTTATCTCTAACTCTTCTCTCTCTCTCTCTCTCTCTCTCTCTCTCGCATGCTAATCCGAGGAAGATGATAGATAGCTTGTCGCTCTACTCTCCTACTCCATTGCATGTTCGCTTCTCCTTGAAGCTATCGTAGGTTTCCGATCATCAGCTTCCCTTTCTGCTCTCTCGTTCAGGTAATTTATTGAGCCGAATCTGATTCAAAGGTTAAAGCTTTTTTTCTTTTACTTGGGGTTTTCACTGGCACACTTGATTGAGCCGAATCTGATTCAAAGGTTAAGGCTTTTTTACTTGGGGATCTTTTTTTTTTCTCACTGAACACTCTTGATTGAGCTCAGAGACACCGAAAGATGAAGCCTTGATACTTGTAAAGATCAGGACTTTCTTGTGTGTTTGCTATGGTTGATCGATGAGTTAGGTTGGGGGAGTGATAAAGTGTGTGTGTGTCTTTACACATCTTATTGCTTACTTTACTTTCAGCCGCTCCGATTCCTTTTTACAATTTTATTAATAAAAAGTAACTTTTAAGCATTTTATCCTCTTTTTTCTCGAACATATCGATTTTATTGATTGTTGTGAATCTCATCTTGCTTCAGATAGAAGCAGTTCATGTTTTTGTATTTATTTTTCTGTCGGATCGATAGTTTGACTGCAGTCTCTCTGTCTTTACTCTTTTTTTTTTCAGTTCATTCAGATTTGTTGTTTAAGAGGATTTAGAGGATGTCTCAAAGGAGAGGAGGAGGAGGAGGATCTGATCCGCCTCCTCCGCAGAGGCGGATTCTGCGGACTCAAACAGCTGGCAATCTCGGTGAGGCTATGCTTGACAGTGAAGTGGTGCCATCGTCTCTTGTCGAAATTGCTCCCATCCTTCGTGTTGCTAATGAAGTAGAAGCTAGTAACCCTCGTGTTGCTTACTTATGTAAGTTGAATTCGGCTGAGTTTTTGCTCTTCTTAAGACATTCTTTTAAAGAAAGGATGCTTCTGTCAGGTCGGTTTTATGCGTTTGAGAAGGCACACAGGCTTGATCCAACCTCAAGTGGTCGTGGTGTTAGACAGTTTAAGACTGCGCTTCTTCAGCGATTAGAACGGGTTAATATATCTATCATCACTTCCCTTACTACTCTGCTTGAGTTTTTTTTTTTTTTTCTATGATTTTTGTGTCATGATTAGTTACCTTCTTTTGTTGAACTTGTGCAGGAGAATGAAACAACTCTTGCAGGAAGGCAGAAGAGTGACGCACGCGAGATGCAGAGTTTCTATCAACATTACTACAAGAAATACATCCAGGCTTTGCTCAACGCTGCTGATAAGGCTGACCGGTTTGTTATTGATTGAACTGTTTAATTCTCTATCTTTTATTTGTGTTTCATTCTTAATACACCTTTTTATTGGCCTTGTAGTGCTCAACTTACAAAGGCTTATCAAACTGCTGCTGTTCTCTTTGAAGTCTTGAAGGCTGTTAATCAGACAGAAGACGTGGAAGTGGCTGACGAGGTGAATATTTATCTAATAGTACTTATGTCCTTACGGAGGTCTTTAGCCATAGTTTCATGGAGGAAACATATTGATACTCTCATGAATCGGGTTACCAGATTATTGGCTCACTTGTCTCTGTTCATCCTTTTTCTTGCTTGTAGATTTTGGAAGCTCACACAAAGGTTGAAGAAAAGAGCCAAATCTACGTGCCTTACAACATTCTTCCCCTTGATCCCGACAGTCAAAATCAGGCTATAATGAGATTTCCTGAGGTTTACCAAATAAACATTTCTGTTTTATGTTTAATTGTGTTATGAGTCAGAAAAGCAAACGCTTTCACACTGTTCTACAGATACAAGCTACAGTTATCGCACTCCGCAACACTAGGGGGCTACCATGGCCAGCAGGTCACAAGAAGAAACTCGATGAAGACATGCTAGACTGGCTTCAAACTATGTTTGGTTTTCAGGTGATACTAGCTGGTGAATATCCTGTTTTTGTTTAGTTGATTGTAAGTATATCCATGTGCTGATTGTGATCGAAACCTTTAAATTGCAGAAAGACAATGTTGCTAACCAAAGAGAGCACTTGATTTTGTTACTTGCTAATGTCCACATTCGACAGTTTCCAAGACCTGAACAACAACCAAAGGTATATTTTTTTTTTTTGAACTTCAACTCACAGTTTGTAATCCATGCGTCTAGTTCTCTCTCTCTATATATATATATCTGTAGTAACGGTCTAATTTGCAATTTTTGCCTTTAGTTGGATGACCGTGCATTGACTATAGTGATGAAGAAACTTTTCAAAAACTACAAAAAGTGGTGCAAATATTTGGGTCGGAAAAGCAGCCTCTGGTGAGGATTCTCCTTGTAAACATCTCATTTTTCTCCATTTTTAAAACACAGAAAAAGATGTAACATCTCATTTTGTGCTTTCATTTGTAGGTTGCCGACGATTCAACAAGAGGTTCAGCAGCGAAAACTGCTATATATGGGACTTTATCTCTTGATATGGGGAGAGGCTGCAAACTTAAGATTCATGCCAGAATGCCTTTGCTATATATACCACCATGTATGCCTCAATATCTCGTCTTTATGGTTTGCTTGTGAAAAATTACATTTAAAATTTAGAGAAGAGCATATGAGTTCAATTCTTGGTGATCTTTGCTATTACATAGACGTAGTTATTGACTAGTAACCTTGGAGAGCTGAAAACGTAATATATAAGGATAAGGAAGTAAAAATAGCCATCGTTGAGTATTAGTGAGTACGTGAAATATTTATATGGTGGAGCCAGAAAGAAAATGAAACATTTAGAACTTAGTAATACATAATTGACATTTACTAGGAAGTTAGTAATACATGTTTAATTTTTTCATCTTCTGTATTTGTGTAGATGGCTTTTGAATTGTATGGGATGTTGGCTGGAAGTGTTAGTCCAACGACAGGGGAGCATATAAAACCGGCATATGGTGGTGACGATGAAGCTTTCCTGCAGAAAGTTGTGACTCCCATATACAAGACTATAGCTAAGGTTGCTTGCTGCGTTTCTTCAGTCTTGACCATTTTGTCTTCTTTTGCTGTCTTCGGGTCCAATTCCTCCATTTTTCACCATCTTATTTTCTTGTACTGTAGGAAGCAAAGAGAAGTAGAGGAGGAAAGTCGAA
Source organism: Hirschfeldia incana (assembly GCA_026261945.1). Lineage (NCBI taxonomy): Eukaryota > Viridiplantae > Streptophyta > Magnoliopsida > Brassicales > Brassicaceae > Hirschfeldia > Hirschfeldia incana. The sequence continues at coordinate 2,978,394 of JABCMI010000040.1, read as the reverse complement.
GCATTCTGAGTGGAGAAACTATGACGACTTGAATGAGTATTTTTGGTACGATGCAGATGATTAACTTGTAACCTTCTAAAATGTCAGGTCCTTAGAGCTCTTCATGACTGGATCTCCTTTTTTTCCAACCTGTAGGTCAGTCCGGTGCTTTCGGCTAGGGTGGCCTATGCGAGCTGATGCTGATTTCTTTTGTCAGACAGCTGAGGAACGTCGACTTGACAGAAGTGAGGTATGGGTAGAAGACACTAGGCTGGCTCATTATCTTTTGTTCTTTTCAACTTCTTGTGTTAAAGAACTATAGTTCAACAAGTCATGAGAAACGTTAGATATAAGTGTTCCCATTTTTTAACCTCACGTTTTGTGTATCTAGATTTTCATGGTTGATGTTCACAATGCTGCAGGACAAACCAAAAACTGGAGATCGATGGATGGGCAAAGTTAACTTTGTTGAGATACGCTCCTTCTGGCATATATTTAGAAGTTTCGATAGAATGTGGAGTTTCTATATCCTGTCTTTGCAGGTACAGCTAGTAATTTTCATTAGGTTCAGTCTCCAAACCTGTACTTTCTTGTCCTGACATGTTGTTTGATGTGTTTATGTAGGCAATGATCATTATTGCTTGGAATGGATCAGGGGATTTAGGCGCCATCTTTCAAGGTGATGTCTTCCTAAAGGTTTTGAGCATCTTCATTACAGCAGCTATATTAAAGCTTGCACAAGGTATTGATTCGTCAACTTATATCACTTTAATGAGTTTCATATGTTATCCAACAATCTACACTTCTTCACTTTATCTCAATCATAAGTAGCTATGTATCTTATACATATATTTCTCTGTTTCTGCATTTCCTGACATGCTCTTTCCTTTCTCTGTAATGGTTGCCAAATTTTCAGCTGTCCTTGATATAGCTCTGAGCTGGAAATCAAGACATAGCATGTCATTCCATGCGAAGCTCAGATTCATCTTGAAGGCAATTGCAGCTGCAGTGTGGGTTGTACTCATGCCAGTAAGTTACGCATACAGCTGGAGAAGCCCTTCCGGTATTGCGGAAACCATAAAGAACTGGTTTGGGGGACACAGCGGCTCCTCACCCTCCCTTTTCATTATGGTCATTCTGATCTACTTATCCCCAAACATGCTCTCTACACTGCTCTTCGTGTTCCCATTCATTCGACGTTACCTTGAAAGGTCTGACATTAAAATAGTGATGTTGATGATGTGGTGGTCTCAGGTACTTTATTCATAAATCTTTGTCTTAATGTCGCTCGATCAAGAAGGTTGCTAATCTTGATTCTGTTTCTTGGTGATGCAGCCGAGGCTATACATAGGAAGGGGTATGCATGAGAGTGCATGGTCTCTTTTTAAGTAAGACTGTAAAACTTGCATCCTAGGGTTATAATTAATGTTTGATTGTCTTACAACGCACTGCCTAATGAGGTTTTATTACTGGTATCTAGGTACACGATGTACTGGGTTGTCCTTCTGATATCAAAGCTTGCATTCAGTTATTATGCTGAGGTACCATATTCTGCACATATCTTGAATGTGTTTTCTTTTTCTAATTTAACAATAGCAATAAGCAAGGAGCATATAAAGACTGAAGAGATTCTTCACTAACATCCATTGAGATAATTGTAGTGATACTTTTATCAATCCATAAATATATATTTTTCTCATACTTTCATTTCTGGAGCAGATTAAACCTCTTGTTGTTCCAACCAAAGATATTATGCGAGTTCATATCTCAGTCTACCGCTGGCACGAGTTTTTTCCTCATGGTAATGTTTAGTAGCATGCAGTGTTAGTTTGTTGCCTATTAATTTTCTTACTTATTAATCTAGTATTATTTTTTCTTTTGTTTCAGCAAAGAATAATTTGGGTGTTGTGGTCGCGCTCTGGTCACCTGTCATACTTGTGAGTTGGCCACAGCTTCCACTACCATATGCTTCTTTCTATGCCTCACCCATATATATATATATCTATGCTAACTTTCATTTACAGGTCTATTTTATGGACACACAAATCTGGTATGCTATTGTATCAACTCTGGTTGGAGGATTAAATGGAGCTTTCCGACGCCTTGGAGAGGTTTATACATGCTTTCTTTCAAAATAGAACTTAGTTATTAGATGATGAAGTGACATGCTCACATTTCTTGAGTCTACCACACAAAAAAACTGAATAGAAGTTTATTTCATTTGCAGATCCGAACGTTAGGCATGTTGAGGTCTAGGTTTCAGTCCTTACCAGGGGCCTTTAATGCTTGCTTGGTTCCAAATGAGAAAAGCGAAACTGCAAAGAAGAGAGGGATTAGGGCGACTTTCTCCCGCAAGTTTGATCAGGTCTGCTTACAAATGAAACATGACACAAACTTTAATAACTTCTTTTGGATAGAACTCCATTTTAAGTTGGTGTTATATTCTGGCAATTTCAGATTCCATCTAGTAAAGACAAGGAGGCCGCACGGTTTGCTCAGATGTGGAACAAGATCATCAGTAGTTTCCGAGAAGAAGATTTGATTAGCAATAGGTTGAGTGTGCTTTGAGTTTTATTCCTTTTACCAATCTGAAAATGATTGCTATTACTTAGTGAAGAGTTCAGTGATAATGTTCATTAATATGCAGGGAAATGGAACTCCTTCTTGTACCATATTGGGCTGACCCTGATCTGGATCTTATCCGCTGGCCACCCTTTCTGCTGGCTAGTAAGGTGAGTAGTTACCTTGGTCTTTCAATATGATCTTAAGTTTGTCGTACTACTCTCATTTTGATTACTCTTATTAATGTGGTAGATTCCCATAGCTCTGGATATGGCGAAAGATAGCAATGGAAAAGATCGTGAACTGAAAAAGAGATTGAGTATCGACAGCTACATGACGTGTGCAGTTAGAGAATGCTATGCCTCTTTTAGGAATCTCATAAACTTCTTGGTTGTTGGAGAACGTGAAAGACAGTGAGTTTTATAGAGTTAATGTGTTTAATCTCGGAAAATACATTTTACTTTTCTAATTTATTTGTCTTGTGCAGGGTCATTAACGAAATCTTTGCCAAGATTGATGAATATATAGAAAACGAAACACTGATAGAGACATTGGACTTGAGTGCGCTTCCGGATCTGTATGGTCAGTTCGTTCGACTTATTGAATATCTGGTAAGTCTTGTAGCAATACCATGTTGAACATCTCTGCAGCGTTGGCTTGAACTCAAGAAAATAACGGAAATTTGGTGTACATGCGACAGATGGAAAACAAAGAGGAGGACAAGGACCAGATTGTTATTGTGCTGTTGAACATGTTAGAAGTGGTGACAAGAGACATAATGGACTACGAGGTCCCAAGGTAAGATTGTTTGAGTTAGGCTTTTGCTAAATGGTTTGGTCAATGTTGTTTCAAGCACACTCATCTAGAGTCTTATATCTATAGCTTGCTAGAGACAGCCCACAATGGAACTTATGTCAAGTACGATGTGATGACCCCTCTTCATCAACAGAAAAAATATTTCAGCCAACTTCGGTTCCCTGTGTACTCACAAACAGAAGCATGGAAAGAAAAGGCAAGTTTTCTCCTTTACATTCGTCCATTTAACTCATTGATGTTTCCGTGATAGTGTTGCAGTTGATGTCTTTAACTTGAGGACCTTCTAAGTTATCTGTTTGTTTTCCTCTTTTTCGTTGTGCAGATCAAGAGGCTTCATCTTTTACTTACTGTCAAAGAGTCAGCTATGGATGTACCATCCAACTTGGAAGCTCGAAGGCGTCTCACTTTCTTTTCAAACTCTCTATTCATGGAAATGCCAGATGCACCCAAGATCCGAAATATGCTTTCTTTCTCGTATGTTCCAACCTCTTTCAACTTAAGTTTTGGCTATTGTATGAATGGATGTTTTGGAATTTGAGGAAGAAACTCTGTTTCAGTCACATGCTACATTTCTCCGTAATTACAACAACTTATTGCCTATGCTTTTGATTTTCCTTAGGGTCCTAACACCATACTATCAAGAGGATGTTCTTTTCTCCATTTTTGGCCTGGAGAAGCAAAATGAAGATGGAGTCTCTATTCTCTTTTACTTGCAAAAGATCTTTCCAGGTTTCTCCACCTTTTCTTTTTGTTTCCATTTGTTCTTCTGACACTCTAACTGTAATCTGGAGTTTTATCCTGACAACTGAGTACGTGGTTTACCTCAGATGAGTGGACAAACTTTCTGGAAAGAATTAGATGTGGCAGCGAGGAAGAAATCAGAATGAGAGAAGACTTGGAAGAGGAGCTTCGTCTGTGGGCATCTTACAGAGGCCAAACCCTGACCAAAACTGGTATGTGTTTTTTTTTCATCAGACAAACTCTGCTTCACGTCCTAGCTCTATGATATTGTGCTTGCTATATACATCTCGTGACTGATTTTGATAAACCAGTGCGAGGCATGATGTATTACCGAAAGGCTTTGGAGCTCCAAGCCTTCCTTGATATGGCAAAGGATGAAGGTTCCTCACTAAACATTATTTTGATTATTTTTATGCTCATAGAACCTGTGAAAACCTACCTGAATCTGCTTTTTCTTCTGTTTAAGAATTAATGAAAGGGTACAAGGCTCTGGAGTTAACTAGCGAAGACGCATCAAAGAGCGGAAAGTCACTCTGGGCTCAGTGTCAAGCACTTGCGGATATGAAGTTCACCTTCGTGGTTTCATGCCAACAATATAGTATCCAGAAGAGATCTGGTGACCAACGTGCTAAAGACATATTGAGGCTTATGACTACGTATGTCATCTTCAGTTGGTTTGTTATTTCCTTCTCAGATGCATGAGTTGAGCATACTGTTTTTTCGTGTGGCAGGTACCCATCTCTGCGTGTTGCTTATATCGATGAGGTTGAGCAGACACATAAAGACAGCTACAAAGGAGCAGACGACAAAATTTATTACTCGGCTCTTGTCAAAGCTGCTCCACAGACCAAACCTATGGATTCTTCAGAATCTGTGCAAACACTAGACCAGGTATAATATTCAAAATAACTCCATGTATAATGCCTAGAAACGCTAAGTATAGGGTCTAGAGTATACTGTAGATGAGTATACTCGTTGTTCTACTTTTGGAGAATTGAGTTTATATTTATTCCTGCAGGTCATTTATCGGATCAAGCTACCAGGACCTGCAATACTTGGAGAGGGAAAGCCGGAGAATCAGAATCATTCTATCATTTTTACTCGTGGAGAAGGGTTACAGACAATAGACATGAACCAGGTGTGTGTGCCTACCAACTTTCATTTGGTCTTGGCTACAGTATCCTAGTTAATCTCATCATACTCTGTAGTTAAAAATTTGATCTAAATTTCCGATCAACAGGATAACTACATGGAGGAAGCTTTCAAAATGAGGAACTTGCTGCAAGAGTTCCTTGAAAAGCATGGAGGCGTAAGAACTCCTACAATACTTGGACTTAGAGAGCATATTTTCACCGGAAGGTATCACATTTTGATCTTGTACTGCCCATTTAGACAGTCATTTTGGTATTCATGCACGAAAGGATTTCATTTTTTTTGTCTTGTTCCTTGTGGCAGTGTCTCTTCTCTTGCGTGGTTTATGTCAAATCAGGAGAACAGTTTTGTTACTATTGGACAGAGGGTGCTAGCTAGCCCCTTGAAGTAAGTTACCTTCTCCTTCTGAGGGAAATTTCGATTTGTAGTGGTTGATGTTGACCTTTTGTTTCGACTCCTTCAGAGTGCGATTCCATTATGGACATCCAGATGTTTTTGACCGGCTGTTTCACCTTACTAGAGGTGGTGTCTGCAAAGCTTCTAAAGTTATCAACCTAAGTGAAGACATATTTGCAGGCACTTTCTTCAACTCCTTTTTTTCCTAGTGACACGTTATGATTTGGTTCCATTCTTATCGTTTTCTCATACCTTTGCTGTTTTCAGGTTTCAACTCTACTCTACGTGAAGGCAATGTGACTCATCATGAGTACATACAAGTTGGTAAAGGGAGAGATGTGGGACTCAACCAGATTTCAATGTTTGAGGCAAAGATAGCCAACGGAAACGGGGAGCAAACTCTAAGCCGTGACTTATACAGACTAGGACACCGATTCGATTTCTTCCGCATGCTTTCTTGCTATTTCACTACAATTGGGTTCTACTTCAGTACCATGGTACGTCAAAACTCTGCTTTATTCTAATCTCACAATCAGTATGATATAATATATCTCTGTCTGAAACATTGTCTTTATTACAGTTAACGGTGCTTACGGTCTATGTATTTCTATACGGACGTTTGTACCTCGTCCTAAGTGGTCTTGAAGAAGGACTAAGCAACCAAAAAGCTTTCCGTTCCAACATGCCTCTTCAAGCAGCGCTCGCTTCTCAATCATTCGTGCAAATCGGTTTCCTAATGGCATTACCTATGATGATGGAGATCGGACTCGAAAGAGGATTCCACAACGCCTTGATCGACTTCGTGCTGATGCAGCTACAACTCGCTTCCGTCTTCTTCACTTTCCAGCTCGGCACAAAGACTCATTACTACGGTAGAACGCTGTTCCACGGAGGCGCGGAGTACAGAGGCACAGGGCGTGGCTTCGTGGTGTTCCACGCCAAGTTCGCTGAGAACTACAGGTTCTACTCGCGCAGCCATTTCGTGAAGGGCATCGAGCTGATGATTCTCCTGCTGGTGTATCAGATATTCGGACACGCCTACAGGGGCGTGGTGACGTATATTTTGATTACCGTTTCGATATGGTTCATGGTGGTGACGTGGCTGTTTGCTCCTTTCTTGTTCAACCCGTCTGGTTTCGAGTGGCAGAAGATTGTGGATGATTGGACGGACTGGAACAAGTGGATATATAACCGAGGAGGGATCGGTGTTCCTCCGGAGAAAAGTTGGGAGTCTTGGTGGGAGAAGGAGATAGGGCATCTTAGACACTCGGGGAAACGCGGTATCATCCTTGAGATTGTTTTGGCTTTGCGCTTCTTCATCTTTCAGTATGGACTCGTGTACCAGCTCAGCACTTTTAAACAAGAGAATCAAAGTTTGTGGGTGAGAGAAGGCTTACTCAACTCATGTTTCTCTGAATCTTATAGTTTGTCATAAACTAAATCTCTATGTTTTGGCAGATATATGGAGCTTCTTGGTTCGTTATCTTGTTCATTTTACTCATTGTGAAGGTATGTTAAACATTCATTTTACATTTTTAGTTATGCTCAGTCAAGGTCGGTTTAAGCAGAATTTAACGGTTTACTAAACTAATCACAGGGTTTGGGTATGGGAAGAAGACGGTTCAGCACAAACTTCCAGCTACTCTTCAGGATCATCAAGGGTCTTGTGTTCCTCACGTTCCTTGCAATCCTCATTACTTTCATAGCTCTTCGTTTCCTAACACCTAAAGACATCCTCCTTTGTATGCTCGCTTTCATGCCAACCGGTTGGGGAATGTTACTTGTAAGTTTCTCCATTAAAACTCCTCCACAAAAGGTTTTAAGACATCTTTGTATTTGTCTGGTTATAATCTTTAACTGATTCTAAACGTTCGTTTTAAAACTACAGATTGCACAAGCGTGTAAGCCTCTGATTCAACGGCTAGGGATATGGTCATCGGTTCGGACTCTGGCACGAGGCTATGAGATTCTGATGGGTTTGCTTTTGTTCACTCCGGTAGCGTTCCTGGCTTGGTTCCCGTTCGTGTCTGAGTTTCAGACAAGAATGCTCTTTAACCAAGCGTTTAGTAGAGGTTTGCAGATTTCACGTATCCTTGGTGGTCAAAGAAAAGACAGATCTTCCAAGAACAAAGAGTGAAACTAAAATCATTAGAGGCAAATAAACTTGTGTGTATATAATATTTCTATGTAGATTAGATTCAACGATAATGCCAGTTACATATTCGCTGTTACTTCCTTACCAAGTAATCCACATCTTCTTCCGTTTATTTCTGCCCTTTTGGTCTCTGAGAGTTTAGGATTACATACACTGACCCCCGTTGACTATATAATTCCTTGAAATAGTTCACTAATCTATCATTCATAACATATTTTACCTTTATTTATTAACAACGTAATACATATTAACAGACCAGACTATTAATTAACCCATTGTTAATGTATTCATATCATAAATATTTTGGGTTTTTTTTCCGACTATACTATGGGAATTTACTAATAAAGAAATCAAATAGGACTAGCAACAGGAGTGAATTCGAGCAACTTCTTAGAGAAGAGCCATGGTTGAATAACTATAACAGAGTCAAACATTCTGCTCGTGCCATCGGGTTGAATCACTTCAATCCTTAGATAGTATTTGGTACCAGCCACGACCTGTTTCTGAGCCGACACAACTCGTTTAAATTTCAACGGACTCAACACGTTAGTGTCTGGTCTCGCAATGGATGCAGCGTTTGATTGCTCGCTCATTTCTTTTAGATTGAATTGTTTCACGCAGTACCTGTGATCACACATAGTCGCTTCACATTTCTCATTCATTATAAAACAACATATGATGAATCCAGGTATCAATTATAATGTATCATGTATACATATATACCTTCCAAGTTCTTGAATCTCCATGTTGATTCCAACGTTCCCGACATCTGACTTCCCTCCGAGAACGGTGGACTTAGCCGATGGAGTCACGACGGCGATCACCAGAAACCCTAACAATGACCATCTAATAAGAGAAATTTTTGACATATTGCTTCTAACTTTTGTTCTTCTTCTCCTTCGCCTTAAATTTGATTTTTGTTGTTGTTTTTATAGAGAGTTTTGGGTTTGGGTTTGTTGGTGTTGTGTTTGGGTGTACGTGAATAGTCCCATGCTATAGGCACCTTCGGAGTTCCGCATCTTATAAGTTACTTTCATCAACACGTGACGTGAATCCCACCATTTTATAACGTATGTACATAAGTATTTGTAAATGTATGGTTGGTATTAAGAACTATAAAAAATGTGGATATTTTACGAAAATAAACTTACACCAGATTTAAATATATGTGAAATGAATTATCTAAAATGACATATTTAAAAATATGATTGATTTTCTCGATAGTTACATAAACCTATTTAGAAATAAACTTATACTGTTGCATGTAGCTTGTATCCTCTTGTTGGATTCATAATTCAGTCTTGTTGTATTCCATGGATTGACAAATGCATATAGTGGAGCACTCTTGGCTACCGAATCAGCCTGCGCACCAGGTTTATAAGCTCTACAGATGCAACTGTTTTAGAATAACTTATCTCCTAGGTGCAACTGTCTTTCTCTCTCCCTTCATTTCAGAAATTTGATTAGCATAAACTTGTATGAGAAATATAGATGAATTAACAAAAAATAAACAAAAATGCAAATAATTACCAAAAATGGGTTTTATGTTAGCATTATTATTTCTTATGTTTTACAAACAAAAACAAATGTAATTTTGGGTCTAAATATATGAATGAATGTTCCTCAGTCTTGACTTTCTCTCCTTGTTGCTTCTATTCTCTTTATCATTCCCTTCACAGCAATATCAAAAGCATCCTCAAGAGTCTCTTCATCCTGTTTGTGTCGTCGATTTTGTTTAGTGTACACAATCTTAGGAACCAGCCTTATTACATTTTCTCTCATACCAACAACTTTCTCATTCGGTATTCTACGCAGAATCTCTTCGATTTTGTTCTTTCCCCCGTTTCTCAGCTTTTTAAACGGAATATAAACCGAGTATTCGCTACTATTGTTCGGTATGTGCCATATATATTGCTTGTATGCACTTCCTTGGCTGAAAAAAACCGGAATACAACCAGCCAAGATCGAATCAAATACCGATCTTCTGGTTAACGAATCACCCGGTGGCTGTAAGCAGAAAACCGAACTCTCCAAATGCTTCGTCAGACTGATGGGATCATCACAGATGTTGGCTTTGACGTCACAGTCAAGAAACCTACATGTCGTAGAAGAATTCTTGCATTGTTGGATAACTTGAGTGCGAACCAAACCTTTATAGTTTCTGCTCGGCCTTTGGGCTCCGGCGAATGAGAAAAGCACTGTTCGGTTTGTGAGCTTGATCTTATCTTGCCACTGGCGAATCTCGACGGCTGAAGTTGGGTGAAAGTAGGTTGGATAAGGAATAGCAAACTCGTTGTGGCTCGTTGGACTTCGTTCAATGGTGAGGAATGTGAGGTTTTGCGACTCTGGTAAGAGCATTAAGTCGGTACCCCATCTAGAGTTATTATCGGAGTTTCGCCGGAAATCTCGTGAAATCCGACCGGTTACTAGGAAATGGTCTTTACCTGACATACCTGGATTTTCAATTAAATAATTTTGTAGTTATGTAAGTGAGGTAATGTTGGTCGATAATATAACTAATGTTAATGTTAATTATCGGCAAATATAATAATAACTAATGTCAATTAAGTGTTATACGTGTGAGATTATGGGCTATATTCGCCGGAAATCTCGTGAAAGCCGACCGGTAACTAGGAAATGGTCTTTACCTGACATACCTGGATTTTCAATTAAATAATTTTGTAATGTTGGAAGCCCATAATCTCACACGTATAACATTCAATTGACATTAGTTATTATTATATTGTTGATAATTAACATTAACATTAGTTATATTATCGACCAACAAAGAACAAATCTGACCGTGGGACTGAAAAAAATACCTCAAACCAAAATTTGATATCTATTTAATAATTTTTCGATAAAAAAAGAGAGAACTATTTAATAAATTTTTGATTACTTAAATTCTTTACTGAATAATTTATTCTTTTGAGATAGCAAGTGGTATAATTTATAATTCTATACTTTGTTGATAGCAAATGGTACGTTATAAAAACATCTTTAATAGATGGGAAAATTTGGAGATATACACTCCAATAAGAATAAAATTTGAAAACTACACCTCATTTTAATTTTTTGAAAAATAAACTTATATAAACATAAATTTACATAACTGCCAATTCTTAATATTTTTCTATTTTCAATATTTTTTAAAATGACATAGAAAAAATCAGGAGAAGGGATAAGAATATCTGCACAATATATTTTTATTTTATTTTATATCACTAATATCTGCATAATATTTTTTAATAATATAATAAATTATTTATTATTTTGAAAAAAGAAAAAAAAAATTAAAGTAATGCGTCATCTTCAGTTTTCTTGTCTCTTTCATCTTGTTTCTTCTCTTCCATTCCTGAATTTTTTTTTCTCCTTTCACAGACTCTTTCTCTCATCTTATGAAGGAAAGTTTTTTGTTCATTCATAAATCAAATAACAGTTTCTAATTATGATTCTATTTTATGCTGACAAAAGTTCTGTATAAACTTCATGATAAAGTCAAAACAAATCATAATTTACATATTTATCTTTGTTATTATAAAATTTAAATGATAAAATAACATATTTATCTCAACATGCATACTTATCTTGAACAAGATAATTTTAATGATATTATTTTTAGGGATTTTAATTAATTACGAATTTGTATAATAATTTTGAATTAAATTTTAATTATTGAAATACTTTGGGTAACAAAGTTAATTCATAATTAAGGAGGTGTATTTTTCAAAAAGTAAAATAGAAAATGCATTTATCAAATTTCAAATCTTAAATAGAGTATTTTGAAAATTATCCCTAGATGGATTCTTATATTTAAAAATAAAAAGTAAATAAAAAAAGAAAAGAGAGAATTTTAAACTCATATAATACTTATCAACATATCTGTTTGTTTTTTATCTTAAAATAAATTATATAGTTAAACAATGCTATTATATATCTTCGTCAAAAAATAACAATGCTATTATATCAATAAGAGTTCTTTTACCATTGGAAATACTTAGTTTCTGAATATCTCTTCAAAAGAAAAGTCACCCGACGGAGAGCTAGATAAAAAAATTGGTGAAAAGTGATTAAAGTTGTTTAAGTAGTTGTTGGTTTTAATTTTTTATTTTGAATCTAAGATACTGGATTTTAGCTTCTCATTTTCTATTTCCAAGTTTTATATTTGTGTTTTAATTTTTCCAAATATTTTCGAAAACAAGCTTTTAGTGAATTTACCATTACCAAAATTACTGATAACATTTTTTTGTAAATAATACCAAAATTTTGTTGATAAAAAGAACAAGTTTAATTTATAATTTAAAATAATTAACTAGCTATGTTTTTGTTACTATATACTTCTTTTTTTTATATTTGTGTTTTAATTTTTCCAAATATTTTCGAAAACAAGCTTTTAGTGAATTTACCATTACTAAAATTACTGATAACATTTTTTTGTAAATAATACCAAAATTTTGTTGATAAAAAGAAAAAGTTTAATTTATAATTTAAAATAATTAACTAGCTATGTTTTTGTTACTATATACTTCTTTTTTTTTATAAAAATATATTTATTTGAGATGTTAAAGAGTTTTTCTAATCATCTGATTTGGAATAGTAAATGTTTCAAGAGTTTAATCGTTTATTTTATTTATTTCAATACTGATATATAGAGTAGGAAAATGTTTTTTTTTTGCAAAAAAAAAATAAAAAACTCACCGGCAATTTATTGAAAAAAATATTAATTGTGGGATTTGATCAGAAATATGTAGAAACTAAAAACTATATAAACAATCAGATCAGAACCATTTAATCGTTTACAAAATCTGATTTCAATATATTTTGATTACTAGTAAATAAGATGGTTTTCTACTTTTCTGAATCAGCAACACATAAATCAAAGTAACAAATAATGAAATAATAATTGCAATAAATGAAAACATTATTAAAATAATGAAAACACGACTGCGTACCTTTCCACTGGGGTTGCGTTTTGAGCCATTGAAACATTTCCTTCCCGGCGGCGTCTCTTTCAGAGACGTTATAACTCCACTGTCGCCGTAAATCCAGACCAGCGTAGTAAGGTACGTAGATAGCCGAAGCCAGCGACGAGTTTCTAGTCAAACACTCGTATCTCTTCATCTTCTCGTGGAAAATCACTTCAAGCATGAACTGATTAGTCGCGTACCAAGAGTACTTAAATACGGTGGCAACACCATTACCGATCTGAGGTCCGAATCCGGAGTTCTCAATGTACTTACACATGCTGGTTTTATCTTTTGGTCTTGAAATCGACTCGCAGTCTTGAAGGATGTCTATGTTGAATCGAGAAGGTAGGTTGTGGATATATATGTATCGGCCGAGGCATGAATCGTCTCCTATCCCTGAAGATTTGTGACGGTGGTAATGATCGGAATCGGAAATAGTAGTGTTGGTGTTGATGAGGATGATTTTGTTTTGAGAGAGATAAAGGAGAAGCATAGAGCTAATGAGGAGTAGACATGGGATAAGTAATAGGGTGGTTGGTTTCTTCTTCCCTGCAGGTTTGTCCTCGATGTAACTTGACGAATAATTGTTGTTGTTGCCCATCTTCGTTGTTGTGAATGTTGCGTGGTGTTCTTGATTTGACGATCCATGTCGACGACCATAGAGGGAGAGAGAAAAAAAAAGTCAAAGACTACACGCAAATAACGATGTATTATTATATTTGTATACAGGTCTGATTATCAAATAGAGTAAGCAATTTTTAAATAAATTTTAGACTTTTAACGAATGATTTATTGATTTACTAGGGGTTAATCGTATGATACTTGTCTCAGAAATCAATAATATACATACGGCCGGCGGGTCAAATAGAATTTGCTCATTATATATAGACTCTTATTATTTGTATATAAACTTTCTTATTAAATGTTTGCTACCGTGCTTTCAAAAAATATATTTTTTTTGAAGATTCTTTCAAAATATTTGTTAGTTAACCATTAACCAGTTAGAGATTATTTTGAACCTTCACTAGGAAATAGTTAAAGGCTAGCGACTAACCTATGCTGCTTGATGGTATTATTGTCATAAAAGGTCTCGCTAAACTCAGTCATTAATTAGCACGAGCCTCAGACCAGCTTGATATCAAGCTCTTGCACCTCTTGTTTTAGCCTTTTGCCTCCTTCTAGGCCAGTGGATGGATCTCGACTCCCCTCCGGTCCCGTCAGGAGTATAGGCAAACGAACCAACCTCTTATGGCACCACAATTTTATACGATAACTTGAGTCATATATATAAGGACATTACGAAAATTTTATATGAAAATAAGGGTAGGTTAGGGTACAAAATTTATTTAAACGTATTAAAAATTATAATGTCAGACCGGCCCTGCCCGCTCTATCGATACCCTAAACCGCTTATATCCATCTATGCACATCCATAATTAATTCCAAATTCATTCATAAAATACATGCAGTAATCCTAACTACATTTTGTAAGACCACCGTGATTAATCCCGATCTCTTAGCTGAGATTCTTATCTCATGATTTGACTTTTTTGTTTTTAACATGTTTTGACAAAGAGATGATTTTTATACTCCTTTTGTTTTTGAATAAGTGTTATTCTAACTATTTTTTTCTTGTTTTATAAAGTGTGTTACTTTACAATTCCAATGCAAATTATACTTAGTTTCAGCTGAAAATTAATTGCAAACTGCATTGATTTTATAAATAATTTTATTTATCTCAAATACTATTGGTCAAAGATGTGTAATTAACAACAATTTGCATATATTTCAATAATTTTTTTAATCTGTGTGAAAAGTATCGGAGTGACACTTATTCGAAAATGGAGAGAGTATTTCTTATCTAAGAGACAGTTCTTATCTTAATTTTCTTAGTTAAAATCTAAGAAAAGTTAAGAATTGTCTCTTATCCAAAACAAATAATCTCAGTTAAAAGACTGTGGTTAATCATGATCTTACTTGTTAATTATAGATAAACCGACCTATGTGATCAAAATTCTAGACCATGTTTAGTCTCGGTTTGACATTTTTTAATTTTTTTAATGTACTACGATCAAATAAAAGTTTATATATGTTCTTCTATATGTAATGCACAAATCGAACGGTTCCTTTGAATATCCTCATGACTGGATCTCGTCGGGTTTTCCACCAAATCCAGGTGTAACCTTCCGGTGATTGGTACCCGATAATTAGATTAGAGGATATCTCTGTTCCAAAATAGATGATGCTTTAGTGAAATGCATAGCTATTAAAAATATTTTTACCTAGAAAATATAATTATAATATAAATTACTAATGATCTAACCAATTATAAAATAGAGTATAATATACTGTTGATTGCACATTATTTTAATAATGTTTTTTTTTTAAGTATGAAAACAACTTACGTGCATGCATGAAGTGTAACTGTCTAACACGTGGGAAGCCTACATGTCTACACTTGTGTGTTTCAACTTTAATTTGTTTAGGATATCGTATAACAAGATTTCGTCAAATGTTTAGAGATTTTCTGTAGTAGAAAAATGTTTGAGAGATTTTGAAAAGCTGATCAGATAAGTAATTGTAGCAAGCAACAAATAAGGTTAAAAAGAAAAAAAAAATAAACAAATAAGATCTTAAATTTTCCATCCGTTTACTTCTGTTGCAAATAACACAATAGAAAACACAGGAAAATAAGATCTTTTTTTTTAGCAAAAAAAAACACAGGAAAATTTCTAGGTTTTATAAGGTTTCAGAAAGGATCTTACAACTTTACAGACTTAATTTACAATTTTTTTTTGGTTTAGAATTACAACTGATTTTTTTTTCTTGAAGTTACAAATGATTTCACAAAACAAAAGTTAGAAATGAATCTTTATATATAAAAAAGACTTTGAATCTCTTCTAAGGTGTCCAGCTCAGCTGCCAGCACAACAATTCTTGCTACACATAAGCAACGCACCGTTTAATTAACATGTGTTTCGTAACATTGCGGGCTTGATGTTGGGCTCTATCTCACGCGAGTTTTGCGGCCCATTGACCACATATCTTCGTGTTCTTCGTCGTTTCTTCTCGATCAGAGGACGATCCAGTTTCGTAACGGTGGTTTGTGATTCGTCTTAAATCATCTTAAATTATATTTCCTTGCGTCATTTATAAGAAGGGGTGATTGTGATGGTGGAGATATAGAAAGAAAATACAAACCCGCTAAGCTTAACAAGGTTTCTATGTCTGCATAATCTTCAAGCTACGGTGCTTCCGTGAACAAATCAGAGTTTGTTGTGGCGGACAAACCTGTAGCTGAATCTTCAGGTATTGTTCTGACTTAGCTTCTCCATGTGATTGAGCCCAAGGTAAAATTGGATAGGCTACAAGGCGATTCATTCGTTTGTATTCCCTTCTTTTATGATGATATTGAATCATAATCATCAAAGCCTTGGCTAGGCTACTTTAATCAAAGACAGAGGGATGACAAAATCTCTGTAGGAAAGATGGTAAATCTTCTACTTGATTCTTTTGCTTCTATTTTTAGTTATTCATGTAGTAATGTTCATTTGTATTCTCTTTTTTTCATTAAATTTCAATCTTTTCTGGTATAAAGTTAAATGCAATAAACATTGATGATTCTTTCTTAATCTCCAGAAACATAATTTTCTCAGCAGATTCTTGAAGATGCTCCCGAAGTCTCTGATCTGCAATGCCACTTTATGAATCCAATTAAGGAGACATGTTGGATTATCTAATGATGATAAAGACAAAAACAGAAGAACTCTAGAGTAACATGAAATTGTCGATGCTTTTTTGATGTATCTTAATACGGGTCATGAATCCTCTGAATCTACACAAACTAAAGGTAAAATAATAATTTATGTTTTATAATCTTTTTTCATTTCTTTCTACAAGCTTGAATAGTGATACACAGGGATAGCAGGATGTGATTGTTAAAAACACATCGTACCAGAAATTGACTCATGAACAGATTCGTGAAATGGACTATCTTTCTCAGGCGTCTCATTGCAAAAGAAGTTTAAGGCGTTTTAAAATGGTATGATTCGTATTAGAGTTTATTGATGAGACACATATTAGAGTAGTACAGCCTCTCTATGGCCTTCCCCCTTCCGGGAAGCAAAAAGTGATGGCCAAATAAACGGCCAGTCTGTTGCTGTGCTCATCGCCTCTAAGGATTGGAACACAAAATCATCTTTAAACCCGTTTGTTTATTCATTTTCATGTTTTTGCATTTAGCCAGTATCTACCAAAAGGCTGGAAGGTACTTCTCATTTTTTTCAGGTATGTTCACGTATAACGTGAGATTTACCTGGATACAAAGAAATATGAACCTACAAGATGGGAGGTATTTAGATATAACAGATTTGTGGCGCATTCAACAATTAAACTCTCTTTGTAATTTGTAGTTCCAGATGCAACTGGCTTATTACATGGTCAAGCTCATTCGACAGGGGATACATGCCAAAACCAGGTGCATTTCTTCCTTTTTGTTTAGGAAGAGTTCTTTGTCCCGGGAAATATCTTGCCAAGCTCGAGATTTCCATGTCTCTTCATTTTTGACCACTGAATATGGGTTAGCTACTGTCGCTTTGAAGCTGTGGGTTATGGCATCCACACTATCCATCTGGATCAGCTGGTGAGAAGGGATCTGACTTGCTTTGATCCTCAATAAATTCTCTGTAGTGGTGCAGTGAACGCGTACAAGCCGGAAAATTGTGTATACTTGGAAGATTATGGGTGCAGATCCTGCAGAGAGGGAACATTTGAGTCTCTAGGAGAAGAGAATGGACCAGTGATGTATCCTATGTTTGAGACGCTTGGCAATTAGTGTGCGTTGTCTAGATCTCCCTTGAAGTGTGACTGGAGCAGGCTGAGCAGCAATAACAAAAGGAGACGAGGGAGTCTAGCAAAACTTTATCTAAACTCTTTTTTAGCTTTATGTTTTGCATTTTCTGAAGTAATGAACAATGATTTGTGAAGCTGAGGTATTCCTTTACAAGCATTGTACAAATCCGCTTTAATATATGGAATACTATTATGATTTACAGCTTTTTACTTTACTTATTTGAGTGTTTTCCTTGGTTGAATGAGAAAGAGACAAAAGACTTGGAACATACTGCAGCGATGTTAATCTTGAAGTTTAGAATCTGCACATATCATACGAACTTGAATTCCTTATTAAGACATGTTCTTCTTCTTGCTGGTTATCATCATCTTCGAATTCATTAGCTTCCTATTAATTGTGCAAACTGGATTACCAAATATCTTACCTCAACTCATATCTAAGTAAATAAAATTTTGAACTGAATATTACACTTAGGATTTTGAAATTTGAAAATTTATTATATTCATCAATAATATTACTTATAAAATATAGAAGAACTCGTGACAAAAAAAAAATATAGAAGACATATACATTTTTAACCGATTGCGAGTATACAGCATTCCTTTATTAATACACTAGATATGAGCCCGTTGTGTTGCAACGGGTTTTATTTAATGTTTTAGTTTAATAAAAATATAAAATAATAAACTATTTTATTATAATTTTATGACT
This sequence comes from Hirschfeldia incana, assembly GCA_026261945.1. NCBI lineage: Eukaryota > Viridiplantae > Streptophyta > Magnoliopsida > Brassicales > Brassicaceae > Hirschfeldia > Hirschfeldia incana. Next base: position 2,960,063 of record JABCMI010000040.1, on the reverse strand, counting down.
GTTTTTTGCATATATTATGTGATATTTATTTTATAGTTAAAAAACAATTGTTACGCATAAGTTTAAGTTAATACGTGTATTTTATAATCATGATCCATAAATGAACTGCTATCAAATTTGTACTTAGATTACAAAAAAAAAAAACTATACAATTTCTTATGAAAATAGAAAAAAATTGAAAGTCAAATAGCGTCAATCGAGTTAATGATATCATCATACACTTTCTTATGTAATAATTTAATGTTTTATTATTGGTATCGATGGACTACAACGCATACGGTTCATAATTATATCAAGTAATTAAAAGAACTTGATACAACTCATTTTCATAAAAAAATCATAAGAGTGCTTTTACAATTTGCTTATGTTTAGGATTTAAAAAAGGAATACTATTTATTTTATAGTTAGTTTTTCTATATGATTTTATTAAATAATTTATTATACTTTTTGGATTTCATGATTTATTTTTTTTTAATATTTTTTCTTAAAAGTTAATATTTATCTTTAATAATTCTCTTTCTTTTACATCTTTGAAACCAAAAATTATATATATATATATATATATATATATTTTAAAATAATTACTTTCAAATAGATTTTTATAATTATTTTTATACCTTTTAAAAAAGAGGAAATTACTAACAAATATTAAAACAATATATAATTTTAAAAGACTATTTAATTGTAAACACCACTTTCAAATAGCTTTTTACAAAATTTTTTAGAACTTTTTTAATAATGAAAATTATTATAAAATATTGTTTTAAAAAAAAATATAATGTAAAAGACTATGTAATGTTAATTTATTTTTTCTAAGATCTTAAAATAACCTTAAGAATATTTTGGATTTTATAATTCGTTTTTGGTAAATATTTTTGCTTAAAAGTTAATACTTATCATTAATAATTCTCTTTCTTTTATATCTTTGAAACCAAAAATTATATATATATATATTAAATAATTAATTTCAAATAGATTTTTATAATTGTTTTTATACTTAAAAAAATAAATTACTATCAAATATTTAAATAATATATAATTTTAAAAGACTCTGTAATTGTAAACATCACTTTCAAATAGCTTTTTACAATTATCTTTTGTTTAGAACTTTTTTTAATAACGAAAATTATTATCAAATAATTTTAAAAAAGTATAATGTAAAAGACTATGTAATAGTAATTTTACTTTTTATAATATCTTAAAAACAATTTTTAAAATTTGACTTTTCTGAATCTCTTTTTAAATCTTAAACGAAAGAGGATTATATAATATTTTTGACACATGTCACAATCTTAAATATATAATTGACATGTGTCGCAATCATGTTAATTAGTAACTTTGAAAACCAAGCTTTATATAATAAGATTCAGAAATAATGAAGTGAAAAACCATAAATTGTTATGCTATTCGTTGTTATGTTCGGGTTAACAACAACATGAATTTTGATTTAAAAAAAAAAGATTGCTAGCGAAAAAATCCAAGTAGCAGCGTTGATTAGCTTTACCTTTTTCTATTGGTGTTACAAAAAGTACGTATTGTGTTTATGTAAAATTCAAGTATATCTTCTCGAAAATAAGTTAAACTTGCTTAACTCTCACTAAAGAGAAATTATTATGACAATGAAAAAAGTATAAGTCATAACTCCGTTAAGAAGATTTATTCAACAATATAGAGAACTATTTGAACTTTTAAATGAAATAAAAATACAAAATATATCATCCCATATTTGAAGTCATGAGAGGTAACGATAGGAAGAAAAATAACAACAAACTATATTACTCTTCTTTAGTGTGTTAATTATCAAAATTAATTTTCCTTTCAGTAATATTATTTTATAATATTAAAAGATCTGTTGTATAGATTAAAAAAAAATCATCCTTTCAATTTATTGGAAGAAACAAAATAAAATGACAGAATTGTTAAGTTGAAATTTATTAAAAGTACAACTAATAGTCATTTATGAAAAATGAATAATCTCAAGAAAAAACAATTTATATACAAGGATAATTTAACAAAATTAAAATAATCAAACCGCCCATAGCACACACCATTATTTTACCATATATATGGTGTAAATTTTGTCTGAGTTACAAATATACAGATATTATCTATTAAATATATAAATTGAAAACTAAAAAAAAACTAAAAATGTAATACATTGGACTAGGTAATGTTTATTAAGCAGTTTTGATTATCAAGAAAGACTGGAAAATGTACCTCTCTTATTGAACACTCATGATAAGGCAATACTGAGTTGTCATTTGCTAATTCATCTTATAAAATTGTGCGAGTTAGTTTTGACGGAAGTTTGTAATTTTTTAGATTTAGTTCATATAAATGGTAAAAGTTTAGAGGATCTTTAACTTTTCTAAAGTATGTTGCTGATTTATATATTCTAAAATCTTTATAATGAATGGTTAACCCTCATGGAATCAGTGAAGACCAATTGAGTGCCATTATCTAGAAAGTTTGTTAATAGTTTAGTGGCACATGTTTTGAGTTCTATATTAATTAAGATGCATAGTTGATTTGCAGTTAACCAGACAAAAGAGTGATACCATACCCCCCAATTCACCTCTCTGCATCCTCATTATGATCCTGGTATACATCGTTCAAACTGTGTGAGCTGGTTTTGGGTTTTCCGGCTCAGCCGTACATAATCTTTGAAGATCATAACAAAGAATGGGTAGTGTCAACCCGTGTAAGTGGGCTAGTGGTAGGACGATGTCCGGCTGAGGGCTAGTGTGATGCTATGATGTCTAATACTCCGGCTTCGAATCCTTGCGGCTGCAAACAATTACACGGGCCACCGGGGCTTTCACATTCTCTCTCCGGGGATGGTAATGGGCTTGCCCACTCGAACTACCATTTTTTTTAAGAATGGGTAGTGTCTGTTCTATTTTAAGCTACATATGTCGTAATACAGAAAAATGTGAAGAATATGTTTAGTTCTTTTTGTACACAACATTGTAAGACTTTATAAGACTTAATGCTTCTGTTTTTAACTCTGCTATTTTGGTTGTTGCTAATCATAATATCTATTTTGGTAAAGAAAAAGAAAACTTGCAAATTTTTGAACGGAATGCCACACAAACCATTTTTTTATTTGAACCAATCTTCTAATTCGATGAACTATCCCGGATCATTGTGGCACAAGAACACAAGATTAGTTTCATTTGTTGGCTCACATATTACAAGTATTTTTAAAATGCAAAATTTGACACAACATATTTGGTTGAAGTTGTTGGTCGTTAATACTAAAGATTCTATTTAATATTTGTACATTTGTTTTTGAACTTTTAGGTGATATATGTATCTTTTTGAGATGAAGTCACATTAGTAAGACACTACTTGAAATTGTATACCATTACAGAAATTCAAAAAGGTGGTTTTAGGTCGGTAGTCAGAGAAAGCCAGAATGGTTTCATATCCTTATTATAAACCGAACGAACAACACTATCAGAACAAAAGTTAATGTGACATTGTCATCTAGCTCAGGGAAGATGGTTTATATATATATATATATATATATATATATATATATTGATTTTCCCCTCATTACACCGACATGAAATATTATGATTATTCACTCAGACATACAACTCTTATTTTATATTTACTTAAAACTCAGAACTATGGCAACATCGTGCTTGCATTTTCTAAAAGATTTACTAAAATATGTAACAATGTGATTTGAATTAATATTTAATTATCGCAAAACAAATATTATATCAATTTACTAAGTCAGTTAAAATCAGTATTTCAGTAGTGCATAATTTTATTTAGATTTTCATGATCTTACAAAATTTATACATCACTAATCTTCTAAAAAAATAATATGATACTAAAAATTCCTACAAAATCATCTACTTTGCTTCAATTACATACACTTTTTCTTTGTTTTCATGCAAATCTAGATATACACAGATTCAAATTAACCATTCAATAACCATTCCAAAATTTGTTCAATTTTACCCCCCCCCCTCCCCGAAGGGCGGGTCGGTTTTTCTTTTCTTTAACGAATCTTGGATTTACTTACGGGCCATAATCTGTCGGCTACATGGGCTTTCTCTTAAGTAATCATCATGCACAAAAGTTAATACTTATACGTTTTTTACTTTGTTCCTAACTATACGAATTCAGAGAAACCTAGGGTTTTGAAGACAGGTGTCTCCACCATGAAACTACCGCGGCACAACCTCTCGAACGATGTTCGTACCAGTTCTACATCAATGAACGGAAGAGAAAACTCAGAGCCGATCCCTTATGATCTCATTTACGAACTGCTGTTGAGATTGCCGGCGAAATCTATAGCTAGGTTTCGTTGCCTATCAAAGCTCTGGGCTTCCATACTTCTTCGCCATGATTTCACCGAGTTATTCTTGACCAGATCTTCAACTCGTCAGCAGCTTCTGTTCGTCTTTCGAAGAGATAGTAAATTGTCCTTTTTCACGGCACCTCAAAATCCGGACAATAACTCGTCTCTTGTAGTCCCCGATTATCATATGAAGTTCACATGTGTAGAATCTTCCTTTCAAATATGTGGTCACGTCCGAGGTTTGGTCTGTGTTACACATCATCAGAACGTGAAGGGAGGGAAGTATACAGTTCTAGATATATGTAACCCTAGCACTAGACAATCCTTACCTTTATCCAAAGTGAAGACAAAGAAGTGGGTTAGCGTGCTATGTTTTTTTGCGTATGATCCGATAGGTAAGCAATTCAAGGTATTATCCGTGACCTGGCCATGTTATGTTAATCTGCCATGCAAGGAATATAAAATTCTGACTCTAGGGAGACGAAAACTATCATGGAGAATGATCGAGTGCAGCGTACCCCATCATCCTACATCTCGTGGTATATGCATCAATGGTTGTTTGTATTATCATTCTGTCGTTGATAGAGTAGAGCATCATTATCTGATGGTTTGCTTTGATGTAACTTCTGAAAAGTTTACATTTATTAGAAAACCTATTGAAGATGTCAAATGGAATCAATCAATTCTGGTAAACTACAACGGTAAATTAGCTACACTTACCTCAGACAGGTGCGGCAAACTTATTGGACAAAGTAGATACATTGAGTTGTGGGTTATAGCAGATGCTGAGAAACATGAATGGTCAAAACATATATACGAACTTCCCAGTTTGTGGAAGGATGTAGTTCATTCCTATTCATACTTCATTGGAATATCTGGTGCTAATGAAATTATGCTGTCATCACGCGATTCATCCGACCCTTTTGATGTTTTCTACTACAATTTCGCGAGGGAAACTATCAGAAAAGTCAAAATCCTAGGAATGGATGCGCTGAAGCATAGTAGAATGGACACATTTTTACACCACGTGGAGGACGTGAAGCTTATGTAAATGTTTAGGACTTTGTTTATTACTTGAGAATTGAGATTGTAACAGCTCATGGTCTCTTAGTTTTCAGTCCTTTATATTATTCAATAACTATTTTATGGTTTAAGTTTTGGTGTTCATTTTTCTTTGATTATATATTTGTCCCTTTGTCGTAATCATTCATACATTAAGGAGGAATGATTGTTCTAAAGTAAATTTAATCCTTTGTACTGTTATGTTCATGAGTAATCCTATTTGTTACTTATGTTCTAAAGTAACATTAGCACCGCTTAGACTCTTAGTGATAGATTTTATTTATCAGATTGTGTTTTATATGGAGTTATAAAGATTTGAGAGTTATAATGAATCTGGTGTTATTTAACCAAGACTTTTAAGAACTCTGGTGTTATTGGTTTATAAAATCAGTATAAGTCTTGTGTTATTCAACAAAAATGAAAATAAATGATTTTCCATGGTTTTGAAATCTGTTATTATTTCTACATACTTTTCTTTATAAAATCTATTAAAAAAGTATTGCAAGGTAATCATGTATTGTTAAAGACCTTTAAAAATTAACTGAGATATAACTAAATAACAGGTCACCATCTCTCTTCTGAATCATCCCAAGGAAATCATTTTGCTTTGTCCTCCTCCACTACCAAGTCTGGTCTCCCACCATACAACTTTTTTTTAATGTATCACAAGTTCGTGATTCTTGCTTTCATGATCGGAAACCTGCAAAATATCTTCGAATCCTTTGTGTTTGTCTCTGTTACTACAACAACTACAATCTGTCACAGCCCGATCACTTTTGTAAAATCTTCCGTTGCTACTGAAGCAAAGGTTGCGCTGCTCTTCGTAACGTCCGCATTAATGGTGGTCTTGCGGACATAAAACATGACACAAAAACTCAACACAAATACGAACTGGTAACAATTAGCAATACGAACAAATACAGAGTACTGAGCATAAATACAGACACAAAAGATATATATTGATGTTAATTGTATATTTAAATGATTATATAATTATTTAATACAATTTTTTTATAGTTTACATGTCGTAATTAATCGAATGTTTCAAACGTCACATCTATTTATTATTTTTATTATATATTATCGTATTAAATTTACATTTTATTATTAAAGGAATCAAAATATACATGGATGATGGAACAACATATTTAAAAATTAATTTGTATTTAATTTATGCTAAATTCTTACCTCCACTTCAAAGTATGGATTAACCTTTTAGTAGTTTTGATGTTTATCCATTTTAGACAATATATTGTTATATAGGTAAGTTGAAGATATGTTAATTTTTAGACATGTATTTTATAATTTATTATGTGAAACCTATTTTAATTACAATCTATAATATTTTAACATATGTATTCATATTTATTAAAATAAAATATAAAATTATATCAATTTAATATAACTAATTATTTTAATTTTAAAACTATGATTATAAATAAATAAATATGTGATATCATTTTTATTTTTCGTTTTATAAATGATAATGAGTATATATTAATGTATTAAAATATTTTACTCTTAATTACGAAATTAGTGAAAGAGTTTACATCAAATTTGAAGCACTTAAATCTGGTTAAGAAAATGTTTAATGGAAAGATATCAAAAGATATTATAGTTAAAGTAGTTACATAGATATAATGTAAAATTAAATGATATGTATATTACAATTAATGATTTTCTTTGAGATGATCCACTTTAAATATCACATATGAAATAAGTCTTGATTTCTCTTTTAATATAATAGATATCATAACAAGATCTATACTAATAAAGTAGATTTTTTTATCTCCTTGGAGGGAAAATGCGATGTCACATTTTCTTTTTAATAATTAAAATATTTTCTCAACTTAAATTTAATGAATTATGATACTAATTGTTAAATAAATGGGGAGAGGGGGAGTTTAAACTTTTCTTCATACATTTTCAAGCGTTTATAAGAATTTCTTGAATCTGACATGGATTCATAATTGAACCGATAAATCTGTGACCCAATAAAAATCGGGTTTGGGTTTTATTGCAGCATTGGTTGAACCAATAGATAATTTTTATTTTTACTATATTTAGTTTAAGTTATATTATGAAATTATTTTTATATTTTAAATTTCTAATGAAAATTTTGAAAATTCAGTTTTATTGTCGTCTTCTTCTTCTTCTACACTACAATTTACGTTTGCAAGAAATGTGAGTTATGATTGTGCTTGAGCTGCACGTCCGTAAAACAGACTGAAACACGATGAGGTTTATTATTCCTCTACACTACAATTTACTTTTGCAAGAAAGATGAATAAATTAATTTTTTTATTTTATTTTTTATTTAACTTAATTTATTACAAATCATTACATTTTTAATTTACAGATCAAAAAGAATAAAATCATATGAATTACAAAACAAAGTTTGGATTGTTGAAAAAGAAAAACCTGGCGAGATTGATTATAATAAATTAGAGAATACTCTTATTTTAGAATATCCCAAAAATGATGAAATGACAAATTTAGAAAAAATATTGTTGGTAAGTTTTAAAATTTAGAAAAACCCAAAATTAGTTGATGTGATCTGATGTTAGTTTATTTTTGTTATTGACAATTTATTATAATAAGATTTTAATTTTGGTTATTTTGGATTGAAAAATGTCTTAATCTTTTTTAGGTGTCATAACTCTTATGTTACAACTTTTTTAAATAGTCTAAACTATTTCTTAATATTTTGTATGCACACTTAAAATTCTTAACTTTAGTTTTTATAAAGATTTGTTTTCATAGCTAATATATTATTATATAATAAATCTAATTCATTTATTAACCTGCAATTCATATGCGGTTAATCCAATGATCCAGTGATTCTGTAAATCATCTGATTCAGTGTCTGGGTCGGATTTCAAAACATTGGTTTATAAGATTTTTTGTATTTGATGTTGACGATGGAGAATATAACCTCTACAATTCTCCTTCTTTAATGAAATCGACTTAATCATTCATATAATCAATTCAGAAATCACATTCATCCCACCATCTCCTATTGAATGCTTCTTTAGTTCTTGCTTTCTAAGTTTCATTGTATATGTATAGATGGTGTGAGAGTTCGGACGATACTCCTTTTACTTTTTCCAATTCAATCATTGTCGAATTTCCAGTTTCATTGCTCGTAGTTAAAGACAAATCAAAGTAGAGATGTTCAAACTACGCTACAACAATTTTGGCAAGCCTGAAATGTTAAGAAAGGAGAAAGTTATTGGAGGTGATATGTTGTTGATTAATGGGAAGGTAACTTTTCAAATAGTAGTTTTCTTATGCATCATCTCCTTTCTCAGGTGATGCTTCTACATGTGTTAATCAACTTTTTGAGGTTTAACATCTTTAAATATTTCTTGAAAGAAAACTCAGTCTATGACATGAGTATTTAAGATTCCAACTAAATTTTTTTTTTACGATTATTGATTTTTATTTTATTTTTATTAAATCGATTAGTAACAACAACTTATGCTATTCTACTTTGAACTAAATAACTTCAAAAAAACTAATATATTATGGTTGCTAATCTTTATAAAAAGATCAGAAAATATTATTTTTAACATATTTTCATTTTATATATTTTTAACATATTTTTTTTACTAAAATCATATAATAAATTATAAATTTAAGTAAGAATAAAACATACAAATCCTGCGTGTAGCGCTGGAATATCACTAGTACTATCTATACTATGGAATACTTCAAGATAACCTCTACAAAAGTTTATAATTATCTCCTCCCATAAAATCTACATGAATCTATAAAACTCATGGTGAGACTACTCTTTTGGTAAATTGTTTTTATAATAAATATCATCAGAACTCTTTTACACTTATAGACCCCATTAACAGCCCCTAAAAAATTAATTCCTTATATCAAATACATCAAAACTGATTTTTTTTTAAAAAACCATCAAAACTTAATTAAACAATTTACATGTTCTTAAGTTATTTTTCTTTTCCTATAAATCATAAAATAACATTTAACTATATATGTCTATATATATATTGATAAACTCAATCATTAACGGTAGGCATTTACCTCTTCAACATTGTTAGGAATAATACGCGTTCAGAGAAATCTAGGGTTTATAGGGAGTATCCGCCATGAAATCACAGCGGCAGAACGACACGGAAGTTTGTCTTACCATTACACAACTCACTAAGCTATCAAAGAACTCGACGAATGTAAGAGAAGACTCATTACCTACTGATCTCCTTATCGAGATATTCTCAAGGTTTCCGACCAAACATATAGCGAAATATATAGCAAGATGTCGCTGCGTCTCGAAGCTTTGGTCCTCTATTTTTTACCGTCCTGAGTTCACTGATGTGTTGTTCTTGACCAAATCTTCTGCTAGTCGACAGCTCTTGTTCGCCTGCCAAACACAGAGCGAGTTGCTCTTCTTCTCTTCACCTCAGCCTCAAGGTCCTGAAGAGATCTCGTCTCTTGTAACCGCTAGTTATCTTACGAAAATCCCCTTCAACTTTTCCAATGAAAGATTTAGTACTGTCAACGGCTTTCTCTGCCTTAGAGACCATGTCGTAAAGGGAAGGAAAAGCTCAAAGTTGCCGTTCATATGTAACCCTAGCACGGGACAACGCTTACCTTTACCGAAGATGGAGACGGTTGGGCAGAAGAGTTATTTTGGGTATGATCCTATTGGAAAACAATACAAGTTGTTTTCCATGACCTCGTCTAATGAAAAGTATAAGGGGAATTGGAAGGAGTATCGAGTTCTGACACTAGGAACTCAAAAGCTCTCATGGAGAAGGATGGAATGTTGTGTCTCTCATTGTCCTGTACATACTGAGATATGCATCAATGGTCTTTTGTATTATCGAGCCAACGAGGACGGTTTCACAAGGGTTACTATGGTAGTTTGCTTTGATTTTAGGTCCGAGAAGTTCAGTTTTATGAAAGTCGCTGATAATTTCAGTAGAGCAGTGGATCATAAAGCAACGCTGATAAACTATAATGGTAAATTAGGTTCACTCAGGTGGGAAGAGCCTTACCCTTATAGTAGAGGCCGAACCGGAAGTTTTGTCTTGTGGGTTCTACAAGACTCCGAGAAACATGAATGGTCCAAGAATGTTTATGTGTTGCCTCCTTTGGGGATTGAGTTGTTGTACTTCGTTGGAGTGATTGGTACAGATGAAATTGTGTTGGCGCAGGACTATCCAACTAATACTTTCTGCGTCTTCTACTACAATATCAAGAGAAGTAGTCTGGTTAGAGTTACAATCCAAGGAATGGAAGAATTAAAAGGTAATAATAGACTTAGAACGCTTCTAAACCATGTAGAGAATGTGAATCTTATGTAATTGTTCTTACGACTTAATGATTTGTAATAGAGCTACTTTGGCTCTTATAAACTAGTTCTCATAATAAAGATCATAGAGTTTCATAAAGCCACTGTATTTCCACTGGTTTGTAGGCCTACTGGTTTGTGTAGTTATAACCATAACCGAACATATATTCGAATACACAAAGATGGAGAAATCAGTTATCATTGTGAGGATCATGGGATCGCCTCTGGTTTCTGTGGGAATATTTTATGGATATGTTTAGTATACACTTTACAGAATTGGTTTAATATATATATATATATATATATACTCAAGAGCAGGTTTTGTTCTTGGCTAACATTAGCTTTATACTCTTCTCTACCTACCAAATGTCGTTTATAGTTGGTGATATCGTCTGATTAGTTTTCTGTAATTGTTAATGTAAATTCTATGTATATACAAATACTCGAAAAGGTCAAATTAATTGGTTTAAAAGAAAAAAGTTGATAAACTACCACGGAAAATTAATGAAAAATTGTAACTCAAGGTTCTTGCTTTGTGAACGAAACAACTAAACGTTGTAATTAAGTTGTGCTCGGAGGATACATCCGTATCGTCAGGTGCATGATTGCATTTGGAACAACTATTTAGATGAGCTCATCATGTTGTCACGGACTCACCTCAGGACTAAGCGTCTAGCCTCTAAAGGTACAGAGTTTATACTTATGTAGACCAATGTAGAGAAGAGAATGTGAAACTTATGCAAATGTACTTTACATGGTTTGCATAAAGATTGTGGTATACGTTAATCAGTCAACACGTTTACAGCACAGGGTCTGTTCAACGTATCTTACATATGAACCAAACACAAAACCCAATATCTCAAGAACGCTTTGAGAAATTGAGATCGTTCATTGTCCACGTCAACAAAGGTCTCAAGCCTCTCAATATGCTATATGGGCTTCTCTTAACCAAGGAACCGCCACATTAATTTCATTCTTTAAAATATTTGGAACAATATAAATTAACTCAGGGGAAGGTAGCCTAGCTAGGGTTTACAGCAAAATCATCTCCGCCATGAAATCTAAGCGCAGTAAGCGAGCTAAAACCTTGTCGAAGGGAAGAGAAAACCCAGAGACGATCCCTACTGATCTCATAATCGATATACTGTCCAGACTGCCTTTGAAGTCCTTAGCTAGATGTCGTTGCGTATCGAAGCTCTGGGCGTACATAGTTAACCTCCCCTATTTAACAGAGTTATTCACCACCCGAGCTTCAGCTCACTCGCAGTTATTGTTCGTCTACAGACAAAAAGGCAAGCTTGTATTCCTCTCGTCGCCTCAGCCTCAGAATCTTGATGAGAACTCGTCCCCTGTAGCTGTCAAGCATCTATCGCGTATCCCCTTTCGTGGTTCTTCTTGTTACGTTAGTGGTCATGTCCAAGGCTTGGTATGTCTTAGAGTTAAAGGTAAGCGGATGTCACCAGTACAGATAATATGTAACCCTAGCACAGGACAGACTTTAACCTTACCGAAAATAAAGAGAAGCTTTATTCTGGCGAGAAACATTCTGGGGTATGATCCTATTGAAAATCAGTTCAAGGTATTGTCCATAACAAGGCACTCTGAACTTGATCATCTGCAAGTTGATCGTGATCAGAACCAAGTTCTGACTTTGGGAACTGGAAAACTTAAATGGAGAACGATCAAGTGTTCCACAACCGTGGATTGGTTCCAGCACGGGACATGCATCAATGGTGTTTTGTATTATCCAGTTTGTACTCCAGGAGGAGATATGATAGGTTGTTTTCACGTTAGGTCTGAGACGTTCAGTTTTATTGAAGTGGACGGAATTTTAATGGGAGCAGTCTTTGGTGGCACTCTGATAAACTACAATGGAAAATTAGGTTCGCTTATCTCTGGAGGAGGGTCTCGCTTCGTTAATGGAACAAGTAGAAGTTTTGAGTTGCTTGTTATAGGAGATTTCGAAAAGCAGGAGTGGTCAGAGCATAAATATGTGCTACCTCCTATGTGGAAGGATGTAGTTGGAAGAGACAAGTTACGTTTGGTTGGATTTGTTGGTACTAATGAAGTTGTCTTGTCGCACCCTTCCCAGGTTATTTACTACAATATCGAGACACAAAGTGTCGTTAAAGTTCCAATCCAGGGGATGGAAGCTTCGACTGAGTGTAAGTTTGCCACCTTTCTAAACCATATGGAGGATCTCAAGCTTACGCAAGCGTTTAAATAATGACGTATTATAACTTGAGAGTTCTGTAACAAAGCTGATTTGGCTTTTAAGTTCCCATGATAAAGAGCATGGTGCCCCTTAACGTCCTTATCTTTACTTGTCACTTTGGCTTTGTATACTAGTCAATTTTTTTGCTTATTGGATGGCTATTACTTTTCTGGTTTATGTGTGATTTTTTTTGGGATGTCTACACTTAAGAACAATGCTTTGTTTTTGAGAACTCATCTCTTGTAGCCGTACGTCAAGCATCTTTTGCATATACCCTTTGGTGGTATATCGTGTAAAGTTATGTTGCTTATATAACTGCTCATGCAAAGTCTCTGCATTTACAATGTCTAGTTAATTTTCTGACTGCATGCAGTATCCTGTAAAGTTAAGTTGCTTATATAATATACATCATGCAAAATCTCTGCATGTCAAGTACTTGGTTTGAGAATTTTTTTGACAAGACAACCAATAAATCAGTAGCAATAAGCTCAAAAAAGGAAACATAAAACAACATAGAAACAGAGAGTTTATTTCATGCTTTGCATATGAATCATACACAAACAAAGTCCAACATTATACAATCTGAATTGATCTTTTTGTTGATCAATTACTTCAAAGGATCAGAAGGCAAGAAACTATACATGACCATATCTCTAACACTTCCTTTCATAATTATAAAATTTCTCATCACACCTTCTCTAGTAAACCCAACTTTTTCAAGAACCTTTTGAGATCCCACGTTGTCCACGTCCACCAGGGCCTCGAGCCTCTGAATCTCCGGCAATTCCTTGAATATCTCCGCCGTCACTAGCCTCACCGCCTCTGTAGCGAACCCTTTTCCCCAATACTTTCTCGCTAGCACATAACCGATCTCTTTCCTGATGTCATCAACCGCCATGATCAAGATATAGCCGATGGGACGGTCGTCCTCTAAACAGATGGCTCGGAGCCAAGGGTGTGTCAAGACCGAATCGGTTATGTATTTGATGGCTTCTTCTCGGCTCGTGCAAGGCTCCCATGAGCAAAAGCGTGCGACCTTAGCGTCTGTGGCCCACACCATATAGTCGTCAACGTCGGAAAGAGTCATTGGCCGGAGTGATATTCTTCCTGGCGCCGGTGAAACAACCACCACTGGTTGTATCTCGTTTGAGTCCGTCTCCATTTAGGATAATGATTGTTTGAGATATCACATTATAACGTCAATGCTATATCTTTATACACACGCCGCGCTTAGCAAAAATCTCGAATATTGCTTCTTGCTTTTGAGTAGAATACAGTTAGTGGTAATATTATACTATGATAAGTCGATTTTAATTATTGAATGAAGCCATGACAGAAGATGAAGTGTCATCTTGTTAATGGCTGGTCGTAAGTATTGACCTTTGACTTTGGACACTTACTTGGTTACCAAACAAAACATAGTTGACGATTCGGAACTTGCCGTGTTGCTTCCAAAAAGATTTTTTCCAAGTGGTCACACAGTAAAAACTTATTTTTATTTCATCTATTCTTGTTAAAAATACTTTTTCTTCTACTTTTTTTTTTTTTTTTTTTTTTTTTTTTTTTTTTTTTTTGTAATCCAGGGTTCCCCGCTTCGCGGGTCAATCCCTGGGCCCGGTCAGGCCGCCGGCCAGCTTCACCCGGGAGGGCTTTCCCTGGGCCCTAAGGCCCAGTACCAGCGTTATGACAGGAAGCGTTGCACGGTAGTTCCCTCCGGCGTGGATCGAACCCCCTACCTGGGTGCAGGCGGGGACCCGTCCTAACCATTGGGCTACAACGTTCCGTCTTCTTCTACTTTTTTTAAACTTATCTTTTTTAACAAACTTTTTTTCATCTAAGTGTAGCTCGAAATTTTGTTTCTTCTCACAACATCTCAGTACACTATATTTATTGTATTTTTCTTTCATTTTCCTTTACACAACTTTTAACTTTTAAGAATTATAAACTTGCATTCTTAGAAAATGCTGAATTTTTGTTTTCATTTTATGAAGTGGTAGACAGAAAGAAATGTACTCTCATATTACTTAGGCAATAGTTTGTTCTTTTTGGAAATTATGTCTATTGACTCTGTTTTACTAGATTAAACAATTTTTGAAAAAAATGAAGCAATATATTTTAAGATTTTTCTATGATAAATACTCTGTATTATTCTTAAAAAAAATAATTAAAACAGAACATACAACCTATAAAAATATATACTATAGTATTTTTAATGGTTTTATATGAATCTTAGCCATTTAAACCTTTTATACCTATAGATATTTTTACAAATCACACAACATCAATCACAAAATATAATGTAATTTAATTTTATCATCAATTTTCAATAAATACATACTCCCTCTGTTTTTAAAAGATAGTAGTTTTAGAATTTTCACATATATTAAGAAAATTCATTAATTTTGATTGTAAATGCATTGTTTTTTGCAAATAACAATTTTTAATAACTTTTAGCCAATAGAAATTCAATAAACACCATTAATATTTTTGAAACTTATAATTTTTCATAAAAGCATACATTGAAAAAGTAAAATTACTATCTTTTTGAAACAAATTTTTTTCCTAAAACAATCATCTTTAAGGAACGGAGGGAGTATCATGTATGCAAATAAAATTTTAGATTGGAAATTTAAATAAATAATCTATAATATTTAATATGCAGTTCAACTCTGATTAATACCAATTTCTATTAGAAAGATCCAAACGAAATATATACAAACTTTAATTGTTGGATCTTTTTCTTTTTTTTGTCAACTTCTAATTGTTGGATCTAAAACTGATGACATCGTACTAATCTGTTAAGTAAAAGTTGGACATGGATTCGAAAGATTCGAAAGAGAAAACAATAAATTACATCAAAATCATGGAAAGTGTTGTAATTTTTTTGGTTATTTTTTTGTTGAAAATTTAACAGGCAAAATCTTTCTCTCTTTTTTGATTATCTGTTTTCTATTTGTTTTTATATTTTTTCAATGCTAAGATATTTTATACGGCCTGCCTCAATAATGCCTCTAACACAAATAAATGGTTGTTTATTGAAATGAAATCAGAAAATATCAAGGAATAAAACGGAGAAAAAAATAATAGAATTATCCAGAGGGCAATGAGACTCCATAATAGCTAAAGACACGGAGGAGTGTTCATTTAAAAAAGCCTTAAATTAACAAAAGCTAACTTTTAATGGCGTCTCGCAATCTTTTCTCCACCCCATCAATCTCACCTTCGCAAACCACACTCTCCCCATTCACCTCCTCCCTCCCAAGAAGACGCCTTGCCATCACCGCCCGATCCCACCGCCGCAGGAGACCTCCGGATAGGAGAAACATGTCCTCCATAGTTTCAATCCCGGAGCTTCCTCGAAGAAGAGATTCAGAGGAATCTCTGCTTCTTGATTCCAGAATTAGTAAGTTGTTGCATCGAAAGGTTCACACTTTCTTATGATTCGTGAACTGGGTACATCGAAAGATAGTGACTTTGTTCGGAAAAGGTTCAAACTTGTGATTGGTCTCTTTCTCTAAATGTGTTGTTGTTGTTGTTGTGTGTATAGGTGTAGCTGAAGGAGATACAGTTGATGTACAAGGAGTCAGAGATGGTTCCGTTAGAACACAGACGCGTAAAGGAAGAAACTTTAGTAGCAGAAAAAAAGTTTTGGGTGTTGAGTTATCTCCAGACAATTTTGCTGTAGCAATGGTTTATTTCGTTCAAGGTGTTCTAGGACTTGCTAGGCTCGCTGTTAGTTTCTATCTTAAAGACGACTTGCATCTTGATCCTGCTGAGGTATTGTCCTTTCCTTGTAGCTTTTATGAACAAATGTCTTTATAGGCTGACAACAATGTTATACCTCTTTGACTAGACAGCTGTGATAATGGGGCTTTCTTCATTGCCATGGCTTGTTAAGCCTCTCTATGGATTTATCAGGTATATATGACTCCTTCATCACCTCTGTACTATGGTGTATGACCAGTAGCAAAGTTCAAATGTACTTGGTCTGTTTTGCAGTGATTCTGTGCCTCTGTTTGGCTACCGAAGGAGGTCGTATCTAGTTCTCTCAGGTCTTCTTGGTGCATTTTCATGGACCTTGATGGCTGGTTTTGTTGACAGTAAATATAGTGCTGCTTCTTGTATACTTCTTGGCTCCCTCTCTGTCGCCTTTTCTGATGTTGTAAGCTTTCTAACCCCATTAGATGGTTTAGTTGATAGATACTTCATCATATTGAATTGTTGAGTTGTTGTTAATATAGGTAGTAGACTCAATGGTGGTTGAACGTGCTCGTGGCGAGTCACAAAGCGTGTCGGGATCTCTGCAGTCCTTATGCTGGGGATCCTCAGCTTTCGGTGGAATCGTGAGTTCCTACTTTAGCGGTTCCCTGGTGGAGTCATATGGTGTGAGGTACAGTCCCTTGAAAAGAAGCTTTCCTTTTTATTTCTTTCTATATCTTGTGTCGTAAGATAACTAACTTGGTGGCATTCTAAAAGCTGTTACACCTCAGGTTTGTATTCGGCGTTACAGCTTTGCTACCTTTGATAACTTCAGCAGTTGCTGTTCTCGTCAACGAACAGCGTGTGGTCAGACCAAGCCCAGGGCAGAAGAAAGAGAACATAGCCTTGGTCAATCCTGGCTTTCTTCAGACCTCAAAGCAGAACATGATTCAGCTATGGAGTGCCATCAAGCAACCTAATGTTTTCCTCCCAACCTTGTTTATCTTCTTATGGCAAGCCACGCCACACTCTGATTCCGCAATGTTTTACTTCACGTATGTTTCTCTCTTCTTCCACTGAGATGGTATTAGTTACTTAAAGCTGCTATAGCTAATGCTAAAACTATCTTCTCAGAACGAACAAGCTTGGCTTTACTCCGGAGTTTCTAGGAAGAGTCAAACTTGTGACCTCGATTGCTTCCTTGCTTGGAGTAGGACTCTACAATGGCTTCCTCAAAACCGTTCCTCTGAGAAAAATCTTTCTCGTAACAACCGTTTTCGGAACAGGTCTTGGGATGACTCAGGTTGGTCCTCTTTCTTTATAAGAAGAAGAAACCTTTTTTCTATATTAGTCACTAATCTTGTGTGTCTTTCAGGTTCTCCTCGTGACTGGTTTTAACAGGCAGCTGGGAATAAGCGACGAGTGGTTTGCAATAGGAGACTCTCTGATCCTAACAGTTCTTGCACAGGCCTCTTTCATGCCGGTTCTTGTGTTAGCGGCGAGGTTGTGTCCTGAAGGAATGGAAGCAACTCTGTTCGCTACACTGATGTCAATCTCTAATGGAGGCAGTGTTCTTGGTGGACTTATGGGGGCAGGGCTGACTCAAGTGTTCGGCATCACAAGAGACAGTTTTGATAACCTGTCGACGCTTATTATCTTGTGCAATCTTAGCTCGTTGCTTCCTCTGCCTCTGCTTGGACTTTTGCCAAAAGATTCTCCAGACAATGTTGCTAGTAAGGATGACGGAGACATTGAGATGAAATCTAATTAAGGAAGATGATGACTTGTGTCATATTACCTTTTGGGGTTATGTGTATTCAGTTCCACGGTTGTTCATGAAACCAAAATGTTGTTCATTTACAAAAAGAAGAAAAAGAAACTACTTTAATAGAATATTAATTTCAACAAATTAAGTTTATAAACATAATTCTGGATTTGTATCAACATACTTGATTCAGTCTTCCTCATCAGTACAATAGTTGTGACATAACAATGGAAGTTCCTACTTGTTGTCACCTTTGTTATTTCTTGGTTCAGACAATTCAGATACACTCTAATATCAATAATATGTCTAAAGGAGACCTTTATCTTATGGAATTTTTTTTTTATGTTATGGATCTTGGAAGTCAAATATTACCATACGACATCAATTAAAACTTCTATTGAACCGCGGTCAGAAAAAACTTCTAACGAACCGTTACTGTCAACTTTTTGAGAAGATACTATTGAATTTAGTAAAGGTAGCCTACGGTATCTATCGTTCCATCAGAAGAATTATGACAGATTATCACTTTTGATTCTATTTTAGTACTTTCGAAGGTGATTTGGAACCATCCTCGTATATATTCACTGTGACATTGTCTATATTGCGAATATTCATCATTGAGGATGTTCATTCAGCTTTACTCAAAGATTGGTATCTGGTTTGTTCTACTCATTGCAGCCTACAATATGTTTATTTAGTTGGCTGATTATCCAGTGAATTGGATGAGTTTTAAAGATGATGAGCTAGATAACATCAAAAAACTGTTGTCCCAAACATATCTCAAGTCAAGACATGTCCACTAAACAAGAATTAAATTAACAAAAAACAAAGAAAACAAGAGGAAATAGCATCTGAAATCTGACTTTGCTGATTTTAGTTAGATTCAATATGCTTCTTGACGATGTTGAGTGCAGTTGTCTCCTCACCGTAATCCTGGTAAAGAGTAAACACACATCAGCACGAATAAATAACCAGACACAAGTCATACACATTAAACAAGTTTCACAGATCAAGATAAGAGTAAAAAAAGAAAAGACCCTTTACCTTGACAACAAGGCAGGAGCATCCAACAACCTTCCTTGCATTGCCCTCTGAATCGATCTTGCAAAGCTGCAACCAAACCAACCATATTCAAGATTATTAATATAAAAAATCATTTACATCTAGAGTAGACGAACTAAAGACTACTTACACCAGCCCATTCACCGAGGGTTTTGGCACTTGGAACAGTAAGCAAGTTGATGCTGTGATCAGCGCATAGAGCTTTGACTAGCTTTACGTAATCGGGCTGGTTGCAGTCTTCAGCCAAGACGCAGAGCTGAGCAACACGCTTCTCGATAAGCTTGGCGCTTTCATGGAGACCACGAGTCACACCGCCGTGAGCACGGGCTTTCCTTAGAGTCAGCTCCAATGCAGTCAACAGATCCATGTCCTCTGGAATTGCAGCTGCCTCAGCAACCGGAGGAACAACAACAGCAGGAGCAGCTTCTTCCCTGAAATCAAAAAGTGGATTGAATAAGACTAAACCAGACACATAGGCCTATGGAAATATAACCGAACTTAAGACAAAATTTGTTCCCGTTAGTTCAGTTTTCAAATTTTTATTAAAAAAATTATAATCAAATTACACTGCTTTATTTCAAACTGAAATCATGTCCAAATTTTGAATCAAACTGACCGAATTTAAACGAAAGTACTGAAAACTTTAACCAACTGAAACTCGAATCGAATTGAAAATCAGAAAATTGGATTCGATTCAGTAGAATTTTAGATAGACGAACTAAACTATTGCCGAACCGAATCGAGTCATTTTCAGTTTAATTTGGCAAGATTTAGTGTGAACCGAATTATCCCAAACCCAGATTAACCAAACCGAATTATCACACATTACAATTTACAACTAACGAATCTTCCAAAGTTAAACATAAATGAACAAAACAGAATATGATGTAATAAACTAACTCTAAATGAATCTACAAACCCCAAACTTTCAGTATCTATCACTGATTCAAGATACCTTTTACGAAATGGAGTAATATTCAACATAGATATATCGAAAGAAAAGCTTACCCAGACATGGTGAATTTACGAAGAAAATGCAAACGTCCTTTTGAATCTGCCAACAAAACCAAAGCAGATCAGGATTCTTCAACAAGCAAAGTCGACGGAGGAAGAAGAAATCTCGACGATCACATACATATAACAGATCCAATGCGTATAAAAGAGTGAGTGACTAACCTTAGAGCGTTAGAGAGACTACGACCACGACGAGGACGGAATCGAAAATTGAGTAACGAGTTTCGTTATATATTAGGGTTTATAATGATTTTACAATTTTGGGCCTTTTTATGGGTTTTAAGAGAACACTAGAGATTTGATATATCTTTTGTTTTTAATTTTTTGCCTAATTTATATGTTTGTGTGTTTATATAATCATTTTTTATGTTTTATGATCATATTTATGTTTTGAAAAATTAAATTTTTGTATTTGTGTTGTTGAGAAAATTAATTTTATATTTTTATTTTTGATTTTTGTTTTGAAAATTGTAATTTTGTATTTGTGTTCTTATAATCACATTTATGTTTAATATTAAAAATAAAACACACCATTTTGGTCTGGCGACGAAAAGGGCGATAGGCGATTTGAGAGATCTCTCGTTCGACAACGGCATGATAACGGCGGATCCGCCGGATTTGCCTCTCTCTCCGATGAGTAGAGGTACATCTATGGAGGATACGCAAGGTTTGGAGCAAGTTCTAAAGTCGGGATTGAAATCTAAAGAGATAAAAGGGAAAGAATACGGAGGATTTGAAGGACTCGAAGAACTATGAGCAAGATCGGAATCTTCTGATTAGATCGAAAGGCTTATGGGTGGGTGATGTTCAAGGTCAGAAAGTTCTGAAGAAGTATGAAGTTGAGATCGAAATGAAGGATGGGGTTGGATCAATTGTGGTACCGGAGGAGATAACAAAAGATGTGGCTCCGCTTTGGGATGATTTTTTGATTGGAAAATTCTTGGATGAGGCTCCTCACATCGCAAAGGTGCACGCGATTGTGAACAAGATCTGGAACTTGAATGACAAGGCTCAGAGGGTGGAAGTGTTTGAGGTTAACTCTACGATAATGAAGTTCAGAATCTTGAATCAGGCGGATAAGAATCGAATTCTTAAACGGGGGATGTGGAATCTAGCTGGAGTACCGGTGGTTATGACGAAATGGTCGCATGTGGTTGAGAAGGAGAAGCCTCCCACACAGTCGATTCCAATGTGGGTTCATGTTAAGCGAGTTCCGTTGACGATGTTCTCGTGGCAAGGTCTCAGTTATCTCACTAGTCCACTAGGAGTTCCAGGGAGATTGCACCCGGAAACAGCACAGTGTCTCAATGTGGAAGAGGCGGAGATCTTTGTTAATGTAGATTTAACTAAGGATCTTCCAAAGCAGCTGAACTTCAACATAAAGGGAGAGGATGTTTTGGTGGAGTACAGTTATCCGAGATTACCAAAGAAGTGTGAGAAATGGGGTCATAATGGGAAAATTTGTCCAATGGGACAAGAAGAGATAATAGAAAAGCAAAAAGAGGTGGAAGATGGAGAAATACGAGAGGATGAAGATGAAACAAATAGGGTGATCATATCGGGGGAAAAGATTCAGGAGAGAAATTTGAATGAAGAAGAGAGTCTTGATGTTACTGAAGAGGTGGAAGAAGTGATAGAACATGAAAAAGAAATAAGGGAAGATGAGAAGGAAAGGTCAGGAGATGAAAAAAACTCCTGAAACAAAAAAAGCAGAAAATAATGAGGAATGGGCAGATGTATCACCAGGAAAAGCAAGTCGATCTCATAAAGAGTTGAAGTTTGGGGAGGTATTTATTCTTACAAAGTCCAGATTCTCAATTCTAGCTTCAGATGATGAGGAAGAATTGATTGAAAAAGTAGTAAATAATGAGAAGCAGGAAGAGGGAGTAAATGAAGAGGAGCAGAAAGATGAAGATGTATTGTCTTCTGAGGAGAAAGAGGAGGAATTGGTCATACCCAGACAATGCTTGCCTCGTGACTCCAAGTTAAATCATCGGTATCTAAGAGAAGGTCAGACAGCTCAGGATGCAGGTCCAAGCTATCTGAATAGAAAGAAACCCCGACGCAATTAATATGTCAGGTTTCTTTTGGAATATGAGAGGTTTTAATAAAGATTCAAAGCACATGATAGTGAAAAATTGGATAAGGAAAAATGGTTTTCAGTTTGGCTGTTTAATTGAAACAAGAGTAAAAGAAAACAAAATGGAAAAGATTTTGGAGAAGGTTGTTCCAGGCTGGTCTTATGTTGCAAATTACGAGTACAATAGACTGGGAAGATTGTGGTTGATTTGGAGTTCGAGAGTGAGGATAACTCCTTGTTTTCAGAGTGCTCAGATGATCACTGTTTCTATTCTGCAGGAGGGATTGGAGGTTGAGTTTTTCTGTTCTTTTGTGTATGGGATGAATTTAGTAGAGGAGAGAAGGGTGTTATGGCAAGAAATGAAGGATCATCAAGACTGTCCGATCATTCAGAAGGCTCCGTGGATCATAATGGGGGATTTTAATGAAATTTTGGATGGTGTAGAACATTCGGTGGATGCTACTCATGATTCTTTGGGAATGAGAGAGTTTCAAGACACTGCTTCGTACTGCTCTTTGGTGGATCTAGCTTATCAGGGACCTAAGTTTACCTGGACAAACAAGAGAGACAATGGTGTTATATGTAAGAAGCTTGATCGAGCTCTGATAAATGAAGCTTGGGCGCAGTGGTTTCCACAGTCCTATTGTGTTTTTGATGCGGGGGGCTGCTCCGATCATCAGAGATGCAGAGTTGTGATTAAGAAGGAGCAAATAAAACCAAGAAAGCCATTCAAGTTTATAAATGCTTTGGTGGATTCGCCGGAATTTCTTCCACTGGTGGAAAGTATTTGGTCTGAGGCAGAACCTCTATTTATATCTACTTCTGCTATGTTTAGAATGTCAAAGAAACTGAAGGCATTAAAGTTTCATCTGAGGAAGCTCAGTAAGGAGAAGTTTGGTGATATTTTTAAGAGAACAAGTGAAGCCTACAAAAATCTTTGTGATGCTCAAACAAAGACATTGGAGGACCCTATTCAGAGAAACATGGAGGTGGAATCAATTGCTTATGACAGATGGTCGCTGTTATCTCGAATTGAGGAAAAGGTACTAAAGCAGAGAGCTAAAGTCCACTGGCTTGATGTTGGGGATGGGAATAATAAGAGCTTCCATAGAGCTGCGAAAATAAGAGAAATCAAAAATTCTATTCGAGAAATTAAGAGAGCTGATGGAACTATTGCAGACAGTCAAGAGGAGATTAAACAAGAAGCAGTGGATAATTTCTATAATTTCCTGAATCATGTCCCAAACGATTATGAAGGAGCAAGGCAAGATGATCTGAAGAATTTACTTGGGTATGAATGTTCTGAGTAGACATGTCAATTAGGGCTGAAGCCCGCAGCCCGAACCCGCTCAGCCCTATAATTTACTGGGCTTGGGCTTTCTTATATAAGCCCAAAAAAAAATCGGGTTTCTCGGGCTTAGCCCATTTGGGCTTTGCATATTTTGGGCTTAAGCCCGTTTGGGTTAGGGCCGACCCGATGACCCGTAATATTTTAATTTATTTAGATATGTAAAGTAGTTAAATATCTTCATTATTTGTTAATTCAGAATATTATCTAAATCTTAAAAACCCTAATTCTTAACTACATATCTATATAAACACAAACATCTATTATCAGTCTCAATTCTTTGCGGCGACCATCAAAACCTCAATGTCTTCCCCGAACCATGTAAGTCGATTTTGCTATTCATTCACGTAAGTTTTGAACCATGGGTGTGTATATACGTAACGTCAATGCTAAAAATATTTTTATCCTACCGAATCATTTTCTGAATTAGCCTTACGTCCACAAATTCTTATAGTGTTTGTCAATAACATGCAATATTTACCGTGTATAGTGTTCTCACGTATAATTTTTGGTACAGAAATTATGTACAAATACTAAAGCTTTACACTGCTAGGATAAACAAATCTCATTAGATGCTTTGTGTTTTATATATCATTATGTTTTCACTTGTGATATAGAAATTTGATCTTTGGTGTTTTATTTGTTTTTGAAGGAACCGATTGAGAATGATATGGAGGATGATTATTTCCAGGACTTGGAATCTGACGAGTTTAGCGAAGAGGACATGCCTTCTCAAAAGAAGAAAAAAAAAGTGGTGTAAAAATCAAACCAAAGACACGACGAACCACTTCACTTGCTTGGAAACATTTTGTTCTTGATGGAAAAAACAGCGAGGGTTTAGAAACTGCAAAATGCAAGCATTGTGCTGCGATACTTATTGCAGAACAAAGCTATGGAACATCACACTTGAAACGCCATGCATTAGGATGTAAGAAAAGGCCACGAAATGGTAATGTGAAGCAACAACTGGTTACCGCTGAGGCAAGGTTAGCCGCAAAGAAAATTGATCATACGGTTGTCCGTGAGTTGATAACATTGATTATCATATGTCATGACTTACCATTTTCTTTTGTTGAGTATCCACGGGTAAGGCAGCTATTGAAGTATTTGAATCCTGAGTTTAGAGAAATATGTAGGAATACTGCAGTGGCCGACGTTGTTAAGTTTCATGCGATTCGAAAAGATCAAATGAAGCAGGAGCTAGCTAAAGTTGGCAATAGGATATGCTTGACTTGTGATGTGTGGAGATCAATCAGCATCGAGGGATATATATGTTTGACAGCCCATTATGTGGATGACAGTTGGAAGCTAAAGAGTAAAATACTTTCTTTTTGTGCGATGCCTCCACCACATTCAGGATTTGAGTTGGCTAAAAAGGTTATCTCTTGTTTGGAAGATTGGGGAATAGAGAAAAAGATATTTTCTCTTACGCTTGACAATGCGTCTTCTAATGATAATATGCAAAGCATACTTAAAGACCAACTCTCGTCACGTCATGGTTTGTTATGTGATGGTGAATTCTTTCATATCAGATGTTCTGCACATATCCTCAATCTTATAGTGCAAGATGGTCTGAAATTTGTTGCGGGTGCTTTGCATAAGATTCGAGAGACAGTGAAATGGATTAAGTGGTCAGAAGGACGAAAAGACATGTTCATAGATTGTGTTAAAGATGTTGGTATTGAGTATGGAGCTGGTTTGAAGATGGATGTTTCCACCAGATGGAATTCTACCTATTTGATGCTTGGTAGTGCAATTAAATATCGACGTGCGTTCTTCCTACTTCAAAGAGCTGACAGGAATTACAAACACTGCCCTTCAAATGAGGAATGGGATAGAGCAGAAAAAATACATGATTTCTTAGAACCGTTCTATGATATCACCAAGTTGTTTTCAGGTATGTGTTCATTTATATATACATAAATTTAGAAACTAAATATTTCTTAACTAATTTCTGTTTCTTTATCAGGTACTAGTTATCCCACAGCAAATTTGTATTTTGCAGAGATTTGGAAGATTGAGTGCTTGTTGAACTCTTACTCAAAAGATGGAGATATGGATTTAGAACTGATGGCAATCGAAATGAAGAAGAAGTTTGCCAAATACTGGGAAGAATATAGTACCATTCTCTCGATTGGAGCCATTCTTGATCCAAGAATAAAGTTGGAGATATTAACATATAGCTTTGACACTCTTGATCCAAGTACTAGTAAAGCAAAGGTGGAAGCTGTGAAGGGGAAATTAAACTTACTCTTTGATCAGTATAAGAGTTACACTCCTCCAAGTTCGATGAGTGTGTCTTCTTCTTCACGTGCAAAAGGTTTATTCGGCAAATCCCAAACTGTGGGACGTTTGACTGCTTTTAGTGTAAGTTTCTTTTTTTTCATATCAATTTAAAACATTTTAAGAATTTAAATTTAATTTACTTTTGATTTGTTTATAACAGGATTTCAGAGCTTATGAAAAACGTACTCTTGCTGAAGAAGGAAAGTCTAAATTGACTTTATATTTAGAAGACGATAGGTTGGAACTGACTTTATATGAAGACTTGGATGTTTTAGAATGGTGGAAATGTCAGACACAACGCTACGGTGAATTAGCTCGTATGGCATGTGATGTTCTAAGCATTCCTATAACTACAGTGGCATCAGAATCTAGTTTTAGCATTGGTGCTCATGTCTTAAACAAATACAGAAGTCGTCTCCTACCCAGACATGTTGAAGCACTGATTTGTACACGCACTTGGTTGGAAGGATTTACGTTCCGCGATCCAGGTAACATATTAATATTTATAAATTTTTGTTTTATATATATCAAATTTTCATATCCTTTATATTTTATATGTAGCTCTTGATGACGATGAGAATGAGGAAACCCCTGATGAAGAACTTGATCATACAATTTCTACTGCAACGACTTAGAGTTGAAATGCTTTTGTTTTAATTCAATTTTCTATTTGCCATTACTATTTTATTTGGTTTTTTTTTTCTTTTTGAGCTAGACATTTGTTTCAGTTTAAGTTAGATTTCATAAAAACATATGGGTTTTTGAAAGCGTGTTCCTCTCTGTCTCAGTTGGATTTTATAAAACTTAAGTCTGTTGATTTTTATTGGTACAATTCACAATTAATACAAATTATAATATTATTAGCTAAATTATAAAAAGCCCCAAAAAACCCAAAAAGCCCGATAGCCCATTTCGGGCCGGGCCGGGCTTGAAAATATAGGCCCAAATACTTTGCGGGCCGGGCCGGGCTGGGCCTAAATAACAATGGGTTCAACGGGTTTGGGTTGGGCTGGGCCGGGCCAGCCCGAATTGACACCCCTAGTTCTGAGGCTGATAGGAGTATGTTGGTAAGTATAGTTACAACTGAGGAAGTGAGGAAGGTGTTATTCTCGATGGTTGCAGATAAATCTCCTGGACCGGATGGTTTCACGATGGAGTTTTTCAAAGCTACCTGGAATATTACTGGTAAAGACCTCGTGGTAGCAGTGCAATCGTTTTTCGGAAAAGGTTTTCTTCCCAAATGTATTAACTCCACTATCCTGGCCTTAATTCCAAAGAAGAATGATGCTATTACCATGAAAGATTATCGTCCTATATCATGCTGCAATGTGATTTACAAGGTAATTTCGAAACTCTTAGCTAACCGTATGAAGAGATTGCTCCCCATGTTTATATCCCTGAACCAGTCAGCATTTGTGAAAGATAGATTACTCATGGAAAATGTTCTCCTTGCTTCTGAGTTAGTCAAAAATTATCATAAAGAGTCTGTCACTGAAAGATGTGTTGTGAAGATAGATATATCTAAAGCATTTGACACAGTGCAATGGGATTTCATTCTCACGGTGTTGGCAGCTATGAATTTTCCGGACAGGTTTATTATATGGATCAAGAAATGCATTGAAATGGCGTCTTTCTCTATACAAGCTTGCAGGTTATTTCAACAGTAAGAGGGGGTTGCGTCAGGGTTGCTCGTTATCACCCTATCTGTTTGTTATATGTATGCAAACTCTTTCGAGACTTCTGGATAAAGCAGCTTTAGAGAAGAAGATTGGGTATCATCCTTACTGTAAAGATCTCAGCTTGACTCACTTGTGTTTTGCGGATGATGTGCTAGTATTTTCTGATGGGAAGAAGAAGTCTATTGAGGAAATTCAGGTTGTTTTTGGGCAGTTCGCAAAGATGTCTGGGCTCAACATCAGTCTTGAGAAGTCAACATTGTATCTAGCTGGAGTTAAAGCAGAGGATAGTGTTGCTATTTTGGATCAATTCCCTTTTGAAGCAGGTACACTTCCGGTGAGATACATAGGTCTTCCTTTATTGACAAAGAAGATGACAGTTCATGATTATAGTCGGCTTATATCTCAAGTAAGATCCCGCATCTCATCTTGGACGGCGAGGCATTTAACGTTTGCTGGACGTCTTCAACTCATTGGTTCATTCTTGTATAGCATCATCAACTTTTGGATGTCGGCTTTCAGGTTGCCTAACCAATGTATTCAAGAGATTAACAGTATATGTGCCGCTTTCTTATGGTCGGGTCCAATATTATCGACTCACAAAGCAAAGATTTCGTGGAGGGATGTATGTAAGCCGAAAGATGAAGGAGGTTTAGGTTTGCGTAATCTAACAGAAGCAAATAATGTATACTGCTTGAAACTGATTTGGAGAATTTTATCAACTAGATCTTCTTTGTGGGTGAGATGGATTTGGAAATATCTTATAAGGAAGGGTTCATTCTGGAGCGTTAAGGAGAGTAGTTTGTTGGGTTCTTGGATGTGGAAGAAGTTGTTGAAGCTTCGACCTTTAGCTTATCAGTTAACTAAGATGGAAATTCACAGTGGATCAAATTCTTATTTCTGGTGGGATAACTGGTCATCTTTGGGAAAGCTGATAGACTTAACAGGGGAAGGTGGTTGTATTGCTTTGGGTATTCCTCTGAATACAACAGTGGAAAGTGCTCTGCAGTTATATCGAGTCAGACTACACATGCTTCCGGTATTTCGTCTGATAGAATAGGAAGTGATGAAATTGAAAAACCATGGTCTTAGTTGCTTGGAGGATGAGTGTTTATGGAAGAGGGAGAATGGAGATTTCAAGACGGGGTTTCTCACTTCTCACACCTGGAACATCATCAGAACATCAAAGCCAAAGGTTGAGTGGAATAAAGGGGTTTGGATTTCAGAGGCCACTCGAAAATTTGTTTTCATAAAATGGCTGGCGATGCATAATAGGCTTGCAACAGGAGACATAGTGCTTCGTTGGAATCCACAAGCCATAACTACTTGCTGGCTTTGTAAGATGGAACCTGAAACTAGGGATCATCTGATATTTGAATGCCCTTTCTCAATGGAAGTGTGGAAAGGAGTTATTGGTAATCTGATGGGTAGTGTTACTGGATATAGCTGGGTTCAGGTGACTCAACCTGTGGTGAATGGTTTGAGGGAGAAAACTGCAACTTTTCTCTTGAGATACAGTTTTCAAGCATCAGTTTATGCTCTTTGGAATGAGAGAAATACTAGAAGAGTAGAAGATCTGTCTCAGCCAGCTACATGTCTGATTAGAAGGATAGATAAGCTGGTAAAGAACAGAATAACTTCACTCAGACAGAAGA
The DNA here is from genome assembly GCA_026261945.1 of Hirschfeldia incana. NCBI lineage: Eukaryota > Viridiplantae > Streptophyta > Magnoliopsida > Brassicales > Brassicaceae > Hirschfeldia > Hirschfeldia incana. The sequence continues at coordinate 2,930,560 of JABCMI010000040.1, read as the reverse complement.
ATAGAAGAAAATACGAGAAGGCAATGGAGAAATGGATGGGTAGAATCTGACTTTTTTCTTTTCTATTTGTTCATAAATTAGAAAGTAAAGTTTGTTACTCTTTCAATTTATAGGAAAAGAATAGCAGTCACTTTTGTAAAAATGTTTTTTTATGATTTGAATAAATTTAAAATTCTTTCAAAAAAAAAATTTAATTTTTGATAACTATATAAATATATTAAGCTGCATAAATATACACTTGTGTCATATTCATTTCATAATTTTTAAAAAAAAATTATCCCTAAAATTTGCATTATTATATTTTCTTAATAGTTAACTAACATAATTAGTCAAAGAATATTTGTACAAAAAAAACAGAATTGAATCGATCCAAAGATCAAAGTCTCATACTCTATTAGACTTAACATATATACTCAAACGATTCTTAAAGTGTTATATCAGAAAACCAATATCAAACCCAACCCGCACTATACACCGGCCAAATTTTTCGTTAATGTTTGAAAATTTTAATTTTAATATATTTATTTACGTTTGTGTGTTTTTTTGTTTGTTTTGAAGTGAACCAATAACAGAACTATATAAAATTATCTTTAAACATAAATATGTATGTTTATAAGAAGCATTGATAACAATAAAAAAAATATTATTTCAAAATAATAAACTTTTTTTGAAATAATAAACCATTAATTGATCAATGCTGGTAAGAGAATGTTGTCCTGTCAATTGAAACCAGAGAAGTGTAAATCGGCTTTGCTGCTGTCAAGATTTCAGAATGTGATAAATCTATGTTTTTCTGTAAAGTTTTCATTTGGGATAGGAATTTTGTTTTACAAAAAAAACTGACAATTGATCCTTTACATCAATAGTAGAAGAAGAAATAACTTATGTTCGTATTGGGCCATTAAAACTTAATTATATTGATGTAGTTAAAGGTGGTTATTAGTGAACTGATGTGGTGGTTATTAGACGAAGGGTGATGTGTTGGTTATCGTGCAAAAAAGTATGTAATTTGTTATATGCAGTTACCATATCAAAAGGCAGGTATCGTGAGAAATAATTGTTGGATCCTATTTTTATCAATGGGTCACACTGCAAAATTAATAGTATTGATGATGGGTAGTGTTACTGGATATAGCTGGGTTCAGGTGACTCAACCTGTGGTGAATGGATTGAGGGAGAAAACTGCAACTTTTCTTTTGAGATACAGTTTTCATGCATCAGTTTATGCTCTTTGGAATGAGAGAAATACTAGAAGAGTGGAAGATCTGTCTCAGCCAGCTACATGTCTGATTAGAAGGATAGATAAGCTGGTAAAGAACAGAATAACTTCACTCAGACAGAAGAATAAAAGAAAATACGAGAAGGCAATGGAGAAATGGATGGGTAGAATCTGACTTTTTTCTTTTCTATTTGTTCATAAATTAGAAAGTAAAGTTTGTTGCTCTTTCAATTTATAGGAAAAGAATAGCAGTCACTTTTGTAAAAATGTTTTTTTATGATTTGAATAAATTTAAAATTCTTTCAAAAAAAAAATTAATTTTTGATAACTATATAAATATATTAAGCTGCATTAAATATACACTTGTGTCATATTCATTTCATAATTTTTTAAAAAAATTATCCCTAAAATTTGCATTATTATATTTTCTTAATAGTTAACTAACATAATTAGTCAAAGAATATTTGTACAAAAAAAAACAGAATTGAATCGATCCAAAGATCAAAGTCTCATACTCTATTAGACTTAACATATATACTCAAACGATTCTTAAAGTGTTATATCAGAAAACCAATATCAAACCCAACCCGCACTATACACCGGCCAAATTTTTCGTTAATGTTTGAAAATTTTAATTTTAATATATTTATTTGCGTTTGTGTGTTTTTTTGTTTGTTTTGAAGTGAACCAATAACAGAACTGTATAAAATTCTCTTTAAACATAAATATGTATGTTTATAAGAAGCATTGATAACAATAAAAAAAATATTATTTCGAAATAATAAACTTTTTTGAAATAATAAACCATTAATTGATCAATGCTGGTAAGAGAATGTTGTCCTGTCAATTGAAACCAGAGAAGTGTAAATCGGCTTTGCTGCTGTCAAGATTTCAGAATGTGATAAATTTATGTTTTTCTGTAAAGTTTTCATTTGTGATAGGGATTTTGTTTTAAAAAAAAACCGACAATTGATCATTTACATCAATAGTAGAAGAAGAAATAACTTATGTTCGTATTGGGCCATTAAAACTTAATTATATTGATGTAGTTAAATGTGGTTATTAGAGAACTGATGTGGTGGTTATTAGACGAAGGGTGATGTGTTGGTTATCGTGCAAAAAAGTATGTAATTTGTTATATGCAGTTACCATATCAAAAGGCAGGTATCGTGAGAAATAATTGTTGGATCCTATTTTTATCAATGGGTCACACTGCAAAATTAATAGTATTGATGATGGGTAGTGTTACTGGATATAGCTGGGTTCAGGTGACTCAACCTGTGGTAAATGGATTGAGGGAGAAAACTGCAACTTTTCTCTTGAGATACAGTTTTCAAGCATCAGTTTATGCTCTTTGGAATGAGAGAAATACTAGAAGAGTGGAAGATCTGTCTCAGCCAGCTACATGTCGGTTTAGAAGGATAGATAAGCTGGTAAAGAACAGAATAACTTCACTCAGACAGAAGAATAGAAGAAAATACGAGAAGGCAATGGAGAAATGGATGGGTAGAATCTGACTTTTTTCTTTTCTATTTGTTCATAAATTAGAAAGTAAAGTTTGTTGCTCTTTCAATTTATAGGAAAAGAATAGCAGTCACTTTTGTAAAAATGTTTTTTTATGATTTGAATAAATTTAAAATTCTTTCAAAAAAAATTTAATTTTTGATAACTATATAAATATATTAAGCTGCATAAATATACACTTGTGCCATATTCATTTCATAATTTTTAAAAAAAATTATCCCTAAAATTTGCATTATTATATTATCTTAATAGTTAACTAACATAATTAGTCAAAGAATATTTGTACAAAAAAAACAGAATTGAATCGATCCAAATATCAAAGTCTCATACTCTATTAGACTTAACATATATACTCAAACGATTCTTAAAGTGTTATATCAGAAAACCAATATCAAACCCAACCCGCACTATACACCGGCCAAATTTTTCGTTAATGTTTGAAAATTTTAATTTTAATATATTTATTTACGTTTGTGTGTTTTTTTTGTTTGTTTTGAAGTGAACCAATAACAGAACTGTATAAAATTCTCTTTAAACATAAATATGTATGTTTATAAGAAGCATTGATAACAATAAAAAAAATATTATTTCGAAATAATAAATTTTTTTTGAAATAATAAACCATTAATTGATCAATGCTGGTAAGAGAATGTTGTCCTGTCAATTGAAACCAGAGAAGTGTAAATCGGCTTTGCTGCTGTCAAGATTTCAGAATGTGATAAATTTATGTTTTTTTGTAAAGTTTTCATTTGGGATAGGGATTTTGTTTTAAAAAAAAACTGACAATTGATCATTTACATCAATAGTAGAAGAAGAAATAACTTATGTTCGTATTGGGCCATTAAAACTTAATTATATTGATGTAGTTAAAGGTGGTTATTAGAGAACTGATGTGGTGGTTATTAGACGAAGGGTGATGTGTTGGTTATCGTGCAAAAAAGTATGTAATTTGTTATATGCAGTTACCATATCAAAAGGCAGGTATCATGAGAAATAATTGTTAGATCCTATTTTTATCAATGGGTCACACTGCAAAATTAATAGTATTGATTTAGCAGTTATAAATTTTCTCGCTTTCTACAATGCAAATCTTTCATCAGATTATGATTACTCTAAGCCTCTCATGAAGGTAGTTATCCTTAGATCACTGACATCTTAATCCTTCTCGAATTAGACTCTTGTTTCTATCTTGTTGCGTAGTCGTATAGAAGATCTAAGCACTAGCAATTTCAATTCCAGCCTCCTAATGTCTAACTAAAATCGAACAATAATATTTTAATTAATGTTGAAAACAGATTGTGTCCTTTGTATTTTGCTTAATGATCATATAAGCTATTAGGATGCCAATTATGTAGATAGGTCAATGAAACATAATTTCTGTAATGTGATGTAAGAAATGAAAGCATCTAAATAAAGAACACAAACTGTTATAACAAGACTGTTGGAGTATCATCCAGCTAATTTTAAAACCCTAACTACGATGAGGAAGAACCTAAATCATAAACATGAAAACAAAAATCCAACACTTGATGATTATATTACAAAGAACACAGATTACAAGGAACTGATGCAAAGACAGAGGACAGAGTACAATCAGTGGAGACAAAGCAGAACAAAGACGGAGATTATAAGATTCATACAACACAAACATATAAACATGACCCAAAATAAACCTTTTTATAACTTAGAAGAATTTCTTCATTTATTTCACTGACCATTTTCAACACCAAATCCAAAGAAAACACCAGAGTACTTCTCCGTAGAGCCGTTGAAGAAATCCTGATGCAGCTTCAAGAATGTACGCGAAGTTAACAAGCTATCCGATCCCGCCTGGTGACGGATCCCAACTCGCTCAACTTCAAGCAGCTCCGCCAACATGTTCAGACCACCACGGAGACCATTACAGAACTTCATCAAATGCTTAATGTCATAAAACCTCGGGAAATAAACACTGATCATCTCAAAGAATCCATTCTGCGTCTCCGGTAGATCGTGAAAACTCAATAGCTTCAACAAGTAACCAAAATCGTACACGCCGTGAAACATAACCCAGTGAACACTCTCGTTCAGCACGACCCCGGAAGACATCAGAAGGTTGGCGAAGCGTCTGGAGTCGACGCCGTCTTGGTTATTTTTAGCGAAATCGATGCCTGACTGACGTAGTAGCTCGATGGAGTCGTGAGCAAAGTTGTCGGAGGAGAGATCGAACTCGCGGAAGTTGAACTGCCAGATGCAGTACTTGTCGGAATCACAAGTCGGGAAGTTTCCATTCTCGTCTGAGAAAGTGAGACCGAGCTGAATCATCTTGAGCAGGTTGACGTTCGTTCATTTCTGCTTCGAGATTGTCGTTCCATACCTCGCGGATTTGAATCGAATCGTCTTCCATAACTATCGACAAGATGATGATGAACGGGAAAGGATCTAGAGCAAAAAACTGATCCGGTTTCGCTATATCTGCCGTCGATTTAAACAAGAAAAACATGAATCATACTAGTTTCAAACGGAAAGATACCGTACATATATAGAGCATGAAAAAGGCTAAGTCGGCTGTTACGAACCTTGAAATTAAGATAGCTCGACGATCGCATAGATAGAAAATATCAGTTCGTACAAAAGAGAGTGCTCTGACTAACCTTGAAAGAAAACGGCTGTGAATACGAGGTTAGGTCGTACAAGAAATGCGAAAATTGAGTGGCGAGTTTTTATCGTAGGACTTTCAATGACTTTACTGTTTTGGGGCTATTGAATGGGCTTTACCGGCCCATTTAGTTCAGTATAGAAGTCGTCTCGTTTTCTTCACGCTGATCTTCCCTCAAATGATGAGTAGTTTATCAAACACTGCATAATCCACAATGACATGCCAGAGCATTAATCTAAGGCATTGATCGTATAAACTAGGCATGGATGTTTGGGTATCCGTTGGTGTTCAAGCTGTTTTTTTTTGGTTTCCATATCAGATTTACGCTCATAGATCCCATACTAAAATGTTATTAGTATGAGTCGGATTCAGATAATACGAAGTGGTTAAAATTTTTTATTGTATCCTAAAATTCATAAAGTATTCATATATCATACGGATTCAGGTTTTATCGGTTTCGTTCGGATACAATTGAAGTAAAAACAAATATTTTGAAGAAAAACATAAAGAAAAATATATAAATTAAATCAAAATTAATTTATCACATATAAAATTGATAAAATAATAATAAAATGTTAAATCGAGCATGAAAACAAACACCATTTGTAAACAATATGTATTGTCTTATAGGAAGTAGATTTTTTATTTTAATGAGAAAATTATAAAATATTTATTTATAACTGACTGTGTAATTAAAGCATTTATTAAAATTTAAATTTCAATTATTATAAACTAGGTAGTTTCCCCGCGCTTAATAATTTTTCAAATATTTGTAAACAGATATATTATCAATACAAAAACTATTATAACAAATTAGTTTCATATTTCTTAAATATTAATAATTAATTAAATATTAAAAATATTATAAACAATAAAGTTTCTTATTTTAGTAAAATACATTTTATTACTTAAAAAATTGAGAGGTTTTTATATACATAAAACTATATGTAAGGATTTTTAAAATATTATATGTAAAATATATTTTTTTAATAAAATATGTAAAATGTTTTTTGATAACATAATATGGAATCTTGGTAGATAATGATGATTATGAAATTAAAATGTTCATTTTTGGGCAATTAAATATTAAAAATCTAAATTAATTATTTATTAAGGGTAATAAAGTTATGAAAGGCTTAACCTTTCAACATAAAAACGAAAATTCACTTCAAAAATAATATTATATATATTTATAAATTTCTTGCCATTTTTTCAAAAATTATTACAACGGGTAATTTTGATTATCCTAAAGAAGTTACCTTAAAATATATGACTGATTTTATATTATGTGATATATATATAAAAATTATAGCTGGTATAATATTACTAAATAAGTTATAATATAAAGTTAATAATATTTTAATATCTTAAAATAAATTAAATATGAATTTAAGATAATATTATCTTTAATTGTTTTAGTCATTCTCAAGATAATAATAAACTATGAGTTAAATATTTAAAATTATTTATTACAGTTAATAATTGAGCATAAATATGACTAAACCTAAAATCATGGATAACATGAAATAAGCAAATTCACTTTTCAAATAATATATATATATATATATATATATATATATATATTAAAATTAATAATTAAGCATAAATATGATTAAGTTTAAAATCATGCAGAACATGACAAATAAACAAATTCACTTTTCAAATAATAGTATATATCATATCACCAAAACAATTGAAATTAATAATTGAAATACTTTATATATATATATTTCAAAATATTTATATTGACTATTAATTTTAGATTCTTAAGTTATCCGTTTGGATTGGATTAATAACATTTTGGATTCAGAAATTTTTTGTACCATCTTACAAGATCTGTTTGAATATTTTTACATTTTGAATTGGATAACAGATCGCATTTTTTAGTTCGGATTCAGTTAAGATTTTGGATTTTGGATTTTATACCCAAGCTTAGTATAAATACTGTGGATCTTTAATATTTAATCAAAAATCAGTTATTATCTAAAAAAATAGAATAGTGTATGTAGAAGATGCAAATGTTTCCAAATACTTTTTTTACTAATGTTTTAATATAAAGTTTTCAATAAAACATGGATAAACATTTGCATTCATAATCCAACTATAATGTCTGTTTCTAGAAAAAAATTCAATTAATTTTGAAAACAAATTGTGACATTCGTATTTTGCTTAATGATCATATCTTTATATATAAAAGACACCTTCACTCTCTCCCACAATGTCCAGCTCAACTGCCAGCCTGGAAATTAGTCTCTCTCCCTGCTGCCACATCTGATACGCATCGTTTCATTTAGCGTGATCAACCTGAAAATTGGGCTTGACTCTGGGCCTCTATTCATATTTATGATCTCCTACTCTACGTTTGGGCCATAGATGTGTCGGTTTATCCTTTCTTCCCTTGGCAACTCCGTCTTCTCTACGGAGTTGAAAAATCTGAAACGTTACGGAGTAAGACCGAGTTGAATCGTCATCATCAAAGCACTCATTAACCATTACTCCACTCTCCTCCCATGATCGATCTTTGAATGTATTCCCCTTGACTTCCGGATCTTATACTATAAAAAGGTACTTTCTACCTTGAGAAACTCATCAGTTCAATCTTCTCAATCATAAGCTTTTCCTGAATTCCAGTACCAAAATGGCCTGACCTCCTAGCCGATTTGAAGGTTGGTCATAGTTATCATCTTCTGAGAGATTTATGGTTTTGTTCTATGATGTATAGGTACCACTGCAGGTGATATTTAAACTCTATTTGAAATATATGGAAAGGTCGTGTATGTCTTTATCCCCAAAGATCGAATGTTAGTGAGAAACTGTGGTTTCATGTCTCTGTAATCGAACCAATTAATGTTTCTCTTCTTTGATGTGAGTTGTTTTTCGTTTAGTACGGGTGATTCGCGTGGTTTTGCATTTGTTCACTTTAAAATTATAAAACAAGCTCACAAAGCAGTGGAAAGGCCTGATGATTAGGTCTTATATCAATTTATGCACTAGGTGATTGGATTTGACAAGAAAACTTTGGTCACTGTTCCAGAAAGAGTTGTTTTAAGCTTTTAGTTTCAATTTTCAATTTTCGATTCTACACTGAAATCAATTTTTGTGCTAAGAGATTTTGTTACCGCCTCATTTGTTTCTGCACTGCACGCGATTTAATGTTATTTTAAATTATCATCTTGCTTTCAGTTGCTGCTACACCTTTGCAATGTTTGGTGTTTTCGATCGGACGTAGATCTTAGGAATTGATTTATTGGGGATGAGTACTTTATCTGGATCTCTCTGGCTATATTTTGGAAGTGATCTGATCTGATTATTGATCGATGTTTTGGGTTCTTGGATTTTCAGAATTGTAGAATGCAGTGGTAAGTGCGAAAGAAAATTTGTAACAAATGATGCATCATCCTCTGGAGATCATTGGGTTGTGAAGAAGAAGCTTTATGAAGCAAAAGTGTGGGTGGGCCAAGGTTGAACTTCAAAGAGTTGCAAGAGCTCAAGCCTTCCTTTGATGAGGCCCCTACCACTACTCCCTCCTATCTTGGCTGCAAATAAGGTATGACTACCAACGTTACACATATGCTTGAAAAACGTGGATTAATCTTAAGAATAACTGATCATGAAAATTTGGTTTTTGTGGACAGATGAGCATGAATCTAGATGGGGGAAACAACCATGAGATGATCCAGTGCAGTAGTACTTTGGCGATCCTGTACAGAACATATTTTTGTAGTCTTCTCTTGCCTCATGTTTGAGTGGACTTTCTAAATAGTTTCATATTCTGTTTCCACAGACCGTACATTTGAGGTTTATGGAGCTTTCGTTGATAACATCAGAACTTTCAAGTATACATGTTTAGGAGAGGTGTGCGGATGTTTTGAGCTGTGAAACATGACTATATAGTGGAGATGCACATATATGGGCATGAGATTTCTTTGAAGTAGAAAACCTCGGAAAACAGAAATGTACATCGAAAAAAAATCGATCCTCATTCCTGATGGAGTTCATGAAGGAGGATTCTAAAGGTAGGTGAAGCCTATGATGAAGATAGCAAAAGATGATGAATATGATTACTAAAATATAATTAGATGAGGTCAACACGGGAAACGTGAGTTGATTTGGTCAACAAGTTAACAATGTAATATATCAGGTAGAGAATAAGACTATTGGGTTCGTTAGAGAGTTGTAAATGTGCAGATTTGTAATTTTCTAATGATTTTCTTTGGACGATATTTCCTTAACATACTATTTCAAACATCCAAACTGACCTGTTGTTTCCATCATGTAGCTAAGTTGGTTAACCAAGGGACTCTAAACTAAATGAGTTTTGACATAAAAGAATTTCATTTTTGTTCCAAGAACGAAAAGAGGAAATCAGTTTACAATTTCATTTTTTCCACGTTTTATCTAACCTAGACCAATAAAATATAAGATTTAACTCGCAGAATTTTATTTCACCTTTTGGTCACCAAGCTAATAATAAAAATTACAAAGTATAGTGACACAATACAGTTTTATACTTTTGAAAAAAAAAATCCCAAATGAGATTTACAAGTGGTTTCAGATACACGACGGTAAGTGGATCAAAATCCAAAAACTTAAAATGATTAAAATACTTTTTTGGGGGAGACCAAAGAAGAACATATTCAAATTTTTTGATATCAACGTGTAAGAACGAATTTTTATGGGTTACATACTTACATATAAGAACGAATTTAATTTTTTTAAATATCATAATTTACTTTATTATATATATATTTAAAGAATAAAATGAGATCTTTCATATACACATTATTATCTATCTATATATATATATATATATATATATATATATATATATATATATATATATATATATATATATATATATATATATATCAAGGAGTATATTTTCTAAAAACAGATTAAAATTTTAAATACTATACATATGGTTTAATTTTTATGCCGACAAAATAAGTATATAAGTAAATAGTACAATCAAAATTTTGTAATAGTTGTAAAATAAAAATTTCGTAATGGTTTATATTTTTATGCATAGTATTGTATATGCAGCAAATTCATAGTATAAATTCTACCATCAAAATATAATTTAAAGAATTGTAACATTTATTAACCATCCACGCCCAAACATACATAAAAACCATAAATGTTATCATATATTTCTCTTGCAAATCATAACTTCAAAATAAATTTGTCTTTGAATCTGTTTTATTGACAACAATTGATTATGCATCTGTTTTTTTTCCCTTTTTCTTTTGCCTGTTTTATTAACAACATTGTCTTTGAATTTTCAATTTTGGTTATTAATTTTATTTAGATAAAATTGTTGTAAAACAATTATATCCTTTAATGGTATTTTAGGTAAAAGTAAATTTAGTAATAAAATAGATTTGTACTATTAGTTTATTAATTCGATCGCCCGCCCGTAGGGCGGGTTTATCCTAGTAAAGTTATATTATTTGGATTCCAATTCTTGTAGATAGATCCCTGAATGAAACAAACTTAATTTCTGTAGTGTGAGGTAAGAAACGAAACCATCTAAATAAAGAACAAAAACTATCACCTAGCTACTTCGAAAAACCTAATCTGTGATGTAAAAAGAACATAAACCCATGAACACAAATCTAAAATAAACCACGCTCTTTGCAATGAAAGCAACACATCTACCTGAACCCACCGGTTGCACTTTAAATTCCCAGTTACAAAAAACCTGCAAATCCCTCCTTAATTCCGATCCTTCAAAGTGTAGAGATCTAAGCACAAGCATTTTCGTTTCCAGCCTGCTTATGTCAAAATCCGACTATTTTTATTTCTAAAGACTTTCAACTAATTTGCCAAACAAATTGTGTCATTAATTCATATAAACTATTTGGATGTCAATTCTTGTGGATAGATCTCTCAATGAAACAAACTTAATTTCTGTAATGTAAGAAACGAAACCATCTAAAATAAAGAACAAAAACTATCATAACAACAATGTGGGAGTCAAATGGTATTACAAGCTTCGTATTGATTTTGCTTTTTTGGGCTCGTCACCGGAAATCCTTTTTGGGTCCTTGTCTTTCCTTATTTGGGTTTTCAGTTCGTTTGTCCCGTCTCTTTTATTTCCGCCGGTTTAGCTACTCTTTGAGTGGGTCTTGATTGTGGAGTATCAATCTTTGAGAATTTTTCTCATTATTTTCCTTTTTCGGGTGTGCATTTATTTTTCTCTTTCCCCTCTCTTTCTCTCTTTCAAATTTCGCTGTCTCTTTTGATTTCCAAATTTTCACCCTTTCCTTTTTGGCCTACCCTGATTGATTTGTCTTTCCTTTTCTCTATGATTTCGATTAAAATCGTGTCAGAATTTTGATAGATTAAGGGGCATTATCGTTCCCAGTGTTTAGACTTGCTACCAAAAATTTCGCTTCATCTCGTCCGGAGCTCAATTCTGATCTCCCGTAATTTCGAAGTTATGGCGGAAAAGCTTCATGAGGCTATCGGTTCTATGTCCCTGCTTGACGATGACCCAATCGACCTTCCGGACAGCCCTTGTTTTTCGGTCTTTGAAGAAAACGCGGTTAGCCTCCTTGGTCGGTTGTTGAACCCACGTTGTCAACCTATGGATCTTATGATTGAGACTATGCCCCGCGTTTGGAGAGTCTATGACAGAGTCAGAGGAATTGCTCTCTCGTCTGAGAGGTTCCAGTTTGTGTTCCAAAGGGAAGAGGACTTGATGACGGTGCTGAAAGATCGCCCTTGGTCTTTCCAAAATTGGACAATATTGATGGACCGCTGGATCCCTTCCCCCCCCAGCGTCTTTCCTCTCTACTGTCGATGTGTGGATCCGGATCAACAACATTCCAATGAATCATTATAGACTGGAGACGATGCACCTCTTGGCGAAGAAGATTGGTGCAGTCATTGAAATTGCGTATGATCCGAAGGTTTCGCAAAAGGAAACTTATATCAGAGCCCTTGTCCGTATGGATGTTGCTAATCCTGCCTTTGAGAGTAAGGTTCTCAATTTGCCTTCAGGTGGAAGTGTTATCATTGGTTTTAAGTATGAGAAGCTGAAGAAACGCTGCTTTCATTGTCTACGCTTAACCCATGAAAAACCTTTTTGCCCCATTTTGCGGAACAAGAATCACAAACCATCAACGAGTCAGGCTAGAGTACCAGCTCCTGCGGTTGCTGCCTCTTCCCGTCCAGATACAGAGTTGCAGACGCTGCCAGCTCCGGTGATTCCTCCGGGGTTCCCTCCTTTGTTGGCTCCAATGTTCTCCAATATGTCTGAGGTTGAGCGAAATATGGCCTTACAATATTGCGCTCATAGTGATCCTACGGAGCGTCAAGCTCGTATTATTAGGGTGCAGCAATCACTATCTGGAGATTCTGCTGATAACCTTCCTGCTCTTCCGAAAGTTACTCATGACTTGGATAAGGGGAAAGGTCATGTTTTTGGGTTTACTGAGCAATCTGGAGCGAAAACCAAGAAACTGAGCAAGTCGTCCTTATCAGTCTCGTCGGGTACAGTGGTGGCTGCTCGTACTGCTCCTGTTGGGTATGATGGCCATGAGTCTTCTACCTCTTCCTCTCTGAATTGTCCTTCGGTTTTTAGGATTGGTACCTCTTCAGGTGACCTCCTTTCCGGGACTAAGATTGATGGTAAGAAAGGTAGGAAACGTCCCCAAAGATGGAAGAGACAGGCTCAGAAAGCTAGAGTGGCTCTAGTAGAGAATAAGAGTGGTGAAGTTGAGGCTGAGAAGGGCGACGGTTGTGAGCCTGGTGTGGATAGTTGTTGTGAAACAGAGACACAATCTAAGAGGAAAGCAGTTTACAATGTTGATGGTCATTCTTCAAAATCATCAAAAACCTGTCTATCTCCGGTGGCTTCCGTATTGAAGCCGCTGCCATCCCAATGAGCATATTGAGTTGGAACTGTCGCGGAGCAGGTAGCAAAGAGACAGTTCGTCACCTTCGGGAAATGCGTAAACAATATTTTCCGGATTTTTTATTTTTAATGGAAACAAAGCAGAAGTTTACTTACATGAAATGGTTACAGTTAGAGTTGGGTTACGATGAGATGATCACTGTTGAGCCATTGGGGCTTAGTGGTGGACTTGCGGTTCTGTGGAAGGGTTTATACAAAGTGGAAGAGGTGTCACGTGACAAAAGGATCATTGACCTGCGAGTGGAACTTGGCTCAATTAAGTTCTTCTTAACTTGTGTGTATGGTGATCCAGTTGTTGCTAGAAGGAGAGTTGTCTGGGATCGTTTGGCTTCACTGGCGTTGTCTCGTGATGAAGCTTGGGTCCTTTCGGGTGATTTTAATGAGTTGCTGAGTAATGATGAGAAGCTGGGGGGTGCAGTTAGAGATGAGTCTACTTTTTGGGACTTTCGGAATATGGTTACTTCATGTAAAATACGTGAGCTCAGGAGTAGTGGTAATTTGTTGTCTTGGGCTGGCTGGAGGGACAAAGTGTGGGTCCAGTGTCGTCTTGACAGATATTTTGGAAACGATGAGTGGTTTAATTTGTTTCCAAGATCTGAGGTGGAATATTTGAAGATGTGGTCGTCTGATCACAGGCCACTGAAGATCAATTTTTACTTGGAGTCGGATGTCCCAGGGAAAGGACGCTTTTATTTTGATAAACGGATGGTGGGTAAAGTTTGGTTTGAAGAAGCAGTGAAACGTGGATGGGAGGGTGGAGTTGAGGATCCGAGGAACACTCTTGTAGCCAGGATTGCTCGCTGTAGGAAGGAATTGTCTAAGTGGAAGAAAACCTCTAGTTTGAATTCTAAAGAACGGATCAATACTTTGTCGTTTGAACTGGAGGCTGAGATTGCAAAGAGATTCCCCGATCCAGATAAGATGTGGAACTTGAGGAGAGATCTCTCTGTTGCTTATCGAGAGGAAGAAATTTACTGGCGCCAACGCAGTCGAGAAGAATGGTTGCGTGCTGGTGATGCTAATACTTCCTATTTCCATAATAGCGTTAAAGGAAGGAAGCTTCGCAACAGAGTTCTGATGCTACTTGATGAACACGGGATTGAACACTTCTCGGAAGGCGCTAAAGGGCACATAGCTACTGAATATTTCAGGGAACTGTTTATGAGCACAAACCCTTTCGATCTTGAGTCATTGTTTGTGGGTTTTGAGGCAAGAGTTACCCAAGAGATGAATGATGTTCTTACTAGGCCGGTGACTGATGAGGAAATCAAACGAGCTGCTTTTGAGGTTAAAGGAAGTAGTGCTCCAGGTGAAGATGGTCTTACAGGGGTCTTTTATCAGAAATGTTGGCATATAGTTGGGAAAAAACTCTCGGAAGAAGTTCATGAATTTTTTCGTACTGCGGTGCTCCCTGCAGGATGGAATCATACTCAGATAAGCCTCCTTCCAAAAATCCTTAACCCTTCTTCAATGAAAGATATGCGCCCTATCAGCTTGTGTTCTGTCCAGTACAAAATCATATCCAAGATTCTGTCGGATAGGTTGAAACCCACGTTATCCAAGGTCATATCTGATACTCAAGGAGCGTTCGTTAGTGGTCGCCTGATCACTGATAATGTGATAGTAGCACACGAGATGGTTCACGGCCTACGGACTGCTAACCCGATCTCATCAGAGTTTATGGCAGTTAAAACTGACATGTCGAAAGCGTATGACCGTGTTGAATGGAGCTTCTTGGAGTGTTTACTCGAGAAAATGGGGTTTGCTAGAGTTTGGATCAATTGGGTGATGGCTTGTGTGTCTACTGTTTCCTACACAATCTTGCTGAATGGAAGGCAACATGGTTTCATCAAACCAGAACGTGGCATACGCCAGGGTGATCCACTCTCTCCTTTCCTCTTCATCCTGTGTGCGGAGGCACTAGTCAACAAGCTCAACCGTTCAGCTGATCAGGGTAACATCCGAGGTATATCGTTGGGTTTTGGTGGGCCAGTAGTTCATCATTTGTTATTCGCTGATGATAGCTTGATGTTGTGTCGTGCTAACCGAGCTGATAGCATGGAGTTGATGAATTGCTTAAAGAGCTATGGGGACGCTTCAGGGCAGATTCTTAACCTACAAAAATCTTCTATCATATTTGGCTCTCATGTGACGGATGAAGCGAAACGGGAGGTTAAAGAAGTGTTAGGCATTGAGAAAGAAGGCGGGGACGGTACTTACTTAGGACTTCCAGAATGTTTCAAAGGTTCTAAACGAGACTTGTTGGACTTCATACGAGAAAGACTCAGGTCTAGGATGCATGGCTGGTTTGCTAAGTCCCTCTCACATGGTGGAAAGGAAGTTTTATTGAAGTCGATATGTTTAGCTCTTCCGATCTACGCGATGTCTGTCTTTAAGCTCCCTAAAGATTTGTGCGCAAAGCTTACAAGTGCTATGTCAGAATTTTGGTGGGGTTCTGTTGATAATAAGAGGAAGATCTCATGGGTTGCTTGGACTAAATTATGCAAACGGAAGGAAGAAGGTGGACTAGGCTTCCATGATATCGAGCAATTTAACCAAGCTCTTTTGGGTAAACAAGCGTGGAGGATTTGGTCTCGTCCTGATTCCTTGGTAGCTAGAGTGCTTAAAAGCCGCTATTTCAGAAATGGGACCTTTCTTGAGAGCAGCATTGGTTCGCGCCCCTCCTTTGCTTGGAGGAGTCTTCTCCATGGTAGAGAATTGATGGAAAAAGGATTAGTGAGGTCTGTCGGGAATGGTCAGAGTACGAATGTTTGGGCGGAGAAATGGATCATGGACTCTGTTCCTAAGTCTCCAATGTATCGGGAGGATAGTGTAGTTGACTTAACCCTTACAGTTGCTGACCTGTTTATCCCAGGAACATACCGTTGGGATGAGTCTCTGCTCAGACGTACTTTTACTCGTTTGGATGCTGATTTGATTCTTAAGATCAAACCCAATCCGAGGTGTGTGGACTCTTTCAAGTGGGGACTTACTAAGGATGGTGTTTATTCTTCTAAGAGCGGCTACCATTTTATTGAGACTCTGAACCGTATAGCTCAGCCTCAACAAGGGCTACCACCTATAGAGAAAGCCTTATGGAAGAGTATCTGGAAGATCAAAGCTCCTCCCAAGCTCAAACACTTTCTCTGGAGAATGCTGGCAGGTGCCCTGGCTGTCAAAGAGAGACTCCGGTCTAGAGGAATTCCAGTTGATACTACTTGTTCGGTGTGTGGCTCTGCGTCAGAATCCATCTGTCACTTGCTCTTCAATTGTCCTAAAGCTCAAGAAGTCTGGGCAAGATCGAATATCAATCTGCCCCTTGGAGGTTTCTCTAGAAGCTCGGTGTTCCTTAATCTGTATCACCTCTTGATCGTCAATGGTAAAGGTAATCCTGCACCTCTTGGTAAAAGCTTCGTTTGGATTCTCTGGCAGATTTGGAAGGGTAGGAATGAGTTGGTTTTCTCTAAAAAACAAACCAGTGCTGTGTCTATCCTATCTCAAGCTTTAGAGGATGCTAACATTTGGTTGGAGCTCAACTCTACGGAAAAGGATACAGTCACTAATCATTCCCTTAGTCCAAGTAATATGATTAAATGGTCGGCCCCTCCTTCTGGTTCCCTCAAATGTAACTTTGGCATAGCTTGGGAGGGTACGAATAACTATAGTGGTGCTGCTTGGATCCTAAGGGATCACAAAGGGAGGACTATCAAGCATGGGCGTCGTTCTTTCTCAGGTGTTAAATCTCAGATGGAAGCTGAATTGTTGGGACTTAGTTTTGCTGTTGAGAGCGTGATGTCTTCTCAACATTGCGAAGTGATCTTTGAATCTCATTATATTTTGGTAAGGGAAGCTATGTTGAATCCACAAAGTGATCCCCTAGTTCAGGAATTGCTCCTTTATATTCATCGGCTACTAGGGATTTTGTGTGGGTGGCAATGTGTTCATGTTGTCGAAGATCGTAATAAGTTAGCAACAACAATTGCGCAGAGTGTTATAAGGAAAGGAGATTCCCGTCCTACGTCGCTACCGGTGGTCCTCGCTGGCTCCAAGCACGTCTGGATATGGAGGCTGCGTTGTTGTGATCTGTGTCTACATAGGTGTTGGAGCTTGTCTGCTTTCAGACCCTTTCCTGTGTAGTTTCCTCCTCTAGTGTTTTTGAGCATCTTCTGATGTTAGCTTTGCTTCTATTTTTTCTCTTCTTTTTATCCCTTTCGGTTTGGAGCTACTATGCTTCCCTTGTACGTTGCTTGTTCAACAAGCTAAACAATCTTGAGTTAAAAAAAAACAACAATGTGGGAGTATCATCTAGCTACTTCTAAAAACCTATTATGTGATTGTGGAAAAGAACACAAACCCATCAACATGAATCTAAAAATAAACCTTCAAACTTTAATAATTTCCAAGAATATTTTCCTTTTTATTTCAGTGAACACTCTGACCATTTTCAACACCTAACCCGTACAAAACACCAGAGTACTTCTCCATCGAACCAATGAAGAAATTCTCCTGCAGCTTCCTGAATGTACACGAAGTCAACAAACTATCCGAACCCGCCTGGTGACAAATCCCAACCCTCTCAACCTCAAGCAGCTCCGCCAACTTGTTCAGACCACCGTGAAGACTATTACAAAACTTCATCAAGTGCTTAATATCGTAAACCCTCGGGAAATAAACTCTAATCATCTCAAAGAACCCCGCTTGCGTCTCCGGAAGATCCTGACACGTCAGCAGCTTCAGCAAATAACCGAAATCGTACCCGCTGTGAAACGTCACCCAGTGAACGTTCTCGTTCAACACAATCCCCGAGGTCATCAGAAGCTCCGCGAAACGCCTCGAATCGACGCCGTTTCGGTTGTTCTTATCGAAATCGATCCCGGACTGGCGTAGAAGCTCGATGGAGTCGTGCGCGAAGATGTCCGAGGAGAGATCGAACTCGCGGAAGTTGAACTGCCAGATGCAGTACTTGTCGGGGCCACCGCAGGTAGGGAGGTTTCCTTTCTCGTCGGAGAAGGTGAGGCCGAGCTGGATCATCTTGAGCAAGTTGACGTTCGTTCTCAGCGTCTCGTAATGGTACTCGGTGTTGGTTTTGAATGTTCCGACCGGTCTGCAGACGATTCCCGGGAACTCTGTGTCCATCGCGACGAATGGGAAGTCGTCGACGATTTCTCGAATCAGAGCCATTTCTGATTCGAGGTTGTCGCTCCACACCTCGCGGATTTGAATCGAGTCGTCTTTTAGAAACAGCGACATGATGATGATGATTGGGAATAAGACAGGATCTAGAGAGAGATCTGGTCTGGTTGCATTATATCTGCAGTCGATTTTAACAAGAAAAGCATGAATGAGACCAGATTCAATCGAGAGACTATTATATATATAGAGAGAGAGAGAAGGGATGAAAGGAGGCTAAGTCGGCAGTTACGAACCTTGGAAATCAATACAGGTAGAGAAGATGTTTCTAGAGAAGGCGGCTATTGTACGGATTAGGGTTTCAGAGGATGTGGTGGTTTATTGAAGAAGAGGATATATATAAAAATCACCGACTTTTATTTTTTTTTACTATACTAGTTTATTTCTTACAATAAATTGTGAAAAATATTAAATAAGTGATTAACGATTTAATTTGTACCGCACTAACTAATTTTATCGATTATATGTTGAATATTAATCTTTATAATTAATAAAAAAAGTATTTTTATGAAATCAGACATCACCTGACTTTATTTGTCTCTGCTTTTGACAGTTTAACTTTAAACTCGAACTCTCCCTCTCTCTTCTTGTCTGAAGAAGTTGGTTCCCTCTACAAATTCTCATATTCAGACCGCTCAACCCATAAGGAACATCAATTATTTATTGATTTTATTACACACTGGCATTAGCCCAAACCCAATGTTCTTTTACAACTGAAATGCAAAGCTGTCAACAGATATACAACCAATGACCCATACTAAGAGAACAAACAAAAAGTTAAAACAGAACATAACCAAATGAGAAGAGTGGGGAAGGAGGGAGGGATACAAATGGTAGATGACTTCAGCTTATTTCCAGTTGCAGACTCCAACCTTTTTTTATCTGCTACTAAAGCCAAATGATGATCCTGCTGAATTATTTTTAGATGATGTGAATGGGGCGATAAATTACTAGAAACTATTGCACACAGGTGATCAGACAGCTACTTGAGAAGTCGCTGAGATTCAAAGAGGATTGGGAAATTTTGAATGGATTCCATTAAATTCCTACGTCCCCTACAAGAATCAAGTACTCATCTATGAGGAGGATCAATAGTCCTGACATTTGCACCGGTCATCCCATCAATCTTGTCTTTAGTGATCTCCACAAAGTGACCAATTACTTCATGAAACTGCCTTAGTCCAGATAACGGTAGAATGATCGATGACCTGTCAGATCCTGCCACCTATATTTTCGTCCATTATCAAAAACAAAGCTCTCAAGAGTTTAAACAACCGCAAAAAAAGATAGTTCCTTGTTTGTAGTTTTTACCTCGGATATCCTGAGGAAATGGCCCCTGTTGTTGTTCCCAAGATCAAAGAAGAACCGTTTCTGATCAGCTCTGATCACTTTAGAAACACCGGTCAATCCGGTTTCATCCTGGCTAGGCAAGTCAGTTGCTCGATCCACAGTAAGCTCTGAAGAAGAAGATGCCGGTTGGTTACCATGGCCAGGTATAAATCCAGCGCCAACATCATCAGAAAGCCCAACAACCAGATGTTCCTGTCCATCAGAAGGTTTCTGTTTTCCAGAGAAAGTGAGAACGAGACCCAGGAAAAAACAGAGAGCTTCTAGTTTAACATGTGTGTTTCAACAAAATAGAGAGTACCCTAACCTGATTTGGCATGGCGAAAAGCCCAGATGCTTCATGGATCTCAGCCAATATGTTCCTGAAAGCTGCCCATCCTTCATCAGGGGAGTTTCCAGCAGGAACAATAATGGTGCTTCGGTTTCTACTAACAGATGCTTCTGACACCTAAGCAAGATCAAACCCATATCAAATCTTATAACCAATATAAAAAGAACATTATTTAAACTTCACATTAAGACAACAATCCAATCAGACAAACATATAAACTTAAAGACTTACTGTCCGAAAACGAGTAACCCATACCTTCCTATCAAAAAAATTCAAGTTATATCAAAAAAAAACATTCATAAACTTCACAATTCAGACAACATTCCAATCTGACAAACAAGAGCTTAAAGACTTGCTGTGAGAAAACGACAACAACATTCCAACCTCAAGCTATATCAAAAAGAACATTCCTAAAACTTCAAATTCAGACAACAATCCAATCAGAGAAACATAAGCTTAGATTCCTGTCGGAAAAAGGACAAATCGATACCTTCAAGAACCTCCCCCTCCTGTTATCGCCGATGTCGAAGTAAAACACCTAAAACCACATAGAACTCAAAAAAAGTCAACGCCCGTGAGTGATAAAGTGAGAGAAGAGAGTTAAGGGGAACCTTGGAATCAAGCTGTAACTCTTTGCTAAAAAGCTCGTGCTCCTCGGAATTGACGTAGTAATTGAAGAGATCGAGGAACCAGGAGATGCCTGAGGAAGGAACGATGATGGTTGACCTCGTCGCAGACGTCTTCTCAGATATCTTGAGGTACCTCCCGCGAGGATTCTCCTTGAGATCGAAATAGAAAAGCTTGTGCTCCACCTGCAACGTCTTGCTCACCAACTCCACATCGCTCCCTCCTCCTCCTCCTCCTCCTGTTGCCGCTCCTCCGCTAGAGTTCCCTTCCATGTCGAATCTTCAATCGATCGGTGGGCTCGGCGGACGCAGCGGAGATGTTTCGCTGTAATTGGCTCAGTGAGGAGAGTTGAATTGGACGTCTGATCTAAGAGATGTGAGTGCGATTGAACATATGAGAGAAGTGGTGGAGTACGAGAAATCGGTTTTGGAATCGGACCGGGTGTCTAACCGGATATACTATTAAGATTCCAATTAGTATTGGTTAGATTTTGTATACTCATAATTTAAAAATACTATTGGAAAATATTTTTTTTTAAAGTTATTGGAAAAAAAAATCTAAGAACAATACTTTTGAAATTATCTTTTTTTTTGATACACTTCAGGTAAATACCACATGTTAAGCTTTAGCTAAATGCATCTTAAACCGACCGGTTCAGCGGTGGTTGTTGATTGAAGATGTGTTACGTCGGTTCGATGCCACGTAAACAATAAAAATGATGACTGGGGGGATTGCTCACTGATCTTAATAAGTGTGTGTTGTATGCGTAGCTTAATCTTCTTGGAACCAAACCCATACATGGCGACTCTAGGCCATATCGCGAGAGAATCATCCGACGTCACACGCCTCGCCCAGTTCTACAAAGAGGTACCTAATCAACCTTCTCGTCTTCTTGATTCATTTTTGTGAACTTTATCTTCTTCATTTTTGTTCTCTTTGGAGATTTCAATCCTTTTTTGATCAAGCTAATGTTTTTCTTCTCTGATCATATACATCATCGTTCGTTCTTGCAAGGTATTTGGGTTTGAGGAGATCGAAAGCCCTGATTTTGGAGACTTAAAAGTGATATGGCTAAACTTACCAGGCGCTTTTGCGATGCACATCATCCAGAGAAACACTTCAACAAACCTCCCTGAAGGTCCTTTTAGTGCCACTTCAGCGGTTCGAGATCCTAGTCATCTCCCTATGGGTCACCATATCTGCTTCACCGTCTCCAACTTCGACTCCTTCCTTCGCTCTCTCAAGGTCTTGTTTCTTTAGTGCTCTCTTTTCTTTACTTGAGAGCTTTCATTATATATAATATTGGTATTGAATTTTTTAACTGGCTGAAATAGTTATTCTTACTCTTTTGACGTTCATCTTGTGTTCTGCGATGCTTTCAATGTTTCTTGTAGTTGAGCTTTTTATTGATCTTTCTCCCTGTCGGTTGAATGATGTTTAGGAGAAAGGGATAGAAACTTTCCAGAAGTCTCTCCCTGATGGAAAAGTCAAGCAAGTTTTCTTCTTTGATCCTGATGGTAATCTAATTAATCTCTCTTTTTACTCTTAATCCATGCTTAGTAGTAGTTAGTAGTTACTATTACTCCCAAACAATTTGTAGCAAAGGCATTGAATACCTTCATATACATGATTTGCAATTTGCAACTTTGTTGGGGATATGCTTGTTCGTTCATGTATGTTCAACTTTTACAGATTCTGCTCTCATTTTTTTTTGTGTTTGCAGGAAACGGATTAGAGGTAGCAAGTCGATCTGAATCTTGAAACTGGGAGATTGTGATATGAGTACTTGTTGAAAATTAAAGTAAACAGCTTGTTGGAAAACAGGATAATTAAAGATGCATATGTAAAAAATAAAGAACATGTTCTTGTACTCGTCTCTTAGCTGGAGTGTTTTGGAACAATCTGGAGGTCTCTATGTTGTCTAGGCTTGATGTTTACTTCGGACAACTTGCACTTCATGTGCTTTGAATGTTGGATGTATCGCATTAATTAGCTTTTCTTGTCTACTAGTTCCCATGTCCATATAACAACACCGAAGAGAGAAGGAGACTTAACTAAGAACGACCAATACACATTCGTAACTCGGGTTATTTTTTATTTTTTTTTTTGGTGCTGAATCCAAGAAAACTAGAGTTTAGCTGAACACAACCCGGTTAAGGCCAACTCAATCTTGTCAAGTGTATGTCATATGATACGACTCATATCTAACTGTAGGTTGATCTGTCATGCCATATATCCCCATGGGATCAGTGTCTCGGTCTTATAATTACCGAGCTGAACTGAACCTAATCGGTCATTTGCAATTTCTATACGTTTAGCAAACAGATTATCCAAAAAAAAAATCCTCGAAATATATGAAACTTGTCTCAAAATTCCAGTCTAAAGCACATCAATTTGTGGGTCTGAGTTGTTGTCGATAAACCAACATGACATGGACGTGAAGGTGTCTTAAGGCATCACAAACATTCTACAACCTACCATAAGATTACTAATCTTTTCATAAATCCATTACTCAGCCGGTTTTGTGGTTGTTATTTGAACGGATCTAGAGTAGCTTATGCAACAACAAATATATACAGTATATGATAGATATATTTTGCGGCCCACATAGACTGAATTTTATCCGATGGAAAGATGAGTTCGAATCTTTTCTGGTGCAGGATAACTACACAAAGTGGTACCACCGGTCCATCTTCCCCAAGATATTATAGCTAAGGATGTGTGTTTCAGCTCAGCTTGTCAAGTCGTTCGATTTAAACTTGCTCGTTTTCGAGGGAAATCATCTATTACCCCTATATCTCAAAAGAAAATCTCAAAAGGACCTTTTTTTCTTTTAATTTTATTTGTCAAACAGAAAATTACAAAATTAAACTGAAAACGTGAATAATTTTTATTTGATTTATAGAATTTGATAAAAATGTTTCAAAAATCTAAAAAGCATTTTTCCATATTTTCAAAAAAATCATCAAAATATGATTAAAAACGAATTTAAAATATATTTTTTTCGAAGTTGAAAAATATAGAATTTAAATACTTATTCATGGGTTAGTCATTTTAGGAGTCCATAGGAGATTAGTCATTTTCCATTGGGGGTACGGGAGACGTTGGCTCGTTTTCTCATAAGAATGAGAGTCAACGTCTCGCCTACCACTATTTCATAATGCCAAATCTTCCATGGGCTCCTACAGTCTCCTATGCCCATATTTCATAATTATTTTTTTGATCAAAATCCAAATACTTAAATTAAATCATTTCTGGTCATCAAAACTAAACCCTAACCCCCCCCTCCCCTTGAATTAGTGAACCCATGAGTAAGTATTTAAATTCTATACCTTTCAAATTCGAAAAAAAAATATTTTAAAATCGTTTTTAATCATGTTTTGATGATTTTTTCGAAAATATGAAAAAAATGTTTTTTGAATTTTTGAAACATTTTTATCAAATTCTATAAATCAAATAAAAAATATTCACGTTTTCAATTTAATTTTATGATTTCCCATTTCACATATAAAATTAAAGAAAAAAAGTCCTTTTAATATTGTGTTATGAGATATAAGGGTATGAAAGAACACACCTCTAAGAATGATCTGTTTGAGTCTTTATGTAATACTAGTTATCCATTTAGAGTACCTAAGTGTAACATCCCGAGTTTGATATATGAAAAAACTTATAAGAATTGATTTTGTTATTTATGTCATTAAAGTACGTTTATTTATTTTAGCTTATATCCGTTTAGAACTTCAGATTTAAACGTGTTTAAGCTGGAGTAGCGAAAAGATGAATGATCTATCGGAAAGTGATTTGTGATATCGTACGAGTGATTTTATAGCACGAAAAAATGTCAAGTGGTGATTACAGGTAAATAGTGATTTTGAGGTTTGGAAAAAAAAATTCAACACATAGACCGTTAGAATGTCGAACCCAAGGACTGAGGGAAAAGACATGGGTGGTTGGGCATTACACCGAGAGTTTTCAGATCATTATATTTATAATTATCTGAAATTTTGAAACATGAATATGATCCGATCCTCACTTTTTTTTCTTTTTTTTGCTAAAATAAATCCGATCCTCACTTGTAAGTAGTTTTAGCCATTTTTGATCCGGTGATTTAAGTAAAAATGGATAGAGGTTTAACAGATAATCACATATGTGTAGGCTAAATATATTTTGAATGTTCTTACAGAAAAAAAATAATCGACCCCAATGATCTGATCGGTTGGACCAGTGATAACTCGACTTGGCCTTATCGGCAGGACCACACTTGAGGGGTACTCGTACTTGAACTAACATCTTTTGGAATTTACGCCATGATGAGTGGACCTATTTAGGTGACGTATGAATTTTCCTCCTCGTGAGCTTCTTTGTGTAATTTACATGGACAATCATTCTTCATGTTTTGCAAATTTTACAACTCTCTATTATATGGTTATCTCATACGAATAAACCAAAATAAATAAATAAATAATTCAGGTAAAGGAATACATCCCCATGTTGAAATGCAGCTTTGTATGTCAGAGTCCAGAAAAAAAAGTAAATAGAAACAAAACTAGAAAGTATAAAACCAAAAGAGAGAGAAAACTAAAAAAGTAATATCTGACCTTCACATTCACTCGAACGTACAACACCATTTTAGTGTATATATGTTTTCCAAATTGCTTTTTTGAATCTACTTGGTTAGCTTATTCATCAATACAGATGTAAACTTAGGATCTGTAGCTAATAACATAACAAGTACATTTAGTATGTTCTGCAACTCGCAACACTGGTGCATGTGGTGGTGTGATTGGTGAACATAGTCAACATTCAGACTCTTGGTAGCTGCATAGTTACCATTCTTGAAAATGAGAGAATGAGATTTGTAAATTACATAATTACCCTTACATCTTAATGAGCATTACATAAGCCAACAAACCCAATTGCTCTAGAACATTTATTCTCTCTTAACTCGTCTCTCTCTCACTCTAAAAAATGCCAAAGATCATGTGGAAGAGCCTCCATCTCTGCTTCCCGTCAAATCTCACCAAATGCTATTCTTCCCCGTGCCTTCCACCATCGGCCGCAGCTGAGGACGATGATCCTAGCCGTCCCTCTATAGTTCTCATCAACAACTTCAACCTACTCTACCACAATAATGACTACAACAACCACCACCGTGTCCTTGACATACCTTCCTCATCCACCGCCACCACCTTCTCCTCTTCCGCCACATCATCATACGAATCCGAGAGCCACGACGTTTCTCCTGAGCTATCCGCCGCTTTCGCATCCCGTCGCTTCTTCTTCTCCTCCCCTGGGCGATCAAATGCAATCACCGACTCGCCCGAAACACGGTCGAGAGAACTCTCTGATAATAGCGACACTGCCACTATCAAGACAACGAAGAAAAAGAGCTACGACACTACTACCGTGAATACCACGAGGCTTCTAAGCGGAGGTTCCGCCGTGAAGCAGCACGTGTACTCACCGGATCCGTTAACTGACTTCCGGCGATCAATGCAGGAGATGATTGATGCCGCCATTGACGCCGGCGATCTTAGCCATCCTGACGACGGTTATGATTACTTGAACGAGCTGCTTCTCAGTTATTTAGCATTGAATCCGACCGACATGCACAAGTTCATCATTAGGGCTTTCTCCGACATCATGGTCTCACTCTTGTCGGAAGAACGTCGGATATGACGATGCGGCGGCGGCCTAGATAAAAAAAAATGATCGTGTAATAAATGACCCACGTGATTTTATTAATTAAGTCGATGGACCTAACATTTTTTTTACATTCGTCTTCGAGGAAGAGAAGCTAGCTCAGAAAACTACTGACATTTTTATCTTTATTTCTCTCTTTTTTTTTTGTATTTTGTATGTTTTTATTAAATAAACCTCAATTTCGTAGCAGGGGTTAATTAATAATTTTGCATGCGTTACGACCGAATGACCAAATGTAATTACATATTGTGTAATGATATCTGATTTTCAAGAATTGTTGAGGTGGTGGGTGCATATTGCTTTTGATTTATTTTAAAAACTCGTTTTCAAAGTATTTTATGATGAAACGGATTGAAGAAATGATAAAAAAATTTTGGAATTAATATTCTAGTTAGATATTATGTTGTCGAAATAAGGACAAGAAACTTAAAGGACTTCTAACATGTTTGGATACTAGACTAAGACTAGTATGTACTAAAACCGATATATCAAAACACCACTCTCAACCCATGGTCGACACTCAAAGAGTGAACATAAATTCAAAACATAATTATGTGTTCAGTTAGTGGCAAAAAGAATTATAATTGGAAGTAATTGTCTGATGATACGGACAAAATTTGTTTGGGGGTAGACAGTTTGCGGGGAGCTCCAAGTCCAAGTCAAATAAGTAAATATATATTTTTAATTGATTAACTTACGAGTTACGAATTAACAAAATGAATCTAAATACGTCCAAAAAACTTTATGCGAGGAGTTAAACTCGAACTTGGTTTGATCAATGGACAAAGTATCACCGAGTTGTAAAGCTTGAGGCATCGATAACCTCACTAGTTGATTATATTATATCAAGGCATGGATCTTGCTTTTAGACATTGCCATGAATGGATCAATGGACAAAGTATCACCGAGTTGCAAAGCTTGAGGCATTGATAACCTCACTAGTTGATTATATTATATCAAGGCATGGATCTTGCTTTAAGATATTACTATAAATCATGCCGCAGTAAAGGGAAAAATAGTAAAATTTAACTGGTATTCACGATCAATGTCTTAAGACATATATAGTCTAATACTTATTTGTATAATTTAAGTGTATCACCACCAAAATTCAAGCCCACATAATTCATATAGTTGGCTTTTAGATAATGTTTATCTAAAGTTCATATTATTATAACATTCTCTTTCAAATTCCATCAATAGATCAGAAAAATAAATTAAAGTTGCATGGATATATAGTTAAGAAATCAAGGAATGCTACATGTCTGGCTTGTACTTGACTTAAATATTGAGATCTATTCCTTTTTGCTTCTTTCCATTAGATTTAACACATAGCACAATGTGAGACAAAACAAAATAATTGCGAATCCTAAGAGACGGATGTTGGAAGGTCCACTCGCCCAAATAAACTATAGAATTGTAGTTATTTATTTTAATATTTAACTAAATAAAAGTATTAAAGTGATAGTTGGTTTAGGTAAAAATAAGACCATACATTTTGTCTTATCCACACTAATTAAAGCATCCAAACCTCTCAAATGCAAACCAACACGGTACAATTTAATTCCCTCATTACGAAATGATAAACTGAAATTTATTTTGAAGTGTACGTATAAATACAGAATAAAGTTATAAACTAATAATGTTTTTTAGTGGAGAAAATGTTTCTACAATGAAATAAACATGACTTGTGTAGTACATGATTGCGCACCTCTAATTTCATACTCGTAGTCTTGAATGTGAATGTGGATTTATTTGCAAGTAATTTTTATTATGATTTTAATTAGGATTTTAAATAATAGGTTTTGCTAAGACGCAATATATAACAATATACGCATAAGTTAACAACTCAACTTCTACAATAACAAGCAATCTTAAGTAAACTAATCAATTTGGTAAATGGTGCCTGGTTTTCTGCCGCTTGTCTCCATCTCTGCTCAACCACTTGGTTGATAGGTCGAATATAATTTTACGCTATAGCATACATAATTTGAATTAGTGTAATTTTCTTTTCTGAACTCAAAATTAGTGTCTTCTTTCTCTATAAACACAGAGACAGAGTGGTATCGACTCTCTATGCCATCCAAAGTCCAGACAAACGCTTATTCAATTAACTATACCTGAAAACAAACATTACCCGTTATTTTTCTTCACTGTAATGCGAAATTTACAGTAGTCAATACAAATCATATAATATTTCGTCGATATTTTATATAATTTTCTAAAAACGAATCCATGATTTTTTGGCAAAATTTCAGCAATTAGTTTGACTCAAATAACTAAGTTCTACACTTACCTAAACACATGGGTCAATCTAAAGATATGAGATCAAAATCGAGACGGAACAAACAAAAGTTTGAGACTTGTGCGCACACATTTGGACTTCTCTTACCTACTAAATGAAGGTCATAGAAAATATAATTTGATACAGTCGAACAAGACGGCCGTCACGGCCCCATGATACATGGTAAGTATGTTTACTAATACGCCCATGAAAGAAAACAAAAATGCAAGTATCAAACAAAAAGAAACAGACAACTTAATTCTAAAACTAAAGTGCACTGCTAACCAACGAAGCTGGAATAGCTCAGTTGGTTAGAGCGTGTGGCTGTTAACCACAAGGTCGGAGGTTCGACCCCTCCTTCTAGCGTTCTTTTTTTCGCATTTTCTTAAATTGGATTACAACTTCTGAAATGTTGAAATGTTCATTCGATCCCTCACAAAGCTTGGCTGATTACAAATGTCTGGTACTCGAAGACTCTTCTAATCATGCAACACTATTGAAACCTCAAAAGGAAATGTCTTAAGACTCCATTTATTACTACATAATACACTATGGATAAACATTATTACACCATACACACATTGTCACCAAGTTTCAGCACAAGACACACAAACTCTTTTTTTTTATCACATAAAAAAACATCTCTTCATTCAAACTTACATCACTTCCTCTGAAGAGTAACCAAATCAAGAGCAGCTCCAAACTTAGCATTCAAAGCCTGAGCACACCAACCATGTCCATCATCAACCGTCGGCATCCTCACTTCAATCACAGGCACCACGGGGCTCTTCGACCCCGGCATCAACACAGCCGCAAACACCCTCAAGGCATTAGAAGCATCGATGTCCATACAAATATTAATCTCCGGAACTCCTTTAGCCGCTGGCGGGATCCCAACGATCTTGAAATAGCCAAGAAGATGATTCTCTTCAACACTCTCTCCTTCCCCTTCGTACACAACGATCAAAGCTTCCTTCTGATCATCACGAACCGTGGTGAAGAAGAGGTCTCTACGCGCAGGAACCATCGTGTTGCGTGGAATCACTGGCACGAACTTGTTATCGTTAGCTCTTACTCCAACCGCAAGAGATGTAGCTTGTATAGTCAAGAGGTCTAAGCTCCCGAACGGGTCGTGTATCCCTGACGTCACAGCACCTTCAAGAGCAGCTCCTCTAACAGCAGCTTCTAACGGATTCACTTCCTTGTAAATCTCTTCCTTCTTGCACACGTTAGAGACAATTGCTCTCACCTTAGGGATGTAAGAGCACCCTCCCACCATTATCACATCGTCTATATCATCAACGTCTACTTTAGCATCCTTCAGACACTGCAGAACAAGTCTCTCGCACTCCTCGAACACGTTCTTGTTCACCTCCTCAAACTCCAACCTATCAAGAACCTTGGAAACCACGTCACCGTCTCCCAAATCAACTTCTATCTGAACACTCTCCTGCTTCGTCAGCCTGTGTATAGCGTCCTGCGTCGCCACACGGAGCATCCCCGAACCTTCCTTGCTCGGTGGAGCGATATGTCTCATCGTGTTCTGCAATATGTCTTCACCTCCAACGGCCTTTCCAGCCAAGGCCTTGATCTGCGAGACACCACCAGCTGTCGCTGTAACCGCCACGTCGCAGTAGCCAGCTCCCATGTTGAATATAACAGCAAGCCTCTCGCTCCCGCTTCCCATGTTGTCATGACTAGCCATCTGCTGCTGCTGCGCGTACAGCAACGCTACAGCCGTAGGCTCAGGCATCAACCTAAGGACGTGAAGTCCAGCCATAGCGCAAGCTCTCTCGATCCTAGTGAGCTGGAACCTAGAGAAGGACACAGGAACCGTGAGCACCACGTTTCTCACAGCGCGTTTCAGCTGAGACTCAGCCATCAGACGCAGCTCCACTAAAAAGATCGCCAAGACTTCCTCAGGAGTCGTCGATCTCCACGCGTTGTTCACCAACGCAGCTATGAAAGGTCTGACTCCGATGTCTAGGGTTTGGACAAGAAAGGGGAGGTTCTTGCTTGCGTGGACGACGGGGTCAGTGTCCACGCGGCCTATGAGGCGTTTCATGTTGAAGACGGCTGCTCCTGTGAGCATCTCTTGCTCGTGCGCGAGCTGGTTGCTCACGCCGCCTGCAGGGACTTCGTCTTTGAAAGTGACGAATGATTTTATTAGCTTTTGGTTTCTTGTGTTGCGCAAGATGTGGACTTGAGAGCCGTTCCAGACAGCTATGCTGCATTGGGATGTGCCTATGTCGATACCAACGGCTATTTCGGGTAAGGAAGGTGATGATGAGGACTTCTCTTCTCCAGTGTTCTCGCTGTCTGATGCTACTGTGTATGCTGGTTCTGCCATTTTTGTCCTGTTCAGACAGAAGCTTGTTAAGGTTTGGACATAGTAACAGAAAGGTTCATCAACACAGTCAATAACTACCACCTAAAATTGGTTTCATTACATCACTTAAACATTCAAAAGCTAACTAAGACCTGTTTTCAGACAAGAACCAAAACTAGTTCTCGAGTGTCTATTGGGTTATCCTATAATCTCACCGAATAACAAAGGGAAAATAAATATTAATTGATTAAGCGAGGAGTAAGCTAAAATCAAATGGGAATAACGCAGACCCAGAAGAGACAAACCTGATTAAAAGGAGAGATCTTTTTCGCAGGTGAGTTTGTAATTGTAGGTTAATAAGAAGACTAGGGGGTTCGTGGAAGAAGTAGACAGAGTTTAGAAGGTGCGAGAGAGAGTGTGTAAGGGATTTTGATTGATCTTCTAGAGCTTCCTAGAGAACTTCGGCGCTTCTTAGAAAAGAGGAGGGATGTTTTCTTTTTTCTTTATTTAATTTGCCGACCAGAAAAAAACAAATACTATACTTTATTTGAAGGGCCTGACGGAGGAAACTAAATGGGTCAAATTAACCTAATGACCTGGGCCTATAGTAGATTTGTGGCCCAACTTATGGATTATGGATGAAAGGAATAAAGAACAAGAATAATATTGACTGGGGAGACATAAATAGCTAGTATTGTCATTCTTCTCTGGCTCCAATTGGTTCCTTTGAATAATTATATGTTGATAACTCATCAAATGAATAGTTTACACTAATGATTCTATCATATACGAATCAATTACTATTTGTTTTTAATAGTAGATCAATCAACTCGTACGTGTGTTGTTTGTTTTCTTGCAGGACTTTCAAATGAAAGGAAACAAATATCATTGATTTGGACATAAATAGGTGTTTTCATTCTTAATTTGTAAATCAATCAATTCTTATTTTGCAAGCCTTCCAAACTTCATTGATTTGGACAGATATAGTTATTGCCATTCTTCTCTGGCTCCAATAATTTGTTCTAGAATGATAATTTATCAAATGCATTATTTAAACGAATGATACTACCGGTATCATAGACGAGAATCTTTCACGATAGAAGATGCTGTTGTATAAAATGTCCAACCAATAACTCAACACCTTGGTGACATCTCTTGATGGGAAGTGATGTCTGGGAGAGGTCCACAGAAAATTAAAACCAACTAGAATGTTTCACCAATAAACATATAGAACCAAACTAATCATAATCACTGTAATTTTTTTCTTTTTTTTTTGAATGAGAAACTGCGCCAAACTGTAATTTTTTCTTACGCCACGGATTCACGCTATAGTTTTACTTTTAAGAGTGGGACAACTTTATCTTGTCCACATTGCGTTGTATTTATTTTTGATCACACGTAAGAAAAACTTACCAACCAAAAAACAAAACACGTAAAACAATCGAATCATATCCTATCAACGCGTACGATAGTGCTACTGTCACGATATATTTTCTCTAAAAAGGCACGTGTATTTTGTGTGGAAATTTGTGTTAGTGACATCTTATTTGAATTTCATAAAGGTGGTATAGTTGTTAAGAAGACAGCTCTAAAAGCCTAAGCCATGTGACTAATGGCATTTCATTTGAAACTCCATCGAATATTTATTAATAATGATCGAACAGCCTTTTAGTTTGGGTTCATTTTCTCTCTGGTTGATCCCTCTTTTACAAATGAACAAGATTACAGTGAGGAAGCGACATACGGTGCCTAACCAACATCAGTTTCCGGCCGTTAAAACTCAAAAAGCATTAATCCATGAGCGGCCACGGGCCACGATGCATAATCTTGGTTATCGACTATGATTCAAAAAAGTTGAGATATTTTAAAATGTTACTCTAATGTAGATCTAAACAATAAGTGCATGCAACATTTATGACGCAGAAAACAGATAATTCTAGAAATGATACATATAAACAATTTAATCACGGCTGGTCCATTGACATGTCAAACTTATCTGAATAATTGAAAAGTTTGGTCCACTGGGTTCATAAAAGTACGTTGGAGAGATTTAATCGTGACAAAAGGACGTAGAGTTTTGATCCCAATCTTGGTGGATCCACTCTAATTAACTATAACAAGAAAGTGAAATTAATAACTATACGATCAATATATGAAGTGAAGAGAGGAAGATCTTGGTTACATTGAGTAGATACAGTGTGATTATGGAAGTATTACAAACAAATTTTTTTCGTTAATTAGTTTTTTATATCAGAAAGATACGTGAAGAAAGAAATGTGTGAATCATTTAAGCACGTACACGACAATATATTTTTTGGTTGACGTGTCAATACTCGAAGACTTAGGACACTTGGTCGTCTAAAACAATTTACAATCATTAGTGGAGTAATTACTATTCATGCTCGTTTTTAATTTCTCTCGACTTAATTTTTTAACCTTCAGTAGTTATTCTTTACCAATGGCACCAAGGATAAACAGATGATTGCCTTTCTTATTCATGAAAATGTTAAAATTTCATAGCATATAATACAAGTTTACGTATTTAACGGGCCAGTCATTTTATGTACATTGTCAGTTTTTTTTTTGTTTTACGCTTTACCATAGTATTATAACTTTCTTGATCACGAGAAACATGGTTCTAAAGACTTAACCACTTAAGGTTTTGAAACTCTCTAATTAAGAAAATGCATTTATATTGCTAATCAAGATGTAATACGATCGGCGCAAGAAACAATCAAGATGGAATATGATTTGATTAACATCGAAACATATTAAAACGTGACAACAGACTTTCGAGAATAATGTGTCATCATTTATCAAAAAAAAAAAAAGAATTGAGTATTCAGATAAAACAGACACGAGAAGGATATGAACTATGAGTCAGCAGTCAATATCCATGATTAAAAAATAGATTAAAACATAAAAAACCATGACTTAAAACTAATTTACACAATTAAAAAAACGACTCAGCTTCCTATAAATACCCTCAAAACTCTCCCTTTCTTCTTGCCTCTTCGTCTTTGTTTTGCTATTTACTCCATTTTCTCAAATAGTTAAAACAGTCTTTTTGCTTACTTTATTTCTTGTAATGGCTTCCTCTCCGATCAACTGCCTCATTTTCGGTAAAACTCAAATACATTTACAAAGCCTAGATTATTGTTACAAAGCAGTAAAACTCAATCTTGGTGTTATTTGTAACTGTGATCAGATTTGGATGACACATTATACCCTCTGAAAACGGGAATAGCTCCAGCCGTCAAGAAAAACATCGACGGTAACTAAACGGAGAATAACCTTTTTACAAATTTCATAAACGTTCGGTTAATTATATTTCCCTTGACAGATTTTCTAATGGAGAAGTTTGGATTCTCTGAAAGTAAAGCTTCAAGCCTAAGAGTTGAACTCTTCAAGACTTATGGAAGTACTCTCGCTGGTCTCAGGGTAATTTCGCTTCTCCATATTCTTGTATCTCAAGAAATTTTTACTTTATTGATTTCTCATTTCTTGTCTTTATTTTCATATAAACTTTGTAGGCATTAGGTCACGATGTTCATCCTGATGAATATCACAGGTAAAATAAATCGCCATCAACATATATGATTTACTAGCATTTGTATATATATTTGTTCTTAAAAAAAATTGGTTGCAGTGTCGTGCACGGAAGGTTGCCGTATGGTTCGATCCAACCTAACAGCAAACTAAGAAACCTTCTGAACAAAATCAAACAGAGAAAAATCGTAAGTTCATTCATTAAACTTAGTATTATTTTTTTAATCAGCATGAGGTTTTATTAGTTTGTACTAAAACGAGTAAATGATCTTTTTTTAATTGGGTCATCAGATTTTCACGAACTCAGACAGGAACCATGCGATGAAGGTTCTTGAGAAATTGGGTTTAGAAGATTGTTTTGAAGAGATAATCTGTTTCGAGACTATGAACCCGAATTTATTCGGGCCAGCAACCCGACCCGATGAAAATCCCGTTGTGCTCAAGCCTTCGTTGACCGCGATGGATGTTTGCATTCGTGTCGCCAACGTTGAACCTCGCCGGGCGGTAATAATCTTATTTATTTAAATTATTACTTCTTTTTTTTGAAGATACTTAAATTATTACTTCTTTAAACCTTGATAATTAGCTCAACATGTATCGTATTAGACTGCTTTATTTTTTTTCTTCTAAATAGGTGTTTTTGGATGACAATGTCCACAATATTACAGCGGGTAAATCTGTGGGGCTTCACACAATCCTGGTAAATTTTTACTACATCCACAATCCTGGTAAAAAAATTAT
Source organism: Hirschfeldia incana (assembly GCA_026261945.1). Lineage (NCBI taxonomy): Eukaryota > Viridiplantae > Streptophyta > Magnoliopsida > Brassicales > Brassicaceae > Hirschfeldia > Hirschfeldia incana. Next base: position 2,895,160 of record JABCMI010000040.1, on the reverse strand, counting down.
TTATATGAAAATTCATTTTTTCTTCTATATTGGTTTAAAAAGGTGGGAAGATCAGAAAAGACTAAAGATGCGGATTATGCAGTGGAGAGTGTAACTGATATAGCTACAGCGGTGCCGGATATATGGGCGACGGCTACGAGCGGATGTGATGACGGCGGTGAGAGGATCAGACGGAGCAAGAGTGAGCTGGAAGGTATGGCTTCAATCACAGCCGTCGGTGCGTGACGTGCGAATCCTGGCCGTTGGATATTTTAACGTTTACTGGTTGGGATTGCACAGATGGCGTTAAATGTCTATAATGCATGTGAATAAAATAATAGAGGTGGTGGAGGATATTAATATTCATCCCATCTGGACACCAAATGTGAATACGCAATGACAATGCTAAATTGTTAATGTATGATGACAATGACGATGTGTACATTTCGTTTCTTTTAATCAAATGTATTAAAAATAATGTTCGAATAAGACTTAAGATTAATAGTTTTCATTTTTTTTATAAAATGCATAATAGTACATGTATCCAATGGTCCTTCTAGAAATCAATTTCGTAAACTGAAACATCTATAGAGTACGGAAAATCTCCGGTTCGAAACTATGCTATACACGCTAGTTAGGTGGCACGCCTAAACTTAGAGAGTTACCAAAAATTTGAGAAATACACAATTTAGTTTAAATACAATTTAATATTTTTATAATATGTTTAGTTAATTATAAATGCGATGGTTCTTAGATATAAAATTATATAATTTTTAGATAATTTTAAACAGTTTTATTTATATTTTTTTATTTGTTGAACATTCAAATTACGATGTGCTTTATATAAAAAAAAATCCTAAATGTAGTATGTACATGTTTTTTTTAAGTATGTACATGTTTGTTTTAGGTTTGATAACTAATTGTAATTATTTAGCAATGAATAATTACATAAAATCTTTCAATAATGAATAGATAACAATCAATTGTGTTTCAGTTTTGACCGGATGATTGTGGTCGAGTGGTAATGAGACGGGGCTGAGACACCAACATGTTTCAGGTTCGATTTACCTGTTGCGCGAAACTAAGTCACAATTATCCTCGTCATTTAATACGGATATGGACATATGCTTTAGGGCCCATTTGAATACCTGGAGAAAATGATCTATCCGTGGGTTGTAGCTCTCTTTGGAGATTAGTTTGGGTCTCTCCATAGGCCTGAGATACCCCCAACTTAATCAAAAAAAAAATTGTGTTTCAGTTTTATGCAAAAAAAAAACTAGACGGCCAAGGTGAAAATTAGGCGGTTAACGCGAAAATTAGACAGGTCAACGCGAATCAATGCCTACACGGATCAATGCCTGAATTCACCGATTTAGTCCAATTCGTTACGGTCAACCTCCGAACAGAGCCGTTTTATTTCTCTAATCAAAATAGGCTAAAATAGGTCCAATAAGGAAGAAAGGCCCAAACTGAAAAAATAAAATAACCAACTCCACAAAGAAAAAGCCACACCATGATTCCATCGTCAGAGATGGCGGAGAGACGCCCACCTCACCGGCACCGAGAAACTGTGAAAGCCACAAAGGAAGATGAGCTTCAGAATAAGCTTGAAGAAGCTCTTGAAGGCAAATCTATTAGCTGCATTATTGGGCTCGTAACGTAATGGGCCGTAAGAGTTTATGTATGTAACCCGAACATATAACGGGATTAGGGTATATACGATGTCTGTATATATGTAGCCGTAAGGCTTTACTTGAGTAATAAGAAGAATCATTACGCACTGCTGAAACCTTCTTGACATGGTATCAGAGCTTCAAATCTGAACTACAAGATTTGGCTCATTGATTCTGGAACTACTCGATCCGCTGCGAGTTGTTTGTGTTTTGACGGTTCTGTTTCGAGATAATGGATCCAAATACGGCTCTTACCACTACGAAGAAGGGTCCACGTACTATTTCGCCATATGACCTCACTGCAGGTGATAATCCAGGAACTCTTATCTCCAAGCCATCACTGCGAGGACCTAACTACGACGAATGGTCCACAAATCTGCGATTGGCTTTGAAGGCTAGGAAGAAGTTTGGTTTTGCGGATGGAACCATACCGCAACCTGTTGAAGAATCAGAAGACTATGAGGATTGGATTGCTAACAATGCTCTTATAGTCTCTTGGATGAAGTTGACGATTGATGAGAAAATTGCAGCTTCTATGACTCATATCGATGACTCTCATGAACTCTGGACGCACATTCAAAAGCGATTTGGAGTTAAGAATGGGCAACGAGTTCAGCGGCTCAAAACAGAGCTTGCTAATTGTCGCCAAAAGGGAGTCGCCATTGAAGAGTACTTTGGGAAACTCTCTAAACTTTGGAGGAGCTTGGCTGATCACCAGCAAGCGAGCGTGAGGAAGATAAACTGCATCAATTCCTCATGGGTCTTGATGAAAACTTGTACGGAGGAGTGAAATCGGCTCTGTTGTCGCGCGTACCTTTGCCTACACTTGAAGAAGCTTACAATACGCTGATTCAAGATGAAGAGTCGAAGCTTGTGGGGAGATTGAATGAGGAGCGAACAGATGTGGCAAGTTTCTCTGTTCAGACAAATTCTAGACCTGCTCGTTCTCTTACTGAAAACAGAGGGTCGTATGAAAACAGAGGTTCGTATGAAAACAGAGCATGCTCCAACTGCGGCAAAAAGGGGCATACATCAGAGAACTGCTTCAGGCTGATAGGCTACCCAGAATGGTATGAAGAGAGACAAAAGACCAGGACAGTTACTTCTCGTGGAAGTCAGGGTGCTGGTCGTGGTTTGGTCTCTCAGGCTAGTGCACCAAACGGAAGAGGAAGTGGAGCTGGTCGTGGGTCTGTTCAAGCTAATCACGTTGTAGCAGCCAGCGTCTCATCCTCGGCTCTTACTTCTGCTGATCGAGTTGGGCTCACTGGACTAAATGACGATCAATGGAAGACACTGGTACAGATGCTTAACGACAGAAAGGCATCACCAGTAGAGGATCGATCAGGTAAAAACTTTCTTGAATCTTGGATTATAGATTCAGGAGCAACTAATCATATGACTGGCACGTTTGATTTTTTGGCTGATATTGGTGATATGGCTCCGGTTCTTATAAAACTTCCGGACGGAAGGTTTACTACATCGACTAAGCAAGGACGAGTGAGATTGGGTTCTTCGCTTTGTCTGGAGCAAGTTTTCTTTGTTGATGGATTGCAGTGCCATTTGATTTCTGTATCTCAGTTGACTAGGAACAGAGGTTGTGTTGCTCAGGTTACTGATAGACTTTGTATTCTTCAGGATCGCACTACGAGGACACTGATTGGTGTGGGTGAGCAGGAGAATGGATTATATTTTTACAGAGGAATGGAAATGGCAGCAGCGACGCAGAGTTCGGGTTCGCTCTCAGCTGATGTGTGGCATACTCGCCTTGGTCATCCCTCTTCTAAAGTTTTGAAGTTGTTTCAGTTTTCTGATTTTAGTACCTTTGATTCAAAGAAGTGTGAGATTTGTATTCGTGCAAAACAAACACGAGATTCATTTCCTTTGAGTATCAATAAGACGAGTTCTGTTTTTGAATTGATAAACTGTGATCTTTGGGGTCCATATAGAACTACTGCAATCTGTGGATCTCGCTATTTTCTCACCATACTCGATGATTACTCACGAGCAGTGTGGATATATATCTTACCATCGAAAACTGAAGCACCAAAACACCTCAAGAACTTCATTGCACTTGTTGAGAGGCAATTCTCCAGTAAAGTTAAAACTATCAGGTCTGATAATGGATCAGAATTTATATGTCTCTCTGGATTTTTTGCTGAAAATGGTATTCTACATGAGACAAGTTGCGTGGGAACTCCTCAGCAAAATGGTAGAGTTGAACGGAAACATAGACATATCTTGAACACTGCACGTGCTCTTCGGTTTCAGGCTAGTCTCCCGACTGAGTTTTGGGGCTTCTGTGCACTCACTGCTGGGTATCTTATCAATCGCACACCAACACCATTGCTACAAGGGAAAACACCTTATGAAGTGCTATACAGTCGACCACCACCTTTGAATCATCTTCGGGTGTTTGGTTGTGTCTGTTATGTACATAACCAAAAACACGGAGGAGATAAATTTGAGAATCGAGGGAACAAGTCTCTCTTCATTGGATATCCATTCGCCAAGAAGGGATGGCGTGTTTATAACCTCGAAACAGGGTCTGTTACAGTGTCAAGAGATGTTGTCTTTCTTGAAACTGAATTTGGGTTTCCTGCTATACCTGTTTCTCTTACTCCTACGGAACAGATTGAGCAGCAACCCATGGTTGACTTGTTTGAAACCGATCATGCGACTACTGAAGCTCCAGTGCTCGTACCTAACATTAGTGACGCTGCCACGTCTACTGGTGTCACTGAATCTGTCTTGACTGATCAACACGACGAACCTGATCAGCCGCTGCAGTCTCCTGCTGTTACTACAGAAACAATAGTGGTCTCGACGAATTCGGCGAATGACACAAACTCTGCGCCAGATTCTCAGGTTTCTTCTCCAGCAGAAGTCATTCCTGAGCCTGAACCAGAACTGCTTGGTCGTGGCATGAGGCAGAAGAAACCGTCTACTCGACTAGCTGATTATGTTGCGACTCTGCTACACAACCCGCCACCATCAGTTACCCCATATCCGTTGGATAACTACCTCTCTAGTGAGCAATTTTCGGCTAATTATCAAAGTTTTCTGGGTATTATCATGTCTGCAGTTGAACCTCGTAGCTATGCAGAGGCAATATTGGATGAAAATTGGCGGTTTGCAGTTACTCATGAGATTGACTCACTCGAGGATCAGGGTACTTGGACGGTTGAGGCACTTCCTCCAGGGAAGAAAGCACTGGGCTGTAAATGGGTTTTTAAAATAAAATTCCGAGCAGATGGTACGATTGAAAGATACAAAGCTCGTTTGGTGGTCCTTGGAAATCATCAAATCGAAGGCATTGATTATAATGAGACTTTTGCTCCTGTTGCAAAAATGGTCACGGTTAGAGCATTTCTTCAGCAGGCAGCATCTTTAAATTGGGAGGTTCACTAAATGGATGTCCATAACGCATTTTTACATGGAGATCTTGAAGAGGAAGTTTATATGCAGTTTCCTCCAGGGTTTCGTACAAATGACAAGACAAAAGTTTGCCGCTTACGCAAGTCGTTGTACGGTTTGAAACAAGCTCCGAGATGTTGGTTTGCTAAACTTGGAACTGCTTTAAAAGAGTATGGGTTTGAGCAGAATAGGTCTGACTATTCTCTCTTTGTTTACACGGCTGCTGGAGTAAGGCTACATGTCTTGGTGTATGTTGATGATCTCATCGTGGCAGGTAACAACGCTGCTGTTGTATCGAAGTTTAAGCAGTACTTGAGCAAGCAATTTCACATGAAAGACCTAGGGATCTTAAGGTATTTTCTGGGAATTGAGGTTGCTCGCAGTCCTATTGGCATCTACTTGTGTCAACGGAAGTATGCGGTCGACATCATTACTGAGACCGGGTTGCTTGGAGTTAAACCAGTTACATTTCCACTTGAGCAAAATCACAAACTTGCTCATGCGAAGGACAATGCAATCTCAAATCCATCCCGGTACCGTAGATTAATTGGCCGGCTTATATATCTTGGGGTGACAAGACCAGAACTCTCTTATTATACACATCTTATCTCAATTCATGAACAATCCGCAGGAAGAACATTGGGATGCGGCATTGCGAGCTGTGCGTTACCTCAAGAACAGTCCTGGCCAGGGTATTCTCTTGCGAGCAGATGCAGACTTGAAGTTGACGGGTTGGTGTGATTCCGACTGGGCTGCTTGTCCACTTACCCATAGGTCACTGACAGGATGGTTTATTCAGTTAGGAGGTTCTCCGGTGTCTTGGAAGACACGGAAACAGGATGTGGTTTCAAGATCATCGGCTGAAGCCGAATATAGAGCGGTGGCTGATACAGTTAGTGAGCTTCTTTGGTTTCGAGGACTACTGCCAGCGATGGGAATTCCTTGTACGGAACCTATTGTCTTGCACTCAGATAGTTTATCAGCAATTCACTTGGCTGCTAATCCGGTATATCATGCTCGAACTAAACATGTGGGTAATGATGTTCATTTCATACGAGACGAGATCATACGAGGTACTGTTGCGACAAGACACGTCTCAACAAAGTCCCAACTAGCTGATATTATGACGAAAGCACTCGGACGTAGAGAATTTGAAGCTTTTCTGCTCAAGCTGGGTGTTTGCAATCTCCACACTCCACCTTGAGGGGAGGTATTGGGCTCGTAACGTAATGGGCCGTAAGAGTTTATGTATGTAACCCGAACATATAACGGGATTAGGGTATATACGATGTCTGTATATATGTAGCCGTAAGGCTTTACTTGAGTAATAAGAAGAATCATTACGCACTGCTGAAACCTTCTTGACATGCATTATCAGTGCTTACCTCAAGTTGTTTGTTTTGCTCATCATTTATCTTGTAGCCATGTTAACGGGCTCGTCCTTGGTTGAACTGTGTTGTCTATTTAGGCCTCTGCAGTGATTAGTTCTTTCATTCGTTCATTTATACTGTCTTTATGTACACCTTGTTACAGTTATGTTTTCTCTTACTTTTGAAATATAAAACTAGCTTGTTTGAAATAGTGGAGCTGAAACCAGTGAACAGTCTACACTAGTTACTTCCATACCAAAAAAGAATATACTCAAGTTACTTTGGAAACTTAAGGGAAAGAATAATTTGTGATTTTTATATATTGACAATCGAAGCAATTGCTTACGGATAAACTTTTACAAATGAATAAAATTTTCTACAAACTTGTTCAAACAAAGATCTTCACATCACTAGTTTCCTCGTCTCTGTAGATTTTCTTTTTTTTTTTAATATTGATTATATATTAGTTCAACCCGAAAAACGGGAATTTAGATCCGGTTACAAACAGGTTTCGAACAAAATCTCCAAGATCAAACTATTACAAAACTAGTTTTGCCCGCCCACTAAACCCGGCGCATTCTGCTAGTATGTCTTTCGAAATTCCTTAGAATTGGTCACCGTTCTCAACCATCGACGATAATCCATAAAAAGTGAGGTTCTCTAAGTTGCCTTAGATGCCGGGATTTCTCAGGTCGTCTCCGGAGTAGCTAGCTCCCAATGAACTCCACCAAGCTTGTAACCGTCACTATCTATGAAGCGCGAGACGACTAATAGGGAAAGGTTCCGGATACTTACCACACCAAGGCACGGCTAGTACGCAACGTCACACAACGCTTGAAACCGCTTCCTAACCAAGCAAAGAGCTCGCTACTGCCGCCACCAAACCTGTACAAAAACGGCCTAACCTCCATGCCACACACCAAACCGATAGGGCCCTAACGACCAGCACAGAATCAGCCAAAGCTACACTACCGATGATGAATCGCAGACTCTTCACCGGCCCTGGGAAGGTAGCTAAGGCCAAGAGCGACACTGCCACAACCTTGACCAAAGCCGGGACAACTCTTGCCGCCTTCGAGAACCGAAGAAACAGTGATTGTGACTCGCAAACTGAAACACCGGTGTCAACAGTGATTCCATAAAATAAACCCAAGAGCCCTGACTTCAATAGTGATGCGGCCGCAATCTATCGAAGGTCTCAGATTGATGACTATGATGTTGATTCTGGAAAAGCTTGAGGCTTACGAAGTGGAGTTTTACGGCCATAGACGACCGATTAACAGTCCACTCAGCACGCACACATGAGTCGGAGCCGGGTCTGGTGCCATCTCCGCCTGCACACCAACACCCGCTACTCATCTCTGAGCAAACCAGAGCAGCCTTTGACTTCGCAGCGGAGGAGAGGAGCCTCGACGACGCCGTTGAAACTCGCAACACCAACCATTGAAGCCACTCGCCACCATCAGACACGAGCAGCACCGCCGCATCGCAGACCCGAGTAGCGAGCCTTCCTCACCACCACGAACAGAGAGGTCACGAGAGAGAGATCTAAAGGAGGAAACGCGACCCTCTCTCTCAGCCATGAAAAGCCGACTTCAACGGCTGAAACCCTTACGCCCCACCGCGCCGCGACACCAGAACTGGTCGTACTTCCACCGCAGTCGAGACCTCGCGAGCGGTATCTAAACGGCAAAGCCACGCCGAACCAGAGCCAACGACAAGGCAGTAGAGGAGGAGAGACTACCGGGAAGCAAATACAAAACAGAGAAGGGGAGAGAAGGGTCACCGGCGCCGGCACGCGCTCACACTCGCCGCCGGACACCGGTGAGATTTTCAGATCTGAAGCCTTTCAAGAGAGAGAGAGAGTTTGAGGAGAGAGAGAGAGTTATTGTCGGTCTCTGTGTAGATTTTCTTGTGAAGCCCTGACCGCGTATCTGATGAGCTCCACGATGTTGGTCAAGAATCATATCGATGGCTGACACAGCTTTACGTTCTTGTTCTCTGATCCTCTGCTTCCAAAGCTGGAGAAGGGCGGATGCAGCATTGCAGATCGTACGGTCCTTATGCTTCGTAAGTACACGAAGCCTCTCAATCATTCTCCTTGGCTCATTAAGTTTTGGAGTGACGTTGAGCTTCATGAGCAATGAGATAGCTTCAACGCAGCGAGACGCGTCTGCTTTGCCGGAGAGAATACCCTTAATGTTGGCCACGTCAGCCGCTTTCTTAGCTGTTTCGAACAACTCTACCATCTCCTCTGTTTTCGCCGTGGAATTAGGGTTTTGGCAAGAAACGACTCTCCTCGGAGGAGGAAGCAAGGTTTTGGTTGTAACCTTACCATTAACATGCCCATCTTTGTCTTTGATGTCCCGTTCCGTTTTTGCAAGCACCGTCTCTGTCTTCTTCTTCTTGGGATTGAAAGATTGGTCTCTTCTTCCTTGTCCGTAGAGAGTGGCCAACCACGAATCGAACAAGGACTGAGACACTTCACGGATCTTAGTGCTTTTATGAGTTCTCAAAGTCTCCAACCGAAATATCGACTTGGAAAAGCGTTGAATATCGTTGACGGAGAGAGACGCAGACTTCAACCTGTTCAAAACATCGACACATCCTTCGATGCCGCCTAGGTTTCGTGTAAGATAGGTGGCTTCGATCGCTGCAGAAAACAAAGCTTGTAAATCAACAGAGATCTCTTCCGCAAACATCTTTCTTTCTTTCGTCGTTGTTTTTGAGTCTCAGATGATTTTTGTTATCAATATTATGGAAAAGAGGTAAACGAGAAGAAGAGTTTAGGGTTTTGTAGGATCGAAAATAAGGAAAGAGAGTAAGTGAGAGATGGAGTTGAAATATATATAGAGAGAGTGTGCATGGCTTGTGTACGCATGTAGCTAAGAAAAGGAAATTTAGTAGCTTAGGATCCAAGCAACTTCTCTCAATTTCCTTTTTCTTCACCTCAAGGGTAGCTCCATCAACACTTTATCCTAAAATCAAATTTGGATCAGACAAAGGCTGTTAAAAGCTAATTAATCCCACATAATTCATTACTTTATCTCTTTATTTTTTTTGGTTAGTTTACGATGACTGAAAATAATTACCAAATACTTTTTGTTCCTTATAGTTACTCTTTTAATTAAATTAAAATCATACAATCTCTTCATGGAAACAAGAACCTTTGAGTATTCTTCATGCCTATCTATCAAAGATGTGTGAAGCTGCATGCTGCTCTGTTTTACTTATTGGTCATTTTCCAAAAGTTTAGTTCGGTTAAAATGCTACATTCTCTTTCATAACAAAAGATCCTTCGAGCGTTTCCTTTTAATTTCTTCATCACTTTTTGTAAACGTTACACAGACTTCTGAAGAAGAATAATAGAAATTGTTTTGTTATGTACTATCCTCCCAAAAAAGGATCCATAACGCTACAACAACACAAACACAATTGCAAACTTTTTTAGTCTACTTATGAATCAATCATCACCATAAGCCTTGAAACAATACCGTTCGCGGTAAGGAGCGTTGAAGAAAAGATCAGCCTCTAACCATTTCGGGTACCTAACAAGATCTCCAGCCAAAAACTGCATAAACCTCTTGCTTCCTTCGGGAACAACACGAACCTCACCTTCTTCAATGTAAACCAACTGATCCACCTGCCAGTCCCATGGCAGTTTGCATTTCCCAGTCTTCCAAACTGACCATCTCGAAACCCCTAGCTCCTCTAACCGTCTCTGTGACAATTTCCGTTCCACTTTAACGTTGTACAGCTCCTCCAACGGTGTCTGCATACATGTCACCTTAAAGGCTCTCTGAACAGAGGAGAGGTTATTCCTTTTCTTCTGGCACTGAGTGAGAGATCCTGGAAACGATGTGGCCATTATAAGACTTGCCATGGCTGCTTCAATCTTGTGACACCAAGTTTGGATCTGCTGACAACATAGAGAAGAAACATTAGAATATAACTCAAAGACATATGGGAACGTTGTGATGTTACAAGTACAATGTAAACTAGTGGAAAATAGATATAGGAAGAGGGTAAATGTTGTAAAGCATGAGGCTTTATCATCTAATCAACGACACAAGGGCAAAATAAACTTAGGATCCAGTAAATTTGTATATTCCCCATTTGCTAATTCGATCGGAGGAATGAAATCTCTCAACAGCAATTTAAGAAAAAAACCAGAAATTACACGAAATTCAAACTAAAGAAGCGAAGAACAGGTTTTGTTGATTTCTAAGCGTAAGAAAGGAATATAACTCAATCCAGATCTGAAATTCTTACCGGAGAGGATAGTGAAAGGGCGATGGAACTGTGTCTGAGTGCGACAAACCAAAAACCCTTAAACCTTGAACCCGACAGAGGCTTATCCATTCCTCCGGCTTTATGTAATAGTTTACGAAAACGGCCCCTAGTATTTATATATTTTTAAAATTTTCACCAGAAGTTTCTTTTGTGCTAATTGGTGCCCAGAAGTTTTTGTTTTGTTCAATTTTGTACTCGCATTCCTTTGACACATTGTACATTCTTTCCAGTTTATCGAAAATGTTGATCAAATGTCCGTTTGAGTTTATAGCATCTCCGAGTTTTTTGTTTTGTTCCTATAACTAATTTTCAATACACTTTTGTAATTTGATCTTAGAATATGTGTAAGTTACCAAAATCATAATTCTATCATCTTATGTGTTACTTTAAATTTTATTATGTGGTAACAGAGGTGCTGAAACCACTAACTTTGTTACTTCAATATCAAAACAACGTACTCATGTAATGCAACTGTGTGAAATATAATAAGAAACAAAATGAAATCTTATTTTAAATCGAAGCAATTTCGTACAAATGGGATTTTCCATCTCTTCTTCCTCACTTTCGTACTACTCACTCTACTCTAGATATACTACAATCTATTGAATTCACCCATAGACATTCTTTTGTTCAAGCTATGATCTTCACATCGCTAACTTCATTGTCTTTGTAGATGCTCTAGTGAAGCCCTGACCACATGTTCCACGAGCTTTATGAAGGATCTTGGTGGCAGACCCAGCTTTACGTTCTTGTTCTCTGATCCTCTGCCTCCAAAGCTGTAGAAGGGATGATGCAGCATTGCAAATCGTACGGTCCTTGTGCTTGGTAAGTCCCTGAAGCCTCTCCATCATCCTCCTTGGCTCATTAGGTTTTGGAGTGACGTTCATCTTTATGAGTACCGAGATAGCCTCGACGCACCTCAACGCGTCTGCTTTACCAGAGAGAATACCCTTAGCATTGGCCGCGTCAGCCGCTTTCTTTGCTGCTTCGAACAACTCCACCGTCTCCTCTATTTTAGGGTTTCTAGAAGCCTTCGCTGGAACGTTTTTGAAAGCAGCGACTCTCCTCGGAGGAGGAAGCAAGGTCTTGGTTGTAACCCTACCATCTTTGTCTTTGATGTCCCGTCTCGATTGCTGAGGAAGACCCGTGGCAGTTACGGATGAAATCTTGCGAGAATCTTGAAGCGATCCACATGGCCGCTTAGTTGTAACAGACTTGCAAGCATTGGCCGTCTTTGTCTCGGTCCTTACCACAGAGAGAGTTTTGTGATCTTGTTTCTTGTCCGAAACCAAAAGATCGGTCCTTGCCTTTTTCTTCGTCGAAGACCCGATCTCTGCCCCTTTCCTCTTCAGACGGGATGCGTTAAGACCGGCCGATTTGTCTGTTCCTTGCGAGTAGAGCGTCTTCAACAAGGAAGTAAATAAAGATTGAGATACTTCCCGGATTCTAGGGTTTCGATGTCTTCTCAAAGTCTCTAGCTTGAAAATTGACTTGGAGAAGTAAAGAATATCTTTGACGGAGAGAGACATTGACTTCAACCGAATCAATAGATCGATGCATCGTTCGACTCCGCCGGGGCTCCGAGTATCGTACGTGCTCTTGATTGCGTCACAGATCAAATCCTCCATCTTCTCTTTTTTTTTTCTTAGTATATGTTCGATTCTCAGGTGGCTTAGGGTTTGATGAATGATTAGTGAGAAGAAGAGTTAAGGAATTAATGAAGAGTGCTAGTGAAACATATATATAGATAGTGATAGTGGTGAGTCGAAGAAAAGGAAATAATGTAATTGCTTTGAACCCAAGCAACTTGCCAATTTCCTTTTTTTTCCAATTTTTAGTTAGTTACTATCAACTAAGGGTAGTTTTGTCATTTTGTCCTTTTGGGTTACAACCGTTGTCGACGGAGATTGGACTTATACTGATCTGATTTGGGATGTCTTGAAGAAAACGGAGATAGGAGAGGATAATACTCAAAAGTTAAATTACCGATAGGACCCTAGAATTTATCTGTATTTTAAATTTTGAGCCAAATATTTTTTTTTTTTGTTTTGTTCAGTTTGGTTCTGTAACGTGTCATATCATATTCTCTGACTAACTCAGTTTGGTTTCAAAATTCAGCAGTCCAGTGGGTTCGCTGATTGCGCATTGGGCGACAGAGTTCGTTCAAACACCCAAGTGGCTCCCTCTAGGCTAGAGAACACAGGTCAAGCTTTCTGTTTGATATCGTCTTTTGAAATTAATGTCGAAATAAGTTTGAAAATAGCACTGTAGCTACCAAAAAAGTTGCTTGCTTGATGAACAATTCCGCTCAACTAATGTTTTTTGTTCTTTCTGAGATCAACGGCGTGATTTCTGATTCATATGAAAACAAATGTTTTCAACTTTAAGATAACATATATGATTCTGCTCATCTGCTGTCTGCATTGTGATGTGGTGGAATCTCAACTGGCGTAGTTTTTTGATAAATAATTTGCTTCTTTAACTGATTTTCACTTTTAGTTTATCTAGTTTTTTTTGTAGAAGTGGTAAGCTTGAGAGCCTGTAACCAATTTTTCATAAGCATGGTTGACTTCGTTATGAGATGTTATTTAGCTGAGTATAAGTTCCAATCATTTTCGATATGCAGACAATAATGGAAAAAATTGCAGTTAGTTGAGAACGACAGAGGTGCTTACTCTTGAGTCTTGCCTTGAAGAGATTTGGTAATATGTACTCAACGATAGGTATAGATAGCATACAGTTTACCACTCTAATGCAACCGTTTGAGAGTATATACTGTAAGTTTGAAGCATACTTGATCATACCGGTATGTAGACCTTATACTAATGTAGAAACAGAGAGATGAGAGCTTCTGAAATTGGAGATCTAAAGAGTTGGCTCATAGACTCTCTTGTTGAATTGGGCCTGGTTCTCAGACAACTTCTTAAGAATATAAAACAGTTTGGTCCTCTAGCAAAGACATTAGGGCCTTTGTTATATGCTGACCAACCTCAGATCATTCCATCGATACTTTGACAGGCACAGGTATAGTTGTTCATCCGAAAACTCGTTGCTGCAAGCATCTTTGGGCCAGAAACCTTAAAAAAAATAGTTTATAAATATCTGGGCTTGTGTAACTATACGTTTCCTCTCAGCGTCATGGATATTGAGTTAAGAAACTTCATCGATAAAAGTTGTTGATACGTTTGCTTTTTGGGTTGAATTGCATACCGCGTGATACTGAGAACTGCATATTGGTCGGTCGGTTCACCAAACAACCAAAACTTGTTTGTCTAACGTTCCTCTCCTCTAAATTGGCTTAGAAGTACTAGTTGCACTAATCAATCCACACCAACCTGCCTTTTCATTCCCCACTGAAATGAAAACCAATGAATCATTTCCTTTTATTACAAGAAATAAATTCCATGTTATATCTTCAATATAAAGTTTTTGGTGTATATTCTTTAACGGAGATGAATTATCTGGTTGCAAATCTTAAGGAAAAAAACCCAAAGGTTTGGGGTTTTTTTCTACTCTTTTTCCCATTTAAGGAATTCGCCCACAAAATACTATCAGCATAAATTTGGTTCATTTCCTTGTTTATTAGCAAATATAGTTGTAAATATTCCCTCTTTCTTCACATGTAAATATTCCCATAGAGAAAGGACAAAACTTTTGCTTTGAGAAAGAAATAAAACCCTTTATTAATAAAGAAAGGAATAAACCTTAACCCATGTTAAATTTTATTCATTCATGTTTTTTTTTGTAACAGAGATTTATTCATTCATGTTGCGTACTTATTCAAAAGCTCCTGCATAGTGCATATCTCTTTTATACAAAGTAAAATCAAATATGCGAATGGCTTTCTTATTGAAAGTTTAATCAGTAAAAAACGATTTAAAAGGTTTCTTTCCGTGTTACGTCACTTTCAAATTTGTTTAAGGGTGAAAACTATACTATAAAATACGATTCAAACAAAAGAGGATGCTTCTAGCCCATTTCATTTTTTTTGAATAAAATTTGGTCACGGAAACAATTAATGTTACCTTTGCCAACGCGGTTCTACTAGACCGACCTTTTCTTCTTTTTCTTCTTCCTCCCTAAGCTATATATACGTGCATGACCATATATGATCATTATCCCATCTCATACACGTTTACAAACACCTTTACATACGATTTTCCCTAACTTTTGAAAGAGAAGATTTTATTTGTTTTTGAAGAATGAGTCAATTCAGCCAAAACCAATCTGCAGGTTTGTTCTTCTTCTTCACTTTTTTTTTTTTTTTTTGCAAATTAAGCATCATACATGTCAACCGGCATGACTAATCGTATTTCTAGAGTTTTATGGTTTTAAACTAATGTTAAACATATGTATAATTAGGAGCTTATCCTACGCCGCCAGTGTCTACCGGTCCCTACGTAGCACCACCTCCTGCCGGTTACCCAACGAACGACACGAGTCATGCCACGATGGCTCCGGTTGAGACAAAGTCTAAGGGTGATGGATTCTTGAAAGGCTGGTTAGTCCAACTTTTTCAAAAATGTTTAATTAATTTTGTTATAGCTCAACGTAATTATCCGGACAAGCACGTTTGGTTAAACATCGAACCATAAATATTAACTACTCTTTTTTCCTTTCTTATGCAGTCTTGCGGCCATGTGTTGCTGTTGTGTCCTCGACGCCTGCTTCTGATTTCGGAGGATTTCACTGGTTTATTACTGTGAATGATTTATACTATTTTTTATTTTGTGCTTACTAAACCATGTTTAGGAGTCGATTAGCGTATGTCATTTAGATCGCCTTTCTTATTTGTTAATTCGTGTTTCTATTAATCTTTGGTTTGTATTGTTGAATATTTCATTTTAATAAAGTGTTTTTCTTAGACACATCTGAAATCGTATTTAGAACAATGATGACGTTATAATCCATGTTAGTCAAACTTTTGGACTAGGTTCATGATTTTAGGCCAAATTTATAAACAATGAAGACAACTGGGTCAGACTGGAAATAATTGAAAATTGGTGATATAAATAATTATCGTATGGTTTTTTAATGAAACAACAATCTACAGTATTTCTAAGACAATCAATGTTGGTGTCGTTACAACAAGTTTGAACCCGAATCAGAAAAAAAGTTCAATGTGATTTGGATCTTCTGGCACATAGCCATTGCCTTGATGTCTGAAGATCATCTTCTATACTCATGGGGACATGCCATCTTCCATCCTCAGACTCCTGCATCAATCTATCATTTAGCAAAAATACAGACAAATGGTCTCATGATAATGAGTTTGTGTAAGCAGAAAGTGACCTGTATAATAATGGAGTATGTAGGTGGCATATGCAGTTTGAGTCCTTCCTCTCTTGACACAGATATCCTAACCTGCAATATTGGAAACCAATACATATCAAATATTTTATTATCTATAGAACATAGTTGCATACTCACAGACTATAGTGTTGTTTATATAAGATACCTGATGCTTCTCTTTCCATCTTGGGAAGAAGCTAGTTCCCAGTAGCTGAAAGAGATGATCTCTCATCTCATCGTTTGTCACTAATAAACACTTGCAACTTACAGCAGCGTATAGCCAATACCTGAAAACACCCGCAACAAATTTGAATTTCACAGAGCCAATGGATCAATGCACAAGAACTACGAAAGAAAAAGCAAAAAAATACCAATCATCGTTTGAGCCAGGAGGAGTAGCATAGAGAGCACCAGCGTTTTTCCATCTCTCTAGCAAGGCTCTGTTTTTAGGGTAAGTAGCTGGACCTCCGACCACACGACTCCTGTGCAGGATCACAAGTGGCAACCTTTTGGACGGACTAATTTGTTGGAATCTCTGGACAACATTGTTAAGCTATAGACAAGAGATGGAGGAATCACACAAGTTAAAAACTAATCAACCAGGGTTCTTGAGAGTAAATGAAAAAAGAAGAGTTCAAGATCACCTGGAAGAAGCTGAAACTTCGCTGGTTGACTAAACCCATGTTGGCTCCGTCTATGACTGCATCAAACGGTCCATGTCTCTCCAGCCATTCCTGCGACAAAACCATGTTTTAGCTTTGCTTTAGATAAGTTTTACTACAATCCTCAAGAGACTAAATTGTTACCTGAAACTGATTAAAACTAGCTTTGACTTCCTTTTGACAAGCCAACCGAGTCAACGAAGCAGCAAAGTTCTCTGTCTCAACCGGATTGATATCAATACAAACAAGCTTCTCTTTGCAACACTTACACACACCGTCCTCATCCATCTCTGTTCTCGTCACATTCCACTTCCCAGTCCCGAGCCAACCCTGTCCATGCCACCCACCACCACCACTCACAACCCCATCCCTTATTTTCTTCACATCCCATTTCTCAACTCCAGCTTCTGCAGCCGCTTTAGACTTAAACCACTCCTCAATCGCATCAAAAGTCGGTTTAGAAACCTGTCTCACCAAATCTCTCAACCGCTGCAACGTCTCGTAGACCTTGTCAGCGTTCTTTGTATCCATACTAACTTTCAAAAGAGCAGTAAGCTCAGGCTCCTCAGGGACCACCTCTGATTCAACCATATGCGCATCGACTTCATAGGCTTTCTCTGCATCACCTTTCCTACAGAAGCCAAAAAGAGCTGGTCCATAAGATCTCAGCCTCGGTTGAATCCCAAAGGCTTTCATCTGTTTCACCATATCAAACGCCATTTCCGGGTCATCCTTAGCAACGGCGAGCCTAGCACCGTTTGTGAAAGTAGCTTCATTAGGAACTACTTTGTCAACAATCATCTGCTTAAATATATCGAAACCCCTACTAAGTCCTGGATTTGCAGAAGAAGACTCTGGTTCCCCATCAGTCAACGAGCAGACATAGAGCAGCACGTTGTAATGGTACTGGCTGAGCTGCAAGCCGTTGCGTTTGGCCTCGTCGTACAAGCGAAGAGCTTCCACGACGTTACCATTCCTAGAGCACATGTCTAGCTTCTGTTTCAGCATTGATTCGGGAGACTGCTGAATGGCTTTCTTCCTTGCTTTTCTTGATAAGTTTTCAGAGGTCGAAGCTGGTGGATGTTTAGCAGCTTCGGGTATGGTGCAGAGATGTCTGTTGTGATCAACGAGAATACGTCGTCTTTCTCGAGTGCCTTTGACATGTAATGAACTATGGTGGTATCCACGATATGGAGAAGAGCTACGAAGATGAGGGTTAGGAACAGATGGGGTACTGAGAATAAGTGCAAATAAAGGGCAACACGCCCGAGAAAGGGAAGGAGTAAAACAAGTTGCTCGCAGCATAACTCTGAATCTGTTGTACATTCAATTATCAATACAGTTCATCTGCAAGCGACAGGGGAAACATATTCAAGAAGGTATCCCAAAAACTGCAAGCACTTAACGAAGTTCCAAAAATCGAAGATAATGGGTATGTACCGAACATTACAATCTATCCAAAACCTAGTCCAAGGACAAAACTTGAGAGAAGGGTCATGTCGGAAGGTGAATTATCAGTCTAAAATGGAGTAGAACTATTGGGAAACAGGACAGCTGTTCATTGGGTAATATCGTCGAACATGTTGTAGACAAATAATAATTTTTAGATAAGAAACTTACCACAAGAGGGAGCGACTATCTTTTGGTGGGAAAAATGAGAGCAGATAAAAGAAGAAGACTTCAGCGTCTCCTTCAGGATTTACCATGGATTACACACAAGGTTAGCTGCTTGAAGATATAAGAGTCTGCCATGGAATGGATTTTTGGATGCTACCTTTCAACGACGTCGTATCCGTATTACTATCCTGAAAAGCTCATCAACGGCCCAATATTTTACATTTAGGGCTTCAGATTGCCTATATGGGCTACACACATGCTGGTGTAGATAAAACCCAGATAGGGTCACGGTTCAAGCGGTCCGTGCCGGTCTTTACAACATTGTTAGCATAAAAGTTAAAACTTGCAAGACGATAGAATGAATATTAAACTTCCATTTCGGTGAAATAGGTAACAAGGTTATGACAATTGCAAGACGATAGAATGAATATTAAACTTCCATTTCGGTGAAATAGGTAACAAGGTTATGACAATGCGTGTATAGCTGCTACTATGTAGAAGACATCTTATACAAAAAACGAAACAATGCGTTGTGGAACAACGTGTAAAGCTAGTATCTAGAAGCACGAAACAGTGTATTGCGTACGCTTTATCTACAGAACCTTTGTGAATGATTTGCAGGATGAGAGATCCTTCCACTAATAGCGATGATTGATGATCAAACGAACGAATATCTACAAGAGCTTGTAGTAGCAGTCACGGCCAGAGAAGAGAGTTCGGTAGTTTCTTCCACAGGGACAGTTGATCTCAACCACGAACGCCTCGCCCACTCTGTCCACCTTCACCCCTTCTTTACACTCTTTCTCTTGCTCCTCCTCCTCTTGCGGCTCAAATCCTTCCTGCTCACCAACAATCATTGTACAATAGCAATAGACTTTACTAAACAAGATTATATAAGAGGAACAAATCTGTTGAATAGAGTCGAACCTTAGGAGCGTCGTCTTGTTTCACTGCTTCACTGTAGTGTAAGAGCTTGTTACACCACTGATCCAACTCACGAACTCCATCCTTGATCACATACAGCATCTGATTGATCAATTCAACACAAACAATAAGATTATACCACAATCCCTAAACCCCCAAAGATTCATTCTCAAACGAATTGTAGATAACCTTATTGGCTTCAGAGGTTTCTTGATTCGCAAGATCAGCTTCACGAGAAGAAGATCCAAGAAACGCCATCGAAGGTGCCGGCGAAAGATCGGAGACCGACCTCCGGAACACCGGTTTGCGCGGCCGAGGCGGCAGAGAAGAGGCGACGTTACCCGACGACGGTGCTGTTTCTCGAGCGACGCCGCCACGTGCAAACGTATCGGAGAGAGATCGCTTGTAGACCGGAGTCGGACGGATTCGCGTCGGATTGCAATCGGAAGGAAGCTGGACCTTCTTATACCCCAGGCGGTTAGACATCTCTTCTTCGTCTTCTTCCTTAGTCTCCGGCGGGGAGAGAAACAGCTTCTTGCGTCTAGGTTCGTCGGCTTCTTTCGGCTCCGGCGAGGGGCGTTTCACGGGGCTCGTGGCGGCGGTGGAGGAAGAGGAGAAAGATCCGAAGGATTGGAACTGCGGAGGAGAGGAGTTCGCGCGGCGGCGATCTGAGGAGTTTCCGAAGCTGTTGATGCGGAGGAGGGAGAGGTCGATGGGAGCGTTGTCTTCCTCGGGATGATGATCGTAGGAGTAATCGGATTCTTGGGAGCTGTTGTTGATTAGAGTATCCGCCATGTTTAGAGTTAGAGTCATCTTCTTGTTCAATGCGAAAGCGAGAGAAGTTCGAGGAAGAAGACGTTCACTGGAGTGGTTTATATAGGCAACGCGCATGGAATGAACCGGGTTTGATTTCAACCAATCGGTTCGATTGGATTATGTGTAACCGGTTTTAGTTAATGTAGCCGAATGAGAACGGG
Organism: Hirschfeldia incana; assembly: GCA_026261945.1. Lineage (NCBI taxonomy): Eukaryota > Viridiplantae > Streptophyta > Magnoliopsida > Brassicales > Brassicaceae > Hirschfeldia > Hirschfeldia incana. Next base: position 2,874,959 of record JABCMI010000040.1, on the reverse strand, counting down.
AATGGTTTATATAAGCAACGCGTGTCGAATGAACCGGGTTAGATTTAAACGGATCAGTTCGATTGGACTGTGTAACCGGTTTTCCTTCCAGGACAAACGCACGTATAGAGGAAAATTTTCAAATAACTTCACTTTCATTTAATTTAAAGAGTATCAGAAACATTGCTTGACCAACAAGCCACAACAAAGAACCAAAAACAATCTGCAGAGAGAAGCATTTTCATGCAAAGCTTCCCAAATTCTGCTAAACATTACATCTCTCATGAAGCTTCTGAGAGATTTTTATCAAAATTATAAAAAAAAAAGGAGAGATCTTCAGTTCTTCACATATGAACATCACACCAAACAAGAACACTAGTACTTTTTCCCAAGAATTATACCGATGATAACGGAGATCAGAGCTACTCCGGTGACGATCTTCAGTGTCATGAGATGAGAAGTTGTAGCCGTCTGAGTAGCAGTGACGTTGCTCGAAGAAGAAGGAGATGCCTCTGACTTCTTCTTGCTCGTACGTTTTGTTGGAGATGAAAAGGACAAGTCAATGTCACGAGATTTGATACTTACATCCTTTGCCTGAGTTTCCTGCAAATGTCGTTTTTGCCAATATAAGCAATTAGGCTTTGACGTTTTCAAAACAGGTAGATTAAAAAGCAATTATTGTAATAGTAATGTATATACTATATGCATTGCATTTATGTATGTTATGAGTCAAACAGATTACTGCGCGGATATATTGTTACCAACCTTAGCCTTTGCATCAGCGAGCTGCACTTTCTGTTCAAGATCTTTGACCATTGATTCAAATTCAGTGACTGCCTTTTTCTTAGTTTCAATCTCTTCTTGTGACTGCTTTAGTGCAGCCTCCAGCTCTGAATGCTTCTGGGAGTGTGCTTGTTTCTGTTTTCATGGAAAACATACCAGAGTTAGTGACATAATGATGGAAGAAAGATTCTTTTTATTTTTTCCTGAATCAGTTTCGAGAGTTCTAACGAATCCCAAAGCTTATCTGAGATACGTATAGGTCAAAACACTAACCTGTTCAGCAACAGAACTCTGAGCCGCTTGAAGCTCTTTCTGAAGCTGAAGCACTTGCTCATTGAGCACATCTCGGTCACTAGCGAGATGTTCTCCTTCCTGCAGTTTTGAGGTCAGTTCGGTCACTTTTACAGACGCAGCAGTTGCATTTTCAACCTGCAGAAACATTAAACAGGCACTGTTATATGTAGATCCTATCATAACAGTTGTACTTCCCTCTGTTTGAGATGAGTGCATTACCTCTTCTTTCAACTGAGCTTCGAATTTTTTCAAAGTCTTTTCAAGTTCTTCAACATGTGCTTCTAAAACAGACTTTTCAGCAGCCACTGCCTTGAGCTTCTCAATCTCGGACACCAAAGTATCAGCTTTAGACCTCTCTAAGGTTACTTGTTCTTCAAGCTTTGTAATAACTGATTGGAGCTCAACCTTAGTACTTTGGAATATCTCATTGACTTGGTTGTTCTCCTCGGTGAGGGAAGAGATCTGCAACACAATAAAGTGGTGTTATTTTCTTACAACTTGTAGTAAAGAAGAATACTATATCAGTGTAGATGGTAAATAGAACATATTTAGATCCAGGGTATATTACCTGTGACTGCATTTTCTCCCCTTCAGATGTAAGCTGCTTTATTATATCTTCTGAGGCTGTCTTTGAAGCTTGCAGATCTTTGGTTGTTTGCTCCCTCTCAGTCTCTAGAGCTGAGAGCTTTGTCTGCAACTCGTTGGCCTCTGATCCATGAGTGGCTAGTTCCTGGTTCAGCTTTAAATTTACCTCGGCCAGATCCCCATTTTCTTTCTCAAGCCCATGGCATTTGACACTTAGCTCTTCAATAGTAGATTCAAGATTCTTCAATTTCGATAGAGCCTCTTCAAGCTCAACTTTTCTAGTATCCGCAACTCCTGATACTTCATGAGCCAGCCTTTTGTGCTCCTGGATCTCATTTTCATGCGTTTTGAGCTTCTCAACTAAATCCTTGTGTTCTGCGTCTTTCTGGTTAAACCTTTCAACTGCCTCTTCCACCTGTTTCATTGCAGCTTCCTTCTCGGTAGAAATAGAGCCTAGTAACACTTCGAGCTCTTGGATTTTGATCTTGAGTTGGCTGTTCGTCTCTGCCAGTAGTTCATTCTCTGATGATGACTGGGAGGCTTTTTCTTGTGCCTGAGCAAACTCTTGTTTGAGTTTATCATTAACGGTTTCTGCAGCAGAGAGTTTTTCCAAAGTGTGATCAAGTTCTTCTTTTAAAGAAGAGTGTTTGCCAGATGCTTCAGCCAACTGCTCTTCGTATGATTTTATTCTGTCCTCGAGTTCTTTCAACTTCTCCGTTAAGGAATTGGCCTCTGAATCTCTGCTAGTGAAATCCTCCATGGCCTTTTGAATTTTCTGCTCCGAGTCTTTACTTAAAGACTGATGCAAAGCTTCAAGTTCCATGCTTTTCTTCATAGCTTCATCTATTTCTCTTCCTTTCAGGTCAAGACTCTCTTCAGCAGACTTAAGTTTCTCCATTACTTCACTTTCCCGTAAGCCCGCAGCTTTAAGATCGTTTTCAATGGCCTCCAGTTTTCCTTGTGTGACACCCAATTCATTCCTGAGACTTTCTAACAGATTCTCAGACTCACTCATCTTCGCCTTGTACTCATTTACTGCATCTTCTACTATCTTTTTCTCACCCATCACAGTGTTTAGATTTTCTTTCAGTTCTCTCTCGTTCTCAGTTGCAATGTTTAAAGCAGCTTCAAGGCTCGAACTTTTCACTTGGAATGCCTCTAGTGTGGACTGAAGCTCAGCCACCTGACTCAAGTAAGCTTTGGAATCCGCTTCAGTTTCCCCACACTTCTTTTCTAGCGAGCTAACCTGCTCCTCAAGTTCCTTGATTTTGTTTTTTTCTGTCTGGAGTAAAAGCTCTAAGTCTTTCAATCTTCCTTCTGCGTCTTCATGTTTGGACTGTGATGTTTGACACAGAGATTCTAGCTCAATGCTGCGCTGGTGAGTCGTGTTAGCACGGTCTTCATGTTCTGCACCCTTCTGCAAAGCGATTCTCAAATCTTCTTCAAGCTCTGAATTTCTAGATGATGTTTGGTTCAGAAAAGATTCCAGTTGTGATACTTTTTCTTTGTATTCCTCCATCTGAGTGGTCGCTTGTTTTTTCTCTTCCTCGGCAACTTCAACAGCGGATTTTAGTTCAGATACTTTCTCAGAGAGTTCTTTCACTTCCTGTTCCGCCTCACCGCTTTTCAGTTGCAACAGGTTCAGTTGCTGCTCTAGCTCCACGTTCTTTTGTTCAGCTGCAGTGAACTGTGTCTCCAGCTCTTTGATCTGTGCTTTTGCTTCTTCTGCTGCTTGACTAGAGGACCGAACAGCTTCCTCCAGCTCAAGATTCTTCTGAGTAGCAGCTGCTGCTACAGATCCAGTTTCATTGTGAACCTCCTCCAGCGATTTCAGTTTCTGCTCAAGTTCAGATTTGTTTGACAAAGCTTGAGACAGAAGAGCATCTGTTTTGGTGAAATTCTCCTCTGATGTCTTCAGTTTCTCTTCTAGTTCGCTACAAACCTCTTTTACTTTCACTGCATTACTTGTTACCTGTGCTACATCTGCTTCAAGGGCTTCTTTTTCTTTCAACACTTGGGCCAACTTCTCATTTGCAGTTTTCAGCTTCTCTTCCTGGTCTTTCGACAAGGATTCCAGAAGTTCTTTCTCTTTGACTTCTTCCACTAGCTTTACATTAATACCTTCCTGTTCAGAAAGCTTAGCTTGGAGATCTTTGTTCTGAACAACCAAATCGTTAAGAACCAATAACTCTTCCTTGAACCGAGATTCGGAAGCTTTCTTCTGCTCAAGCTCCTGAGTCAGTTCACCAATGAGGGCTTCCGTGGATGACAATTTTTGTTCTGTCTCCAACAAACGAGATTTTGAAAGTGCCAATTCCTCTTGCACAGCAGCTAATTCTTCCGCACTACTCTTTAAGGCGGCTTCAACTTTTTCGTTTTCCGAAATTTTATTGTTCAGCTCCTTGATTTCTTGTTGCAGGGACGCCATTTTTTCCTCCATTTCTTTGGCACTAACTTTCGTCGATTCAAGCAACTGTGCAAATTCCAAAGCCTTCTGAGTCTCAGAGTCAGCATGAGAAGCGCTTTGCTTATGCAGCTCTTCAAATTTCTGAGCCTCTTCAGCTGAACGCTTTAGCCCCTCATCCAACTCTATCAACTTCTTTCGTGAGTTCTCGAGTTCTATGCCGAGTGCATCAAAAGCTTCCTTAACTTCAGTTAGTTCCTTGTCTTTGGCATTATGGGACTGCAAAGCTTCTTCCAAGGATTTCAACTGAGAGGTGTATCTCTCTTCCCCTTCAACAATCTTCTCTTGCTGCTTCTTTTGGACAGCTTCGAGCTCTCCCTGCTTCTTTTCTGTTTCTTGTAACTTCTCTTTCGCAGACAAGAGCTCATCCTTCAAGTGGGTATTCTCAGATTCATACCGCTTCAGTTCCCCTGCTACTCTTTCCAATTCGTGCTCTAGTTCCTTCGCCTTTTCTTGTGATTCACGTAGTTCTCTTTCTGAACCACTCGAGCTTCTTTCAATTGAGACTTGCTTGTGCTCTTGAACAGGTACATGATCCGCTTTCTCGGTATCACCCTTGGCATCAAAAGCTTCCTTCTCAACTTTTATGAATTCTCCATCAAACGTTGCATCTTCCTCGTCTTTCCCTTCCTTCGTCACTTCTCCATTCAATGCCTGCAATATAAATACAATATTTAAATCTTCCACAACATTATTTACATCTTTGGTGCTACTAAGCAGTTTCATAGACAGCTAGAAAATTCAATTCAACAAGCCGAATTAAGTAAAATCTTATGCTATCGATTACAGAAGGAAAATTTCATTACAGTCTTAAGCAAACATATATAATTCTGCAAAACCGAACACTAAACGATCACTACCTTGACGGGAACATCAACTGTCTTCAGGTCAACAGCATCACCTTTCACTACAGGGACCTCAGAGCTCGCTACTTGAGTTGCTTCCTCCATGATATGATCGAGCAATTCTGATTACTTAGTTCTGCAGAATATATAAAAAACCAAAGATTTCGTCTGAGAAGATATTCGAAGATGTGTTATATACTTCTACTTATATCACAATAAGAATTCTTTACATACAATACAACTAAATAAAATAAGACAAAAAACTGTAGCTTGCAAGAAAGAGAAAGCCAATTTCCAAAAGTTTGATAGAAAACAAACAAGATAAGATATTTATTGTAACAGTCAACAGAAATACATCATCTCTCCGTTACAATAATTTGCAAATACTAATTCAATAGTAGAAGATTTCTGATTTCGTTTATTTTTATTTAGCTTGCACGAAATGACATACTTATAGTTATAGATCATAAAGCTAAAGAAGCCAAAACAATCAGGAGAAGACAAAGATCAATAGGTGTACTATGGCCTGTGGCATGTGATGTTATCAGAGTTTGAATCTGTTTTAACACCAACCACTCTCCATCACGATACAAATGAATAAGGTGTGCATATTATATTAATAAAAGCCTTACCAAACAAAATTAAGTAAGGTGTAAAGTACCCACCAAACCAGCAACATCACAATTTCTTTCTTTTTGCAAAGAAAAACGCTTTGATGTGTTAGACAAGGAAAAAGGAGGTTTTCATTATGCCCAAAAAAGGATCCAAGATAATTATCACAAAGCCAAAATTAAGAGAAACTAAAAATACGAAAAAAAGACAATAGATTTTATATAATAAAATTAACAAATATTATAGGGAGAGAAAAGCATCATAAGGAACGCCGACCAGATGCAGCGGTGACTCATGGGAAATTATTTTATAACAAGAAAACAAATAACACACTTGTAGTCTACAACTTTTTTAGACTTTAGATTATTAAGTAGATCATCATAATCACCATTTAATAAAAGATCACAAGGTAGAAGAAGACTAAACTAGAAATGGTTTCTAATGGATCAAAAACATCGTTTTCGCTTGTTCCAAACTCTAAACTAAAAGCTTCATTTTCAATCTTTATTGTATTAAAACCAAATAATATTCGACCCAAGAAGAATTATTTTTCCTAATCTTGGATAAGTTTTTAATTGATTTGTCAACTTAATCGGTCTGATCGTTGCCTATATTGACAGAGACATATCGGTGAAGTGGCAAGTAACAAGCCTGTTTTTTAAGTCAAAAGTTGTAAGAGCTTAACACACAAAGAGGCATGTTTCAAAACAACATGTAGTATGGATCAGGTAATTAAAAAGATGATTAGTATAATACTTTTTCACCAGAACCTACCACTAACATGTATATTCTAAGAAATTCATATTCGTATCCACATTCAAAGATCTGTTCACTCTAAATTTTAACCATAATCAAAACAGATTAAACACTACTAGTACTACAAAATGATTTCGATCTATTTATTGCTAAGCGATCTCGATCTCCATAGATCTAAACACAGAGAGAGAGATACACGACTTGGATCGATAAATTTCAGAATCAAACAAACGATGGGAACAGTAAGTTAGAACTAAGCAGACGAAGAGTCGCCAAGTGATTCAAAACTCATATTTTAATATTAAATCAAACGATCTGAAGCGTTTGTGATCGATTCACAAACACAGTTAAATGAAGAACACGACGGAGAACAACGTTATAGAACTAAGTAAGAGGGAGTCATCAAATAGTTAAAAGAGCTTACCCAAATCTGAAGATGCTACTTCGAATCGAGTTTTTTCTAGCACAGATGGTAAGAACAAAAACAAATAATTGAAGAGGGAAAGTAGATGATGACGAAGAAATGCAAATAAGGTGTGAGAGAGAGAATCTTTTAGGGTTTATAAAGTGGGGAGACTGGAGAGTGTGGGACCTTTGTCATACTGTATTTTTTTTGAATGACAAATCTGGCGGACGAGGAGACCGTCTATCTTTACTTTTATTCCCATTCGGCCCCTTTACTTTCTGTCCTTATCATTCTTACCCAGAATTTGCACAAACCTATTCATTAGTTTTCTTTTCATTAATGACTAAAATTTCATAATTTTTGTTAAAGCCATTATTAGAGTAGAATCAGATCAGTGCAAAATAGAAAATGAATTAAATTCATAGATTAGTAACAGATTCAGTGCTTAAAATGTGGGTTTTTGATTAAAAAGATCAGTGTTTATACCTTGGAATAATTTCATTTCTTAACTCATTAATAAATATCACTATTTTTTCAACTTGATATATAGATTTCCATTAATTGCATTATACATATGTATATAATCTTTATGGTTGATATTAATATACATATATATACTTGAGAAGATGAATGGAAAATTTAAGGGTGGATTTGTAAATTGGCAATAGTAGAAGAAAAACAAAAAGAGAGGAGGTGGCTTTGGCTGGCTGATGGAATAAAAGGAAGGCCCACCACACCAATGAGCCACCGACCGACCAAACCGTCCTTCCTCGCCGTGAAAACTATTTTTCTTTATTTCTTTCTTTTGGATTTGACCCCTCAGCTTTTATTCTTCTATTTAATTCCCCCCTAATAGAGACACTTTCACTTTTGTTCTAATGGGTTCAAATTCCACATGACGTTAGTTTATTTGACAGGGTATTTTTCATTTCCAAGTTGTTTAGAAAAATAATGGTTTGAAATCGTATCTGGTAGATCAATCAACTGTAGTCAATGTTAATACTCCCATTGACAAAAGGTTGTGGTTTTTGACTGGCACAACAGCTAGTTCTTTTTGGTTAAATTACTAAGCTCCGTGAACATAAATAACTAAATTCTCGTCAAAGTCACCATTTTCAACAATCTGAAACGAATTGTAAACTGTAACACTTTATATTAGTATGAAATTGAGGAATTATTTCAATTTCAAAGTTGGTCTAAGTTTAGCCAAATTGGCGGCTATCGAAACTTCCACATCGGGTCAAAGTTCAAAGAAACCTAGCCAATGGTTTTCCGGTCTTTATAATTTATGAAAACAAAGGCTGAAAAAGTCACAAAAGAGAAAAAAACTATTTTACAATCCCCAAAAACATCTTAAGTCAAAAGATTTAAATGAGATCATACAATTATCTGTATGAAACGAGACGAAATAGTTATTTTTTGTATCTTTTAGTGAAGAAACTCCAAAAAAATTCATCTAAACTGAAACATCATTCCCACACTATTATTAAACTCTTTAACAGTTTGAGAAAACATTTGTTTAAATCAGACAGAGGACGTATGGTTAATATTAAGTATTAACTAGTAAGATATACTCTGTTATGTACAATGAGCTTAAAAAAAAAACTAACGCCTTCAACTTATCACAAGCAGAGAAGAGCGTAGAAGACCAGAGGTATAAAGGCATTGTCTAGCTGCGCCGTGTAAGCTTCCAACATCCCCGTGGCTGTAACCGCAACAAGAAGAGACCACCAACCTTGGCTTAGTATATAACCCATTGATGCTAATACTGGGACTAGCACATAGCACACTGCCATCATCGATGTTATTCCTGCTGCTGTTCCTTCCACCGTTTTCTCTGTTCCGCAAAAAAATATTAGTTTTCTGATGAAAGCTATAGTTGAAAACTTTAAGAAAGAATGCAGAAGATGCTCACTTCCTGTCTTGCTCCATCTTAACACTCCATACTTATGACCAACCATTGATGCCTGTTTAAATCAATTATAAAATTACAATGGAAGAGACTGAGGTTTTCAAGTAGGAGCTGAGCAAAAAGCTTACCATTGTATCTCCAATCCCAAGGCTGAGTATTCCGGCAAATGGGGATAAAGCTCTGTCATTAAACCCTGAAGACATCCAAATTGGTAGCGCACACCCAAGCAAGAGTGAGAAGTGGCTACAAATAGGACACGCACATATCAGTGAATGACCCAAAAAAGGAACAAGATAACTCTTATGGATTTTTTTTTTTCATCCCTGGTCAAAAGAGTTAAAGCACACCTGACGATCAGAAGGTCTGAATCACGATGGTCTGTGAAAGCATTCATGAAGTGATGTAACGGGTCTCCTAGCGGATGAATTCTCCATATCTGGTTTACAAAAATGAGTATGAGTATCTTGCATATAAGCCCATTGGAAGTGGTGAAACAGACAAGGTAAGGTAAGGAGGCTTACTCTAATGATCTCCAATACAATGAAAACCGCCAGGGCTGCACCAAATGCTAGATCGAGAAACTTAGGCTGAATGATGAAGATTTAATAAGAAGCTGATAGACGAGCGGACTAACACATAGGGATTTTAAATAGTAAGATTAGTAAAACTATCGATCATTAGTCATCACCTGTAAGACAAGAGCAGGCAAAAACATTAAAACAGCCATGAGATGGTAGTACTTCCGGAGTAAGATTCTCTCCACCTTGCTACCTCTTGAGATGTTATAAAACCGTGAGACAGCCACGACGATCAACAGAACCCAGTACAGACACAACGAAAGTCTCTTCAGAGGTTCAGAAAAGACAAATGTGAGCACCCTGCGATAGAGGAGTATGAAAGTTGGACACAATCTTAGTAAGTTAGTATGTAGAAGTTTAGTGTAAAAAAAGACACGAGATAATTTGTAACTGATAGTAGAGATTTAAGTACCATAAGAAGGGATGCTGTTGGAAATCGTGTACAAACTGCATCCAAGAAGGAACAGCCACGACCATAAAAAGTAGGAGTGAAACAAAGAATAAGACAGACTTTGCAGTTTCACTGCAGTTTCTTGGTCGACCGTCTCTCTTTCTCAAAGAGCTTTCATATATATGCAGAGCAAATCTAAACACCATAGGGAAGAGTAGAAGGCCTAACAGTAGACCCTGATAAAGAGCAAGGTAAGTTGCTATTCAGTAAAGGTTATCCACTTACTTCTATTTATCGGTTATTATCATACCTGGACGATTATGCCTGTTTCAGTTCTCCTTATTCCATAGCTTATTGAGACGAGATCCACAGGTATCAATTTCTCGCAAATCTGTAGCATACCAAAGTAACAACAGAAAAAAACAATCATAAATCATTATGTTTGACTTGTGAGCATGCAACCACATCACCAAATACTCAATGAAGGAAAACAAAATAATTGTAACCTTTGCAATTGTGCATGCCAGAAAGTCGCCAAAATAGAGAACAAGACCACTGGTCACAAGAAGCGCTTCCCCTATAAAAGTGACAATTGTTAAATAATGGACCAGAACTACATTGAGCCAAAAGACACACTTTTTGGTCAAATCCAGAGTTCCATAGAGACCAAAAAAAAAACAGTTCATAATTGGTAACGCAGAGCTAAAATATCTATAGCTGAAAGCAAACCATAGAAACTACTACTACTACATAACAGAAGTCCATGAATAAAAAAAAGACACTGCAGTTACCAATTGAAGCACAAGAAGGGAAGGTGCGAAGCAAATGTCGAATTAACTTCACAGCTGCAAGGCCGTGTAACAACATCCACAACATTTTTAATGATGTATTCAAGCCTGTCGAGATAAAGGAACAAACAGAGGTCACTAATAAAATCAAAGAAAAACTTTAAAGTGGATGTTACATACTTACCAGTGTGTGATATAATGGAAAGTGAAACAAAGCAAGCGGCTCCATACAAAACTGTGCCAGTCAAGCTAACCCTTGTAAGCCAAACGGATGAGGAAGAAGACTCATTCTTCTTTTTTCCTTGTGACATAACCACTGAGAGATATATAAGAATGGCACAGCAGCTTGCCGATGCTGCCCAGTACTGCATCGTCACATGCGCAAGCTCTACACAACAGAGATCAAAACAAGTCTTCTTGTGATAAAGAAGGAATAAAGTTCAAGCTGGAACATCGAATGCAACATAGACAGTAATAACAATAAGCATAATCTTAAAGAGTTGTATGAGTAAATAAGAGTAGTGTCTTAGGAAAATACCGTCTTGTTCTGCTTGATGGAGCGAGATAGCTCTTGTAAGCTGTACCAGCTTAGACATCATAACAGAAGGAAGTGTAACTGCTCCTAGCAGTATCCCTGAAGATGCACCTCGTCTGCAAAATAATGCAAAAAACATTAAGCAATAATAAGCCATTGTGATATGAAGAAACCTAACAAGAAAAATGCAAACTTTGTTCGACCCAAAACAAGAAACTTGTCTTGAACCCTCATACACGTTTTGTGCTTTTTCAAAATTGTAAATTGAAAAATTGCAGAAACAATCGAGATAATAGATTTGATTACCTGGGGGTGAAGGGGGAGAGAAGAAACGGGGAGCTCTCGGCGCGTAACTCGATGAGGAAAGCGGAGAGGCAGAGGAGGAAGAGGGAGAAGCCATGTGAGATTAGAGATAGAGGGAGAGACAAGAGAACACGTGAAACCACGACTGCAACTACCACTCTCTCTCCCGTTATCATCGCCGGGGATGATGATGATTCTCCGGCCATTGGATCGCCGGTTCTCTAGATCATATCATTTCCTGATTTGAGAAAATAAACCAAACAAATTGGGCCTTTTTGTAGATTTATAAAGGTCGACCTTCCCGCAAATAAATAGAAAAATAAAAGGGTCGATTATTAATTAACTGAAATATTCTCTCCGGTGCTCGTTTTTTTGTTTGTAGCTTTATTGGCAGCGTTTCGTTCAACGCTCGACGTCGTTTCGAGTCTCCCCCCCCACCCACTTTCGATACAAGTCTGTGCAAATCAGATTTTTCTCTCGCGTAGCGATGTTGCTCTTCTCTACACGTCTCTGCTAAGTAACACAGTTTAATTAGGTAACTTCTTCACCCAGACGACGGAGATAAATCTGAACTCTGAGAGAGTTTTGATTTTGAACTTTCCATCTTCGTTTCTGTTTCCTTTTGTTTAATTTGAGACCGAACTAGGAGTAAGTTCCATCTTGGTCCGCTTGTGTTGTTCTTTCTCGGAATTGTGTTGTAGTAACTCATAGTATTTCATTGTCTGAAATATACTGACTTTAGCAAATCCCTGAACTTCCGCGTAGTTTGGATTGTTGAAAATGTATGTTAAGTTGTCTGTTCAATCCCATCTACTTGACAGGTGTCTCCTAGATTATTTTAACTTTATAAATGTCTCTGCATTTCAGATCTTTATGACTTCCCTTCACATGAATAGAGCTGGAAGAATATGGAGACAGTGTAGGTGCTTCTGGTCCTGCTAGTTTTTTGGATGAGATGGATGTTGAAGGCGTTGCAATAGATCTTCTATCAACAAGTAGTGGCAATGTAGATGAGTCTAGCACCTTAGAACATTTTGCAACTCCTGGCGAGCCGAGGAACGGCATGGAGTTCGAGTCCAAGGAAGCTGCGTACTATTTCTACAGAGAATACGCTCGATCAGTGGGGTTTGGCATCACGATAAAAGCCAGCCGTCGGTCAAAGAGATCAGGGAAGTTCATCGACATCAAAATAGCGTGTTCGAGATTCGGAACAAAGCGCGAGGCAACCGAGGTTATAAACCCGAGATCATGTCCAAAGACGGGTTGCAGAGCTGGTCTGCATATGAAGAGGAAAGAAGACGAGAAATGGGTTGTTAATAGTTTCGTTAAAGAACATAACCATGAGATCTGTCCTGATGATGTTTACGCCAGCGTGAGGGGAAAGAACAAGCTAATGCTCAAGAAAGGTCTTCAACTAGCTCTAGAAGAGGATGAGTTCAAGTTAATGCTCGCGCATTTCGCGGATATGCAGAGTAAGCAGCCTGGTTTCTTCTACGCGGTGGATTTGAACTCTGAGAAAGGTATTAGAAATGTGTTCTGGCTTGATGTGAAGGGTAAGCAAGACTATTGCAGTTTCTCTGATGTTGTGCTTTTCGATACATTTTACGTAAGGAGCGGGTACAGGATCCCGTTCGCTCCTTTCGTCGGGGTTAACCGTCACCGTCAGTATGTGCTGCTTGGATGTGCTTTGATTGGAGAAGAGAGCGAGTCAACTTACTCGTGGCTGTTTCGGACGTGGGTTAAAGCAGTGGGAGGTCAAGCTCCTGGAGTGATGGTAACGGATCAGGATAAGGTTCTAAGCGACGTTGTTGGTGAAGTGTTACCAAGTGCTCGTCATTGTTTCTGTTTGTGGAGTGTGATGAGTAAAATTCCTGAGATGCTGAATCCTTTTGTAAGTCAGGATGATGGTTTTATGGAATGTTTTAGAAACTGTGTGGAGAGATCTTGGACTGATGAGCAGTTCGAAACGAGTTGGTCAGAGATGATTGGTAAGTTTGAGCTTAACGAGAACGAGTGGATCCACTCTTTGTTTAACGATCGGAGAAAGTGGGTGCCACATTATTTTCATGGAGTTAGTTTAGCTGGATTGTCTGGACCTGAAAGATCTGGAAGTATTGTCTCTCATTTCGACAAGTATATGAACTCAGAGGCTACATTCAGTGACTTCTTTGAAGCATACATGAAGTTTCTGCAGTATCGTTATGATGTGGAAGCAAAGGATGATCTTGAGCCTACACTGAGGTCTTCTCTGGCTTTCGAGAAACAACTTTCTTTGATCTACACGGACGCTGCTTTTAAGAAGTTTCAAGCCGAGGTACTGGGAGTTGTTTCTTGTCAGCTCCAGAAAGAAAGAGAAGATGAGACAACAGCAATATTCTGCGTTGAAGATTTTGAGAAACGCCAAAACTTCTTCGTTGCTGTGAACAAAGAGCTGTTGGATATGTGCTGCTCTTGTTATTTATTCGAGTACCAGGGGTTCCTCTGCAAACATGCGATACTCGTACTTCAAAACTCTGATGCATCCTGCCTTCCATCTCAGTATATATTGAAGCGCTGGTCAAAGAAGGGTAACTACAGAGAAGAAAACCATGATAACTGTGCCGCTGTACGAAATCGGATGGCACGTTTTGATGATCTCTGTAAGCGCTTTGTCAAGCTTGGAGAAGTTGCGTCTTTGTCAGATGAAGCCTACAAGACTGCTTTACAGTTTTTGGAAAAAAACTTGAAGAAATGTGTTAATGTGAATAGTCCTCCAAAGTTTCCGTCAGAGCCTGAAAAGTTAATGACAAGTGAGTCTATTGGCTTAGAAACTGAAGGTACGTTGGACTGTGCATCAAAACTGTCAAAGAGAAAGAAAATTCAGAAGAAAAGAAAGGTGATTATTTAGATTGATGTTCAATCTTATGAGATTATTTGTAGTTTGCTAGCCCTAGCAGAAGGATCTGATGGGTTTATGTTTTTGTTAAAAGGCATATTATGGACCAGAGGATGTGACATACAGGTCAGAAGAACTCCACCAAGAAACTGTAAGTAATCTGTTACTTTACGCTTTTCACTTGGATGCATCTTTGTGCAATCAGTTTCAATTTTAGGCTCTTATCATATACTGGAACAGGTTAGCTCCAGTGCTCCTACCTTTGAGAACTGTTTCATTCCTCAAGCAGCAGCAGATATGGAAGCAACAGAGCTAGGTTCCCGTGCGGGACCTCTTGGGATCTATTATTCGAGTCAACAGACTATTGGAGTGGGTTTTAACTGCACATCTGTAACGTTATCATTTCTTGTTGTTTTTATACTGAACACTGTGTATTTTTCTTGATATTCTTGCAGTTCTCGTCGGTTTCTTCCGTCCAGGATGGTTACTACGGACAGCCGGCAACCATACAAGCAATGGTGCAATGCTTTATCTATCTCTCATTTAGTTTCTGAGCTTTTCTTATATAACCTTGCGTGTGAATCCATATCTCTGGTCAAAAATTGATCTCTTTAAATTGTCCGTTGAGGTTGTTTGGTAGCAAAAAATGAAAGTTGACGTTGATACAACTCGTATTATGTGTTGTTTAGGGAAACTTGCATTCAGTTCATGGACGGATGAATCAGTATGAGACACAGCCAAGCATCCAAGGAGCTGTGAGTTGATATGTTTGGTACTTTTACTCTCTTCTTCCAGAGTAAAATTGGCGTAAAATAGAATGATGTTTGTTTGTCTTTTTGGGATTGTCTTAGTTTCAGGGACAAACAGGTTTCAGGGGAAGCGCTATCCGTGGCTGCTATGACATGGAAGAAACTCTGCATGACATGGTATGTACCCGTACTCTTGTTAAAAAGAACTCTTATGTCTAAGAGTTGCTTACTTGCTTATATGTTTTTGGTTGGGCAGACAATGGAATCTTCACAGTTTCAGGGCTCTGGTCCGAGCCATCCGGGTGATCACCGCTTGTCCCACTAACACAACAAGCTCGAGAGTTGCTTTTTGTACAGAAAAGAGTATTATATTATAGAAATGGCTGTCAAGTAACTGTAAGTGTGAACATATGAACAGAAAAGTATTCACACTTTCTTGTAAGTTGCCATTCAAACTTATATATATATATAGACAACGTTGGTTTGATCTTGAGGGTCGTCATCTTTAGACAACCTCAGACTTTGTCAATGAATTGCTTGTGCGTGCCACGAACAAGAGACTAATAATCCACACTACCGACTGATTCGTCAACAAGAGACTAATAATCCACACTTTCTTGTCTCTTGTTCGTGGATTTAGTTGACTTCTTAGGGGGGCTTATGAAATCCCCAATTCAATAAGCCCCCCTAAGAAGTCAACTAAATCCTTAAAAGGTACAGCTAAAAAGAAATACTTTGAAAGTACTTAACATAGACATACATTTTCGTGAGAAGTTATGTTTCTTATCTATTTCCTAAGTTCAGCGTAACAGAATTAAATTACAAAAAGAACAATAAATTAAAATATTTCTCCCGTGAGGAGATATAGATATACACAGTATTTTCATTAAATTGTACATTTTGTATTTTTCCGTTTGATAATAATATAAAAGCGGGTGACGCGGGTGATTTGGACCCATTCGATCGGAGAACATGAGCAACGTCACCGGCGATCCCACTGCCGACGGTAACTCCACCGCCGTCGCAGTCTCCTCCGACTCTACAACAGCAATCCAGAGTTCTCCTCCGACTGATCGTCCCGTCCGCGTCTACGCCGATGGGATCTACGATCTTTTCCACTTCGGCCACGCTCGATCTCTCGAACAGGCCAAGAAATCGTTCGTGTTTTTTTTTTCTTTCTCATCTCCCGTAGTTAGTTATTGACTGATTTGATTTGACTTGACTAGGTCAGTGTTGTAATTTTGTATGTGATGGATCTATTGAAT
This sequence comes from Hirschfeldia incana, assembly GCA_026261945.1. Lineage (NCBI taxonomy): Eukaryota > Viridiplantae > Streptophyta > Magnoliopsida > Brassicales > Brassicaceae > Hirschfeldia > Hirschfeldia incana. The sequence goes on along the minus strand of JABCMI010000040.1, from coordinate 2,858,839 downwards.
CGAGTTTTGGATTTCGTCTGAGAGATATTCCGATTGCTAGTGATTTTTTTGTATTTGAGGAGAGAATTAAGAGTAATTTGGTTTTTTCGTGTTTCTTGGTTTAGGTTTCCGAATACTTACCTGCTTGTTGGATGCTGCAACGATGAGACTACGCATAAATACAAGGGAAGGACTGTTATGACTGCTGAAGAGCGTTACGAATCACTTCGTCATTGCAAGTAATAGTTTTTTTTTTTAATTCTCCTGTCTTATGTGTTATTATTAGTAGAAGCTATTGATTTGGCAAAGGAGTGGATTTTTTTTTAAGAGGAAACGTCTGTTTTATTGTACAGGTGGGTGGATGAAGTCATTCCGGATGCACCATGGGTGATCAACCAAGAGTTTCTTGATAAGAACCGGATTGACTATGTTGCCCATGATTCCCTTCCGTAAGAACTTTTGTCTTGTTTCGTTCAAATGGTGGAAACTTTTAATTATTATTGTTCTTCTTACTACCTTCTTGTTAGTTATGCTTGTCATATATATATGATTCTAAAGTAGCCTTTTTTGAATCTAATATTATCTACAGGTATGCTGACACCAGCGGAGCTGGAAAGGATGTCTATGAATTTGTGAGTCGCAGGGGAATTTTCATCTCACTTGACACTTTTTGAATTTCTGGTTTAACTGAACATTTTTTGATGCAGGTTAAGAAAGTTGGGAGGTTTAAGGAAACAATGCGAACTGAAGGGATATCAACCTCGGACATTATTATGAGAATAGTGAAAGATTACAACCAGTATGTCATGCGTAACCTTGATAGAGGATATTCAAGGGAAGATCTTGGAGTTAGCTTTGTCAAGGCATGTCCTCATTTCTCTTGTTTTGAGTTCTTTTTTATTTGGAGGGGTTAACTTTGCGTTTATCGATTTTGAAACAGGAAAAGAGACTTAGAGTTAATATGAGGCTAAAGAAACTCCAGGAGAGAGTCAAAGAACAACAAGAAAAAGTGGGAGAAAAGGCATGTCTTCTTTAACTTCTCTTTTGTCTCCCTGATCATCATAGGTCTATCGTTTTTACTGTATTGCATTCTATTAAATAAGCTGTTCATCATAGGCTGCAAGGTTTTAGGTTTTGTCCCCTCTTAACTTGTACCCTATGAGTGCCCACCACTGTTTAAACACCTTACTGTGTCACGTTTCCAGTCGAACTTCTCATAACTTGAAACTCCTTCACTTAGTTTACGATTTTCAGCCTCTAGCTCTTATCTCTAACTTTTGTTTTGCGTCTTCCTGTTGTGCATTAAGTAAGTGATGCTTGTTAATCCTTCGTGTCTCAACTACAAGATACCAAAAGGAGCTCTGCTTCGTTGATATGTAGTAGTTTTGCCAGGCGCTATCAAGTTTTTAAATATTTTCATCCCTATAGTAGCAGCCTTTATCACTTGTATCTGCTGTGCTTGAAACCTAGTTTCATGCTTTAACTAGATGATGACTACGTTCATGCAATGATAGTATATCTAAAATTTTTCAGTTGCCTCTTTTTACTACTTTTGTTAATGTCTAAACTCGTATTTTCCAGATACAAACTGTGAAAATGCTGCGCAACGAGTGGGTAGAGAATGCAGATCGATGGGTCGCTGGATTTCTGGAAATATTTGAAGAAGGTTGCCATAAGATGGTGAGTAGAATTGAGAAGACACTATCAACTACCAACACATACGTTTATAAGTTTATACTTATGTTCTGTACAAGATTTTATTGACGGTTAACAATTGCCTAAAATGTTAATAGGGGACTGCAATCAGAGACCGCATCCAAGAGAGGTTAATCAGACAAATTCCCAGAAAGAAGGTGGAGAACGGTGAGGATGATGACACAGACGATCAGTTCTATGAAGAATATTTCGACCATGACATGGGCAGTGACGAGGATGAAGATGAACGATACTATGACGAGGAGGAAGATGTTGAGGAAGAGAACGAGAAAGAGAAAAGTGTTAAGACTGATGCAAAAGACAACAAGTAAGAACATTTTACTCATGACCACTTCTGCTAAACTCTCTTAGCCTCTCACTCTATCTCTCTCAGTAAGATGCAATGCATGTACTTAACATATAATATCAAATGTTTTAGAAAGGGAGAGTGAGAGCGTGTACTGTTTGTGATTGTGTGTTTTAAAAAAATCGAACGTGCGTGCTTGTCTTTGGGGAGTTGTCTCATCGTTGTTGATTATTTTGTAGGCGCATGTTTTCTCTTTCGATACTTGGTATCTTGTGTATCTTGTATTTCATCGTTTTTTAATCTTTGTATAACGATAAAAAAAAATCTTGTTTAACGGCAAAGTGCTATGAATAATGGCAATGGTGTGAATCAAAAAAAAAATCAACGGAGAAAGTCAACGATTCGTGTCTGCCATAAATTTATCACCATTATCTTCATCTTTAAATTGAACAACGAGTTGATCGAAGTCGGTTCTCTTATTATTCATTTAGTTTGTCAAGTCTGAAAAAATTCGATTCTTAGTACTATTTACTAGATAACAACACTGTAGTTTATAAATTTATAATGACGAGTTAAAAAGTTTTTAGAAAGTAGAAAAGCTCTACCACTACGACGAACAACACAGCAAGAGAGAGAAAAGAGATCTGAAGTTCCCTCTGGTCTCTGGGGACGGCGCTTCCGAGTGCGTGCTGATGCCGGAAGACCGCTTTTTTCGTTTTCTTTGTTCGTCTCGGCTTCCACACTATTTCAGTTCATATTAGATAAGGTTATGGTCTCGGTGTCGCACCTAAAATACGGTGGTAGTCCGTTCTTGCTGCTGGAAAGTGGCGGCTTCGACAGCGCTAGCTTCGCTGGCTTTTGTTCCCGCGAGGAGACGGCTCCGACAGTGTCTGTTTCGTCGGCTTAGGTTTCTGGGAGGAAACGTAATTTTGTACTGCTTCTCGTCGGCTTGTCTCTCAGGTTATCTCACTCTTAGATCTACGAATCGGAAAACACATGCTATTATGCCTCTCGATTCCGACATCTGGTACCACATAGAAGTTATGTCGGAGATGGAAGATCGTTTGAGAGTGTTTATTCTTTTTAGTTGAATTCGTAGATCCAGTATGATTGTTTCGCGTACAAGATGTTGTACTCCAGTTTGAGACTGGTTGATGGGTTGTTTGTTCTCGTCTCGGATCCGACTCCACCGTCGGTTAGGCCATGCCGATGTGCTGGTTCCGGAGGATGGAGGTTGGTTCCCGCTAGGACGCGTGTCCTTGGATTGAAGAGAAGACGAACACATGGAAGATGGATCGGTGGGTGCTCTAGTGAGTTTAGCCTTTAGACCTTGGGCCGGGATTTGTAGTTTGTTTGTTTTTGTGTTGGGTCTTGTAATTGGACTTCTAGTGTAATGTTGTTCCGGGCTTCATTTCTTTAATAAAATCACTTGAAGGAAAAAAAAGTAGAAAAGCTCTCATCGTTTTTTTTTACCACAAGAAAAACTATCATTTCATCAATCCGGGCGATTAAGCTCAAGTTAACCAGTGAAACAAGTTTAAGAACTTATTAAGAGAAAAAAAAAAGTAAAATAACTCGAACATACACTCTTTTTATGCTTCTTGTAAAAAAAACGACTAGTATGAGTATTTTAGAGGGAACCACGCAGACTAGATACCAACGCACGAGATAGACCATAAATGATACTCGACTGACCATTAATTTCAGTAAGTTTGTAACACACATGACACAGCTTTATAGAAAGGCAATTAATAGAAATTAGAGATTCGCGGTTTAGCTTGTCCTTGACATAATAACTTAGACCAGCTCCATCGGTTACAACCTGTGAAAGGTTCTAAAACAAAAAAAATAATGTTATTATAATAATTAAATTATATATTTATTTTTCAAAATCAATTAAAACACTACTACAATGACATCTGTTCTTTTAAGTGTGGAACCCGTTCTTTAAATCCTGTAATGAGAACATTTCTACATTCTCTCAGTTCAACTAATTTATTTTTCATTTTTCTTAAATGTTCAGAACCTATTAAAAAGCTTGCCGATGGAGTTGCTCTTAGCTTAATTCATCTTTAATATTTGGATTAATAAATAACTAAAACCAGGTGCTGATCTGTTGTGTAGAAAAGTTGATGAATCACTACGTCAGGGTAATATTGGAAATTTGTAGTTGAATTACTACAAATTTTTGCTTTTTGTGGAACACAAACTAAAGTGAAAAATTGATGGGTGTATAAAGTGTTATAATGACAACATTGTATATACAATTGTTTCTTTTTTTACATGAAGCGTGTTCAGTGGAGGCCCAAAAAAGGCTCTCCCACAACAGTCTTGCTTTTCATCTCTCGGTCCTTTGATCAACTCTATTCTCAGTCTGTTGGAGTAACTTTGAAGATGGAGTTTAGAGCATATCGCAATGGTAAAAAATCAAGTGGCTGATTGAAATCAGTGTCACGAGTGAACAGTGTGGTGCCAGTCTTGTATAGCTCTGAAAGGTCCATCTCGTGGTTGTCGGACCTTATCGTTGGTTTCGCTCCAGATCTCGGCGAAGTGTGTCAGCAAACTGTCTACTTCAACTCCTGATGTGGTTATCTCTGTTCTGCTTACGACTTTTACGAGGATCTAGTGTGAGCTCTGAGCTCTTTCTTTCTCTTAGATTCCTATTGGTGTCTCTGTTTTTGAATTTATTTCCAAATTGTATGAACTTCTCGTTTTACAAATGATGCACTAAACTCAGAGTTAAAAACAACACTTGGTGACTATATTTTGGGAAAACTTATGTTCATCCTTCAACATAGATCGTGATATCAATTTGTAATAATAATAATTATTAGGTTTATTAAGCCTTGTATGCTAACACTAGGATAAGTGTTGTGGATTTCAAATATTAAGTGGCAATAAAGTACTAAATATATTCAAATTGCAGAAAATTACTACTTGAAACAGGTATTTTTTTGTAAAGTAGCATTAATAAAATAATATATAAAGAAATTTGAAATATATTAATGAATAAAGTATTCTTAATTCAAAAAATACATTTTGAAATAATTTTTTTTAAAATATATATAAAACTGGTAAATGACATATTATATGTCAACTATGTTTGTATAAAGATTAAGACTAATCCATAAGATTTGATAAATAAATATATTTTCATTGACAAAAGTTTATTATAGTAAACGAAAAATTATAAGATAATCCGTATCCAGAAGGATGATGTATATATATAACCGCGTCATGACAGTTGTATGAATAAATTTTTTGATTACAATAAGAATCAAATGAACAAAGAAATATGCATATTGAAATGAAAATGTAGCATGCTATCGACATAATTAGAGGTTGACTTGATACCCTTAAGCTTCATTGCCATTATTTTTGAGCTAAGAAAGGAGTCAACTTGTATGCTATGTACATTTTATGTCGACATTCTTTCGCCATTCTTTTGAGAAAGGAAAAAAAGGAATAATATTCTTTATCTTAGATCTTTATTCGTCTCTCTATTTTTAATTGTTTAGAGTAGTCTCGGAGACCAAGCTAACTCGTGACGACGTGTCTGACAAGTCTAATTTAATAAGAAATTCAATATGTTTTCTCTTCTTTCCTTCCATTATAGTCGCTCTCGACTACGTTTACGATGCACTCGTTTTCATGTAATCATTTTTAGAACACAAAATGATGTACACTACTCTCTCTGTTTCATAATACTTGATATTTTACTTTGTTTCACAAATATTAAAAGAATCACATCTTTTTAAAAAGGTATTTTAAAAATAAAATTTTATAATCAGCTAACTAATTATAAAAAAGACTGTAAAATTTAATTGGCTGAACAGTTTTCAATAAATTTAAAATCTATTATATTAAAACAGAAGTCACTATTTCATTTCATGTGTGATTTTTTTGGTTAGACTATTCATTAGAAAATTTATTAAATGTATTTCACTAAGAATAATAATATATATAATCTTTAAAATATTTAAATCATAATATCTTTTGATATATTTTAAAAATCCTAACAAATCTTTTAAAAAGATTATAACAAGATCTTAGTTTTCAAAAATGATAGATGTAACATCATAATATCTTTTGGTTACTATAATATACAAAAATATTAGGACTGAACAACTTAACAAAATAATGTATTTACTTATAGAACAACTTAATGTTTATTTATACATTTATAAAATGAAAGCAAATACCCGCACGGTTGTGCGGGTCGAGATCTAGTTAACCTTAAAACATCAAAACTTCATCTAAACTAAAATACTTCCTTCAAAACATCATCTATATTGAAACGGATGGAGTAGTTAATATGTGAATCAATACCACATATAACACAAACTCTAGTTTGAGTACCACAAGGAACAACTACTATTCTGAAAGTTTTCACTCTAGTTTGAGTTCCACAAGAACATTTTTTTGTTGTTCTACGCTTCTCCAAAGTTTAGCTTAGAAGTGGATTTGAAAACTAGGTTCAAATCAAAAACCAATCCGAAAACTAGGTTCAAATTAATCTTCTGCGCAATCAACAAATCATTTGAAGTTCTTAGATACATGTGTGGTGGTGGGCAGTGGGTTTTGAAAATATTATGATCCTTGATTAAAATAGATGACTACCAAACTACTTGAAAATAATAATGACTAGGTATATACATTTTTTATTTGAATATCTATTACATGAAGTTTTCTACTCGTATGGTTTATTATCATTTATATATTTTAAAATAAAAGTTATAACCATTTCACAAAATTTTCTATGTTTTTTTTTCAATGTTATTTTTTACAGATTTATAGTCGTTTTCTTAAATTCAAAATATAAAAAATACAAAAACAATTTTTTATTATATGATTAATATGATTGTTTAGCTTTTTTTTTTAAATATAACATTAAACAGAAATGATAGATAGCAAAAATGATAGAGAATATAAAAATCGTTGTGAATTTTTTATTATCCAGTATCATTAGTTATCATATATTTTAAATCACAATGGGTAATCTATATATCTTTTTGAAAAAAAAAAAATTTAATGCGTTATGTGAAAATGTATATAGTAATGATATGTAAGTTTTTTATGAGAATGTTTGTGGTGAAGATACGTCAAAGAATCTTTCGTAAGAATAGTGACAACATTTTCAGGAACATGAAGCTCATGTATACAGACCTAGAAGTGTTATAACTCACCGCTTAACTCAGTTGGAGTATTTCGATCACGACGCTTTTGATAGATATCTCCATTCTCTCGCTCGAGAGATTACCACCAGAGGCGTTGTCTCAGCAAAATTCTGATTTAGCCATCCTACTCTAATCTTCTAGGAAATTACCATATTGATTCTTTTTTTCTGTAGGGATATCAATCATATACTATTGCTGAAGTACTAAGAGCACAATTAGCGCAGGTCCGTCAACCTGTCCGAGTGTAGAAAAAAAAAAAAAAAAATCCAAAGGACTTTTGATTTGAACCTAGTTTTCAATTGGATAATTTTTAATTTTTAATTATCCAGTAATTGGATAATTTTTAATTTTTAACGTGGCGGCCCGCAATTGAATAATTTTTATTTTTTTTTTAATTTAGGAAAACTAAAAAAGAAAAAAAAAAATCCAAAGGACTTTTTTTGGTCCTACCGTTATTAATGCTCTAATGTACAATACATAACAAGATTGAATACGTTGCGCATACTTCTTTATAAACGGTTGACTTCGAATCATTCATTAATCATGAGCTCATATCTTGGTAATGAATGGCCAAAAAATTATCACAAACTTAAATGATTTTAATATACGTATATATACACATTCAGATACTTCCGTAGTTCCATTTCCATACCAATATATTTCTTCTTTTCATATCATCAAAAATCCAAAAATCTCCGCTTAGAAACCCTAAATATAAAAGACAAAAATGATGAAAAACGTGAAACTCTTACTCTTCCTCATCTCAGTCTCCCTCCTCCTGATCGCCTTTGCTGAAGCCCAAGAAGGCCATGAGGGTCATGAGGGCCATTCACATTCGGGGAAGCCTCAATGCGAATGCTCACACGACCACGACCATGAAAACAAAGCCGGAGCTCGGAAATACAAAATAGCAGCCATTCCTGCCGTTCTTATCGCCGGAGTAATCGGAGTTCTCTTCCCTCTCTTAGGAAAAGTCATCCCTTCTTTGCGTCCTGAGACTCATTTCTTCTTCATCACGAAAGCTTTCGCTGCCGGAGTTATCCTATCCACCGGATTCATGCACGTCTTGCCTGAGGCTTACGTGATGCTTAACTCGCCGTGCCTCACGTCCGAAGCATGGGAGTTCCCCTTCACCGGATTCATCGCGATGGTGGCAGCGATCTTGACGTTGTCCGTTGATACTTTTGCCACTTCGAGTTTCAATAAGTCGCACTGCAAAGCGTCGAAAACGATCGCTGATGGAGAATCCGGTGATCGATCCGTTGATTCCGACAAGGTCCAGATGCTCAGGACAAGAGTTATTGCACAGGTTTGTTGAGCTCCCACGTTTGACAATCATAGAGTTAATTGTATTTTCTAGTTTTTTTTTGTGAACACTCTGGACCGAACATAATATTTGTACATGGAAACGCATAACGTAAACATTTTGGGTACAACAAAATAACCAAATTGTTTCTTGATTTAGCAAAGATAAATTTCCAATAAAATTTTAATGCATGCATCGATGTATGTTTTCCAATTTGAAGTGCTTTTTCAGGATAAATGTTTTAAAAGCAACTATAATCAACAAATTCATGCATTTCTGCGAGTTTATTTGTTGTCAACGTGGTTTATTTAGATTCGGACCATGTGAGGTTTGATTCTCCAAGAAAACCATCACATGTTGTTTGGTGCCAAAATTCCAAATAATAACTTTTCAGATATAATGTTTGCTTTTAACATATCTTATTAAAAAAATTAAAGAAAAAGGTTAAAATCCCATTATTTGGAATGCATCAAAAATTCTAGAACTATAATTTTCTTTTCTTTTTCCGAAATATTAACATGTAATGTGTAAAATTTCATATTTATCTCGGAAATGATAATCTTGTGCTTTTTGTTCTAAAATAAACTCAAAGTATAGGTTTTGGAGTTGGGAATAATAGTACATTCAGTGGTAATAGGAATATCACTTGGAGCTTCACAGAGTCCAGAAGCCGCAAAAGCACTCTTCATTGCCTTAATGTTTCATCAGTGCTTCGAAGGTCTTGGCCTTGGTGGTTGTATTGCTCAGGTATTTTTTTTTTGTCATTTATTCATTTCTTGATTGATATAAACTCAATCCATATATGATATACATGTGATGAAACATTTATCTATCTACTTGTATATTTTATAGAGTTACGTTATAATCGTTATTGCATACTGGTCACACACGTTTTCTTATTGTAGGGCAAATTCAAGTGTTTGTCAGTAACATTGATGTCGACGTTCTTCGCGTTGACGACTCCTATTGGTATTGCTGTGGGAATGGGAATAGCCAATACGTACGATGAGTCTTCTCCAACGGCTCTGATCGTTCAAGGAGTATTGAACGCTGCGTCCGCAGGTATTCTCATCTACATGTCTCTTGTAGACCTTCTCGCAGCAGACTTCATGCACCCTAAGATGCAATCTAATACTGGGCTTCAAATCATGGCCTATATTGCTCTTCTTCTTGGTGCTGGTCTCATGTCTTTATTGGCTAAATGGGCTTGATGATTCCTTTTTCATCAATTTCAGTTTTTTCTTTTGTTCATGGTATTTCTAATGTTATCGTGGACCGAATCATTATTTGTTTCTTTTATCTTCTTGTTCTTAATTCTCATTGTCAGTTTTAATTTTGAGCATCTCTATTTTCTGGATCACTTCATGTATACATGTGCAAAATTTATTTATGTATATTGATTTGTGTACCAGAAAAGTAATGAGCCTTGATTTGTTGCTTGTGTGAGTGTGATTTGTAATAATCTATATAGTATCTTTATTTATGTGTTATAGAACATATCTTATATTTTGCTTAGGAATTAGAATATTATATAAAAAGCTTTATTATTTATGGATCCCGAAAACTAAGTTTTTGGTAGTAAAAATTCTTAACTTAAATCACACAATCTTAGAAAACGGACTCTCTACACTATGTTATGAAACCTCTAAAAAGATTAAATCTACTAGTACAACATGTATAAAAAATAAAGATGAATAACGGAGAACGGAGGGTAGAAAATAGTCTGCTGAGGGATGAAGAACGCATGCCGTTGAGAGTTGGCAACGTCAAGCCGATTATATACCTTTTGATGGTATGAGTGTTTCATCCAACAATATAACTCTTCTCATCACTTAAAAATATGTTGTTTTTCGAAAATGTGATAATATGCACTAAAATAGATCTTTAGCAAATTATTTAGTGTTTGAAACTAGCGTTTTGCATCGTGATCGACTGATACAAAAAAATGATTTACATAAATAACCTCTAATAAAATAGGACAGAAAATTATTTTTCTCTTCTTATAAAAAGAACTAAAATCTAAAAATTTAATTATGATATGTACCATTTTCATACTTAAACTCATATATTCTCTACCATTTTTTTGGACTAATACAGATTTTGTTTTGTTATTCTCTACCATTTTTTTCTCTAAGTTTACTAAATAAAAGATACAAATACACAGTAAATGACACTTAAAAACAGTTGTACTTTTTGTATATATACAGTTATACACTAACATTATATAAACAACAAACTCAAATCTCTGTTTAAAAAAAAAACAAACCCAAATCTCTTTACCATTATATGACATTTTAGAATAATTCTAGACAATTTCAAATGAGTTTTTTTTCTTTTCGGTCAGTGTCGCCGTTCCAAAACCACCGCTTATGAAGAAGAATCTACACGATGGAAACCACCTTTATCACTGATAGTGGAAGATGGTGAAACCAAGATTGAACAACATGTCAAGTCTGTTTTACCAAAAAAAAACATGTCAAGTCTGCAAAATCAAAAACTAAAATAAAAACTACGATCAGACGAATATTGAAAAATTTCCTCTGAATTGTGATTTTTTTTTTAAGTTATATCTTTTCAAGTTTAGTTATTTAGAAATTATAATACTTGATATGTTTACATTCCAACTCCAATTTCTTGTAACGATATTTTTCTGTTAGAAATGTAGAAACCTTAAGGTTTTTTTTTCTGTTCTGAATGTTTTTAATATAAATTTTGTATTCTGAATGTTTTTAATATACACTAAATCTAAAAATAGTTAATATATACATAGGTATATAAATCTATTTCAGATATATTCGAGTACCCGAAATACTCCGGTTCGAGTCGGGTTCAGTACCGGTTTTTTAAAAACCAAAAATTTGAACTCATTCAGATATTTAATCAATTTCGATTTGGGTTTGATACTATTTTTTCGGATCGGATTCGGTTCGGTTCTCCGGATCTGGGTTTTTTGCCCAACCCTCGCCTTAAGTAATTAATTTATTTATTTTCAGATATTGAAGTCTAATATGTCATATTAATTAGTAGTTTATGCATGCACGTAGCCTTGTTGTGCCCGAGTTTACTTGTCTATTATACAAGTTTTAATGATTTGTAAGTAAGTGTATTCGTGTGGAAAAGAACAAATGCGTCAATGCTACTCCATCTTTGTTGCCACACCACCAAAAATATAAGTTCGAACCTGGTGCCAGTAGGCCATTTTTTCTCATGTGGGGGTGTTCGATTACTTAGCCAGCCTGTTATAAATTGTTCAGTTTTTGTGACGACGATGCTGGAAAGAAAAAGGTGTGAATTTTTTTTTTTTGGAGCAAAAGGAAAAGGTGTATATGTGTAAAGGAATTTGAGAGGAGAGCTTTCTCATATTAAACGCAGGAGAAGAAATAAATTACAAGCTCACTGAACTATAGTTTTGTGGGCCAAGCCTAATACATTATCATTAATCAACAAACATAATTATTTAGGCACAGCCCATTAAATTGTCAAAACTGGCAACTAAAATATTTCTTTGAACCAGAAATTTAAAAGAGCTCAAGCCCAGTATCACTGGGTTAGAAAATTGAAGGACTAAAAAGTTGTTCCCTTCTCCAAACTCAGTTTGATCGAGCTAAACACTTCACTCCTTAACTTTACCAGTTTTTATATAGAATAAATTAGAGGAATACCCTAAAACAATGCAGATACCATAGAGTGGGGGGAAAATGGTAAATTTGGGGGGAAGAAAATTGGGAAGATTGTGGATAGGGAATGCAAATATACTAGGGCTTATTGGCCATATAGCCATTTTTCAAAGTTAAATTAGGTAACTAACAATGATTTTGACATAATTTATTATCAGGTTTTTTGTCTTCCTTTCATCCGGTTATGTCCCTTAACGTAAACGGTTGCCGGTTCCGTATTATAAAACAAATAACGTGGTGGTTTTGTGTCGTATGGTAATACTGATGTAATTTAGAGAGCATGTGACACTACTCTTTCAACATACGAGGAAAATAATTTGCATACATAGGAGTGGAGAACAATTATAAATGTACATAACGGTGAGTTGAAGATAATGATTTTATATTGTTTGTATGAGTTTCCATATAAAGTAAACTAGATAAAATAGTATCATTACAAATATCACTTCAAATGTCATTTCAAGTGGAATAGCATTAGCATTATTCTATATGAAATAGTATAAACTATTCTCTAACTAGTAAATGGCAATCACACTGCTAAAATTTAAACAGTTCATTTAAAACAGATACTATGTCATAACATTATAGAATGTGGGAATACTATACCCTAATTTGAAAAAAGTAAATCCAAATCGTACTATTACAACTACTCAAACAGTCGTTGAGATAGTATACTATGATATTGTACTATGTCACATGGAAAGCTTGAAACATTACAATTACTAAGATTTAATAGTAAAAAAATGAAAGTTAAATCATAACAATATAGAATGTGGGAACACTATACCCTAATTTGGAAAAGGTGAACTCAAATCCATTTGATCAACAGTATTAACAGTCAATGAGATAGTATACTATAATATCGTAATATTCCAAATAGAATGGAACATAGTAAATAACATAGTACAAACCGTGAATTTATGAAATTTTTATGATTGCATTAAAGAAGTTAAAACTGATTTCAACCATACTCCTTCACCTTATAAATACTAAACCTTAAATTCTAATCACTATAAATCATAATCTAAATGTAAACCCTAATCCAAAAGTAAACCCTAAACCCAAATATGAAATATATTTCTAAACAAAATAGTACACTTTTAGTAACCGTCAAATAGAATAGAATTTATCGTATAAAAATACATATTGTTTTACATTTCTATTCTATGTGGAATAGAACATAATAAAAATAACTGTTCATCTTCTCCAAAACGAGACATGAGTTTACTTCAAACCAAATATGTACATATTATAACATCTTCACGACTGCCGCTTGGTCTGGTAAGAAGTTACCACAAAGAGTAAAAGAGGATATTGTAATTTGTGAACCTCTTACGGACACGATTTACCTTTGGTAATTTAATAAAATAATTTTTTTTATTGGAGCAGGTGAAGCCGGTTGCGTCAAAGGCTATTACAGTATTATTATGTATTTATGACGGAGTGTAGCGATCTGTTAAGTATAATGACTATTCTGCATATTATGATTTTTTTCATGTCTACTAGATCCAATTTTCCAATATACTATAAGTTGTGTGCATGAGAACCACTTTCTCCTTTTATATAAGTTGCGATTGCTTTTGTATGCATGCCCCACATCTTTAGACATTTATGTAGAACTGATTTCGTGAGTTTCTTGATCGTCACGTCCAATTTTGTATTTATGTTTCTTACAAATTTTATAAGAAAAACATTATACTATACGATACTATAAAAATTTCTTAACCTAAAAAAATAATTATTAACCCATGCTGCCATACGATAAAGAAGAGAAAATCTGATTCTTTATCAGAGAAGTGAAGACACTGGCCACGCTTGGTGTGTTGTATTATGCCCTACTTTTCTTCCTCCCCAACACAAAGAATCCAACCATATTTAGACGACGTAACCAAATAAATAAATGCAAGTATAACAACTACTTTTTCAAAAAAAAAAAACTATAACAACTACTATTGTAACTAAGTAGTCGTAGCTTAATAATGATGATTACTACTATTTACTTTCCGAATTTAGGTTTCAGTCCACACCGTTTACATGGTAATCTAGTAATTTTGACTATTTCATACCTCAATAAAAAACAGTATTTTGTACGTTTTTCACGGAACCGACCAAATTAATCGCGATAAGACAAATAAAAAATAACTGTTGTATTATTATTAACTTTGGGAAAGCTTAATTAGCAATCTTAAGTTTTATCTATAGAAAATTCGCTATGCCATATGGACAAAAGGAAGCTTTATTGGCTGGGGTGCCAAAGTGCCACATGCATATCCCAGCTAATCCTATTCCCTGTTTCTTATGCATATACTTTATTCGTTATATATTGTTTTACATAATCCTTTCGGTGCTCGTAATTTTCTTTCGGGAGTTTTACTAGATTCTAATCATTGAAAACAAATTCTCCATATACTATAACATGAAATATTAAAACGAGAACCGGACTTCGTAGCCTGGTGGTAAAGGAACCTCGGCTGAGGCATCCGCCATCCAGCTTCGAATCCCGGCCACTGCGCAAATTTAACATGCGGGGTGCAGCATTCAGAACCGCCTTCGGGTGGATAGTCGGTCGTCCAATTAGCGAACCGGAAATCTGGGTCATCAAAAAAAAAAAAAAAAAAAAGAAATATTAAAACGAGAAATAGCTTATTTGTGTAGTAAGCAATCCTTTGAATTGTAATGTTAACTTACATAGGTTTTCTCGGTCAAAAAAACTTACATGGGTTCAACTTAACTGGATTAATCCAGTCTTTTATATACTATTTAAGATATTTTCTAATTTTCCGTGTGAAGACTTTGTGTCTTTGTTTCTAATAAGTTTTGTGAGATGGTAGTTCTATGAACATCAATCTAGAATTGTTTGGACATAAATCAATAGATCAACTTTGATCAAAACGATGTGGTTCGTATTAAATTGTATGAATCAAAATTTTATAACATGCTAAGTTACATGTGCTTCCAACCTAATTTCAATTAGTAATAACTTGACTGAGACATCTTTATTATACATGTATTCTCACTAAAATCAATCATGGATAATGTAGTTATTGGAGATTTAATATGCGGTCATTATATATGTTTTGTTGATTGCAGAGGTTATGCATTCTAATTTTAATTCTAATCTTGATATGCTTTTGTATGATTCTTCATATCATAGAGATTATATACTCGGATGGTATAGATGAATAATACTAGCACAAACCATAAACTACAGTACCATTTACCAACAAAGGTGCATGTCATGGTCACCAACAAGAAACATATTTCTATTTCATTTTCTAATTCTTTGTTTTGTTTTTTAAGTATCTCTCCTTTTCTCTCTCTTTTTCCAAACACACTCATAACTTTACTTACCACTCCTTTATATATTAACCCATTTGGTCACTGATAATTACTCATTAGACTTTTCTACTATCTGTTCCCATTTCCCACATCAGACAACTTGCTCTCCCTCAGAGGGAAAGCATCTCCTCTTCTTGATTCACATTTTGAAATTTAACTTCCTCAACCCATCTCTAACAAAACTGTATCCTAGTAACTAAAAATGACGAAGATAGGAGGTATTCTCGTTTGTTTAGTCATAGTGGGCTTAGATGTAGCTGCTGCAATCCTCGGAATCCAAGCAGAAGTCGCTCAAAACCAGGTATTATATATATTTTGTAAAAGAGGTCTTCTATATATGTCCTCTCTCAAAATTAAACAGTGTGTCCCGTTCCATCACGATGATGATAGTTTGTGCACATGCTAAAAGACGGTCTTGTTGCAAATGTGTGAATATAGGTGAAGCACATGAGGCTGTGGCTATTTGAGTGCAGAGAGCCGAGCCAGGATGCGTACAGGCTAGGTTTAGGCGCAGCAGCGGTACTGGTAATGGCTCATGTCCTCATCAATTTGGTGGGAGGCTGTCTCTGTATTTGCTCCCAAGACGAGTTTCAAAGATCTTCTTCCACTAAGCAAATCTCCATGGCTTGTCTTGTCCTCACTTGGTACGCTCATTAAGCAACTCTCTCAATACAATCTTCTTTGCGTTAATAATTTTTGGCCCGAGATGAACGTCGCATGGTGTGTGTGTGTGCGTTGATTGGATGGTAAACCACAGGATCGTATTCGCCGTTGGTTTTGGGGCTTTAGTGATTGGGACGATGTCCAACAACAAGTCAAGATCCTCTTGTGGATTCACACATCACCATTTTCTCTCCATTGGAGGGATCTTGTGTTTTCTACATGCCCTCTTCTGTGTCGCTTATTACGTTTCTGCCACTGCGGCTAAAGACGAAGCTCCTAAGTGACAAACCCATGACAAGTGATGGATGAACGCTGGTGGGGTCCTTGTACTTGACTATAAATTCCAATGGTAATTGTGTAACATTTCATATCTATTATTAACATAGTATAATCTTTTTCAGTTTTTAATTTTTTTTCACTTATTTCGAAGTCTCTATTGTAATTTGGAAAGTCGTGTCATTTTGAAAAAAATATGAAAGCTTTTCCCTTTATGTCACGCTCTGTTGTCGCATGTGGGGTTTGAATGCACTGATGATAATGACGTTTTACTGGAATCTTGTCTTTGCTTTGGTTCTTGAACTTAAATTAAGATATTAATCCAGTGCTCTGTCTCAGTGTTCAGACACTATTTATGTTCCTTGTCACGGGTATTTTTGAAAAATTTGAAACCCTAATTCTGAATATACAAATACATAAAAGAGAAGAAAAAAGTGGATATTTGCATTTTAGCAAAAAAAGAGAGAAAAAAATGGACACTATACAGTAGAGAAATGACATGTTCACATGTGCGCTTACATAACTAATGCTTCAGATGTACATCATAAGGATGAATTATTTACTTCCATATACTTTTTTAAAACACTTACTCCCATATACATATGTATGTACACATCACATTTTGTTCAGGACTAGTTCCTAAAGAATGTGCCTTTCAAGAGAGACAGTACACTTTCAAAGGGTTTAATACTCATGTCTGTCTCTTCTAGCCATGGAAGTGGATCAGCTGTTTCTGTTTCTTCAACTAACGTCTCCAATGATTCATCGTTTTTCGATCTTTCTAATGGAAGTAGCTCGTGATTGTACCTTTCAGGCTCTGAACAATATTCCTAAACCATGAAGCAAAACTTAAAAAATGCTAAATTGAATCTTGAAGCAAAGACCTTGAAAAGGTTTTTTTGATTGCTTACCTGGTTTGCATGCATTCGTTTTACGAACGTCTTAAAAGTTGTGAAGTTCGGTTCGCTGAGAAGTCTATCAGATAGCCGGAGATATGTGAACCCGAACATCCTCGGTTTACCATCTAGGTTAATTCCATTAGGCCTTGCATTTAGTATAATCTGGTTATATCCATCTCTGTCGAATCTTGGGAGTGCGTTTTCTCCTGCAACTTCAATCCCTCCTCTCCATCCACAGCTCAAAACCTTCAAAAAATGCAACCATTCACAAAATCAATTTCAGTAGCATATTGTTATAACAATGATCAATTTTTTGCTTACTTGTTGAACAAGTTCTTGAGGTCCACTCTTAGCTTTTGCTGGCTGCTCTGTGTTCCTCATTTCCAGACAAGTGAAATTCAATATAGCGTGATGCCTACGCATCATTTTTGCAATCGCAGCGTAACCATCTCTGTTCTTGAGATTGTAATAACCAGCAGTAAGTTCTGCTGCATGACTTTCAGTTTTGTACCACCAATGGATTCCAGAAACCTAGAAAAATAAATCAAGAAACCATAAATCTTGATCATGTTTCTATTGTGATTTGTGTCTTAGAGAAACTCACTTTTGCTGCTAACTTGAGTTTACACCCAACAAACACTTTATTAGCTTCATCAAGAATCTGATCACCATGAAGAAGTAACTTTCTTGAGTACCATGACAAGAAGAACTTTCCTTCTTCCTCAAGGTAAGTCCCTTTCGAGTACTCGAAAAACCCGGTTGCTTCTGGAACGTCATTATATTGGCCTGCATTTTCTGGAAGTTTCCATTCCGGATGTCCTATTCTTCTAACTTCTTGCTCATAATCTGATCTTAGGTACTTGTCATAGCACTGTTAAATTGAAGAAAACACAACAACAAAAGGTTATATTGCTCTGTTTTTTTCAGCCCCTGGAAAGATTAAGAGCTTAACTTCTCCATTTTTCTTACTTGAAACTCTCCGATTCCAGGGAACACCCATCCTTGAGTCTCAGTGTAAGAAGGATACCTAAGCTCGCCAGCAGGACCAAGCCCTACTTCAATGTCTATTATAACTCCAGAGCTAATAAAATCATCCATGTTCTCTCTAAAGCTCTTCATGTAGTCTCTGTACATCTACAAACCAAGCAAGATTACACAACATAAAACTATTTTTAGGGCTATTATAATATAATAGTTTCTTCATACCTCAACAGCTGTTCTTCCACTGAATAGAGACAAGTTATCTACAGAGAGAGACAAACACTCTTTGTTTCTATTACCACTCTTGTTCGTATAGAAGATATCTGGATTCGTCTCCCCTATTTCTAGCACCCATTTCGGTAACGGGATGTTAACATCGTCTCCTATGTTTCCTCCACATCTATGAAACGACATTATAGCTTGTAGTTTGAGTCCGCAGCTTTGCACTATCTCAAACAAGTTTCTGTAAGCACTCCATTGGTATTCTTTTGGACCGTTTGATTCAACGATTCCCCACCACACATCGACCATTACACCATCTACTTGACTCAGTTTCAGTTTCTTGAGCTGTTTCGTGAGTTTCTCCGCGTTTTCAAGAACGTTGCCATTGGTTATGACTCCAAGCTGAAGCATGACGTAGACAGGAACATAGTTGGCTAACATTTTGTCGTCATACGTCGTCGTATTGAGTTCTCTCCCCTGCGTTTTCATTGACAAGATTCAAAACCAGAGACACTTCAGAATTGTCAAAGATTCTTGTCATGATTAGACTAACCTTTGGTTCTGCTGTAGTTGAAGACAGTCCAGAAGAAGCGGTGGCTTGTGGCGTTCTTAATACTTCACGGGTTGAGAATCTCCAGTGGATTCGACTTTTGCTTTCTTCACCTCTGATTAGTATCTGAGATCCTTTGTAGAGATTTCTTCCGTTGGTCAGGTTAGGGTTCATCATCCTCAATACGCTCGTCATGGTTACCTTGTGCTTCAAGAAACTTGTAAAAAAAAATTAAGCTTTACTGGATCATTAAGTCCAGCTTTTTTTCTCATTTTTTCGTCATCATAAATATGCTAATTTTCTAACGCGTACGTACGTTATCAACAAAACGTGGCCATGATTTTGTTGTCCAATTTTTTTGTTTTTTTGTTCAGTCACGTTTATTTTCCTGCTTTTTTAATTTCCCGGAAAAAAACAGGAAAATGAATTGTTGTGCGTATATAATCTCTACTATATTAAATTTTTCTTTTGCTTTTATAACCTATGAGGTCATAAACTCAAAAAAATACAGGTACGAGTTTATGATCTCATAGGTTTGCAATCTTCTGCAATTTTATTCGTATAATTACAGATTTTATCGTTTTACAAGAAACAAAAAGTAAAAGTAAAAGTATTAGTCTCTAATAAAATTAAGTGGAAGGAATTTTGTTTAATCTAATACACTTTTATACTGTTTTTTGAACTGTCATAGTAATGAATGCATTGTTTTTAACTTTTGCTTCCCAGAGAGTGACGGTAGTTACACCAAATTTTGCATCCGTGATTCATATTTAATCACAAATCTTATAGTGTGGTAATTTTATGTGTTTAAATATTCTGTCAACATACTGTGGTCCCAAGCAGTGATCACTTAGCCCATACAATCTACAAAGTGGCTGCTTGTGGAGATAACGGTTTAGAAACCACAGAACTTGACCTAAAAATCATTTTCAAAAAAAAAAAAAAACTTGGCCTAGAAATTTAGTTACCATCTCAAACGCAATTTTTGTCACAACCCGGATGAACAAACATGATATATCAAGTGGACTAATTCTGAGATAAAGACAGATATGAACCCATGTATCTGGGCTACGGCAGGCCATTCATTCTGAGCTTTAATCATTTCCATGGAGGTCACTACTGTCTTTGCTGAATCAGTATTTTGATCAAAACAATATTACTATTATACTTAATTCCAAAACAGAAACTATAATATTTTATTTTCGAATCAAATTTGGATTTTTTTTTCTATTCTAACCGCAATACATATATACATACTCGCCAAGAATATCTCCAAAACTTAACCTAGAACAAATTATAACTACTGTAAAATAGTAGCCAATAAGAAAATAGTAGTCCAAATAGATAAAGACAGTAATAAAATCCCATAACCATGTGGTGAAAACCGAGAGCCAGACTAGCTCTCTTACAAAAGTCTTTACGCTCTAACTACAACACTTGCATTAGTTTCACGTCCTCAACATGGTCTATAAGGGTATAAATTACACTAGTATATGGCGCATTCATTCCTTCGATCTGAACTCTCAGTATCGTGTTTCTTTCGGTATTGTAGTAGAAAATGTAGAAAGGCGTCTTATAGTCTTGGTAGATCGGCGACAATATAAATTCATTTGTCCGAGTCACTCCAGCAAAGCTTAAACTTATGTTTGCGAATACACTCCCCCACAAAGCTGGCAACATGCATGTATTCATGCTTTGACCATTCCTGGTTGTCAGCATCTTCTAGAACCCACAACTGCATACTTGTACGACGGCTATCAACGTATCCATACGTTGGACACACACATGTACCTAGTTTACCATTGTAATTCATTAGATCTGCACTAGGCATCCTAATGAAGCTTTCAGCGACTTGAATAACTTTGAACTTCTCAGACCTAACATCAAAGCAAACGATCATGGAATCCGATTTACACTCATCGACCGCAGCTTTGTAATACAAAACACCATTGATACATATCTCACTAGGTGAATCCATATGTCTAGTAAACTGCGGAATGCAACATTTGATATCTCTCCATGATGCGTTGGACACACACATCAAGCCATTTATAGGACGACATATTTGAGAGACGATTAGGGGGAAACTCATATCATAACTCATGTCTATAGGAGACGAGTTCTCATCAGGATTTTGAGGTGGAGGTGAGGAAAAGAAGAGAATCCTATTTAACCTTCGGCAGAGGAACAGAAGCTGAGGCCGAACGGAGGATTTGATTAAGAACAAGTCTGTGAAATCTTGACGGCTAAGTACAGAGGCCCAGAGTTTTGATACGCAACGACATCTAGCCACCTTCAACGACAACCTCGAGAATATCTCCATAATGACATCATCTGGGATCGGGAATGAGTCCTCTCTTTCATTCTTTGAGTTATGTGCATGCGAAATGCTTCGAGAAATTCTTGGACGATCCACCGAGACATTCATGGCGGAGACACTGAGATTTAAACCCTAGACAAGCACTGCGGCGTCTCTTGCACGGTAGTGATATATTTTGTAGAATCTGATTGTGATATAGTGGGCTGAGAATATGGAGCCCCATGTAGCCCAAAATTATTAATGTGCATTAACAACAGCTTGGCTAATCTGATCTTTTTTTTTTGGTTTTTCTTTTTGAATGAACTTTTTTTTTTGGTTTTCGACATATATTACATTTTTTTAAAAAACTTCTAATTAATTAAGCTATTATAAACTACTAGGAGTAGAGGAGAGTAGCAGCCTTTGTTGTGGCCGCTTGATTTGACCGCTAGGAACAGAGGGGTGTAGATAATTGTTGTTACCTGATAAAATCTCTCTTGGTCGAAAACGTTTCCAGAAATTCTCTTTGCTGTCAACAATTGTCTCACCAAATATGTTCTGGGTGGAATGAAGTAGTCAATCGTAAGAAAAAATAGTAACAAAAATGTTGAGGCATCTGATAAGAAGAGAAATAGAAGTTTCAAATAACAACAACAAAAGAAAAGATTATACATTGATCTGAAACAAAGTGAAATCGACAAGAAGATTACGCCAGAACAGAACCACAACAATGAGAAACCAAAAACTTAAAAGAAAGAAAGAAAACTACCTCCAAGATCAGGAGAACCCACTTCCTCCTTTTGCTGGAAACTACAAATCAACCCTCTACCAAAAAAGATAAGACAAAAATAATATCACAACCTTCTGATAGTTATAAAGTAACACACATCTTCTCTACAACGTTCAACTGAAAACAACCCTCTGATAGCTATCAATTATATGTACTGCGACACTATATATCAACTATATCCAGTGCCGGACCTGAGAATAATAAGACCAGAAGCAAAAATAGAAATTAAGGCCCATTAATTGATAAATGAAATCTAAAAATATCTTTATAAAGTAATGATGGCCAGGGGATCCGAACCGCGCACCTTTTACAATTATGTTTTGTTACATATACCACAGGACTACTTGCAGATTTCTTAAAATTTTCGGCCGAAATATTAACTATAATAATAATGGCTGGAAGCCTGAGCTTCTTTCGCTTCCCCTCAGGGCCGCTACTGACTATATCGCAGACTTCGAATCACACATACTCGAAATACACACAGCCAATTCTAGATACAAATTGCAATTTAAATTTCAATTTGTCCGACGGAAATAGAAATGAGGAGGAAGTAAACGGCTCAACGGCGGGAGCGGATCCGACGCGGCGACGCTTCTTAAGCTCGGCACCTGCGGGGACGATGGAGGATTGATGCTTCTGAGCCATGGAGTCTCCGGGGGAGTGTAAGGCGGGAAGAGAGTGAGGCAAAGGCGATGTTAACTGTGAACTGAGAGTGATTGAATTGATGGAGAGGGAGGAGCAGAAGCAGAATCAAAAGAGAGGGAGGAGTACAGAGGAGCCAGTTCTGGGGTAGTTCAGTTTGTCGTCGCCACAAACGATTGCTTCATCAGCTCATATGGTGACACCTGTCACTAAGGGGCGGGCCTTCCAGCCCTTACACAAGGGGTGACTCTTGGGCTTCTATCTTTTTTTAATTGTTTTTTTAATCAGATTTTTGGAAAGGGATGGGTTAAGAGTCAGCGATAATACTGGTCTAACTGCTTTTGTTGAACCTCAAAATTTCCAGAAATTAGAAAGAGTTTTTCAAGAATTAAATTGATTTTTTCTTGAACTTTTCTATCGGCCAGTGTTGAAGCCGCTAGAGGTGGTCGTTAGAGATTCCCCTAACTCCAAATTTTTCATTTTGCTCATTTCGTGTTTTCAAATGCTCCATTTCGCCTAAGGCCCTGTTCGGGAGGAAGACGCGCAGCGTCAGCGATCAGAGACCATAAATACACGCAGACGGCGGTAAAATGGAATGCAAATGAAAGAGAAAAGAGTCGCTGCCGTTTAAAAATTGACTCCAGATTTCTAAAACGCGGACGCTAATATTTACGGCGTCGATAATAACGCGGAAAGATCAATTGCGACAGTCGCCGGCGGTGACTATCTCACGACACTGCAATTAAATCTCTGTCTTTTGTTTGCTAATTATTGGTCGCTCACGCTGACGCTGCGCGTCTTCCTCCCGAACAGGGCCTAAGTACATGCTCTAAAGATTCCTCAATACAAATGTACATACAAATGCAAAGACACTAAAATGCACCTAAGTGTATGCAAAATGAACCTAAAACAAGAGAAATGATAAAAACTACGAAAATCGTAAGATATCACAACCCAAAATATCAAACGGGGTCTTTATATATGATAAACAATTGATCTCAAGTAAGTCGGGTTCAATGACCTACTCACGTGTGAGAAACTGGTGAGTGATCCAGCTCAACATTTCAGAAGTGGACTCAAGCCCAGCTGAAAACCCAGGCGAGAAGTGGACAGAAGACAATGGGCCTTTGGTGACTTGAGATTAGGCCCAAGAGAAGAACCCTCTAATGGGAATAGAGGATAAGGTTGTTACGTAACAACCTTCATCGTCTTCATCCTTATCTCTTTTCTTCTCTGCAACAAAAAGGAACAATCAGTAGTTAGCAGAGAGAATTAGAGCTTCTGTAAACACTGAGAAATAGTGAATTACCAGGTCCCGATCCTGAAGGAGATGTACCTCGTCCATTGACAGGGAACTCTAAAACTTGCTTGTGTCATACGCTTTCGTTCGTTCTTTACTCTTTCATTGTTCTCGTACACGAAGATACCGGAGTCGCGATCTGTTCATCATCGAGTACCTGAGACGTAACAACAGCAACAAGGAGTAGGAAGATCGAATCAATACGAGACTAAGCAGAGGCGAATCTTCAACAAGTGGTATCAGAGCGCTGGTTTGAGCGATAGGAAGGAAGATTCAAGGAGGTGATCGGGACAAAGAGGTGTGAGATCGATCGCACGCCTTGAAAGAAGGAAGCAGTCGAGATCGAAAGGAAGTTACTAAACCGAACGTTCTTGATTTCTTATAGTGTAGTGTGATCGGTGTGTGGTTTGCTGTGGGATTGTCTTTCGTGCTATCTGCAGGTAGAAGAAGACAGGGAGATCTACAGGAATCATGATGGATCCAACACGGGGAAAGTTCGAAATCGAGAAGTTTGATGGGAAAGGGGATTTTGGTCTTTGGAAGTTCAAGATGCAGGCACAGCTAGAGATCCAGGGTCTGCTATCTGTGCTGAAAGAAGAAGAGGCTCCAACATCCTCAGACGGCAAGCAAGAGGATAAAGATGAAGCCAAGCCAGATCCAAAGAAGGCCGATAAAGACTTGAGGGTCCGTAGCTTACTCAGTATCTGTCTGAGTGATGTGATTCTGAGGAAGATCATGAACGAACCTACGGCCCTAGGAATGTGGAAGGCCCTGGAGAGGGATTACCAAACGAAGTCACTGCCCAACAGGATATACTTGAAGAAGAAATTCTCGTGTTTCAAGATGGAGGAGGGGAAGCCAATGGAAGAGAGCTTTGATCAGTTCCTAAAGCTAGTAGCAGATCTAGCAAGCATCAAGATCGAAATCTCAGACGAGGACCAAGCAATTCAATTGCTCTCAGGCCTACCCTCCGCATACGAGCCACTTGTGCACATTCTGCAGTATGGTACGGGAAAAGACACACTAACAGTGAACGAGGTCATGACTGCTGCTTACTCAAAGGAGGCAGAGTTGAAACAGAAGGGGGTGACTACTCGAGGAAAACCATCAGAGGGTTTGTATACTGAGTCGAGAGGAAGGTCCACAACAAGAAACGACTCGAGAGGAAACAAACCATGGAACAACAAACCAAACTACAGGGGCAGATCAAAGTCAAGAGGCAAACCAACGACTAAGAACGACAAGACCTGCTGGATATGCGGAAAGTGACAGTCATTGGAAAAGGGACTGCCCAGAAAGGAAGAAGCTTGCTGGAAACGACAGAGCTCAGAGCTCAGCGAACATGGCCACGAACCTACCAGGACCAGTGGCTCTAACAGCTAGCTTAACAGTATCTCAAGATGAGTGGGTCCTAGACTCAGGGTGTACCTTCCACATCACACCGAGAAAGGAGTTGCTCTCTGAGTTTGAGGAATTCGATGGGAACAAGGTCATGATGGGAAACAACACGCATTGCATGGTTCGCGGAATGGGAAAGGTGACTATAGAAAATCAAGATGGATCAGTAGTCACATTGAGCAACGTGAGATACATCCCTGACATGGGAAGAAACCTGATCTCTTACGGCCAGCTAGAGCAGTCAGGTTGTAGCTACAGCGGGAAGGACTACCTGATCCATTTCTACAAAGGTGGAAAGAAAGTGCTGTCAGGAAAGTACACAAACGGGTTGTACTATCTCCAAGGGAACGTCAAGAGGGCAGAGTCAAACTCCGTAAAGGAAGCTGTGGATCACACCAAGAGATGGCATACTAGACTTGCACACATGAACCACAGATCGATGGAAGCTTTGGCAAGGAAAGGATACCTAAGGAAGGAGGAAATTGGAAAGTTGGGGTTCTGTGAGGCCTGCGCAATGGGGAAATCACATAAGCAACGATTCCCAAAGTCAAAGCACACAGCTAAAGAAGTGTTGGAATACGTCCACACGGATCTATGGGGATCACCATCAACAATTGAGAGCTTATCAGGGGCTCATTACTTTCTAACCTTAACAGATGATTACTCTAAAAAGGTCTGGATATTCTTTCTAAAAACTAAAGATGAGGTGTTTAACCATTTTGCAGGATGGAAGCAACTCGTGGAGAACCAGACTGGGAAGAGAGTAAAGTGCCTGAGATCAGACAATGGAACCGAGTTCTGCAATCAGAGGATGGATAATCTGTGCAGAGAGTCAGGCATTAGACGACACAAGACCTGCCCCTACACCCCACAGCAAAACGGCGTCTCAGAAAGAATGAACCGCACGATAATGGACAAAGTCAGAGCCATGCTACAAGAGTCAGGGCTTGACGGTAGCTATTGGGCAGAAGCAGCATCGACAGCGGTATACCTGATAAACAGGTCTCCGAATGCATCCATCAAATTTGAAGTCCCAGAAGCAAGATGGATGGGTAGAGAACCAGAGTATGGCCACCTAAGAAGTTTTGGATGCATTGCTTATGTGCATCAGGTGAAAGAAAAGACAAACCCAAGAGCAGCGAGAGGAATTTTCTTGGGATATGAGCAAGGAACGAAGGGTTATAGGGTGTGGCTGATTGAGGAAGAAAAGATCGTTGTTACCAAGGATGTGGTGTTCAACGAGGAAAGGTTTTTCAAAGACCTCA
Organism: Hirschfeldia incana; assembly: GCA_026261945.1. Lineage (NCBI taxonomy): Eukaryota > Viridiplantae > Streptophyta > Magnoliopsida > Brassicales > Brassicaceae > Hirschfeldia > Hirschfeldia incana. The sequence continues at coordinate 2,832,074 of JABCMI010000040.1, read as the reverse complement.
AGAAAGAAGAAGAACAGGAAGTACATCTTAAGACGTCAGGAGGTAAAGTCACTCAGAAGAAGGTCACGTTCAGTAGCAGACTAGAAGAATTTGAGGGAGAGAACTCAGATTCAGGTGAAGTCAGTGAGGAGAACTCAGATTCAGGTGGAGTCAGTGAGGAGAGCCCAGATTCAGGTGGAGTGAGCGAGACAACAGAGCCTCAAGCTCAGGAAAAGACAGAGGAAACAGATCCATCAGACTCTGAATCAGAGACAACCGAGGATCAAATTGGTCAAGGGCTAGATAACTACTTACTGGCAAGAGACAGACAGAGAAGAACTATAAAGCCACCCTCGAAATTTGAAGACGCAGACTTCTTGGCTTATGCATTATCCAGTGCAGAAGACCTAGAACTGGAAGAGCCTAGAAGCTATGCAGAAGCAAGGAGAAGTAAAGACTGGAGGCTATGGATAGGAGCATCAGATGAAGAGATGATCTCCCTGAAGAAGAATGAGACTTGGGAGTATGTGGAACGACCAAAAGACCAGAAAGTGATAGGGTGCAAATGGCTGTACAAGCTAAAGCCAGGGATACCCGGAGTCGAACCACCGAGATACAAAGGGAGATTGGTAGCGAAGGGATATGCGCAGATAGAAGGGATAGATTACAATGACGTATTTGCACCAGTCGTGAAACACGTCTCTATACGCATACTTCTCTCAGTAGTCGTAAACTACAACCTAGAGCTAGAACAGCTTGATGTGAAGACAGCCTTTCTACACGGAATCCTAAAGGAGAGGATTTACATGGAGCAACCTGAGGGTTACGTACAGAAAGGAAAAGAGAAGATGGTTTGTCTCCTAAAGAAATCTCTCTACGGACTAAAGCAGTCACCGAGAGAATGGAATCACATGTTCGACACGTTTATGACTAAACAAGACTATAGGAGAAGTGAATACGACCCCTGCGTCTACATGAAGGGATCAACCGTAGAAGACATGGTCTATCTTCTAATCTATGTTGATGATATGCTGATAGCAGCTAAAGAAATGAGTAAGATTCAGAGACTTAAGGCACAGCTTAGTACAGAGTTTGAAATGAAGGATCTGGGTCACGCGAGGAAGATACTGGGATTGGACATCCTACGAGACAGAGCGAGTTCATCCTTAGTACTATCACAAGGTGACTACTTAAAGAAGGTACTAAAGACCTTCGGAATGGAGGATTGCAGATCAGTAAGCACACCACTAGGGTCACAGTTCAAGCTAGCGTCACTAACTAAAGACAACCAGGCAGAGCAGTCTAAAGGTATGGAGGACGTACCATACACCAGTGCAGTAGGGAGCCTCATGTATGCAATGGTGGGTTCCAGACCTGACCTTGCATACGCAGTAGGGATGGTGTGTCGCTTCATGAGTAACCCTGGAAAGGATCACTGGTTAGCGGTCAAATGGATAATGAGATATTTGACGGGAGCTCTGGAGTTGGGTTTAACCTTTACGAAGGAAGAGAAGTTTGAAGTCAAGGGGTACTGTGATTCCGACTACGCCGCAGACTTGGACAAGCGGAGGTCTATTGCAGGTTACATCTTCACCGTGGGAGGAAACACAGTGAGCTGGAGATCATCGTTACTCAAGGTCATAGCTTTGTCGACGACGGAGGCGGAGTATATGTCCTTATCTGAAGCAATAAAGGAAGGCATATGGTTAAAAGGAATCTGTGAAGAATTGAAGTTGAGCACAGGATCCATTGAAGTTCACTGTGACTCTCAGAGTGCTATCTATCTGTCTAAGAATTTCGTTTACAGAGAGAGGACTAAGCACATGGCGGTGAAGTATAACTTCATACGAGAGATCATAGCAGATGGGGTAGCTAAAGTGCTAAAGATACATACGTCTATAAACCCAGCAGACATGTTGACTAAAACGTTACCTGTGGAGAAGTTCAGCGGGTGTCTCACTCGTCTGAAGGTTCTCAAAGAAGCTTGAGTGTTACAGAGTTAGCCAGTCGGCTTTGGAACTGAGAAGTCGACGAAGTGGCAGAGGTTGGTCTCGGAAGCCAGAGAGACGCAAGGAAGTCAGAATAATCAGAAGAGAAGAAGTCTAGGTCGAAGTGAGGACAAACGACTCTAGTACCAGGATCGGGAAGTGCACCGGAAGGCAAGGAGATTGTCAGAGGTGATCGGAGCAGTGTCGTTCCGGTGAAGAGGGTTACGACGGTCGCCGGAGTCACACACCAAGGTGGAGATTGTGAGAAACTGGTGAGTGATCCAGCTCAACATTTCAGAAGTGGGCTCAAGCCCAGCTGAAAACCCAGGCGAGAAGTGGACAGAAGACAATGGGCCTTTGGTGACTTGAGATTAGGCCCAAGAAAAGAACCCTCTAATGGGAATAGAGGATAAGGTTGTTACGTAACAACCTTCATCGTCTTCATCCTTATCTCTTTTCTTCTCTGCAACAAAAAGGAACAATCAGTAGTTAGCAGAGAGAATTAGAGCTTCTGTAAACACTGAGAAATAGTGAATTACCAGGTCCCGATCCTGAAGGAGATGTACCTCGTCCATTGACAGGGAACTCTAAAACTTGCTTGTGTCATACGCTTTCGTTCGTTCTTTACTCTTTCATTGTTCTCGTACACGAAGATACCGGAGTCGCGATCTGTTCATCATCGAGTACCTGAGACGTAACAACAGCAACAAGGAGTAGGAAGATCGAATCAATACGAGACTAAGCAGAGGCGAATCTTCAACATCACGACTTAGAGACACTTCTAACTTTGGGGGGGGGGTCTATTGTTAGAGCCCAGTTTCACTCAACTCCAAACCCGATCTGATTTCTTGTATCGAGAGTAATAAAGCCCCCGTGAAGAAAACATAGGCCAACGAAGGTTAAAACCCACCCGGGTTCAAGAAGTCAAACATGCCGAGCTTGGGAATAATCAACCAAAACGTAAAAGACAACAATGGTATTAACAACCATCATTAAGGCACCCGCCGGAGATGACATCACTATTATGATTTGCCAATGATACTTATAAAAGGAGAAGGAAAACCAAATTGAAAGGGATTTTTTTCAATATCAAAACTATACTTTGATTAGCATTCAAAATTTGTTGTTGTCTTGCACCCCATGTTTTCATCTTGATATTATCAATAAAACATCCATTTTTTCATAGTTGATTGTAGCTTAAGCTTACTTCTCAATAAGTTACTACATTCACAAACACTATTTGTGAATAAAATGTAGAATTTATTATTCTCCTTCTTCTTCCTCGAACGACATCGAACAAGACATGCATGCGTATATTTGACAATTGTTGTGGACCTCAACAGTTTAGATGAGACCATAACTTTGTGTATTGTTATACTCCCTTGTTTTATTTAATTGATTGTTTAAGCATTTCAAAAATATTTTTTAAAAAATAAAAAATATCTTTAAAAGTAATAAAAACTCAATGAGAAATTTTATTTTGATTGTGAGATTGCTAAAATGTAAATAAATTAAGTTTATACCATTTTCATTTCAATTTTAGATGAAATTAACAATGTATTCAGAAATTATATTTTTGTTAATTTATGCAATTGTAAAAAAAATAAAAGGGAAAACACACATATCAATATTTGTTATTTATGTTTAAATCCAGTAACATAATACACCTTTATACGTGAGAAACACCAGCAAAAATTTATTAAAATTATTTTTTTGACAAAATGTTGTATTATTATAAATATTATTTGAGTTTTAGTGTAATCAAGGAGGGCAACGATGTGTACATTCGCAGTCCATTTGTAGTCTGTCTCCACGAATACACCTACCACTTGCTTCTTTATTAAATTTTTTTTGACAGCGGGCTGTGCAGATGGGTTCTCTACACATTCTCGTTGTCGTTGGATAAGATGTATGACATGGGTAACTCCCTTTCTTAGCAATCACTGTTTCTCCTGTTATTATAACAATCAAAACATAACCTTAGTTTTCATATTTAAAACAGAAAATGACTTTTGTAAAACATATGTTTAGCGAGCTTTTTTTTTGCATATGTATAAGAAAAAAAGAACTAAAGATCTAAACATATTCTTCCTATATCATTGATTATTCTTGAAGAATAATTAAACTCAATATTATATGATTAGACATTCAAGTTATATACATATATAAATTAATACATCATCACATAAATTTTTTTTTTAATGATTATCTATATATATAAAGGAGTGTTTCTCTCCCTCCTGCTGTGCCACGTGGAAATTAGGTCTCTCATCGCTCGCCACGCAAAGTAATCCGTCGACTCGACTCGGACTTCAATTGATAATGGGCTCTTTTGGTATCATTTACGGGCTTTTAGCTCTTCTATTATACATAAACACTAAAGGCCCATGGAATTACATCTGCCAACCCTGCGTTTCCTCCCTTCTCTCGACCTAGCCGTCTGGACTTTCCGACTTCACCATTGGAATGAAACGGAGGTGATCTTTATGTGAGGCGGTGTGTAATCTCCTGTATAAATATGTGAGTCTTTCATGCATCTACCTCACACTCTCAGATTCTTTCTCTCTCAGAATTTCTTAGAATCGTGTTGATATGGCTCTCACCAGGGTTTTCTTTTCCGATTTGAAGTCCGGCAAGAGCTCCGGCGCCGTCGAGGCTCGGCTTCTGCGTTACTGGGAGGCGAGGAATGTGAAGCGCGGTGGTGAACTCATGTGGATGAACATGCTTCTTATCGACGTTAATGTGAGATTATCTTTTATGTTTTCTGATCTCATATTCTCATTTTCCGATCCATCCATGATTGAATATGTAACAAAACTACAAGTTCCGGAGTATCCACTATTGCAGGTGGAGAAGGAGATATAGGAATAATTTATTGCAACATATATAGGAAAACTGAAGAGAACCATTATAAGATTTACAAAATTCTCTGTAAAATAATAAACGATATAGTCAACGTAAATTCTTATATTTATAATAATCTTATTCACAATATACTCTTTATATTGAACTCATCCTCTCTTCATATAGCTTTTACCGTACTTATTAATCCGTGATGTGGCTAACTCAAAGGGTGTTTCTCTCTTATTTGCAGACCGGCAGGTGTCTTTCCGTCGTCGAATTTAGGTTGCTTTTTCCGGGAGACCAGAAATGTCAGCCGTAGGGTTGAGCTTCTCATGGTGGATTAAAATGTAAGTTAGTTCTTCCGATCTTGATAATTGTGTATTCAAATAATTCCCGGTGACAATGGTCGGTTTGAGAAATCCCGGGAAAGTTCCATTGCCACCGTAAATATATATCTGATCTTATTGTTTTCTGTCGATTTGTTCTTATGTCTCGATTGCTAATTGAAATCCAAAGCATCACACTTTGTCCTCTCGATCTGCTGTTCTGTGTTCTCTTGAGCTGATCTGATTCTCTTTTGTTTATTTAGACCAATTGAAGTCGGGTTCTTCAGATTGTAAAATCAGGAACCAGTGAGAGTGAGAAGCTATATACCAGCGCCTAAAGCATATGTTACGCCTCTCTCTTGGCCCAAGAGTATTAGATTATGTGCCTTATGCTAATGCTCCGTAAAAGGCTATTCACAAATGGATTTAGTATGAGAGGGACGTTTTTAGGTTCCTTAGTGGTGGAACTCATTTCCCTTAAGGTGGGGCGACTGCTTTGGACACTGGTTTTGAGGTAACTGTCTTATGTTTGCTTCTGTTTATATACTTTGAGTCTCATATTCTTCCTTAGTTACGTTGTGGGATTATATGTTTGTACTTATTTCAGTTTCACCACTCCGGAATTACCTGCTGAGAAGATGTATTTGGCTTTTAAAGTAGTCCCATTACGATAATGAAGAACGGAGGGGACATCCTAACGACTGACCTATTATAGGTTGATACTAAACTAATTTGCTTTTTGAATATAACTAATAGGTCTGAGGTAACTAATATTACTCGCCAAATATTGTCTATAACGTGTAGGATATGGATAAAGTGAAGACAAGAGACGAGCTTTAAGCTGAAGAAATATATTACAAGCGTTGAAGAATGTCAAACTGTGGCAAGAAGTTGACACTAACGGCTTGACATGTACATGGTATTTCTTTCCTTGTGCCTAGATGGTCATAATTCTTAGTGTTGTGAATGTTTCTCATCTATTTTTTAAAAAAGAACTGTAGAATATTTTGGCCCTACCATATCCTGTTAGGTATTTTGCAGATTTTGTGAGACAATTTGAATGTCCCTAATTCATATTTTGGCTCTACCATGTCACTTTTTGTCTTTTCTTCATATCCAGATTTTCTCAGGTCGCCACTTCCACTTTCACCAGGAAGCTCTTACCAGCAACAGCTTCGTTAAAGTATTCTGAGATGAATTCATTTTTTTCCTTATTTTTAGTTGGATTCACATATAAAAGAATACAAGAAATACAATGTTGTTTTGTTAATCATTAGTAAAAGCGCTTTCAAAGTTATTTTAACATTTGAACCATATATAGATTAACAATACATCAAATGCTCCATGAATAATTTTTATAGCTAACAATACATCAAATAGTTACGGTTTCCTATTACATTTTTAGGTTTAGCCTATATTTTAGTGATAAAAAAGAAAACAAATGCGGAATTCATTATTCGTAGAAGTGTACTTGAAGGACCATAAAAACAAACAAACATATTTTTTTCCGAATATAACAATACATAAATATTTAACCTAAAATATGATTTATAAATATTAAAGCGTGATAACTAATATTATATTTTAATGTTGCTTTCTTATTTTTAAGAAAGAAAATTATTAAATTAGATTTTATGAATTTTAAAATATAAAATTTAAGAAAAATGTATTAAAAGCTATTCAATTCAAAAAAGCAAATATTGATAACAAAGAGAAATATTTATATTATATTTTTTAAGGTGAAAATTATTTTAGTTGTTGACCTTCATCAATGATGATATATAAATTAAATAGTCAGGTTTAGAGATGGATCGAAAACATCAAAATTACTGAAGCTCATGTAACATATAAACCGCTCTACCAAAACTCTAATGATGTAAATGATCGAGCCACAAAAATTCAATTAGTATAGTCTTTCCAGTATTCTATATTTGTTATTAAAAATAAAATTCAACAACTAAATTCAAAACCTAAATACTTAGTTAGTTTTATATGGTATATGTTTTTGTAAACATTTGTATAATGTTATAAATATTTAAACGTCAATCATAAATTGAATTTAGCATTTTATAAATTTCAATGTGGAGTCACCCCGATGAGCAAGAAAACATATCTAATTAAGATATCAGAGTTATTTAGACTTACAAAAAAAAACAAATACAAAACTAAACTACCATTTAGATTTTAAGTTAATAAAAGTAAGGTTACAAAAAACTTAATAAAAATATATTAAATATTTATTCTACTATTTAAATTAATTTTGAAATAAATTTTTAGTTAATAAAAATAAGTTTACACAAAAAAATGAATAAAAATATATTAAATATTTATTCCAACTATTTTAATTAATTTTGAAATAACATCCCGTCCGTAGGGCGGGCCGGTCCTAGTATAAGATATTAATAAGTTGTAAATGCAAAATACAAACCGAGCAGAAGAATTGTGATCATAACAAAACCAATAAGCGAAAGTTTAAACGCATTTTTCATCGTCGATAATGAAATGTTGATGTTTTAAAAATTAGAAAGGCCAAGAAGTACATTTATAGTTGAATCAAAAATTGAAACATTTCTAATTTAAACTATGTATCTTTTCAAATTCCGATATAAAAGGATCTAGTTTGATCAAAAAAACACTATTTTTAGTTTTTTATTTATTAAATACTCGAGAGGATTTGAAAATTTGATTTTACGGTACATAGAATAGATGTACTTATAGACTGAAGAACGTCGGTGTTGAAGAGTTTTAGTTTGGGGGGGGGGGGGTGAAGAGACATGTCTGTTCATAAGGTGATTATATGTTGTGATGAACTATATGTTTTAAACAATTCTATTTTTCCAACAAATTTTATAAATGGTTATTCTTATTAACATTATAAATGTTCAAAATTTTATTTTAATAGTCAAATCTTTTCAATTTAAAGATTATTCTCTTGTTTTAATGATATTTATATGAATAGTTACAACTTTTCAATATACATAGTCACATTCTATCAATTTACAGTTATTTTAAAAAGATACTTATATGAATAGTAACAACTTTTAGATTAATATATTTTTCAAAGAAATAAACACATAACCTTTCAACTTACCTGAAATTTACAACCTTTAGAATCAATTAGGTTTGCTATTATTAGTAGATAAAAAATATTAAGTAAATGATATTATAGCCAAAATTCTCTGTCTAATAAAGATGACGTCCGTGATTATACCACCCTAAATTGTCATTATGAAATTTAAGTTTTCTATCTATACTATTATTTATGAAGTGATTTGGCTTATGTGTCAATTTCTCCATGATTTTAGCTAATTTTGATTATTTGTCATATTATTATTAGTTTTTAGGTTAAATCATTTGTTTTATTATTTGTTCTAGCTAAATCTCTAATTTATTAATTTAAAAATACACTTAATAAATCTTATATATATTAAAACGAATTTTATTTTAATAACATTAAATTTATATGATATATTAAAATTTGATTGTTTTTCTTTATTTTTATATATTTATTAGTTTTAGTCTTTTAGATAGGTTCTTGATTTATAATTAGTTTCTAACTGATTTACTATTTTTTTAATTTAAAAAATACCCTTAGTCAATCTTATATATATTGAAAACAAATTTTGCCTTAATAATATTAAATTTATAACTTATATTAAAATTTAATAAGTTTTTTATTTATTCATATTTTAATTAGGTTTTAGACTTTTAGCTAGGTTATCGATTTATTATTAGTTTTTAATTGATTCACTAATTTGTTAATATATACAATACTTTCAATGAATTTTATATATAATTAAAACGAATTTGTTTTTATCACATAAAATTATATGTTATATTAAATATTAAATAATTGATTCTAAAATAATATAATTAAATTATCAATTTTTTTAAATAAGAAAATTCTTATATATATTGTGTTGCTATCTGAAACAATATTTTATTATCATAAAGCTGAAAATTAAGATACAAAAAGTAAATATTAGTCAAAAAACATGTATATACAGATATTTTATAAATTATTTCTAAGATATGAGTTTTTTAAACAATTATCACAATGATAAATATATATTTTTGATAAAAAAATATTTGACATATATAATACTTTGATTTACCTATTGAAAATATAAATAATAACCTGGTTTTTAAATTAATAAAATATACATTAATAAGAAGATTATGTCTACATGTGCAGGTAAAACACATTTCTAACTAAAATAGATCGAAATGTCATCTATATTTTCCGAATATTAAATTACTTTGTATCTTGAAAATCATAAAATATTATCACAACAATATACTAAAATCAAAATACTAAATGTCATACAAATAATCTATAAAAGAAAAAGGAAGCTTAGTAAAAATACTAAAATATAAAGAAACATAAAACAAAGATAAAATATTGAATAATATAAAAATAATATAAGTATAATCTAAACGAATAAAAAAGAATGTTTAAGTTATTATTATTTTTTTTGTCTCACAGTTTCTAAAATCTAAATTTTTAATAGTATAAGCTTATTAGTTATTGTTATTTTTTTGATGTTTTGTAAGCTATGATTGTTTCTAATGCCTTCATTCGGTGGTGAGATTCTTTTAATCTACAACTACAATAAGTGTTTGATTTCAAATTCAAGTTTTCTAATCAAAAATTGGTTGTTAGTAGTGATAAATTTTGTATCCAAAATATACACTCATAAATGTAAAGGTGAAACAAAAGAGTAGAATTTAGTACATCATGGTTAATACAAATACTGAAATTAAATAATTTACTTCAAATTTATAATAATGTACATTTAAACTAAAAATAACACTAAATTAAATTAATCCGCACAAGGTGAAGATAATCATCTAGTTAGTTTAAATAGTGTTAGTGTATTCTTTACATTATGTGCTGAAGATCTTTTGTAATTTTTTTTCTATTAGTTTAAATAATTGATTTTTTTAATCAAAAATTAAATCTATTAGAGTGGAAAACATTAATATTTTTTTAGTCAAACCAGTCGATTACGAGTCTTTCTTCGCAAATCTTCTTTAGATTACCAAAAAAATGAGTTGCTATGCAGGTTGATTAATACGTGTTTATCTTTGTATATAAATTGTGATAATATTATAATCGAGAAATAAACGGACATACAATTGTAGATATTGAAATACAGAAGAGAACACATACAAAAGCAACATATGTAATACATATGCTCATATAAACCAAAACGAAGTAAACGCAACACAATAGCCTCAGCAAACAAAACTCCCTCTACTCAAACACTTAGAACAAATGAAGAAGCATCGTAGTTACCATGAATCCGAATCCCAAAACAAAGCTCTTACCCGAGGAGGAGGAGTCAACCGGAGGAGCTCCTGCGCCGGAAAGATCAGCCGTTGTACCGGTAGCACTAGAAGGGAAGCTCCCTACGGTTTTGGTGGTGGTGCTGCTTGAGGTAGCTGCAGGTGAACCTGGGAACAACGGCAGAGAAATCCCAGCTGCAGCTGCCGGAGAAAGAGCTGGTGGCTGTGCTGGTAAAAGAGGCAGAGAGGAGGAAGGAAGCGGAGTTGAAGAAGAAGGAGCGATGGGATTAAGAGGCAAAAGAGGTTGTACCGGTAGAACAGAAGAAGGTGAAGGCGCGTTTAGAGATGGGACAGAGTTTTGAAGCGGTGCGGTTGGTGCTGCGTTTGCTGTTGGAAGAACGTTTACCTCGAGTTTCATCCCTTGGGTGCAATGTCCAGGCATTCCACAAATGAAGTACCTAAACAAAATTGATCAAGAATTAGAAATATTGTTTAGTACATATATCATGCCTTTTAACATGTTACCTTTTCCCAGGAGTAGTGAGAGGAACAATGGAGTTTCCATTAGCAAACGTTATAAGCGGTTTAACCGCTTGGCAGCTATCGAATTCGGGTTTTGTGACTTCAACGACGTCGTGGAATGCAGAAGGGTAAGCAAAAACTGTTCGGAGCACACAAAAAAAACAGAGTTTACTTTATAGTCTTTTTTTCCTGTTGAATCTTGATACAAAGTTTAACATTAGAGATATGTGGTTAAATTACCAAGATTGTCTCCGACAGAAAATGTTTGTCCTGCAGCCCACGTCCCAAGATTAGCTCCAACAGTCCAACCACTAGGACCACCAATGGTATGGTCTGTAGCTACCGCTAAACCGATGAGGGTAGTGACGAGAACCGAGATTATGATCACCATTCCTCTGCATGCCATTTTTATCTGGTTGGGAAATCAATAAGAGAATTGAAAGATAGATCAAAGAGATGATTATGATGTTTGGTGCTTCATATTTGGTGTCAAATGCGTGTATATATAGTAGTTTAAGAAGAATAAATGATTGAAAAGAATCTTTTGTGAGTAGTGTTGGTAAATAATGCTGAGAGTTAGTATTTATGTTGGAACAAGTAAAGAACTAATAATGTTGTTTTACCTAATCCATTAATACCAGATAACGTTCTTGGTGCTACACTTGTCCAGAGAAACAAGTTTAGTTGCACCTAAAGCAAGTCCCTTTACTTCTTTAAAGGTTATAAGAAACTGGCAACGTTTATATATTATTCAAGGAGTCTGGTCTAGCTATGAAAGTTAGACAACTCTCTGAATACAAAGATCCAGTCTCTCTTTACGTAATGGAAGTTACAAGTTATAAGTAGAAGTAAAAGGGTACTTTGTATGTGCTTGTTTTTCAAAACTTATTCCAAAATCTATAGTCAAGAAAGGTGTGAGTTGTGCTCGTAGAAAAATGTATATTTATTTATAACATCAATGTGCACTGGAGACTTCATTAGTTCCTTTTCTTTCGATATAAAAATACTATGGTTTGTGAATTTTACGTAAGAGTTTAAGATATATATTATGAAAACTTTCCTTTAAAATCCAGTATGAAAAATTCAGAAGAATAAAGATTAAGTTCAACATTTATCTTTTTAAAAAAAAAAAAAGATTTCAACACCAAAACTTATATCGTTATCAAGAAACACCAAAATGTCTTGGTCCAGGATAAAGAAGATGCAGCTATCTTTATTAATCATTTTTTGTAAGTATACAACCTACAAATGACTCGATTGAAAGTAATTACCACAGTGTCTCAGGATTATATATCCAAGGTGGTTATTTCGGTTAGTTCATGGGTCAACAAAAGCTATCTTATTCCGCAAGAAACATATATAAACCCTCACTTGAAGCCACATCGTCTTTCACAGTTGCAAAAGAGAAGAAACAGAGTGTGTTTATCGTTTCGGAAAGTCTCGTGAATATTTAAGATTAAGAGCTTAGTCTCTCTCTCTCTCTCTGGTACCTTTCTGCAGAAGAGAAGAAACAGAGTAGGTTTCTCGTGAACGTCTAGGATCAAGATCCGTTATTCAATCTTCCCTCTCCCTCTTCGGTAACTTTCTCCAGATTCTTTATTAAATCTTGTTCCGTAACGTTAAGAATTGGATAGAGAATCTCTCTTCTAGTCTCTCGAGTAAACTCTTCCTCGCTGTTACTGTAAAACAGAGTCAAGACTCTGTTTCAAGAACTGCTACTTTCATGTCTTCATAGTTGTTGCATTATCGTTCACGAAACTGAGAGATAGATTTAACAGATTCTTGGGATGGAAGCAAACGTAGATTATGATGATGCGGATGAATTTTTCCAGAACTTGTTCGAACAGTTAGAGGTGATAATCTTATTAACATGCCATAAATCATCTATCTAATTACCCTCTCGAGTTTTCCTTAACGATTCACCATCACAATCATTGGATAGGGTCTATCTTTATCAGAAGATGCAGTTGCAGAAACAACGGATCCATGGAACATCGACGCTCTTCTCGAACCTTTACCATCTCAATTCCAGGTACTCTTTTTCTTTGATCTGTTTTTCTTTGTTCTTTTCGTCAATACAAAGTTGTCAATGATCATATTTTTTGTAGAAACAAGCACCACCACCATCATTTGATGTAGCAGAAGTTTTAGAGAATCTTGATCAACTCATTGGACCAGATACAGTTTACACAGAAGATCAGTCTGTACAGTTCAGATCCAACAAGCGTATCATTGCTGTTGATCCAACTCGACGTTTGTTCAGCTCAAATCTAAAGCAATGCTACAGCGCTGAGACAAGTACAAGTACCAATCCAACTATTCAAACTGGACGTTCTACATCTCAGGTAATATATAATCTCTTCTGAGTTCTGATGTAATCTGCCACTCATGATGTTAATGGACACTGATACAGTTCCAGGACAAGCAGGGCTTATTCACAGTGCCAGCAGAGTCTATCCAGTTCAAGACTATTGGATCTTCAAGTGATATTTCTACTGCTGATCCTAGTCAACAACAACCGAGGAAAAGACAAAGACGGTGACCAATCTGGCTATGATCCAGCTGAAAACTACGAGGATTCTAGATCTTTCTTACGACTCAAATCATCTCTCTCTCTCTAATCATCTAAAAAATTATGTTAAGTCGTTATAATTTTAGAACAAGACTATTTGCCTTTTAACTTTGGGTGTGGAGTGTGTTTAGGATTGATGATGGCTACCATTTTCACATGTAATATTATTTATAGCTTTGTTAGACAATGTGTCTTGTATGGTAGTCTTAAACTTTATAAGACTCTGTAGCACTTAGGAATTTACATTCAGCTATATTACGAATTGAAACACTTATGCTGCTATTGCCATTCTTTTTTGTAGTGCATGTAGGTTATTATTTGTTAGATGATACTAGTATCACATACAGAGAGTTAAATTTTATGAAACTTAAATAAATATATAAGAACAATAGTTAACCGCTTTGGCAAACATGCGCCGCCTGTCTATTGCTTGAGTGCTTACTAGTGTTCTATATGGTAAATGTAACTTAATGGAACTTGCTCGGATTTTGATAGATTTTCTGAAGAGCAAGCTCTGAAATTAATGTAATTCAGGTGCTGTGGCTGTTCTTAAGGAGTTTCAGGATATTGATATTGCTATTGCTTACGGTGTCACAATAAAAGACTGTCCATGTCAAACTAAACTCTCTAGGAGCTTAAATAAATTGTCTTGTATTCTTTCTGAGGTAAGACCTTGATATCAAAGAGTCTGCTGAGTTTGAGTTGGATGCCCCTGCTCAGCTATTTTTGTCTTGTCTTGCAGAGCCATATAATCAGAACAATGCTTTTTGTATGTTACATGCGTTTACTTTTTGCATTATTTAGATATTTGCTATCCAAATTTATTTCAGTTTTGCAGCTGAATGCTACAGACAAGATTGTGTTATGATTTTTTACTCTGTTCACTTGCGTCAAAATAGTAAAAATTGGAATTTCACACCTGAGAGAGAATAAGCTATTAGCCTATCTATGAATACCTCTACGTTCAATTCAGCCATATCCTCTCTTTCATTTTGACGTTACTCTGAACACTGAAGATGTAATTTATATTATTAAAACTGAAGTACCTTTTGGTATTGTTTGGAAACAAGGATAGTAGAATAAAAATTGTTAGGTAACTTAAATAGTAGTATTTTTGTACTTTCTATTTGCACATTTAGTTATTGCATTTACAGTAAATTAAGTATTTACTTTTTATATATTTTTTTATTTACATATTCAGCCACTGCATTTATAATCAATTTAAATTAATTGGTTACATTTCCAAAGTTTATCTAATCAAATCGATATTCATATATTGATCATTATTAAATATTAATATTATACGATTATTAACTAAATCGCATGAATTAAAAAGATATAATATTTTAATGAAATTAACTAAATCGTAAAATTACAAAACATATGTATTTTTTATTAAATCAACGGTTTAAAATTTTATATTGAACATAAATTAAATAAAATATCCGCACGGGAGTGCGGGTTAAGATCTAGTTTGACTTAATACATAAAATAAAATGAGCATTAAATTTTATTTGACTGATAAGTGATAAGAGAAAGAACGTTATTGTTTTTTAATAAGGTAGGATGACTAAGATAAACTAAGAATAATATATAAAATAAAATCTTCTCCAAAAAAGAAAAATTGACTGGCATATTCAGTTAAGGGAAGTTCAGGATTTGCATGCATACCAAGTTCATGTATACAGATCATATAACTGTTTCTATTTGTTTGACTAAATTTTTATTAGTGCTTTTTTCCGAAAGTATTTTATTTTAATACTTTCTCTGTTTTTGAATAATTGTCACTCTGACACTTTTTACACAGATTAAAAAAGTTGTTAAAATATATGCAAATTGTTATTAATTATACTTTTTTGACCAATAATATTTTAAATAAATAAAATTATTTATAAAATCAATGCAGTTTGCAATTAATTTTCAGCTGAAAGTAAGTATAATTTGCATTGGAATTGTAAAGTACCACTCTTTGTTGAACAAGAAAAAACAGTTAGAATGTCACTTATTTGAAAACAGAAGGAGTAATTAATAAAATATTTCAAAATATATATAATTATGATAGTCAATCAAATAAAATGATAGAGTCTCTGCTCACTAAAGAGTAAAGAAAGTTCAAAACGAGCAACATAATCTATGATATTTAAATTGTCAAAGAAGAAAGAAACTTTGGATTTAGACTTTAGGCAAGAATCTAAATATGTTTCTCATTTGTTACTTTTTCGTAATTAAATTAAATTTTTTTTAGACAAAACAATTTTTTTTTTAATGCAAACTCTGTGTTCTGCCATTGTTATAGTTTTAGCTTAGCTCGAAACGTGTCCCACTCTCCCCGATCATCAATGGAACCGACGGTAACACCACCGGAGCCCGAGGCTCGATCCGGAGCCATCACTTTAAGCGACGATAACATAGTGAATGTGGAGAAAGCAGAGGAGGAGGCGGAGGAGGAAGAACATAGCGATTCCGGTTCACCGATAACCGGCGTCGATTTGATCTTCGTCGCTGGTGACGATGATGATATCTACATTGAAGCGGATGGCGTTATGGAGAGGACGAAACTGGAGCTTCCTGAGGAATACGCGAAAACCGTTATGGTCCTAACGTGCGATTCCAAAGCGGAAGGTGGATCTTGCCATGTGTATTTGATCGGCACTGCTCATGTTTCAGAGGTTATCTTCTTTTTTTTTATAAAGAAAAAATGGAAAAACTTTGTGACTCCCATTGCATGAAGACTCGACCTTTACGTCAGAAACATTTGATTCGATGGTTGTTTCAATCTTCGGTTTTTGTAGGAATCATGTCGGGAAGTTGAAGCTATAGTTAGCTACATGAAACCAGAGGTTGGTTTCTTCATCATTACAGTGAACTCTTTTGTTTATGTCTTTCTCTCTCTAAAGCACGTGGCTGATGATATGTTGCAGGTCGTTTTCGTGGAGTTGTGTGCAAGCCGACTGTCTATTCTCACTCCTCAGGCTGTGAAGGTTTTGCTCTGTTTCAACCTTACATATGTTCTAGCTCTTCGTCTTTTATCAAGATGTGGTTTCTTTTGATTTTTCAGGTGCCGACCGTGTGGGAAATGATAGACTTGTGGAAGAAGAAACACAACCCATTCGGAATAGCCTACGGATGGTTTCTTGCAAAGGCATGCTACCACTCTGTTTTAGATCTTCTTTGATGATATATAGCCTTAGATTTTCTTACAATTTCATTTAGTTTTTTTTTCTTCCTTATGTTTAGATCGCAAGCAAGCTTGATGTTTTGCCTGGTGCTGAGTTTCGTGTGGCATATGAAGAAGCAGTCAAATATGGTGGCCAGGTTATTCTAGGTGATCGTCCAGTGCAGGTGACTTTTGGTGGTTCAAAGAATAAGTGTTTATAGTTTTAAACTTTTGCTCTTAAAGTAATCTTATGCATTGGTGTTTGTTGGAAGCAGATCACGTTAAAGAGAACATGGGCTAAAATGCCTATATGGCATAAAGTAAAGTTTTTGTACGGCTTAGTGTTTCAAGCTGTCTTTTTACCGAGCCCTGAGGAACTTGACAAGATGGTAAAACAAGTCTTTTGCTTCCTTTTTTTATTTTAAAGGTTATGTGATTCAGTCAAGTGTTAATTGTTTAGTATGACATTTAGCTGAAAGCTATGAACGATGTGGATATGCTGACATTGGTGATCCAGCAAATGAGCAAGGAATTTCCATCTCTCATGGATACTCTTGTGCATGAGCGAGATAAGTTAGTATTGCATTCCTCTCTCTATATATAAAGTTTTCCAAAACTTGTGTTATATTTTTGCAAAATGTTGCATTAGGTACATGGCATGTATGTTGTCAAGAGTTGCAAGTGAGCATGGTTCGGTGGTGGCAGTTGTTGGTAGAGGGCATCTTCAAGGGATCAAAAAGAACTGGGACCAGCCTATAAATGTTAGTCACAATCTTTTCAATCTTCAAATCATTACTAACAGAACTAAGGTAATCATTATTGTGCTAATGGTCTTGCAGATGAAGGATCTATTGGAGATACCGGCGAATAAATCAGTTTTTACTGTAAAGAATGTTCTGAAATCTCTGGCCATTTTAGTCGCCGGGGTAGCCATAGTTTCCCGCATTTATCTCGCAAGCAGAAGTTAGACAATCTCAAGGCAGGGGGAGTTTCTCATGAGGACAATAAAAATTAGTCCTAATAACAAATGATTTACATTGATCTTCAGCAACTGTTATAATCTTTGCTGTCATGATTATTTACTTATCTTTGGTTTATTGGTTGAATAATTTTACAGCAGATTATACAAAATCAAAAATCTTTCCCTTCCCAGGTCTGAGCTACAGAGACATCTCAGATTTATTTTCCTTAAAATGATTTTAGTCTCAGCATGTCTCAAATTAACCTTAAGTTAATATATATATATATATATATATATATATATAAAATATGTGCTAAGTACATGCATGAACTGTAAACCGCATCCATATAAGATTAAGTATCACAAACCACATGAACTATATGGTTCAAAATGTTTTTTGTAACTTAGGCTTTCAATTTATGGTTGACAATGTTATGCGATTAACATCATAATGCTCATATTAGTATAGCACTTAAGTTAACACATGTTCATATGTTTGCTAACTATATTAGGGTACCATACATTAGTCCTTTTTATGTGTTGTCATATGATGGCTTTTAGCTTATAGATGACAATCATTTTTCATTTATATTAGTTTTCTTTTTTCATTTTTTTCTTTCATCCGTTATTCCACTGACTACCTAACAGAATATCATGCCAAATTCAATAGAATATCACGTATAGACACATAGTGTTATAACAGACACACACACACACACAATGACACACACAACACCCAACTACACATCAAGTTATCATCATGAATTTCTTATTTCCCTCAAGTCCTTTTTACAAGCATTTCAGCAACTTGCAGTCTTCGCTCTATATATATGGCTCTAATTAAATCACGCATTTGCGAAATCACGATTTTTTTTTGTTTCCCATTAACATACCAAAACATAAACGCCTTTTTTATTTGTAAATATGATAGTGACAATAGTCTCATACAGCCAAGAATTCACCATGGAAATCAGCGAACAAGAACCTGTGTTGGACATCAAAAAACGTTTAGAACAGTTTCTTCAGATCCCAACATCATCTATAACACTCTTTGTCTCTTGCTGGGAACTCCTCGACGGTCTCGACATCGATGATTACCCAATCATCTCACACGGCACCAGAATCGACCTCACCGTTACTCCCCTTTTCACCGCCCCTTCTTTTACTAACCCCGCGGTTAAAAAAATCCACATCACCGTCAAGTTCCCCTCGAAACAGTTCGCCATCGAAGTAGACAAAACCGAAACGGTAACTCTAACGTTTTACCTAGCTCACATCTTGTTACAGTTTCTTGATGCACAAGTTAAAGTTTTTTCTAGGTCAGTAGCTTGAAGGATAAGATTCACATTGTGGAGAATACACCCATAAAGCGAATGCAGTTATACTTCTCTGGAGTCGAGCTGGCTGACGATTTTCGAAACCTAAACGAATATGGAATCGGAGAATTCTCAGAGATTGTCGTGTTTCTCAAGTCAATCAACCGAGCCAAAGACGTTGCTCCGGTGAGGAAATTATGTTTCTTGGTGCAGACGTCATCGAGTTTATTCAACGGTGCAAGGATCCCTGTGGAGATCAACGATTCTTGTACCATCTTGGAGATGAGAGAAGGGTTACAAGCTAACAAGACGTTGCCAAGAGACGAGTATATATTCGTACACAAGCAACGGATTATGCGAGAGAATTGTAGTCTTCGTTGGCATGGTGTTGAAAATGGCGACACTCTTTTTGTGTTTAAAGGATCTATTAGTCGTGGAAGTTACTGATAGATTTGCATAATAAAGGTTCATGTTCGAGTTTACTTTTCTATAAATAATTATAAAAAAACATCTCTCAAGAATGACATTATGCATTTTCATATATCGACTCAATAGATACATTTTTATTTTAATTTGAAAACAACAAATTTCATAATATTTTTTTCAAAGCTGTAATTAAAACATAGAATGTAGTTTGGGTAGTGTATGGTAAAACGATTAGGCTTGAAGTCATAGTCAACACAATATTGTCACACTACATTCCAAAGTTAAGGTAGATAATCAAATGCAATAATCGATTAAGATTACCCACTCCACTGTTTCATTTTTCACATTAACAAAGTCGCTGTGATTGATTTTAAAAATGCTAATAAAACAATAAGAAATAAGGCTAGACAATCAAATAAGCTAAACACGATTAGCAAGTATAAAGAACATTGATCATTAGCGCAAACTGTTGATTTGAGCAAACCACAAACCACAAACCACAAACTTTTTTGCAATAAAACCAATTAGCTCAATCTAAGAACGTAAAACTCACAGTCATACAATTATATTAAACTTCGCTTATAAACTTGAAAATAAATGAACATGAATAATAAGTCCATTTCCTTTTTCTTTTTTGGGTTTTAAAGTCCGTTTAGTCTAATATTATTCACTATTATAACATTAATTTCCTTTAGCATGGAAAAGTAAACACCCTTGGGTGAGAGAATGCCTAAGCTTTAATTTGAACTAATTTTTGATCCGCGCTTTGAAAGCGCAGATTTATGTTTGGCAAAAACTTTATATAATCACATTTATATAATTTGTCTTGTATATGCATTTATATATCCTGTTTCATATGTGTATTTTATATTCGGGTTTATATTCGGTTAAAACTATATTATACATATATTTTTAGGTTTTTAATTTTGAATTAGATATTTTAAATGTGAATCAGTATAACAGTTTTATAGTTTGATCGGTGTTTTGAAATCCGACTCGGACATGCGGTTGAACGGGTTACAATATTTTTAATATTCTGATTTTTTAATGATAAGACAAATTTCATTATCATAAGTTGGAAATTTGTTTAATATACTTAAATTTTTCAAAATCGTTTTAAATGATAATAATTGTTGTAAAAATTAATAATTTTAGAATTAGGAAAATTGTTTTATATAATCTGTCTTGTATATGCATTTATATAACCCATCTCATATATGTATTTTATATCCAGGTTTATGTTCGGTTAAAACTATATTGTACATGTATTTTTAGGTTTTTAATTTTGAATTAGATATTTTAAATATAAATCAATATAACAATTTTATAGTTTTGGTGTTTTGAAATCCGACTCAGACCTGCGGTTAAACGGGTTACCGGTTGGGTAACCCGGTATTTTTAATATTGTGATTTTTTTAATGATAAAACAAATTCGGTGATCAGAAGATGAAAATTTGTTTAAAATATACTTATATTTTTCAAAATCGTTTTAAATGATAACAACTATTGTCAAAATTAATAATTTTAGAATTAGGAAACCGGTGGTCAATGACAGTATTAAACATGGAAATAATCAATGCAGTATCAAACATGAAAATAATCGCAGACCAAAAATTGAATTAGGAAACCGGTGGTTAATGACAAACCAAAAAACATTTAAGAAGAAACCGGCGCGGAATGTCTAAAATATCTTTAATGAATATAAATAAAAGGTTTTTCAATAGGGGTAAAAGAATAAAAAAAACCAAAATGTTTATGTTTAATAGTATAGATGGTCGAACTAAAACCAACTATGATCTAGTTTTAGTTGATGATGGAATAAACCAATCATCAACTCATCCCAATATACCAATCTCATAATCCAACAATATTGATTTGTCACACGTGGTGAAGAACAAATCAGAAATTAAAGCATAAGAACAATTAAAAAAACAAAGATAGATTTTAAAAAATGTATAAGCATGATCTAAATTCGGTACGTACGGCGAATTTTAAAAAATGTTAAGAATGATCTAAATTCGAAACCTACTAAACCTAGATTTACTGATTAGTGTTATGAGGTGGCATAGATATCTAACTATCATGTAATGTAACTTGATTTACGTGTTATTGTGGATCGATCCCTCAGAGATTAGTCGGGTCTTTGGACCCGAAAACCTCCAGATCATTAAAGACTTTCAAGAAGACGTTTATAAAAAATAATATACACAAAAATAAAATGAAAAGGACCAATGAAACTAGATAACAAAATTAAACAAAATATATCATTTTAAGAGGAAAAAGAGACAACAAATTTGGATAAAAAAGAATATTATATTTTTTTGTTGTAACTGATTTAGTGTTCTAAAGCAAGAAACGTTTTACCAAGTCGTAAAATAATTGATGAGTCTTTTGACAAATTGTTATCGACGCAGAACACGTACTATACTTATAATTTCTTGTAGTATACTAACATCTCTCAAAACTTAATTGGTTGAATAATTGTAATTTATGATATAGTCTAGCGGATACTGATAATGTAAATCTAGCTAGTGTATATATTAGAGTTTAGTTTGAACCTTTATATTGTGATTTCAGTTATAGTTGGTGACGATAAATGGTTTTAAATACTACTATCGTTTCACACACCTTAGGAATAATTAGTTTTTACATGGTAGGAGTACATGGAATCTGATCAATTCTGTGAGTTATAGAGAAAAACAAGCATAAGTTGTGGAAGCTAAAGTATATATTGCTGCTTTCATTGCCCTTCCATATACTTTTTGTTAAGTAGTGGGAGAGTAACTTCGAGGATGCAGACGAAATACTTTTGCACTTTTTTTTTCTTCTTTGGAAAAGCACTTTGGCCCTTTCGTCAACAGTCCATGTCATGTTAAGTTAAAATATAGGTTCTGGGTCAAACAATGCATTTATATAAGAAACAAATTTTTTTTTGCTAAAAGAAAAAAAAAATATTAAAAAAACTATTCTATTTATTAAAATTTAAGAAGTTGAAAACTGAAACGTAATATGCTTCCTTAACAGAAAAAAACGTAATATGCACATTTGTGTGGATAATACAAATCACACGTTTACATATGCATGTCTAGTCCATGAGTGCATATACAACCAAGGAAATTATAGGCTGTCAATTTTTCTGTAAATGGTGATATTAAGATGCCTTTAACAAAAGAATATTTAAACTGTAGGGCCCATAGAGAAATAACGGTTGATAAACTTTCAGTTAGCGTTAAGAGAACTTTCAGTTACTCTTGGCGAAGCAGAAAGCAACAATTCCGTTTGGAATGAAAGAATACAGAGACTTGTAATTATAAACCAAAATTTCGACTTTAAAACTTATAGAAAAAGCCTTTAGTTTTTTTTAGTCGCTAATCAGTTTGTCATGGATTATTTCTTCATAAACATATGCGATCTTATGATCTTTCTATTCGTAATTGCTAATCAGTTTTATTTATGTCACGACCCATTAAACTAATTATTTTTGTAAAATAAACCTATGATAGATGACTAACTCTGTTGACAGATTAGTGTATCCTCTTATTTGATAAATGACTAACTCTGTTGAATGACTAACTCTGTTGACAGATTAGTGTATCCTCTCTGCTCCTGCATCTCTCTTTTGCCTTTTGTTGTTTGTTGCAGTCTTCTTGACTTGCTTGGTTGTATAACGTACTTATATTTTCGCAGTAGTAATGGTAAATTTTAGATAAAAAAAAAGAACCTTAGCTCCTTGGAAAAAGATAAACTTAAAGATGATAATTTGTACCGCAGCCCACGAGCCAAGCCCATAGAAGATTCATGAGTGGTAGATTTGGTAGAGAAATCAATGTCCACACATTTTGTGGAGCGGGTTTAGTCAGCTTTTTCGGGGACGGTGGTCCACACGGGATAGACCTACCTACCAAGACTCGCTCGAAACCAAATCTGCAGCAAGGGGGACAGGACAAGAAAACCCAATTGCCATCACTATCTATCTTCGGCTTCCTAACCATGACCGCATCCAGTGTCTTTTTTATTCCAAAATAAAATAATTAATGACTATATCATAAATTACTTTACTGGGCTGCAACACTTCTTAACACACACAAACACAAAACAATTTTTTTGCCAACAAAACTATTCAAAACATGCTTACAGAATAAAAGAGAAAGACTATGCTCTTGATTAATTTGTTATTTTGATTTGATATTTTGGTTTTAGTTTATATTTTGAGATTCATTGTTTGTATCTGGTGGGAAGTTGTTCAAAATATTTGGTCTTTGGTTAAATTTACATTTTAGTTTTATGAATATTACTTGAATTGCACACGTGAAATAATGATTACTTGTAAATTAAATCAATTATGAAAACAAACAAAGTAGGATTGAGATAAATGTACAATTCGAAGACTTCACTTCTGTTATAACTTATGAGTAATGACAGCTTGTAACTTGATTCAAACTTAATAATGTATTAATACTCGTCTCTTGTTATTGTAACAATGATTACTTGTAACTTGAACCTGGAATCGGTGGTAAAGCATAATTGTAAACCTGGGATCTTTTTTCTCTCTCCTCTATCCTCTCCTCCCTCGGCGAAACTGAGATCCCATTCATTTTCTCTCCACCGTCGCCTCAGCCGGCGTCGGTCGCCTCCAGATTCGATGACTAAGAAGAAGAAACCTAAAGATAAAAGCCGTGGAGCGTCTTCCTCTGGCTCTTCTGGTTCTCTTTCCTCTGAGCAGTCGTCCTCAGATCTAGCTGCAGATTCATCTTCAGATCTTCAGTTTCTGGGTTTCCCTGCCTCTTCTGTGTCTACAGATAAAGCCGTTGAGCCCCCTGTCGTTTCCTCTGGTGCCATCACAGCCACCATCTCTGACAGTGCTCAGGACAACCCAAGTTCTGATCTTGATGTTGCTGCTCTAGCCATCTTTCCGGTCTCTCCTGCTCCTTCAGTCGAACCTTCTGGTGCCGTCATAGCCACCATCTCCGACATCGAGCCCGCTGATGCCGTCACAGCCATCATCTCCGATTCAGAACCCATTGGTGCCGTCATAGCCACCATCTCAGACCCTAAACCCACTGATGCCGTGAAAGCCACCATCCCTGACTCTGTTCCGGTTAACCCAACCTCTGAGAAAGAAGATGCCGTCATTGCCATCTTAGAAGAAGGGGAGTTTGTACCTCCGGCGGAGACTGCTCTTGCCGTGGAACAGCCATCTTCCCCAGCTACAGCTGCAGCTGCGACTCTACCTATACCTGCAGAAAATGCTGGTGCGGAGGGACAGGCGACTCGCTCTCCGTGTAAGGATGATAACACTGCCCCAGGTCCGAGTTCTGCTGCTGATCATTGGCGCCGTTTTGTCAAGACCAATACCAAGAAACTCGAGCCAGAAGGCACACCGTTCACTCTTGAATCAGGGGAAGCTTGCGTAAAGATTCCCAACTCTGTCATTGAAAAGAATAAGAAGGCTTGGGATAGCTTTATTCTTGGTCAATTCTATGAGGAACCACCTGCTCGAGGGGCTGTTCATGCCATTGTTAATGGCATCTGGAGCAAGCAAAGACGGGATATCTCAGTCTCTAAGATGGATGGTCACGCGTTCTTATTTAGAGTCCCATGCCCTCATGCCCGTCGACGCATTCTTAGCCAATGCTTGTGGCAAGTTGATGGACAAACTATGTTTGTAGCCAAATGGTCCCCTGGAGTTCAAGCCGAAAAGCCAGAGCTCTCTACTGTTCCCGTATGGCTTGACTTTACCGGAGTTCCTCTTCAGTTCTTTAACGCGGACGCTCTGAAGGAAATAGCAGGCTTGGTTGGTCACCCGCTTCGCCTTCATCCCGCTACAGAGAATCTCACGAATATTGAAGTTGCCAAGGTCTACACCGTTATTGATCCTAGAAAGCCTCTGCCGGAAGCTGTCAATGCTCAGTTTGATTCTGGTGAGGTTGTTCGTATTACGGTCTCCAGCCCCTGGTTGCCTTCGCTTTGTGGTCATTGTCGCAAAGTGGGTCACACTGTTTCTAAATGTCCAAGCGCTCCACCAAAATGTGACATTTGTGGTTCTGTCAAGCATCATGCTTCTGTCTGCACCAGGAAGCGTTCTGGCCTCCAAAAAGACAAGGCACCAATCACAAACCAGCTTCCGATAGTTGGCAACCCTTCTGCAAAGGAGGCACGAACTTCTTCATCTTCTCTGGATAAGAATATCTCTAACAAAGAATCTACGCTATCTGGTTCACGGTTTCGACAGGAAGAGCGTTCTCTCCCCAATAAAGTTCAGCTTCCGGATATTAACAATTTGCTGACTGTGGATCTGAGTGGTTCTGGTTTCATCTCTTCTGGTCAGTCTGCTCAAGGGACCGACTATGCTTCTGGTTCTAGTTCTGATAACTCCTCTGAAGAAGATGACGGACCTCAAATAGAAGCTGATCGGTTTCTCCAAGTTGTCACCAAAAAAATGAAGAAGTCTGCTAGGAAAGCTAGGGCCAGAGGCCCTTTAAACCTCTGAATTTTACCTCTTTATGGATATTTTTTGCTGGAATATAAGAGGAATAAACGATAAAATAAAACGTCGCGGAGTTAGGAAATGGCTGAAGAAAAACCAGCCTATTTTTGGGGGTCTCATTGAGACTCACGTCAAACCGGATAAGGCGGTTGATATCATCAGCAGAGTCTTCCCTGGTTGGCGCTTTGATTGTAATTATGAATTTTCGGAGTTAGGAAAAATATGGTTGTTATGGCACCCTTCTGTTACTGTTTCAGTTTGCCATAAATCTCTTCAGTCTATCTCTTGCGTTGTGAAGCTGCCGCTTTCGAATAAGGAGATTGCAGTTACAATGGTCTATGGTTCTACCTTCAGGAAAATCAGGAAGCAACTCTGGTCTGACTTAAGGTTCCTGGCTTCAAGTCCTCAAGTAAATCACCTTCCTTGGACCGTCTTAGGTGATTTTAACCAAGTTTTGTCCACAGATGAGCACTCCACCGCGGATCAGTACTCTTCCCCTCTTGGTATGAGGGAATTTGCTCAATGTGCAACATCAACGGAGCTCTCGGACTTACCGTTCATTGGTAACTCCTTCACTTGGTCCAATAAACAAGGAGATACAATTGTCTCCAAGAAACTTGATCGTATCATGGTGAATGACGAATGGCTCTCTGTTTTTCCCAATTCTCTTGGGGTCTTTAGCGACCCGGGAATCTCAGACCACAGTCCCTGTTGCATCTTTCTCGACACCTCTGCGCCAAAGCCTAAGCGGCCCTTTAAATTCTTCAGTCTGCTCAACCAGAATCCAGACTTTATTACCCTCATTGGTGAGTGTTGGCGTGCTCTTCCTTTTGAAGGATCGAAGATGTTGCAGGTTTCCAAGAAGCTAAAGGAACTTAAAAGTGTGATACGATCCTTCAGTAGAGATAATTATTCTCAGTTAGAAAAGCGAGTGGCTGAAGCTTTTGATCATCTCCAAGCTTGTCAAAGGGTTACTCTAAACACTCCAACCACTGAAGCAGCCTTAGCAGAGAAAGATGCTCATGGTAAATGGTGTGT
Organism: Hirschfeldia incana; assembly: GCA_026261945.1. NCBI lineage: Eukaryota > Viridiplantae > Streptophyta > Magnoliopsida > Brassicales > Brassicaceae > Hirschfeldia > Hirschfeldia incana. The sequence continues at coordinate 2,805,169 of JABCMI010000040.1, read as the reverse complement.
TCTAGCACGGGCAGAGAACTCTTTTCTTCAACAGAGAGCGAAAGTGAACTGGTTGGACAAAGGGGACTGCGATATAAACTTCTATCACCGTTCTATCAGGTCGAGACATGCTATAAACTTGATCACTTGTCTGCTGGATGATAATGGTACTCTTCTTGACTCTAAAGCTGATATTGAGAAGCACATTGTGGGGTTTTATGAGAATCTTCTAGGAGGCAACTTAATGGGTGATGCAGCTTCTGATTCTGATCTGTTGCCTCTCCTACCTAATACTCTTGATACTGCGACCTTAGCTATATTGAATGAGCCTTTCACTGATCTTGCAATCCAGGAGGTTTTCTTCAGTATGAAAAAAAATAAATCCCCAGGGCCAGACGGGTATCCCTCAGAATTCTTTACAGCTAATTGGAAAGCAGTGGGAAGAGATGTTATGGATGCTGTTCAGGAATTCTTTTCTTCAGGGCATATTCTTCAGCAATGGAACACTACTATCCTTACACTGATACCAAAGAAGACAAACGCCAATCGTATAGCAGATTTTAGACCAATCTCCTGCTGTAACACTGTGTATAAAGCTATCTCTAAGCTTCTTGCTGAACGCTTGAAGCTGGTCCTGCCGTCAGTCATCTCCAATACTCAATCTGCTTTCATTCCGGGCAGACTATTGGTGGAGAACGTCCTTATGGCAACTGAACTGGTTCGAGGATATAACTGGAAGAGTATTTCTAAGAGATGCATGCTAAAGGTTGATTTGAAGAAGGCATTTGACTCTGTCAATTGGTCATTCATTATCCTGATCCTCAGAACGCTTGGCTTTCCCTCACCGTTTGTGAACCTGATCCACCAGTGCATCTCCACGGCTCGTTTCTCTGTGGCTATCAATGGTGAATTATGCGGGTACTTCAAGGGCACAAAGGGACTGCGACAGGGGGACCCTCTATCACCTTATCTATTTGTCCTTGCTATGGAAGTCTTCTCACAAATGCTAAACAAAGAGTATGCTTCTGGTCACGTAGGTTATCACCCTTCTGCCTCGAGCCCTTCGGTTTCGCATCTTGCTTTTGCTGATGACGTCATGATCTTCTTTGATGGTCACTTTGCCTCCCTCCAAAACATTTCTGCTACTCTTGAGCGATTTGCAACATGGTCAGGGCTGTCAATGAACCGCAATAAAACCGAGCTCTTCTGTGCTGGACTGAATGATGATGAAGCCATTGAGATTAATAGTCTTGGGTTCTCTGTTGGATCGCTTCCGGTTAGATATCTTGGGTTACCTCTTATGCACAGGAAGCTAAGGATCTGCGACTACAGGCCGCTGATTGATCAACTCAGATCGCGTTTCTCTTCCTGGTCTTCTAGAGCGTTATCGTTTGCAGGTCGGCGACAATTGATTTCATCTGTCATATATGGCACTCTTAACTTTTGGTTCTCAAGCTTTATCCTTCCTAAAGGGTGCATAAAACAAGTGGAATCTCTATGCTGTCGTTTTCTCTGGAATGGGAATATAACCTTAAGGGCTGCAGCGAGAGTTTCTTGGGAGAATTGTTGTCTACCAAAATCAGAGGGAGGACTGGGTCTGCGGGATCTTCAGATGTGGAATAAAACACTATCTCTAAAACTTATCTGGCTCCTGCACAATGAAAATGCCTCTCTGTGGGCATCATGGTGTAAACAACATCGGCTAAAAGAAATGAGTTTCTGGAGCCTTGAGGAAAACTCGCAAGGTTCATGGATCTGGAAATCTTTGCTCAAGCTTCGCAGACTCGCCGAGCGGTTCTTGCGGTGTCAAGTAGGTAATGGATTAACTGCTAGCTTCTGGTATGACCAGTGGACACCATTGGGTCCCCTCATCAAGTATATAGGCCACTCTGGTCCAGTCTACTTGGGCATTCCCTTGCACTCCACAGTCGCAGAGGCATGCACTCCTACAGGCTGGAAATTGCGTCATGCCCGCTCTCTTGAGTCTGAGACTCTTCAGATACATCTCTGTTCAGTTCCTCTACCATCACTCTCCCTAGCCTCAGATGTCTATGTTTGGGAAGTTGACGAGGAAGAACTTACCTCGTTCAGTGCTAAGCAAACCTGGGAATCAATTCGAAACCGGCGGGACACTCAATCATGGACAGAAGATGTATGGTTCAAAGGATCAATTCCAAGCCATGCATTTATGATGTGGATGGCTCACCTGGATCGTCTCCCAACAAGGTCACGAACAGCAATTTGGGCGGTAAATACTGTGGACACCTGCTGTGTCTGCAATGTTTACATAGAGACAAGAGATCACCTGTTCTTGAGATGTGATTACAGTGAGCAGCTGTGGCTTTTAATCCTTAAGCGGTTAGGTTATACTCCTCTTCGATTCCACACTTGGACTGCATTCATGGAGTGGCTTGGTATACGTGACAATGTCTGCTCCACTACTCTGCGTCGGGTAGCTGCCCATGCCACCGTCTATTCCCTGTGGTGGGAACGGAACAATAGGTTACACAACTCTATCTCCACTCCTCTCACGGTAACTTTCAAGAAGATTGACAGACTTGTTCGGAACGTAATCACTGCAAGGAAGGATCGCAAGAAATTCCGCAACCTCATGAGACTGTGGCTGAAACATGAGTAATCATCACCTGTTCCATCTGCTTTATAATTGTAGTCTTCCTCTGTTTTTATCTTTTTTTTGGCTTAGGAAGGCTGGCCTGCTTAAACTTTTTGTACTAACAAACCCTCTCATTTTCTAATGAAATTCACATACTTAGCAAAAAAAAAAAAAAACTTGAACCAAAATTGATTGTAACAAACAAGTTTTGATCAAACTAATGCTGAAGCATATGCATGTCCGTAGGTTTATGCATGCAATAGATAATCCCTGTCCCGCGCTAAGACTTATACATTTTGCGGGGCGGGTTTATCCGCACGAAACAAATTCACTGTCTCGAAACCAAACCCGCATTGGAACGGAAAGAGACTGTACTGGAAATACCCAGTTATCATCACTAGGTACACTGTATTTTGAAGTATCACAATAGAAATTTACCACACATATATACCCATATACTGTATATAGGCAGAGCCGTGCGAGCAAAAACAACATACATAAGCGATCAAAAGAAATATGCCTTTCATTTGTAAAGAAAAAAAAATATCTTAAAAAGTTAGTCACTTAAGTTCCTTAGTTAAAGTGATTTGTAAGAGAAAATGAGATGAACCTACTTTGTTAACATGATCTTTAAGCTTGAGGATATGTACATGAAGTTGTTTTGTTACCTTAATTTCTGGAAAAAAAATCAAAATCTTTTCTTTAAAGCTTTTAAATGTAAATTTGATCTTTAATTTGTGAACTAATAGTGGATTAATAACTGTCTTTCTTTGTTGTGGTTCATATTTTTACTAACTAATATTACAAAGTTTTAATGTTTAACGCATATAAGTTTATATTATTACTTAAGACTAATTAGATAACTACTAAAATGTTAGTAAGTGTTTTTTAAAAAATTATGCCCTAAGCCAATGTTTCATTTTGGTGAACGGAGGCACAGTTCTGTATATAGGCATATCTAGAGGCGGACCCACTAAAATTATATGGGGTCATATGACACTCTTAAAATAAGCAAATATATTAAACTAGGGGTTGGTCCGCCCTTCGGGCGGGTAAGTTTGCGCTAAAAAATATTTTATATTGAAATATATTTTAGTTCTATAAAATATTTAGAATTTTACTTTGTATTTAAATAATAATATAATTTGTTTTTATTCTAAGATCACACTGCAAATTAATTTATTAAATTTTTTTGCTTTGAATTGAAATGATCACTAACATTTTTTTCTACATTAATAGGCGTATGTCCGTGCTTCAAGTGGAATATTGTGTTTTATTGTTGTTAAGTATAATATATATGATGTAATTATTTGATCGTTTTTATTTGCTAAAAGTATTATTTGGTATTTTGTTTGTGTTATGTAGTGATAGGTAATACAATAATATATTTTGTGTTTATTTTTTCAATATTGTGTAGTACTTATCAATGATGGAGTGAACATCTGGTGTAAATCATAATAAATTTCAATAACATTGTATTTAGGTATGTGTTGATTATAAAATTAAAGATTTTAGTGTCAAATTGTATTCTATTTTTTAATATTTTTGAAAATTATTCTTTAAGATATTTTTTTACCATTTCTCCATATTTTGACATTGAGTCATCACCATCTATGTACTTTGTTTATTTTTCTGTGTGTAACGTTTTCACCATCACCATCAACGTCACCTCTATGCTCTTGTTCTTCCTCACATTCTTCGCCTCAGTTATATTTGTTGTAAATCTTACTTATGATTTCCAAGCTATGAAGTTGTTTCTCACAACATTATAGGCCGTTCAAGTCAATATTGTCTCTTCCTCTTCTTCTTAAGATTTCAGCTAATGGTCTTTGGGTTAGGTCAGAGTTAAGTCATTTTTGATGTTGTCTTCCTCGTATTTGGCTTACCATTGATAGTCCATGTTCGTCTTGGTTTTCAAGATCTGATTTTTTATCTGACTTCTATGCTCTCTTTCATAACTCGAATATGGTTCCACAGTTTGCTGATGTCGTTTTGTCTCCCCTTCTCTCTTTAATTTTTAATCTCATTGTAGCTATCATAGCTGCTTGCGTTTCTGGTGGCTTTCACTTTCGCCATGTTTACCACTTCATGTTTGGATAGTATTTTCCTCTAAATATGCTTCGTGGGCTTTAAAATTATTTATGGTCTGAATTCTAGTTTTTTGGTGGCTTCTTTTTTTTCTTCCCTCTGCTTGTTTTCTTCTTTCTCTGCTTCCCTCGTTATACTTGTGCAGAGTTAGTTTTTTGGGATTTTGTTCCCTTCTGTCTAGAGCTTTATGGTTCTTTGTTGGCATGGATGCCTTGTGGTTGTTTAGTTTGTGAAGTACTTCTTACCTCTTAGCTAATAGTTGTGCTTCCGGTGCTTAAGGCATTGTCTTCATGTTTCGTGGTGACTTTGACTTTTCGGTGATTATTCTTCCTTTGACATGCTTTCTTAGTTCTTTGCTTTAGTTCTTGATCGCGTTATTTTTTGTTCAGAGGATTAATTGATTAATTAATCTCAAACTTTACATTTTTACTCTTTTCTGACCTATGCTTATTCTGGCCAAAACACTATAAGGTAATGTGTGGTAAGTAGTCTTTGTTTGTGATCACCTTTCAGATTCAGACATTTATTGAATTAGTGTTATTATGATATTATTTTCTCTATAATTTTGGAGGTTTTAGGTTTAGATTTGTGTTGTGCTTTAGTTTCTTCTTCTTAATTTGATTATTTTATAATTTTAATAGTAAGATAAATATATAATTTATGAATAAATATTAATTAAAATAATAAAATAGTGAAAGTTTATGCTATCTTTAGTTTTGAATAAATTAAATTTTAAAATATATTTGTATTATTTTATTTATTTTTCATTCATCTTGAATTTTAGTGAGTAATAAAATAGATTATTCATATGATGATGGTTAATGTGACAAAGATTAAATATGATGAGTTGCATATAGAAGTCATTTGTGTACATTAGCGATTAAAATTACGATTAAAAGTTTTAGGGTCAACCCATAAAAAAAATGCACAATTAAAAAGTGTTTGACCAAATTATACAAATCTTAAAAGAAAACGATTTAAAATGTAAAAAAAAAAATATGAGGACATGTGTCGCAAAAGCCCCCTTCCACATGTCACATGAAGAGAGAAAACTTAACTTTATATATATAGATTGTGGAAAATTTATTAACAGATCTATTGTAAAAAGTATTGTTGCTTTGTAGATGGTTCTTGGGCATCTCCAAAAGATAAAGCTGGAATTGGCTGGGTTCTATTTAATACAGAAGGAAAAGCTATAATTGAAGGAAAAGCGGCGATAGAACTGAAGAAGCATGCGTGAGCCACAAGATACGTGCTAATGAATTGTTCAAAAGTCTGAGTCTTAATACGACGTCAGATTACTACAAGAAGAAAGGAGGGCCTCGTGGGCTTTTTTTGTTCGCCAAACTAATAAGAAGAGATTAGTGGGTTTAAGAAGATTAGGGTTTACTCGGTTGGAGTATAAAGAGAACGAAACGGTGACGAGTTGAAGTCGCGCGTCTAGGGTTTATTGAAGATGCACATGGATGTGTGTGACGTCGTCCTACCAGACAGTCGAGAAATCTGTTGGTAGTTTTATTAGAGAGAACTATACTCGTCAAGAGGACAAGGAGTAGTAGTTGTTCTCATCATTGTAATTCTAGATAAGAGTGGTCGGCGTGGGTGTATGCTGTTACCATATAGCAATTGTAATTGCGATTTTTTCTAGTGAATGAGTTCTGGACGTGATCCCGAAGATATAGAAAACAAACCTCGTTAAAAAATCTCTTTGTGTCTTTATTATATACTTGCATACGAACACAATCACATACGAGCGTTTATATCTAGACACATATATTGTTCTTACAAGAACCAGTCACTTCTCCACTAGAAGCAGAAGCTGAAGCCTTGAGGATGGCGCTAGTCCAAATGAGGAATCTAGGCTATCATACAGTAAACTTCTATGGAGACTCCTCTGACCTATATGATACATTGTCAAAGCATCCTCCTCAAGATTATCAAGACATCACCAAAGGAACTCACTGCCCAACTTATATGAAAGATATTATCAATCTAAAAAAAGGGAATGAATTCCACTTTAGCTTTCACAAAATTAAAAGATCCTGTAATGTTGTTGCTGATAATTTAGCTAAGGAAAGTAGGATTACAAACTCAAACTATGTTGTAAGCTGGAAAAACATTATGTAATATTTCTATCTATGTAACAGAAGTTTGTCGACAAAAAAAAAAAGTAAAAATAGTTGTTTTATTTTCATTTACCACCCATCACCCAGAGTTCAATACCCCATTGACACTCTTTCATCCTATTTTTTAAAGATTACATTCATATGATGTTTGATAAATAAATTTCTTGGTCTGTCATTGTATATAACACCTACGCTGGTAATTCTCAACGTACGTCATCATTTTGTATATGTAGTTAATTTTTTTTTTCTTTTTGTTTTCTTGTAACACATGTAATTCAGTTGATTCAAAACTCTTTTAACATATAATTTGAAATTTCTATTTTATAACTTTTTTATCAAACAAAAATAATATGTAATTGTTCATTCAATTTTAAAGATGATTTTGCAAAAAGCTGTAGGTACAAATTTTCGTGTGGCTTTATGTAAATATTGGTCAAATATTTAAAATGACCTTTTGTAGTATATTAACAATTCTTATAATTTCATCGAGACTAAATAACTATTTTAACTCGTATTTTGGTAATTTGTGATCGCTTTTCTCAGTCAAACTCATTTTTTTAGTAATTTGGTAATAAAATATTGACCGGAGAAATTTTTTGATACATTTTGATATCTGTTATTTTGATTTTTTTTAATTATACGATTGTAGTCTATTCTGTTATTTATACCGCAATTACTTTATTTGCAAAGAAATTTTTTTAGTCCAAATAATAGAATATGTATTTAAATTTTTGTTGACTCCGTTTTCTTATGAATATTTTTATTGGAAAATAAACTATTACACATCTTTAAGATAAAAAAAATAAGCGAACTCAAATATATAAAATTTGTCTGAAGGCTAATAATCATAAAAATAATCTAAAATTCTCATAAAAATCTCACATATTATTATAAATTAGATAATAATATGATATTATATTTGGTTAATTATTAATAAAATTAATGGTGTACTTTCAGTATAAGTTTTAGATCTTAAATTTTAAATACTATTACATGTTTTTAACAAAATATATGCATACTCCTAGGCACCTACCATGTATGCTTCTATAGAAAATTTTGTTTCTCAATATGAAAAGATATTAAATTTTTAAGAGGACTAAATTTTATTATATTTCTCTTTTAATAGCAAAAAAAACTAAAATTAGTTATTTACTTATTCCAATTAATTTCTTATAGTAATATGTAACCGTAAATGGAAACCAATTATACTGTGCCACGTCAATAAAAAGATAGAAATTGTGAAAGAAAATCTTGACTATTTCTCTCTCTGTCTTCTTTCTTCTGTGTTTCTTCGAGGTTGTAAGGTAAAGTAAATCTCTCTCTCACACACACTATATATCACCGTTAAATCGAATAGCGCACTCATCCTCACTAGCTCTCTTCTTTGAAATTACGTTTCAAAACCGCTTGATAAAACCATCAACGCTATTCTTTCCTATCAATATAATACAAGGGTTTGTCCTATTTTTTCATCAACAACTTATATCTGTGTAGCATTCATTAATTTTTCTTATTAATAACAAACATATCTTAGATTTTGTTCTTTTTAAATTTCAATAGATTTATTGCACCATTCCATTTTATGGTAAATATACAGAACAAACAGTAAGACAATAACATCTTTGTTCATCTATCATGTTCATATACATACATCAAAAGATTAAATGATTCTTATTTATGTTATTGGGACCGTATACTTGCATAATTTCGGACCACAATTTGTTCATAGATTTAAACTATTTTTATTTTCTTCTGGTTTACAGAAAGAGGAGTGAGACAAACTGTACGGAGAAACAATAGATCATAAAGAAAAGAACTTTTGATTCTTCTGAGTTCACGCAGACAAACTTAACACACAGGTATCACTGGATAATATTTCTTACCTTTTTCATTTTGCGTTTTTTGTATTTGAATATGTTAACATATATATTGGGGGGAAATTTTATATATCACACAATTTTATATATCACAACTTTATATATGTATATCTGCATTATATGATACCAAATTTTCTTCCTCCTTTCCTGATGCAATAGTTGATAATATTTTTGAAAGAAAAAGATAATTTTGAGTATAGGTGCTTTTATAGTTGACATTTATATCCATATTGATCAAAACTGTTTTTAGTGTTCAAATCTTTCCGCGCTTAACGTTGATTGGTCAAAATTTCAATAAATTAACCAACATAATTTTTTTTAATATTCAAAAATGTTTATACTATACAATAATTATATATAAATTAAACTATATACTTTCGGTAGCATATGCGGTTCCAAAAATGTAATAATAAATCCAGATTCACAAATATCCACAGATAATTGAATTCGATCAAGATTTCCTAAAAATTTAAATAATTAATTAATATTGAAAATATTCATAGCGTTAAAATAAATTTAATATTAACTAGCTAGAGCTAAACATATAGATACTTCAAATATTATTTTCAAAAATTAAATATTTTTAATTATATCTGTAAGATGTGTTCAAATTAAATTTTCTAACTTTTAGTGATAAATTTTATTTTTATATTTTTATTTATCATATGAATTTATCTAATTATATCATCATATAGACCAGATGTCTTGATCTTTTTCTCTAGTTATCATGATTTTAGATATTCTATTATCTGGCCCAGGTCATGAATCATGACTATTTGTTCAGTCCTAATCTAGTCCAGCCTAACATGTAAATTTATGGATGATTAACATGTACATTTTGGTTAAATTATAATTATTTTATAAAATATTATATATATTTAATAGAATACAAGAAAATATTATATATATATATTAAAAGAGATTAATGGTTTATGTAGATCGCTTAATCGGACGTTTAAACCAGAATATATTTATTTGAAAATTTATATAGCCACTTTCAGAACACTTTTCCTAACATTGTATTGTATTTGATCTTACTTATGATTATTTTGTTTGCCATAGACAAAATGATCTATTAATTATTTGTTTGTAATATTTTCTTCTTCTTTTTTGCATGTTTTTATCCGTTTTAGATGCAATATAAATATTTTTTTACATAAATTTATTTATAATGTTTATACTTATTTTCAAATTTATCTATTTTATTCCACGTACTAACCATTCACGTCACGAACCACGTCACAAACGTAGATAAATGAATGACAGATGTAATTAAATGAGTGGAATGAGCGAGATTCGCTAATCCACTCATAACTCAAATTTTTATTTAATCTCATTCACCATTCCTTTTTTTTCATTGCAAACTGAGAAACCCAAGTAAACTTTCAAAGTACAAACTATTTATATTTTTTTCCTTTTTGGTTTGGATTGATGCTATGACGATCAGTCAGCTTCTGAGAAGGTTTGTGTATAATCTTAGTTCACTTTCTTTACAAAAAAATGGGTTAAATTTCTTTGTTTCCGAGTCTATATGAAATTCAATATGTGTTGATTGTTTGTTGATATGCTGATTGTGATGTTATTCTCTTTGGGTAGCTTCAACTGGTGGGTCCTTTGATTACCTCAGTTTCATTTTGTAAATTTTCTGCTCGTTGTTGTCTGTTTCTCTTTTATTTTCAAGATCTACAAGAAAAGAGAGATCAAAGAAAAGAAAAAGTATAGTTGACTTGGAAAAGCTTACTTTTTGTTGTAGTGAATATAGTGTGTAGAGCGAGAGGGTGCGTGTGTTGTCTAGATACTAAGGAAAACAAGAAAAGAAAAAGCACATTCTTGTAAACCCTAATTTCTAGATATTATGTGTAAGAATGATCGTGTTTCTTACTTGTATTCAATTTCTAGCAACTCACTTTAGTTTGTTAACTCTTCAGATCTCCCAGAATAGCAAAAATGTCTCTGCCAAATTACATGGAACCAGTGGATGATGTGAACAACAACAACAATGGAGACCCCGATAACAACGAAAATTTCAACAACATGAATGGTGGTGCTAGGCTTGGGGATGAGGAATTCGACAGTGGGAATCAAGAGGATGGAAGCACTCCAAATCCTCGTGCTGGTAAGAGAAAGCGATATCATCGTCATACTCAACAACAAATCCAGGAGATGGAAAAGTAATTAACTCTTTCTTAGCTTTCCATTTTTCAGTTGTATATATATTAATCAATAAAAATAGGGATTTCTTATATGGAATTACTTTGACATCTTTAATTAATTGTTTGTTTGTTGAATAGTTTCTTCAAAGAGTGTCCTCATCCAGATGAGAAGCAAAGGAAAGAACTTAGCCGTCAGTTGGGCTTAGACCATCTTCAGATCAAATTCTGGTTCCAGAACAAACGCACCCAGAACAAGGTATAAATACAATACTCTAGTCTATATTTAACGTTTGTGATAAACATTATTTTTTTTTTGTAAAGTAACATTAGTTGGTTCATCATGGTATGTAACAACAACCGCTAAGTGTTGTATGAAACGCAACTAATATTTCATTACTTCTGTTAATAAATCATTTAATAAACCAAAATTATCGCTGTTTTTATTAGTCATCCACTCCAAAGAAACCAATAATCACCTTAGTTGATCTTTAATTACATTTAAAAATTTCTCAAGATATTTTTTTTTTGTTTCTTGCAGAATCATCAAGAACGCCATGAGAACTCACAACTTCGCGAGGAGAACACTAGGCTTATAGCTGATAACCATCGCTATCGAGAAGCTCTCATGAATGCCTTATGCCCTAAGTGTCATAGAGGTCGCACCGCTGTTGGCGAAATGTCTTTCGAGGAACATCATCTTCGCCTCGAAAATGCTAAGTTAGCCGAAGAGGTACGTACTATATATGTGTCTATTAGAGGATGAATAAGTGAACCATGCACTTTTGTAATGTTTTGTTCAAGATAAAATGTTGGGATAGACATACACACATTACACATATATACATTATTGGTTTCATAACCATTTCAATAACACCTCATATATATTCCTAGAATTTTTTTAACCAACAACATACATTATATGGATTTGAAAAGGAACGACACTACTATAAACAGGGAAGCTGATCACTAGGCTATGTTGTACATATTGCAGTTAATTCAAATATTAATTTAATTTTTTTTTGTTTGTATTTCTCTTTTGGGTTTCAAGATCCGTCAAATATCTCAGGTGGCGACTAAGTATACTGGCAAAGCTGTAATGAGCTATCCTGTTATGTCTCCTCGTAATCAAGCTCCACCTTTCGAGTCCCCGATGGTAACTAATGGAAGTATTGGAAACCTCTTGGTGTCGAACATCGGATCATTGAAAGAAGCCGATAAGCCATTGGTCATAGAGTTAGCAGTTGGAGCCATGTCGGAGCTTATGGCGTTGACTCAAACGAGTGAACCGCTGTGGAAAGGAGGAGTTTATGGCGCGATATTAGATGTGAATGAATACACAAGAAATTTTCAAAACGGACTCGGGCCTAGACCCGTCGGGTTAAGAACCGAGGCATCAAGAGAAACCGCGGTTGTATTCATGCCCCATATGGACATTGTTCGCAGGCTAATGGATGTGGTAATTAATTTGATCATTCTAATTCTTATAATAATTATAGAAGCCATTTTGTCAATATACATTAGTGTCTACAAGGTTCTGTAATTAATTAACGTTGTATTTGCAGAATCTGTGGTCGACCATGTTTGCTGGAATGGTTGGTAGAGCCGTGACTCATGACACCCTCTTGACTGGAGTCCTCGGAAACTTGGACGGAACTATCCATCTGGTAAATCTTCAAATTATCTATTCTTTAGTATAATATATGCACAAGAGGAGTTTTTCTAACAAGCCAATAGTAATATCATTTTGATATGAAACAATATTACTTATATACAGTAAACAACCAATATTGTCTTAGGCGTTAGGCATTGAGCCACCGTACTTTTAGTGCTTTCTTGAACATTGAATATAACCAATATTGTTGTTGTTATTACTTTCATTAGATGACTGCTGAATTCCAAATTCTTTCGCCGCTAGTCTCAACCCGTGAATGCTACTTCGTCCGCTACTGTAAGCAGCACGGTGAAGGTTTATGGGGGGTGGTCGATATATCCATCGACAACCTCATTCCAAACCTGGAAAGTAAGTGTCGGCGTAGGCCATCTGGATGTCTGATTCAAGAGATGCCAAATGGATTCTCCAGGGTATAAACTAAAATTTTATGTTTAATAGTCTACTTATGGTTTTGTGTAGGAATATTCAAGTTAGTTATATTTGTTTGTTTTCAAATTAGGTTACTTGGGTTGAGCATGTGGAGGTAGATGACAGAGGTGAACGTCATCACATGTTTAAGAACTTCCTCAATTCTGGTCAAGCTTTAGGTGCCAGCCGCTGGGTTGCTACATTGGACCGCCAGAGCGAGCGTTTAGCCATCATGAAGTCTTCAAACATTCCATCCATGGAACCTGGTGGTCTAATAAGTATTTACTACTCCTTATGATCTCAAACTAATCACAAAATAAACCCTCTCTGTTGTTTTTTTTCCTTAACCATTTTGTGAGTTTTGTTGAATGGTGCAGCGGTAACTAACACTGCAAAGCAGAGCCTGCTGAAGTTAGTTGAGCGGATGTCTAGAGGTTTCGTTGATGGAGTGACAGCTTCTACTGCCGATATATGGTGTAACTTGCCTGATTATACAGGAGATAATGTGAGAGTGATGACTCGGAAGAGCATGAATGATCCAGGAAGGCCTGAAGGACTCATTCTCTGTGCGGCTCATTCGTTTTGGGTCCCGGTTCCTCCTATCACTGTCTTTGACTACCTCAGAGATGAGAACAATCGAGTCAATGTTCGTACCTTCTTTGTTTTTGGCACAATAACAGCTTATCTTTGTTTTGCTTAACATCTTTTGAAATGTTTTGTGCAGTGGGATGTTCTATTCCTTGGAGGGACTCCTCAGAAGCTGACACATATTTTTAATGGGAGAGACAATAGGAACTGTGTATCTTTACTCCGGGTATATATTACATGACTTTTTTTAACATCAAAAGGCTATTCTATTACATGAGTTTATTGTTTATATTGCATTCTTTTTCAGTTTTAATGTGTGAATTGTGTTTTTGTTTTTGTGGTTACTAGAGCCCAAACACTCGCCAGAGGGAGATGATGATGATTGAAGAGAGCTTTACTGAGCCAACAGCTTCATTCCTGGTCTATGCACCTGTTGATGTTCCATCAATGGAGAAAGTTCTCAATGGAGGTGACCCTGACTATGTGCCACTACTTCCTTCAGGCTTTGCTATACTTCCAGATGGTATGGCTCAGCCTGGAAAGGCCGGAGGGTCACTTGTGAACGTTGCCTTTCAGATGCTGGTCGACGCATCTCCTTCGGGTATGCTGACTTTTAGCTCGGTTTCAACCATTGAGAGTCTGATTTTAGCAGCTGCGAATAAGATCAGAGCTTACTTTTCTCAGCAGACTAGCTTCAACGGTACATCCTGAATCCATTTCAGCAAATGAACTTAAAACATATCGATACTTGTAATGGCTTGGTGTGCTAATGACATTTTTGTTTTACAGGATAGCAAGTTTCAGGAGATGCAGAGGAGTGAATCAATGAATAAAGAGAGTCTGTTTTTATTTTATTATTATACATTTGGAAAGCTTCAAAAGTGGAGGAGTCAAGAACGAACCTGACAAGAAACCATTCAGTTCTTGAATCGTTTAAAGGAGGGTTCGGGAATTGACTTCCTTGTGAACTTTTGTTAAAACTTTCGTTATTTTCAGTTTTAAGTACTTTTGTTTCATTCTGATGGTTGGAACTTTCTCAACTCATTTCTCTATTTATGTTTCAAGTTGCAAAACAATATTGAGTACTCTCTTTTAATCTATTTGTGTTTGAAATTTGGCTTTTTTGTTTTTTTTTTTCTGGTAGCTTCAGTCTCTTTTGTGGTCTGTATGTTCTACTTGTTTGTTTTCTTTTGATGTCTATCTTGGAAGTTTGGTTACTTAGAAAGTTAAGCTTTTCTTTAGCAAGTCTCTCTCTTTGTTTCAAGAGAGATTGCAACGAGCTTTTCTAGCTGTTGCCTTGGCTATGGTTTTGTACTAACCAAACGGTTTGGTCCCAACCCAACCAGGCAATAAGGGGGGAAAAGTGCATATTCCAACCTGAACTATTTGGATCGTGCCAAATACAACCCGAACTAATGAGTAGTGCCAAATACGACCTGAACTCAATTAAAATTTTAAAAACCTACCTGAACTTTTTAAAACGTGCATCTACATTGAAATATTATTAAAAATTTGAAATTATATAAACTACTATTTTTTCATCGTATTAAATTTTAAAACTTTGGTGATAATTTTTTCTGATTTATATAAGCACATAACATGTTTTTACTCATTATATCTTCAATAAACTTATATCTTACTAAAATATAAATAATAAAATATTTATAATTACATGATCTTAGATATACTTAAAATTTTGAAGTTATTTATAAAAATATCTTGTATAGATTATTTTTATTTTTAAAACTTAAGTGATTTTTTTTCAAAGTTTATTATATATTTTGATACACGGGAAAAAAATGTCTATTTCGATCCAAACAATTTTAGTGGTGCCAAATACGACCCGAACACATGGTCGGTGCCAAATTCGACTTGATATCAATTATAATTGGAGAATTTGTCAAAAATACCACAAGTTAAGTACCACTTTTCAAAAATACCCTCAATCAAAAATATATAAACATTTGGGTTTAGGTTTTAGTAAATAGTGTTTAGGGTTTAGTATTAAGGGGTTTGGTTTGAGTTTAGATATATTTCATAAATATTTTGAAAAATTAGTTTAGTGTTATTTTATCAAAAATTTAGGATATTTTTGAAAAAATGTCCATTTGTTGATGATAAACATGAAAAATGGTAAGATAAAACGACGTTATTTTAATATATATATTAATATATGTTCAAAATATGTTTAATATTTTGAACAAGATATCTTAGTGAAAGAAAAGTAAAAGGTTCTTAACATTTTTGAACAAAATATTAAAATATATAATAATAACTTTGAAAAAAAATCACTTAAGTTTTAAAAATAAAAATAATCTATACAAGAAAGTTTTATAAATAACTTCAAAATTTTAAGTACATCTAAGATCATGTAATTATAAATATTTTATTCTTTATATTTTAGTAAGATATAAGTTTATTGAAGATATAATGAGTAAAAACATGTTATGTGTTTATATAAATCAGAAAAAATTATCACCAAAGTTTTAAAATTTAATACGATGAAAAAATAGTAGTTTATATAATTTCAAATTTTTAATAATATTTCAATGTAGATTTATGCACGTTTTAAAAAGTCCAGGTAGGTTTTTAAAGTTTTGATTGAGTTCATATCGTATTTGGCACTACTCATTAGTTCGGGTTGTATTTGGCACGATCCAAATAGTTTAGGTTGGAATAGGCACTTTTTCCGCAATAAGGGTCCAGCTGCTAATCTTTCTGGTGTTGTGATTCGCCAAAGAACCAAGGTAGAATGCATGGTAAGGTGAGTTGTTTGTGTTTGCTTAATAGTTGTAACCTCATCATCAAGCACTTGGTAAGTATACACTTAAATATCTTTCTCATGATTATTCAGTTCATTTGCTGATGGTTTTTGCATTTCATGTGAGTAGAATAAACAATTGCATTTATTTTCTTTGGGTTATGGTAATCTTATGAAATAAATCTATTTACCTTTTGTAAGTAACGTTATGTCTGTAGTCACTTGTACAAATTGTGTTTACTCTTTTCATCATCTCTAATCACTATATATCTAAAAACTCTATGGAGTTTCAGCTGAGCTTTGGCTAGCTTTGAGTTTCTTACTGCTCTTCTGCTTAAGCATCTCCTTGATCTCCGCATCTCGCTTATCCACAACTTTGATCAAATCCTTGAAACTCGCCGCTCTCAAACTTCTCCCTGATCTAGAAGAACTGGCTTCTTCGCTCGCTCTTACTTCATCACCCTCTTCTTCTGTTCTTAACCGTTGGCACTGCCAGAAAACTTTCCAGCAGAAGAGGGTGAGTGCAATGAACCAAACGATGCCACAGATTAGGAACAGCCCCCAGAAACTCTGTACCGAGATTTGATAGTTCTCTGTGTCTGCAATCTGCATTGTACATTCGTGGTTGTAGGTAAGCCATTTCTTGCGGATTTTATCCAGTTTTCCTTCTTCAGACAGCTGTAGGATCGCTGTTGACATGTCCACAGCGAGAGGAGAGTCTCTCTGGAACGCCTGCAACAATCAAGATCAGTTAAGTAATGTTTTAACCAAGAAGAAGAATTGACTGAAACCCTTTTTTACATACAAATCCCCAGCCAGTCCGGGTGAACTCTGGTCCAACAGTACGGAACTTGCAGTTGCTATTTGACAACAGAGTTTTGATGTAAGGAAGCTCGTCGACTATGGCTGCCACGCCACCGCCTCTGGGACCAAGTTGAAGAGAAGAGAGATATTCTTCTTCGTCTTTCAGAGAAATGATTCTTGATGGAGGTACGTTAAGTTCATTGACCAGATATTTATAAGCAAATGCACCGTCTTGAACTCCAATGGGTTCGTTGCTTGCTATTAGACTGTCCATTCCTTCTATCCGAGATGTTAGCTGTTGAACGGTGAGGATGGAAGTGAGACTGGCCGTGTAGCTTGAGTTGATGATCAGAACCACAAATAACCATATAAGTAGCACAAACCTCCCCAGGGTACTCACCGTGTTCTCTCCTGAAGATCAAGAAAGAAAAAAGAATATAAAATAACATAAAAGGGGATAAAACTTTGATGTTTTGTAGGCTCCAATATGTAATAGAGTACATACTATGAGAGAAGAACATCGTTGAGAAGCTAAACCTGCAACGTTGAAGACCATAAAGGAAGTGGCAAAGCTTTAGTGCCTTAGTACATACTTTGTCTGTCACATCTTATGTCAGGAAGATCAAGAACTGGGAACTAACCAGAAAACGGTGATGATTTGACGCCTAGGAGGTCCACGAAACTCTTCATTGAAGCGGTGTTCGAGAATCCAAATGATGGCTCCCACAAAGAGAAAGAAAGCTCCGGTTACAGCCCACATCTCTACAGTGAATGGCTTCAAGAATGACCAAGGACTAGACTTGGCCCCCTTCACTGGAGCTACCACCACAAGCCCTGATTCCATAAATGGCTGCGTGAAATCTACAAACTTGGTTCTATTTGTAACTATAGTAACATCCCCAACAGCTACATCGAAATTCTTGAGACATAAAACACAAAGGAAAAAGACACTTCAGTATAGTATCTTTGTTCTTGATTGAGTAAATGAAGGGAGCTAAGACTCACATTGGCAGCAACTTCACTTATGAGATTGTCATACGAAGGATTTCTCTTCCCATCTCCATACACTATATAAGTACGTGGGACGGGATATGGAAGCAATTGAATAGCAGCTTCAAAGATGTCGATGCAGTAGCCTTTAACACCAAGCGAGTTGTTATCCTTAGACACATAGTTTTTGTAACTCACACGGTCAGGCACACCGATTTTGAGCGGCTCTCCATTGTCAGGGAAAACCCAACCGCGAGGTGGCTTTGTTACTTCCCCTGGCCATGTGATCTCCTTAAGACGTTGATGTTCTGCATATGTGTTTGGAGGCTTAGAGTAAAATGTCTCCGGAGGCTCCACTGAGAAGCCTGTATGATTCGACCAGTACCCAACTCTTTGTGGACCTCTGCTATTTATGTTTAGGATGTCGTATGCTGGATTTCTCCGGTTTTTCTCTGAATCATACTCGATTTGTCCGGTCAGACCTGTGTAGTTCATGTCATGAATGACCTGCAGGAATCTCTCCCCTTCATTGAAAACGTTAAGTGCTGATAACTTAATGTTGCTACCGTTGGTTTTCCCCAGATTTGGATCATTGGAGAAAGTCACTGTATTGCCTTCACTGAAGAAAACTTCGAGAGCACGAGCTACCAACCAAACAGTATCATAAGCATACATTGCATAAGAATTGAAGACACCTCCTGGACTCTCTTTGGATTTAAGGCTTTTCCATCTTTCTTTAAACCGTCTCTTCTGGTTACTCTCAGGTGTGTAATGTCGAAAAGCAACCACTCCTTGCAAGAGATCCATAGTTTTGGGATCCACTGTTTCCACAGAGTCCAAAGCTGTAAGAAGCCAATCAGTGGCGATCCAGACATAGCCACTGCCCACCATTCCAAGAGACTTGGCCACAGAGAATATCTTTAAACCCGAATCAGGATTCACATGAACAACAAAGATGCGAGACTCCATCAGATTAACAGATGCCAATAAGTCCTTGATCGAGCTAATATCTACTCCCGGTGTAAATGCAGCCTTGTAAGAGATCTTGGCACGTTTCTTGGCCAAAGCATCGCCTAAAACAGATATCCCGTTCCTGCCATACTCATCATCAACAAAGATCGCAACAACTTCTCTCCATCGCCAGTAGGATACAAAATCTGCGATTGCATTCATCTGGAAGTAGTCGCTCTGTGTGGTTCGGAGGAAATAAGGAAACTGTAGCGAAGAGAGCGTCGGGTCAGTTGCTGCAAATGACAAGAGAGGTACATGGAGCTCATCAGCTACATGGGAGATTATGTGACCAATTCCTGAAGATTGTGGACCAATGGCTGCAATCACCTTGTTCTCCATTACCTGCAAAGCTACACAATAAGAAAACACATCACCAATCTCAATCCTCATATCCATATACTAATCTACTACTAAACCCACAGCACAATGGGGGCATTTTGACAAGTAAATTTCAGGCATATGTTCCTATTGGCTGCAAGTATATGAAAAGTACCTCCCATGGTGCCAACAAAACCACTACAATTTGAGTCATGGAAGACAATATTGAGCTTGGTTCTTCTGAGAATACTCTGATCAGCATTAACGTCTTCAATGGCCGCCATAAACGCAGGCTTAGCTGCTCTTCCAATGAAGGAATCATAAGTAAAGAGAGCTCCGACGTTGACAGAGCTGGGCCGAGAAGAGGAAGAGTTTCTTAAGAAACTTTCTCTACCAGCACCTTCCGTTGGCAAAACCCACAAAACAAATACACATAGGAGCACAAATCCCATGGAAACAGCTCTAATCATCACCAAAAGTTCCATCTTTTCGAACCCAAAGGAATTGTTTTTACGGGCTCATGAACATCAACCTCGAGAGGAATATATTATTCAAACAAAAGACAAAAGGATCGTGAAATTTTCCTGAACATTGGATCGAACCAAGAAAGATTTCACATATATGCATCTTGGATTCGATACCGAATCGGTCAGTGCCCACATAAGAAACAAAACTGACAACATCACAGAGATGGTGGTTCAGAGAAAAGGATTAAATAAACATGAAACTATGAATTAATAATTCAGTTCAAGGAGCATAACTCCATGGATGATGGGAATAGATTAACGGAAACCGAAAAATAAATCAATAAATTAGCAAAGAGTTGGTCAGAAAAAGCAAGTAGCATACCAAACAAACAATAATAAGATAAAGCTCCAAGTTGGAGAAAAGAAAAAAAGTTCATGAATTCATACTACACAGAACGTGGCAATTATTACAGAAACTAATGGGTACATATACCTTCATACGCACATAAAGATCCAAGCTTTTAAACTAAAAAAACATATATCCAGATGTGGAAAGTTGACTTTTTGAAAATTTGGGTGTTCGCCGACAGAAAAAAGAAAAGTTTGGGTGTTCTTTTTAGTACCAAACACTCTCCAATAAACCCTCAAAGTCAAAGAAGGTAACTAGATGTAGACTTTGTCATGTGTGTTTTTGAGATTATAATCACTGTTGTTTCTTATATGAACTAAAACGGTTCTAAAAGGCTAATTAACAAAAGAATCTATATATAGCTATATAATCATTGGCTCTTAACATCTTTTTACGTTGCTTAGTTACAATCATATCTAATGAACAAAGATTCGAATATTCATTGACTTACATCTTAGCTCATGTCTAATTACAATACAATTTTCTTCCTATAAAGTGGAATTTACTTGATCAAATTTGTCGTACCTCAGAATCAGCTTGAACGTCCACAACATGGGATGGGTTGTTGCTAGAGTCATCACTCCTTCTGAACATTCTCTTGATAGCTTCTTCTTTCTCATCCACAAACTCCACGAAACCAAACACCAATTCCCTTAACCGCATCGAAGGAGAAGACGACCAAGAAGCGAGCGGCATCGAGCTTGTCCTCTCCATCCGTCTGTACCGCACGAACTGACGTATCATCCTGAGAACAAACACCAAAAACGCAGAGACCGTGATTGCAATGCAGACAAGGTACAACCCTTTGAAGCTCTTGAGATGGAGCTGGTTTGGCTCTGGGTTCCAGTTTGACTTCTCTGCGCAACTCGTATTGCATAACCATCTCTTCCGAATCTCTTGCAGTTTTCTCGTCTCGGCGAGTTTTAAGATCGCTGTTGACATGTCTATAGCCAGTGGAGAATCTCTCTTAAACGCCTGTTAAACAGAAAGACAGCCTCTCAACTCTTTTTGTGATTACTTAAGCTCTTGTGATTAAGAAAAATACTTACAAATCCCCAACCACGGTGCATAAAGGGCTCTCCAACAATCTTGAAACCCGTCCGTTCCGCTAGAAACAGTTCAATGTAAGGGAGCTCGTCAACAATGGCAGCCACGCCTCCAAAAGCGGTTGGTCCTAGCTTGAGAGCCCTTTCATACTCCTCAGTCGACTCAAGTGGGACAAGCCTAGACCGAGCCATGCCAAGACTGTAGGTCAAGTACTCTAGAGTGAACGTCCCAGACTGGTAACCGACAGGCACCTCACTTGCCCGCAAGCTGTCAATGCCGGTTATGGCAGAGGGAAGCTGTTGAACTGTGAGGATTGAAGTGAGATTCGCTGTGTAGCTCGCGGTTAGAACCATTAACAGAAAGAGCCATACAATCATCACTAGTCTAGCTAAATTGCTTATCGTATCTTCCTCTGTTGACAGAACAGGATAAAACAGCAAGATCGCAGATATTAGTTGATAGAGACAATATATCTACAGTAAATTATGTATCAGGCAGATCCAGAAATGTAACTCTACTCACGATTTCTCTTGAAAAGAGTTGAGAAGCTAAACCTGCAAGGACAAACCAGACTAGAAAATTCAGAGAAAACTCAAACCGTGAACTATCAAGTCCAGTGTATATTACGAGCTGAACTTACAAGATCATTGTGATGAGTTGTCTTCGGGGTGGCCCTCTGAAATCTTGATTGATCCGGTGTTCAAGGATCCAGATGACTATGGCAATACAGAAGAATGAAGCTATAACAACGCACCACAACCCAATTGTGAAGGGTCTTAGAAAGATCCAAGTGGCATTGTCATCGTTAGCCGGAATCACCACCACAAGCCCTGTGGACGCATATGGCTGCGAGAAATCTACTAATTTGGACCGCGTTGGGACTATTGCAATATCCCCAACAGCTGCATCGTATACCTGTAAACGTTATTCTCATAATGTTCAGTGATCTCTGAGGTTTTTCGAATCAGTTTTGTAAACTTTTTTTTGTGTGGATACTTACACCATCAGCTACCATTTGAATCATCTGGTTGTAATTAGGACTTGAATGACCATCCCCGAATGACTCAAAGATGTAAGGAACACTGTATGGGACGAACTTTAGTGCTTCAGTGAAGATGTCGATGCATAATCCTTTGATCAGATGGCTACTGTTATTTTCCTCGGTCACAAACTCGACAAAGCTCACTCTTTTAGGGATAACAATCTTCAATGGATTGGCGGAATCTGCAATGACCCAACCACGCGGCTTTTTACGGCCACCACCAGGCCAGGTTATGATCCCAAGTTTTTCTTCAGAAACAAATCCAGACTTCTTCCGTGTATGTCGAGTTTTTGGGCTTACCGAAAAGCCTCCATGTTTCGACCAGAAACCCACTGTATGAACACCGGTTTTGTCTACATTGATGATTTCGTAGTCACATCCAATGACATTACGGCCAGAACCAAACTGAACTTGACCGGCTATACCAGTGAAGTTCACCTGCAGAAGTTTCTCAAGTAGCAGCTTCCCGCTGTTGAAAATTTTGACTCTCTCCAGGTGCAGTTTAGCTCCT
Organism: Hirschfeldia incana; assembly: GCA_026261945.1. Classification (NCBI taxonomy): domain Eukaryota; kingdom Viridiplantae; phylum Streptophyta; class Magnoliopsida; order Brassicales; family Brassicaceae; genus Hirschfeldia; species Hirschfeldia incana. Next base: position 2,782,304 of record JABCMI010000040.1, on the reverse strand, counting down.
TGTGCTTGAATTAACTTCTCGGAGTAAGAGAATGTTACATTGATTCCCTCATTCAGCATTTTCTCGATGCCGTATGCAATCATCCACACTGTATCATAGGCATGGAACGCGTAGGCATTCATTGATCTATTGCTCTTCAGTTTATGTGTGAATTTGTGCATCTTCACAGATTCTGGGATGTGTTGACGAAGCCCCACTACTCCCTCAAGACGTTTTAAAGTACTTTTGTCACTCAAAGAAGAATCCAAGGTAACTGCGAGCCAGTCTGTGGCGAGCCACACATATTCATGTGTCATCATCTGCAGCTTTCGCGCTATACTAAAAATTCTGAGCGAAGGATCAGGACCAAAATGAAGAATATAGACTCTAGGACCGAGGGACTTGGATTTGTTCAACGCATCAGCAACGGATTTTTCATCAGAATGCACGGAGAGCGGTACTTTATAGGAAATTCTAGATCTTTTCTTGTACAGTTCATCATCTAGTGCAGTAACTCCATTTCTTCCGAGCTCATCATCTGAGTAAACTGATATCACCTCTTTCCATCCATGGAAATTGATAAGATCAACAAGGGCAGACATTTGGTGCGCATCATTAGGTGTAGTCCGGAGAAAGAAGGGAAATTGGAGGGCAGAGAGAGTTGGATCAGTTGCGGCAAATGAGACGAGAGGAAACTGGAGTCCTTTGGCAATATCTGACAGTGTGTGAGCGACGGAGGATGAAAGTGGACCGATCATAGCCACGACTTCTTTCTCAAGCACTTCAAAAGCTGCAAAAAAAACAACCACTTGAATCAAGGCCAGGTCGTTACTGGTAAAGCCGAAGTTATGCTTCAAGTTACATGCATGAAACACATGTTCTAGTAAGGAACAGCCGGTATTGGGTCTGAGGTCTACTATGCTCTGTATTATTAGCATTTCAAACCCCAAAATATGTACCGAAAAGAACTAATTCAAAACATAACTGTAATATTTTTGGTATGTGAAATTATCAATTAATGTTGCTCTTCTTCACTACCTCTAGATATGGTCCAGATGTTAGCTCCTATTGCTTATGTATAAATTTGAGTAAATCGCTTTTTGATACAAATTGGAATAATATGCTTTGGACCAAAATTCTACCCCAAACAAAGCCAGAAAGACGGTCTGTCCCAAATAGGAAAGGTTCTAATGGGACCATGGGTGAGGGTCCCAAGTGTTTGAACACAAAAAAAAGCTAGAAAAAAAGTCACTGTACCTCCGAAGGAGCCATGAAAGACATTGCAGGAAGAGTCCTTCATAAGTAACCTAAGCTCCGTATCTTTGAGGACACTTGTGTCAGCGTTCACGTCTGAGACAGCTGCCTCGAGAGCTACTTTTGCAGCTCTTCCTATAACCGAATCAAAAGTAAAAACAGCGCCGATGTTCACCACTTGAGGCCTTTGGCAACCCATTGGAATCACCAGAATGGCTACAACCAGTGCCGTTATAGCAATAGATGAATCAATGCCGAATCCCATGGAGACAATGCGATCAAACTAAGGAACAGTTCAGCTAGTCTTGGTGTTTAAACTAGAACCATCTCTACCTAGTCAAGAAACAGAGAGAGAGAAAAATGAATCAAGGTAAGGATTCGAATATTAACCTGTAGAATCAAAATGTTATTACTGAGTAGGAGAAAAATTAATCAAGATCTAAGTAATCAAACGATCGAATCAAGTTGAGAAATTAACTGATAAACAATGTTGAAAAACCTAGAAGAAGAGAGTGTTTACCAATTCATCAGAGATAAGAAGCAAGCTAAATAAACAGAGACGGTAAAGAAGTAAGAATATAAAAAAAAGACAAAGCTTTTACCCGACAAGAATCGGTTCAGCAGTGAGGAGTTATCTTCGCTCTATCAGCAAGCCTGAGATTCTCTGGGGAATATTCGCAAACACTTTGCAGGCATAAACTGGAGAAAAAAGTGGAAATTTTGCGACAAAGCAACGAATTACTTAGCAGGAAATGTCTAAAACCCCCATATGATTGGGGACCAGAGAAATTTTCGAGAGGGAAGGAAAAAAAAAAGAACTTGTGACCGAATCTCACGACCAGAAAGTCATCTTGTTCTGCTTAACGTAACAGATCGAATAGAAAAAAAAAACTGAAACACACAAAAGAGTAATAAGAAAAACGTGTGACTGAAGAGCTTCTGGTTTTGGTTAGAGACGACGCCTATCCGTAGTGTCAACGCATCCGTTTGTAAGTCGTGGGCCCCATTTCTGTAGGCCTACAAATAACGGCCCATTTGTAAATCTTTAATTAAGACCACCCAATGTAAAGTCTAGTGACACATCTGTTAATGCAGTGGAAATTCCATAAATCATTATTGTTACAGTTGATGAGATTTTTTTAATTATTCCAATACTTTTTTATTTTGAAAATGTGTATTATTTCCCTAGCTGCCAATTATTTCAACAAACAGTACCATTAATATAAATGCTAAGAAATATTTAATTATTTTTGAACCTAAATTGTTATGATGTGTTTCCATGTACAAAGACACATGGTGGTTTAGCAATCAGTGAACACATCTTAATCTAGCAAATATAAAAATGTATGATTGTTTTGATCAAAAGAAAAAAAGAAATGTATGATTGTATATTTCGCAGATTTTTTGGTTTAACTAAATATTTTAATAATAGAGTACTGAATGTGTAACTCTAAATATTGTTAATGAATTCCTGTAAATATTGTTAATTTAACCGAGTGGAGAAAAGAAAAGAGGCAACTTGGCAAAGATTCTCATAAAGCCCCAACCTTTTCTTACTTTCTCCCCTACAACTCTTTGCGTCTCCTCTCTCTCTCTCCCTCTCTGCAGCTGAGACGCGCGAACTAACTGAAGAACCTTCATGGAAAGGGACGAGCAAGAACCAACAATGTCTGAGCCCACGAAAACCAAGTACGATCGTCAACTCAGGTAACCTTCCCAAACCCTCTGACTTCTTCTTCAACATCAAATCGTTCAAAGTCTTGATCTTTCCCCCACTAATCATTGCGTATAGGATCTGGGGAGAAGTAGGGCAAGCGGCTCTGGAGAAGGCGAGCATCTGTTTGCTCAATTGCGGCCCTACCGGCTCCGAAGCCCTCAAGAATCTCGTTCTCGGTGGAATCGGAAGCATCACCCTCGTCGACGGATCCAAAGTCGAAATCGGAGACCTTGGCAACAACTTCATGGGTACTTACTCGATTCCTCTCCCCCCTTACATCGCAATGTGTGTATCTTTAGTTGATGATTGTGTTCTCTTATGTTTACAAAAAGTGGATGAGAAGAGTCTTGGTGAGTCTAAGGCCAAGACTGTCTGTGCCTTTCTTCAAGAGCTTAACGATGCTGTCAATGCCAACTTTGTTGAGGAGAATCCTGACTATTTGATACTCTCAGACCCCTCTTTCTTCTCTCAGTTCACTCTCGTTATCGCCACTCAGGTAACCAAAGAATAAAGCTCTCGTTTTTGCTTCTTAAGCATTTGTTTTGAGTTACAAGAAAGTGTATGTACTTTAGACTGCAAAGTTTTTTTAGTTTCTTGATGGTCCTTTGGGATCTTTCAGCTTTTGAGAGTTCGTATTGATGTATAATTTCGTACTTGGACCACCTATCACAGATCTTATCTTTTGGATTAGTACGCATGATAGTTTCAACGAAGAAACAGATTTCCTTATAAGTTGGCGGTGTGTTTGATTGTAGCTAGTTGAAGACTCAATGGTGAAACTCGATAGAATCTGCCGTGAAGCAAATGTAATGCTGCTTTTTGCTCGCTCCTATGGCCTTACTGGTCTTGTTCGTATCAGTGTTGAGGTAAAGATTATCTCTCTAGCCCAATTATCTTTATAAAAACATTGTATTACTCTCTTGCGGTCAAGTGTTGGGCATTTTCATGGTTAGTCTGCTAATTCATATCTTTACTCGCCTATCAGGAACACACCATCATCGATTCGAAGCCTGATCACTTTCTTGATGATCTCCGCTTGAATAATCCTTGGCCTGAACTCAAGAGGTAAACTGCTTCCATCTACTTGGTCATTGTGTTGTTTTGGCATCATTTAACCTTGTGAAGTGACTAGTACGGAATATGGAGTTTCGTTTTGCTTAAAATTTGAACTGATGAAGATGATATGGAAACTTAATGATTCAATAACCGGCAGGTTTGTGGAGACCATTGATCTAAAAACGCCAGATCCCGTCGCTCATAAGCACATTCCTTACGTGGTCATTCTTGTCAAGATGGCTGATGAATGGGCTAAAACCCATAGCAACAATCTCCCATCGACCAGGGAAGAGAAAAAGGAGTTTAAGGTATTCAGCAAACAACTAGCTGTCTTCTGAGTTCATGTTCTAATCTTATTCCTTTTTACCTTTTAAATCGTAGGATTTAGTTAAGTCCAAGATGGTGTCGATGGATGAAGATAACTACAAAGAAGCTGTTGAAGCCACTTTCAAAGTTTTTGCTCCTCGAGGAATCAGTGAGTAACTCTTCTGTTTCTTTACAAGAGAACCATGATTGATTGCTAATCATTCCATGTACTTCTTGATGCATATTCATAATATAGCATTTAGCATTAGAGTTAATATAGGAAAAAGGTTTACCAAGTCTGATTTCGATGTAACCAAACCTGTTTTACTTTATTTTTCAGGCAAAGAGATTGAAGAAATTATAAATGATAGTTATGCTGAAGTTGGCTCGAACTCCTCAGCTTTTTGGGTAATGGTAGCAGCCCTCAAGGTTGGTAACTTGAAAATAGTAGAGAACTTGTGTTGGGATTTTACTTTATTAGCTTTATTGTATGATATATGTTCGTTTCTTTTGCTTCTCATGGATACGAATACGTAACCTATTGATTGTATGCGTTACATGCAGGAGTTCATTTCAAATGAAGGTGATGGGGAGGCACCACTTGAAGGTTCCATGCCCGATATGACATCTTCCACAGAGTTAGTTCTCCTGTTCTTTCGTTTCAGGGGAGGGCTGGTATTAATCCCTAACCTTTATCAAATTAATATATGGCTGTATATTATCTTTTGCAGGCACTACATCAATTTGCAGAAAATCTACCTTACAAAAGCCGAAGCTGATTGTCTATCCATGGAGCAAAGAGTGAAACACATTCTAGCTAAAGTTGGTCGAGATCCAAGTAGTATCTCAAAACAAACTATCAAGAGCTTCTGCAAGAATGCACGAAAACTTAAGGTGAGAATGCTGGAACTTCTTGTACTGTTGTTGTGTGATTCAAATTGAATAAGAGTAAAACCCATTGGGATATGAAACTTGTAGGTATGCAGATATCGTAAGGTAGAGGATGAGTTCAGCAATCCTTCTGTAACGGAACTACATAAGTGTTTGGCAAGTGCGGATTACAGGTGCGAATATCTTTGTCGAAATTGACCTTTTCCATATACACTCTGATCATTAATAGTACTGGAGGAGTATGCTGTTGTTAGCTCTGGAGGCGCTTACCACTTTTTTGTGTTTACCTCTCGCAGTAGCGCAGTTGGATTTTATACTCTTCTCAGAGCTGTTGATAGATTTGCTGCGACCTATAAGAAGTTTCCTGGACAGTTTGATGGGTAAGAGTTGTCTTTTGTATCCTGAGCGGTTTGGCGTTGTCAGGCTTATTATTAACACATTGATTTTACAGTGGAGATATAGACGAGGACGCATCTCTGTTAAGAACTATTGCCCTGAGTCTTATTAGCGAAATGGGTTGTGACGGCTATGAACTTCCGGAAGCACTTTGCAGTGAGATGTGCAGATTTGGCGCTGCAGAGCTTCATGTGGTTGCTGCTTTCGTTGGAGGAATCGCATCTCAAGAAGTAATCAAGGTTCGTTTTTATATCCCTGCCTCTCGAAAATGTGTGATTTTGAAGCTAAGGCGTCTTACTTGTTTATGTTTTTTCAAATGTTTTGCAGCTCATCACGAAGCAGTTTGTTCCAATGTTGGGTACTTTCGTTTTCGACGGCATTGATCACAACTCTCAGTCATTGACATTATAGAAGATTCTTAGAGACACTGCTGGTGGCTGCTGACTACTCCAACTCTACTTTCATCCTCAACTCGAGTTGAAAAAAGTACTTTTAAACACAGTTTGGAGTTTTCATTTGTGCCATTGCGTCAGACTGATTAGATCTCATTTCTGCATATAACAATTTGGATTTCCTGATGAAATTGTATCTTCTGATCCTTGAGCCGCGGTTATAAAACCGAAGAGCTCGTGTTACATATTAGCCTTATTTCTTACTGATTGGTAACACTAAATCATATGCTATTGTCTCAAAATAAGGTCAAAGACCGTTGATCAAAGAAAAGGGTCAAAGACCAGGTTGTTAACTTAAAGGCAAAAATCCCGAACACCATCCTCTCCATTTTCCCTTAAGAGATACTCCACAACCTGTTTCCCGTGCGGTCCATGTCCTAGCAAGGAGAGTTTCGAGTTCTGTTGGTGCGATGTATTTCCATTACACTGAGTATCATTTAGCTCTGAAGCTCCATCTCCTCCACTATCATCAGCAACTATCCTAGCAGCCTCAACGTTACCCGTTGATTCATCACACTCAACAGAAGATGCTTACCCTTGTGCTTCTTTTGAATCTAGCACTCTACGAACAGAAAGAGGAATCCCAAACTCTGTAGCGACTTGTTTTTTGTACGGTTGCACCTCTCTGCAGCAGCATGCGCAACTTCATGACAATCCACACAGAGTAGAACTATATCACGAGATCTATGACTTTTCAAATGCTCTGGAAAATGAACTCTATAGCAAGAAGGTATGATCCGGTAACGCAGATAGTGATTCCCATCTCCACTTTTTTCGCTTTCTGGCTTTGAATGTTTACAACCACTCTGTAGTGATAGTAACAAAAAATTCTATATATACCATATATTTATATGGTTTTATAACTGTTAGAATCGCAGTTGAACTGTACCGTACCTCTAAAACCGCTTCAATCTCTCATTTTGTCAATGGCGGCAGATGTTCGTTCTGATCATAACACGTGCTTCAGTCACAGGCCCATTAAAGTTGAACCCAATTTGTGTTTGGTTGGCCCAAAACCCTCCAGAAGTCTACTCTTCTGAATCGTTTTCTTTTGTCTGTACGACTTATATTACCACAAGAAGTCCATCTACAATTTCAACCATACATTTTGAAGTTTAGTGTTAAGCTCTCTCGGTTGCTCAAAAAAAAAATAAGTTGCTCGAAAAAAGTGTTAAGCTCTCTCTTTACGCAACTGAAGTGGATATCTCAAGGAACACCGTTAGTGATTTAAAGTAATGTCCGATCATAATGGGTCCAAAATATAATGTGTCTTAATACCAGATGTCTAAATTTAATAACCAGCTTTATTTACTGATTTAATGTAACAGAATAGTGTTGTAATACTTATTTTTATTCAGTTATGAATTTTACGATTATTACATCAGTTAACTTCACTACGAACAATTTTTTTTTATAACATCTTATTTTATTATTATCAAAAGAGGTTTAACATAGTATATATGAATTGAAACATACAATAAATACATTTTTAAGTAGAACATGATAATAGAAAAGTAACAACACGATGCTTCCTTATTCTTTTGCAGGATAGACTGATTCGCTAACTTTATCTATTTTTGTTTTCGGTATTTTGTGTTCGGCTGTCATTTATCGTGATCCAACACCTTTTATCACTTAATAGATCATTGGGTGCGATCCATCTGTTACATCGCTGGCCATTCCATACACTCCCGCTCCAGAAGATGACATGTGTTGTTGTAATCCCTATCCATACCATAAATAATTCCTCATATTGACATTGATAAGCACTTAACTTCATCGCCTTCCGCTCCATGTCTTCACGTAAACGATCTTTTGTTGTCAAATAGTGATGAAACACATTTCTCCGAAATAGTGGAGTCACCATCGTCCATTCCAATTTGTCACAAGAACATGACGTACGCAATCTTCTCCATGACCATGGCGGTTTAAGATTTCTTTTTTCACTACGAACAATTATACTGTCGTATAAAAGTGTATGTTATACTATTCTACTTATATATCTTGCTACAGAATTTTTAAAAGTTTGTCTCTATTTATCTGCAAGTGAGATCAAATCGTACTTTCTAAATTTGGAATCTTTTATCAAATGTAAGAACATTAGTGAAACTGTTGGTTGACAATTCTATTAATAAGCCTTCCACTAATGAATAGTGTTTAGTCCCAAAAATGTAAAACAGAGTTTCAATACAAAATCTAACATCTTACACCATCAACATGTTGACGCAGATATGGAAAGATGTTATATACGACAAAATTATAGTCGATAAATGGAGCACAAATACAGTTGAAGGGATTTGGGGCCTTTTTTTGGTAAAAATGTAAAGGGATTTGGGGCCATTGACAATGAGAGGTGAGTGTTCATGGGCACTTGTTATTATTTGTTATTTATTACAATAGGACTCCATACCGGTTAGGTTTCATATTTATGAGATAAATAAATAAAACGATCAACATCCTAGAGAAAAAATATTCAAATGCACATTAAATTATTATAAAATTCATATTATCTTTTTGCTAACATATAAAAATCATATTATTGAATCGGAAATAGCAAATAATTATCTACTCTCATGCTCTCCTTATCAACAACCTACTATCTTGCACAGAAATTTCATTATATATATCCAAACTTTTGGTCAGCGATATGAACGTAATAGAAATGTTATCGGTGAAAATGGATAACCAGTGAGTAGTTCTCGTGGTCGGCCAAAAGAAAACGGTGATTTTAACTTATTTTGTTTTTTCTTTCGCATGTTGTTACTTCATAACTAAATTAAAACTATATTAAATAACACTTTTCTAATACTACAAATTTAAAATTTGTAACCAACATTCTAGGATCATCTTTACTTATGAGTTTCTTTAGTTTCTAAGCACTATTATATCACTGTTTAAAATAACATAAAGTTTAAAAACAAAATTATGTTTTTCAGTATTTTAAATGTTTTTCCTCTTTTATTCATTTTTGGGTGAAAACAAATCTTGGAAGTTATCGTCCTACTGAGTTCTCTTTTTTTTTTAAGTCCTACTGAGTTCTCCAAAACAGTATGTTTTATATAATTTCCTTTTATTTCGTAGGAACTGGGTTTTGTATTTATGTAATTATCATTTGTATTATGTTATAATGATCTCTTAATAATTGTTGATATTAAGAAAACAACAGATATGATGGAAATCAAAAGAACTGATCGAACCCGAATGATTTTTTCTTGGTTAGGAGCGTTTCGACTAAGATGATAATCTATCTACAAATATTAAACTGTGTGATATGCAATAAAGGGAGCTCGATAAACACAATGTCGGGTTTATTTCGTGATCGTTTTTGGTTCTCTAAAAGCGTGGCACATCTAATAAGAATCAAATAATGGAATAAGACAAAACATAGAGAGAGCAGCTAGCAAAATCGCTCCCAGACACGATCCCCAAGTAAAGTCTTTGTCCACGGGTTTTTTCTGAGTCCCTCCCTTTAACCCGCGGTTCTTTCCTTTTGTCAACGCTTTATCCTCTGCTTTCCCTGCAACTTTTTTGAAAGTTTACTTCTTTTAGAAGTACCCTCCGGTCCGTAGACAGTTCCCATCGCCGTAATCACTTTTCTGACCGTCGACTCACCGGGGTTCAGCTCCCGACTCTGTCGGAGAGCCAGCCAGGTCTTCCTGGTCCGTTTTGCTGCTCCAGCTAAGACCATGGCCCCTTTGGTTAAGGGTTGCTCTTGTAGTCTCAGATCTAGCTCTCATGACCGTTTCCCTTCTGTTTAAGCGGTCTTGTTGGAGCGTATTAACTCCCTCACAAAGATACAGAGCATTTACTCCCTTCCGAAGATACATAGCATTTACTCCAGAAGCATTTACTCCACCAGAGACTACTTAAGCTCCGGTTTCAGAGGTCCTCTGAAGCCACAAGTTCTCTCGGACCTCCTGCTCCAAGTGAGAGAGTTTTGCACTTCTCAGATCCGATACCTACCAAAAACTTCTGGCAACTGAACAACATGAGTCACCGATACTCAAGGGAGGACAAGCAGAAGTGGGTCTCCACTCGAAACCAGCCGGCTCGAAAACCCCCTGCTCCAATCCCAGAAATTGATACAACTGCTCTTATTGAGGAAAACAAATTTACCCTTATTGGGAGAGTAACAAACCCCGCAGTTCAAAACACAAGAGCTCTTGTGGACTTTTTCTTACAGCACTGGAATGTCTCAGGAAAACTAACTGGCAGAGCCATGGGCCCCCTCCTGTTCCAATTTCGTTTTGATAACGAGAGAGACCTAACCACCGTGCTCAACAAGGCTCCTTTCCACTTCAAAAGGTGGATGATTATTGTGCAACGTTGGGAACCAGTGATCTCGGACAAGTTCCCAGCTCTCATCCCCTTTTGGATACAACTAAACGGAGTACCCCTCCACTATTGGGAAGACACAGCACTTCGCGCCATGGGTAGCGAAATTGGGAAAGTAGAAGACTGCATCCCTGACCAAGCTCGTGTTAAAGTACTAATTAATGGACTCAACCCTTTGGAGATGTTTAGAGAATTCTCCCTCTCATCCGGAGATGTCATAGAAGTGGAGTTCACCTATGAGAACATCCAAAAACACTGCTTCAGATGTTACTCTCTCTCACATGAGAAAGACGACTGCCCCCTTTCTGAAAGGGGCCAAGAGAGGGAGAAAAGCCCTCACAGAATCGGAACTTCACAAAGAAATGTGATGGCTAGTTTGGATGAGAACAGAAAGAAGTATGAGGAAAGGAAAAGGGCTACCACCCAGAGGGAGAGCTACCACCCATACGTAAGAAGGAGTTCTCAAGAGGATCGCAGACCTACCTCAAGACACAACTCCCATCTCCAACAAAGCTATGGACCAGTTCGGAGCGAGTACCGCAGAGGAAGAATAGGAAATAACTCAGGAAGATCTCTCTCTCGCGAATCGGGTGCAAGAGGAAACAACAATTTCAGACAGTATGAAGAGACTCGGAAGTCAGAGGGCGTTGCTGGAAACATAACTGATAACACTCGCAGAGAGGAAACGAGAGTACAGGGCCATGACTCCAATTTACATGTTCCGGTCCGAACACCTACCCCTCACTCTACTGACCTCAGAAGAGCTCTTCCACGTAGAGAGGAAGGCGAAGGCTCAGGTGAACAAATTTCATCGGGACACCGACCCATTAAAGAAAGATTGATGGAAGCTAATTTTCCCCACTCCACAGACTTGCGTCGTACTCTAGCAGTTAGAGAAAGTGGAGAAGAGGCGAGAGGGCAACTATCGCCAGATAGACCTCCAGCTACTCAAAGATTATCTTTACCCTCTAATGGGAAATCTAAACTTGTGAATCAAGGAATCTCCTCAGGCTCCAGTCGCCTTCAAGACATCGAAATTCAGTATTTTGAGGAGTTCATGGAACCACCTCGACACTCAAACGAGAGACCCTCAGGTTCACGACCTCGGGCTGCACCGGTAGAGCAAGAATCCCCAATAAGATCTCTAAGCGAAGATAGAAGACATGTCTCATTAAGGCTAGGACCACAACCTGACCAACAAGCCTCACCGGAGCAGGCTCTTGTAGCGAATGGCCCTAAAATAATCACTAGAAGCGTGGCTAAGAGAAGGGAAGGAAAACAGAAGAAGAAAACACCTAGCCCGCTTAAAGGAGTGATCACAAAGAATAGAAGAGTGGCCAACCCAAAAGGTACCTCGCCTAAGAGGAGAAATACAGCTGGAAGCACAGCGACAACCGCAAAACGAAAAGGGGGTCTGCAAACAACTATTATCCCAGCGATAGCGAAGAAGAAGAAGGATTTTCGGGCAAACCCAAGCGCTCTTCCTTAGCGCTACTCAGCTGGAACTGTCAAGGCATTGGGAGCACCTTGACAGACCAGCGCTTGCGGGAATTCAAAAATAGAATTTCCCCAGAAGTTATTTTCCTGCAAGAAACGATGAATCAAGATGAAGTGGTGCTCCGATTATTCCAGAAAACGGAATATACAAGCCACTTTACAGTACCGCCAAATGGAACGGCAGGCGGTCTATGTCTTTCATGGAAGCCCAACGTTCAGGTTGATATTTTATCTTCTTCTTCAAACTACATAGATACTTCTATCACTCTTTATCAGAAATCTATGTTTGTCACTTTCATCTACGGATCCCCCCGACAAGAGACTAGAGCTCTGTTCTGGAACAAGCTGATAGAATTGGGACTAGGGCGTGATGAGGAAGCATGGCTAGTAGTCGGAGATTTTAATGATCTGTTAGACAATTCAGAAAAAGTGGGTGGACCTCTGAGATGGGAAGGCTCCTTCCTAGCGTTCAGAAGCTTTGTTTCACAGATGGGATTGTGGGACCTCCAACATGCTGGGAACTCCCTGTCATGGAGGGGAAATAGATATAGCCATTTCATTCAGTCCCGCCTAGACAGAGCCATGATCAACTGCAAATGGGCTGAGGAGTTTCCCACGGTTTGCTGCGAATACTTGAGGTTTGAAGGCTCGGACCACAGACCAATATTAGTCCACCTCAAACAGAATCCACCAAAGAAAAGGGGACTCTTTCGCTTTGACAGACGTTTAAAGGAGAAGCCAGAGATCCATGAGCTGGTCAAAAAACATTGGACTACATTGTCATATGAATCAGTACTGGTAAAAATCGGTAGGATTAGAAGAAAGATCATGGACTGGACAAAGCTTCAAAACAAGAACAACATGGAGCTCATTCTGGAAACACAAAAGAGATTGGAAGAAGCCCTCTCGAGCTCGACTCCAGATTCAACGGAAATTGGTGTTCTCACACAGAAGCTGGAAACGGCGTATGTAGAGGAAGAACAATATTGGAAGCAACGGAGCAGAATCCAATGGCTTCACAGTGGGGATCAGAACTCTGCCTTCTTTCATGCTGTTACCCGAGAGAGAAGGACAATAAACAAATTTTCTGTGACTGAAAATGCTCAGGGACAGCCGGTTTTCGAAGAGGAAAAAATAGTTCAAGTCATTGCTGACTACTACTCGGAGCTGTTCTCACCACAACAGACGCCTTCTTTACAGGTGGTTGAAGAAGTTTTGTCGCCTCTCATTACACCTGAGATGAACGATGCCTTAATTAGGATACCGGATAAGCTAGAGATCAAACAGGCGGTTTTCTCTATAAATCCGGATAAAGCGCCAGGACCGGACGGGTTCTCTTCGAGTTTTTATCAAAGCTACTGGGACATTATAGGAGATGATGTAACAACAGAAGTTATTTCATTCTTCACTACAAATCTTTTGAACGAACGCTTCAACGAGACACACGTTAGGCTAATACCCAAAACCAGAGGTGCTAAGACAGTGGCGGAGTATAGACCAATAGCTCTCTGCAGCACACACTACAAGATCATCGCGAAAGTTCTTACTTCGCGTCTGCAACCAGTGCTCCAGGCTATTGTATCGAAGAATCAATCAGCCTTTGTCAAAGGGAGAGCCATTTCAGATAATGTCCTCATCACCCATGAAGTGCTACATTATCTTCAGACATCAGGAGCAAGCGTGCGGTGCTCAATGGCGGTAAAGACGGATATGAGCAAGGCGTACGACAGAATCGAGTGGAATTTTCTTGAGAAAGTCCTCACGAAACTGGGCTTCCACTCCACTTGGGTGATCTGGATAATGGAATGCATCAGAACAGTCTCATACTCTTTCTTAATAAATGGAGCAGCTCAAGGAAGAGTAACCCCGCAGCGGGGAATACGACAAGGAGACCCGCTCTCGCCTTACTTATTTATCCTTTGTACAGAGGTTCTCTCTCAACTCTGTTACAAGTCGATGCAAAATGGGAAAATGGCAGGGATAAAGGTGGCTCGAGGATGCCCGGCTATAAATCATCTACTCTTCGCAGACGACACAATGTTTTTCACTAAAACAAATGCGTCTAGCTGCGAGGCACTAAAACGTATCTTGGTCTTGTATGAGGGTGCATCGGGGCAATGCATAAACCTCGGGAAGTCAGCAATCACCTTCTCAGCCAAGACACCAAGTGAGGTGAAGACCAGAGTCAAAGACTTCTTCAACATTCAAAATGAAGGAGGAGCAGGAAAATACTTGGGACTTCCCGAGCACTTCGGACGGAAGAAAAGGGACATCTTTGCCAACCTCATTGATAAGATCAGACAGAAGTCGTTAAGCTGGACCACGAGGTATCTGTCTAGCGCCGGGAAGCAGATTCTACTCCAAGCAGTCCTAGCGGCTCTCCCAACTTATACCATGTCATGTTTCAAACTACCACTCTCGGTGTGTAAACAAATACAGAGCATCTTGACGCGATTCTGGTGGGATGCAAAACCAGCTATCCGCAAGCTCTGTTGGGTCTCGTGGGACAGATTGACTAGACCAAAGGGCGTGGGGGGTTTGGGATTTCGAGAAATCGAACACTTCAACAACGCTCTATTGGCGAAACTGGCTTGGCGTCTGGTTAAGGAACCGCAGTCTCTACTTGCACAAACCCTGCTTGGTAAATATTGCACCAATTCTACCTTCCTAGATTGTGTAGCACCAGCGAAAGCCTCTCATGGCTGGAGAGGAATCTTAGCGGGGAGAGAAGTCCTACAACAAGGATTGGGATGGATTGTTGGGAATGGAAGAAGCATCCGAGTTTGGACAGACCCTTGGCTAAGCGTCGAAAAGCCAATGGCACCAGTAGGACCCCCAACTCAAGACAACGCTAATCTCCTTGTAGCGGACCTGTTGTTTCATGCCTCCAACACTTGGAACACTCAGATGATTAAAGACCACCTTCCTCTGTATGAGAAGACTATAAAGACCATTATTCCTAGTGACTGCAATATGAATGACGAACTAGTCTGGCTCCATGATAAGTCTGGTTGCTATACTACAAAATCAGGATATGCAATTGCGAAAATCAACACCTCCCCGGACCCAGGTGATGACTTTGACTGGAGGAAAGGAATCTGGTCCCTAAACACCTCACCAAAACTAAAGCATCTTCTGTGGAAAGCAAAGGTAGGAGCCCTACCAGTTGGGGCAGCCTTACAGAGCAGAGGACTAACGGTAAATGAGAGATGTGTGCGATGTGGAGGTATTGAGACAGAAATTCATGTCCTACTCCACTGTCCTTTCGCCACACAAGTCTGGAATCAGATCCCCTGTCTCCATGCCCCATCGACACTGTCTCAGCCGCCAATGACGATTTCAGAACTCCTTGTCAGTTGCAACAGGATTGTCACGCTACCTCCAACGGGTCTAGGTTCCACCCACATAGCTCCTTGGGTCTTGTGGAACCTTTGGAATAACAGAAACAAGTTACTCTTTGATAATAAAGAGTACACGGCGAAGGAAACCGTCCTAAAAATTTTGCAGGACTCTCGAGCTTGGACAGGAGCTCAAGCTTCAAAAAAAGTGAAAACATTGCCACAGAGTGTGGATCTTTCTTGCCAGATGCCTAACCCGCATGTACCTTATGTATCTCATGTTTCAGGAACAACATGGAGTGTTTACTTTGATGCTGCTTGGGACTCAAAAACGGGGAACTGTGGTATGGGATGGCATTTCAGCGACAACGCAGCTTCACCAGCAGGAAGCAACACTTCAAAACGCCGTTCAGTCTCCTCAGCCCTTGTAGCAGAGGCGTTGGCGTTAAAGGCCGCAGTCACAGAGGCGGCTAACCGTGGTATCGATAATCTTAGAGTGCTCTCTGATTCCAAAGGCCTCATCTCTCTCTTGAATGCAAGGGAGAATAACATTTGGATTCAAGGAACACTCTTCGATATTCAATTTCTATCCAATTACTTTAGCTCTATTTCGTTTCATTTCATCCCGCGTGTGGGAAATACTTTGGCTGATTCGCTAGCGAAATCAGCACTGCTCTCTCTAGCTTCCTCACCACTTGTGGATGAGTAAACTACTTATGTATGTCTCACTTCTGAAGTTTATTAAGTATGTTTTCGATCAAAAAAAAAAAATCTAATAAGAATCAAATCTTTAGCAACTTTGTTTGATCTTTACGTTTCAAGACTAATCTCCGAGACAACGTAGGAGCCATTTTAAAGTGCCTACCTTTATTTCAGCTGTAGAGAAAATTACGGACAACATTGCCTGGCTTTCTATATCAAGTTTATGGTTTTGAATTTTGATTATTCCCGTACTTATAACTCTAAAACACACAAATATATCAACAAAAACCGGACATGTATAAATTTATTATACGATATATAAAAGGTATGATATTTTGGAGATGAAAGCCTTTGGGGTTTGTTTGAACATTATGTAGACGAAACCAACCATTTCAATTAGGTGTTCCTAAAAGCACAAAGTCTCCTCTCTTACAAGCAAAGCACCTAACCTAAGCCTCTGAGACTCTCACCTACCGAAGTAAACCTATTTTGACCGGTTAAATAAGATCCCAATTTGATCCAAATTTTGGTTCTACTCGATATTGAGATTCACTTACCAATTCAATAACCTACCATGGTTTGTGTAGTAAACGAGGTAACTGGTTATGTTCACTCGCCCGATAACTTGAACAACCAAACCGGTTTACATATTAGTATTGGTTAGGGAATATTACATTACACTGTCAATTAAGCATAACCGGGTTATTAGGATAAAAAGACAGAAAAAAACACATAAAAGAACAAGGCATACCTTTCATGAATGATTTTAACAAAATGACAGTCTGTGCATATGTTGGTGCAGATGTACGTTGTACATACTTAAATGACACTCTACATTACCTGAATTATTGGAGCATATGTTTACATATAAAATACATGTATGATGTGCATGCACATGTTTATGCATATGTAACGTAGCTTTCTACTTCACTTTTTGGTATACGATTTTAATTTGATTCGTTTGACTTACTCGTAATACGTAAAAATTATATAATATAATAATATATCTGCATATACGAACTGATTGGTTTATGGTGACTCAAAACTGTTTTGTTTTAATAAATTAAATTTCAGATAATTATACGAATGAATAGTAGTGCATCCATGACAGACAAAACGAAACTTAAAAATATTTTGGGATGGATTCCACGGGCTCCGGAGAACACTTATCAAGGAGAGATCTGAAATAAGATAAAATAAAATAAATTTGGGTAGCATTGATCCAATCAAATTCAGTTTTCTTTTTCGCTCAGTTTGTTCATCTAAGTTTGTCCAAAAACAAAGTAAGTTTATTTGAACAGACTCCTGGGAACAGATGTCATGGCTCATGGGCAAAGACATCAATGTAATATTTTTACATGAACCTTTTTTTTACTTCAGAAATGTCCATGAGAGTCGTCACTACAGATTAAAAAAAATGCTTATTTAAAGGGGGTCCAGAAATTAATGAGTGTGTCATCTAATGACTGTCATGTATGCTCTCGTACAACGTATGTGTGTTCCCTAGGACATAAGTCCCTTAACATATATTCAAAAGGGTACCAAAATAAAATACCATAAACCTCTGACTTATTTTAGAAAACAGTAATGCGTGTACATTTTGCTGAAGCTGAGATTGATAATACTTGACTGCAGTACGGGTGATTTAGGTGAAATTACAATTAAAACAATTTATTGTTCTAAAAATTATCATTAAAATAAAAATTAAAACAATTTACACTATTCTACTAAAATTAAAGGTTATGTTGGATTTGTTTTTAAAAAATCTCGTAATGTATATTACTTTGTATGTTTCATATTAAGTGTCACTTTAATTTTTTCTAGTTTTACAAAAATGTCATTCTACAATACCAATACAATTTATTTTTATTTTTTATTCATTGAACTTCTAAATAAATATATTTATCTAAAATACTATTGATTAAATATGTGATATTAATGAAAACATAAAATGTATTTAAGTCAGTTTTTTAATATGTGTAAAAAAATGTTTAAATGACACTTTTTTTTGAAACATAGACTATTTGACATATCAAAAACTCTCTTAAATCTCTTATATTTTGTATCTTTTGACATAACCTGTTATATTTTGTAATAAGTACATAAACCGAACTATTTGATTTATTTTATTTTAGGATCTCAGGTAGGGCTGGGCAAATAAACCGAACCCGAAAATTCGAACCGAACCCGATCCGATAAAAATGAATCCGAACCGATCCGAACCCGATATAAATACCGAATGGATCTTGTTTTTTGGTATAATGGATTATGGGTATTATCCTAACCGAACCCGGACCTAAATGGATATCCGATAAAACCCGAAACATTTAAAATTACAAAAAGATTTTCTACTAAATATGATCTTAATTCCTAATATGTATCCAAAATACTTTAAAATATTATTCAACTTTAAAATAATTATTTATTATATGAAGGTTGATGATTGAAGGTGGTGGTTGAAGCTTGATGTTTTTAGATTTTTGGTTTTGTTTTAATTAAATAATGTTTATCATTTCATGAGAACTTAATTTTTGTTTTATGCTTTCATTTATTTGGTTTTCTTTCTATGAATACCTATATTTATCTTTCGTTTGATTTTGAATGATCTCGTTGACGTTCTTTTTTTATTTGTGAATCTAGTTTACTTATGTTTTGGCTATTAAAACATGTAGAAATCATGTATTTTAAATCCAAAACACTGATTTCATTTATGTTTTGGTTATAAAATAAGTACAAATCATGTATTTTTAAACCGAAGAACCGATTGGGACCCGAACCCGAAAGTATAACGGGTTATACCGGTTCTTTGACTATTTACTAACCCCGACCCGAACCCGATAGAATCCGAACCGATCCCGAACCGAATTTTCATATAATCCGAATGGGGCTGATTTTGATAAACCCGAAAAACCGTAACTCGATTGGATAAAACCGAAACCCGATTGGGACCCCGAATGCCCATGCCTAATCTCAGGTCATGTGGTACTGTTCTTGGATACAAGTGACACAAAGTGAGCAAAAATCATAGTTCTAACATAATCATATGACACGTGGCAGGAAGTATTGAGTCAGATCCACATGCTCTTACTTTGAGCAGTGACATGTGACGGAAAACGAAAAAGCATCACATGATTGAGCAGGATCTAATGAACTGACTATCCAATTAGAGAACGCCACATGCGAAGTTACAGACCTAATCACGTGTACTTTATTCCGACCGTCCCCTCTCGCAAGTGCCCCTCCCGTCACTTCGTCAGTACTCAGTAGCGCATTTTGTTATTCTGTAATTCAAAGGAAACAAATATTAGATTTCATAACAAAAATGTTATATAGTTTTTCTTTTCCAAGTACATGCTTCTTCTTGTTTTTGTTTTTCTGCAATATTTTTTTTTGGGTTTTGTGCAAATATTTGTTAATAACTTTACATTTAACAAACATGGCTATATGAAATGCTCGTTTCCGTAAAACTTAATTAAAGTAAACCACAATATATATAGTTATCTGGAATGGAAATTCTACTCAATTCACTGAACAAGAGCTCGAAAGAAACTTTTTATTTTGTCTTTTCATTTTGTTGTGTGTTGATAAATAATAGTTTGTTGTTCTTCTTTCAAATGATAATCGTGAATTCTTGGTGATATTTTAAACATCAATACTATTTTTAACGTATTTCTCTAATTTTATGATGATTGATTGCTAAGTTAATTAACTTTCGTATATACTCTATAGCAGACGATGGAAAATATAGCTATTAGCAAAACGAAAACTTCTTAGTACACTACCAAATCAAAAGGAGTATATCATTCTGAATTTAATTACGATCCATAGTGGGGATGATTTGGTGATATATAAATGAAAACTGTCGTTAATTAACCAACCAAAAGCAATACAAGCGAGTTGGGAATGCATGTGGGAGTAGTTACTAATCAGTGTAATCACTAAGTTTCATTGGCTTGGACGCTTTAAGTCATGTGTCACATGTTTATACTATTATTTTTTTCTCAGTAAGAAATCAATTGCTTTAGTCAGATAGATGGGATAAATCATTTCATGCTACCACAATGATTGTTTCTGTGTACGGCTTCAAATGTAACCAAGTTTCGCTGCATCTATGTGTGCATCTTAACCTATATATATCGACAACGTATAACTTTTTCCTAACTCGACTTTATATGAGTTTAGTAATCAACGTCTTACGTCTCCAATTTCACGTGCATATTTTCTATCTCGAATTTAGAATACGTTTGGAGTAAATCAGCTATCCTCATCTGTGTTACAATCCGGCTACAATCGATGTGCGTCCTCGACCACCAATCCTTATAGGCGTGGTTGGTATTTTCTTGAACACTTGAACGAGTTGCTGCTTGTTTATTGTTTAGAATCGACACTAAAATAACAAAAAGGAAAGCTATCGAAATTTTAAACTATTTGACATACAAAAAGAATAAAATATAGTGTAATCTACATTTTTGGACGACATATGATCCATTTTTTTTTTTAAATTGACATGTAATATTATAATATTGATTTTTTTTTTTGAAACTGATATTATAATATTGATAACTAAAGCTTACTAATTAAGTAAATTATATTTTCAGATTCTTTGTACTAATATATGGTTTACTATTTTTCCTATCTCTCCTAATTACTATGGCATCGCTGGGGAAAGTATCACTATTTTACGTCACCAATCAAACCTGTTATCAAACTCGTTATAGTAAACATGTTGAACCACACATTTTTAAAAGAAATTACCAAGCAGGTTCTACTAAGCCGGTTGTTTAAAAGAGTGTATAAAAAAGTTTCGTTAACACTTCAAAAGCCTTACAAAGTTTTGCAAGCTTTTGAAGTCGGAACCAAAACAGTATTAACTACCAGCAGTTTCACGTATGGCGTATTCTGCCGACGAAAAGTCATATGTAAGAAAGAAGACAAGCCAGTCGTTTCATGTCATTTAATTTGTCAACAATAGATCAAGTAGATTTATTTTAGTACCGTAGAAGCTTGCAAAAGTCAAATGATGATTACTTTAGAAGAACCAACTTTTGATAGAATATGGTCCCTTACTTTTTCTTCACTATTAGAATTAGGTATATCCAAACCCCAACCCAGAGGCTTCTTGGCTGTAAATGGAAATGTTATTCATAGTGTAAATAATATTTTCATCAATTAAAGAAAGGTAGTTAAACAACGAATCCTATCAATGTGTGTGCCTTGTGAGATCATGTGTTATCTGCTGAAAAAAGCGGAGGACCACCTTACCTTTTGAATCAACCGCTTCCTTTCAATCTTGCCCTTTATTCTTTAAACCTCGACCGACGTTACACCGAAACAAAAAAAATTCCTCTAAATTTTGATTTACAATTTTGTATTCAAGTTATGATGATCAGATTATATATAGTACTACATATCTAATATGAGAAAAACTTTAAACACAACATTAACATACAAAAAAAGGCGAAGGACAAATCTTGGAAATATTATAGATTTATAGCACCAATTCGTATACATCACTATCTATGGTGGTGATTATAGGTGTCCTAACTCCAATTTATTAATTCTATATATAGGAAGAAAGTATATTAATATATAAAATAACTTATTTGAATACATTATGTTCAATAAATAATTGACAACTACATCAATCTCATTACGCATGATGCGGGTCAAGCTTTAGTAAACTACTACTATAACTTTTTCACCAGGAACACACACTATTAATTTGTAATTTTTGCAAACAAAAAGCACTCTGAATTTAATTAATTTATTTATATATTCTTCAAAGCAATTAAAAGAGCAATTCATTTATGGGGAAATAAAATAAGAAACGGTATATGATAGGGACAGTGCCGTAAATTCATGGAAATTATCAGCCGTGAATTAGTTATAAGTAAACCGGACGGTTACGAAGTCGTCTTCTTATTTCTTTCTCCATCCTTCTCTTCAACGTCCCCTTCTCTTTCACTTCACGTCCCTGCAAATTTAAAGAGCCACCGAGAGAAAGATAGAGAGAGAAGAGAACCAAAATCTCTTTACCACCATCTCTTTTGGAGAAAATTACAGAGTACCGATTCTGAAATCTCAGATTCTTGTGTCTGAAGCTCTGAAAGATTTGAGCGGCTCCTTTGTGTTTGTGTAGCTGGTTTAGGAGTTTATTTAATCTTATGGAATAGATACTTGGTTTCTGGAACCTCTGGTCTTGTTGAAGGAAAAAACAATGTCTCCAAAGATCAAAGGAGAGAATCTTTACTCTAGAAGCTTCGTATCAAGAAGATGGACGTTTCTACTCTGTTTTGCGAGTTTCTGCTTCGGTATTTTCTTCACCGATAGGTATTATTACTTTAAAAAAATTTCAAGTTTTTTTAATCTCCATTATACTCTGTTTCTCGCTGTTTCAAATCAATCCATAAGATCCGGTTAGAACGGTTCTATTAGATGAGTCCCACATCGCTTATGTTGAGTTAGTCTATTTCTTGATCACACGTTACGTTAGTTTGATCAATAAGTAAATGGAAAAGATTCAAACTATGATCTCTTACATGATGATGGGTTTCACACCTATGGAGTTGATTTCGAAACTTTTTGATTGTTGTTGCAGGATGTGGAATATTCCGGAGTCTAACGACATGGCTCGACCATCCGTGACAGAAGCTGAAAGGTTGAAGCTTATCTCCGAAGGATGTGGTCCTAAAACCGTAAGTGTCTATGTCATGTGATCCTTTTGGTTCAGTTTGTGCAAGACTTCTTTAAATTGATCTGATTAGTTTTAATTCTTTTTAGCTTTACCAGAAAGAAGTGAAACGCGACCCCCAGGCTTTGTTTGGAGAAGTCTCCAAGACTCATAACGCTATACAGTAAGATTTTCTTATAAAAAAATTAAGCAAATTACAGAATCTATTAACAATTAATTTTCTCCGTGTTTAAAAAACGTTTCTTCTTTTGTTTCATTACAGGACACTAGATAAGACCATTTCAAGCTTAGAGATGGAGTTAGCCGCAGCTAGATCAGCTCAGGAGTCTCTAACGAACGGTGCTCCTGTTTCGAATGATGTGGAGAACAAGCAATTACAAGGGAAGAAAAGAAGATATTTGATGGTTGTAGGAATTAATACTGCTTTTAGTAGCCGAAAGAGAAGAGATTCTATTCGAACTACTTGGATGCCTCAAGGTTCCAACACCATTCACTTTCTAGCCTTTGTAATATCTTTAAAGTTGTTGATATCAATATGGTTGCTTTATTATGTCGAAAAATACTTACTTGTAGGTGAAAAAAGAAAGAAGTTGGAAGAAGAAAAGGGAATTATTATCCGGTTTGTGATTGGTCATAGGTAAGAGTTTAATCCTTTTTAGTACAATGTCAGATATTGAATACTATGTTGTTACATAGTTTCTGAGATGAGTTTCCCTATATCTGATGTTGTTTGTGGTTGCTTCTTTAGTGCCACAGCTGGGGGAATACTAGACCGATCCATTGAAGCAGAGGACAAGAAGCATGGAGACTTCATGAGATTGGTATTTTTATTTTTCTTTTCTCCCTTGAGCTTTTGATTTCAAAAGCTGTTAGTATGAGTTTTCTTATATTCATTTATGATAACCCTGATGCTTTTTAACAGGACCATGTTGAAGGATACCTAGAGTTATCAGGCAAAACAAAAACATATTTTTCTACAGCTGTCTCAATGTGGGATGCAGATTTCTATGTCAAAGTAGATGATGATGTTCATGTAAATATAGGTAAGTTCTACAATATTCTAACAGAAAAATGTATAGAGATTTCTGTTAACATTTTCCCCATTTTAATAAGTTGAATTGTACTTTTTTGTTGAAATATGAACAGCAACTCTTGGGGAAACTCTTGTTAGACACAGGAAAAAGCCTAGAGTGTATATAGGCTGCATGAAATCTGGTCCAGTCCTATCTCAAAAGTAAGTATCCAACTTCTCTCAGCTTCCTTCTTCTTGAATCAGTTTCTTTGTTTTGGTTTAACTGACCTTTGTTTTTGGTCTATGGAGCAGAGGAGTTAGATACCATGAGCCAGAGTATTGGAAGTTTGGTGAGAACGGGAACAAATACTTCCGTCACGCTACTGGACAGCTATATGCTATTTCCAGAGACTTGGCTTCTTATATTTCCATAAATCAGTAAGCTTTTGAATTTTTTCATTATATGTCTTGTCTTTGTACCTCATTTTAACTCATTGGTGTTAATATAATGCTTATCCAGGCATGTTCTCCACAAATACGCAAATGAGGATGTTACATTGGGTGCTTGGTTTATCGGTCTTGATGTCACCCATATCGATGACAGAAGGCTATGTTGCGGCACTCCTCCTGGTACCTTCTTGGTTTCTACAGTACTATTTCAATGCATTCTAGATGATTCTGGAGTAGTTAAAAGCTAGCTTTGTTAGTACTATGCAACTAACTAGAATGTTTAATTTGAAGTAAATGCTAAAAGAGGAAACAAAAGACCTATCGAAAATCTGTAGTGACACTAAAACCTTTACCTCATTGAGCATTTGAATCTAATTCTTGAGAGGGAAATGCAGATTGTGAATGGAAGGCACAAGCGGGAAACATATGTGTAGCTTCATTTGACTGGACATGTAGCGGTATCTGCAGATCCGCTGATCGCATCAAGGAGGTTCACAGGAGATGTGGTGAGCCGGAAAACGCAATTTGGAAAGCTACTTTTTGAGGCCTTTCCACCAACATTATAAAGAAATGGTCACGCAAAAAAACAATTTCTTCTTCTGCATTATTCTTTTGAGAAACTCAAGAGGATTATTACACTTGTAATAATTGTATCATAGTTACTTACATAAGAGAGGACTATAGAGAGAGAGATAAGTATATGAACCTCTTGAAAGTTTAGCGTTTTGCGATAAGAGTTTCCCATAGAGTAGAAGAAAACCTGTCGCAGTCACAGCCGCAGCAGCTACAGCAAACGCACTTATTCCTTTCTGTTTTTTTTGTTTGTTTGTTATTGTGTGGGAGTGAAGTAGCTTTGTGGGGTTTAGTACAATTTACAAACTATTACTATTATTGATTTAATTGAGGAGTTTTGATTTTGGATAACACAGTTTTAATAATAATAAGTTTTTAAGCCTTCTACTTCAGACTTTATTTTCAAGAATCAAATGTTTTCTATCTTTGTTCCAAGGAAATAAATATGAATGCTATTTTATTCAATATGTGCCACAAGTCTCTGGTTCCATATTTGTTCAGCCTGGAAGCTAAACAAAAGAGTTGCAATAAAAGAAAATTAAAGTAACGCTTGTGAGCAAAACTGAGCCAACAAGAAATAAAGTTTTTTGTGTCTTTTAATGATTCATTCACGAGATATCCATTGGAGTTAGTGTGTCTTTGTTCAATTTTTGGATTCTTCTGTTAAATTATTTTCTTTTGATGTATTGTGTTGAGAATGTGTGGGCTCTTCGTTTTCTTCACCGCCATTTAAGGGCCTTTGTATTCTTCTGAATATTCACTTTACAGTTCTTTACCACAATCACCTTTCGTCCTCCACTAGTTTTCCATGCAAAGTTTTTTTTTGACGAACATTTTTTCATGCAAAGTTTTGTTCTTTTTTTTTTTGCTTAAATTTTCCATGCAAAGTTTTGATCTGCATTTGAATTCAATGGCTCTGTGACTGTGAATTACTACGATATTTGCGTGGTATGTCATTCAAATTTATAGAAGTTTTTATCTGATTGTTGTGGTTGTGATCACGAATATGTATAACTAGTATAGTTTTGGACCTTTTGGTAAATAACTTGCTTTCCCCAAAAATAAGATGCTTAGAGAAGGCTAATATAGATAGAGCTAAAGTGGGAAATGTAAGTATGGTCAATTTACACAATACATGTGAACAGCAACCAAACAAAGTAGATAGAAACAAGCGGTCGAGTTTCTTTAGTTTTTTTCTGAAAGTCTAGATAAGTATCATTCCCTTGATAGACTCAACAACACTGTTCCACTGTTCCTAGTTGATGTCTTTGTCTCTCCACAACACTGTTCCATTGATGTCTTTGTTTGTCCGTTTGCTCTCTTTGTAAACAGAGAGAAAACTCCTTTTTTTCTAGAGAAACAATCTATATATCTTAGTACAAGGTATAAAATTATTTAGTATCTTCTTACTCTATCCATGTGTTTATATATCTATCTATCTGCAGGGTTATGATATAACATCCAGAGAGGATACAAGAGGGCTAAGGTGACAAAGACTGAATCTTTTTAAGCTATGACGGAAACGGTTTGGATCGTGATCATGTGGTTCCCTTTGGTAGTACTGGGATTGTTTGTTCTGAAATGGGTGTTGAAGAGAGTGAATGTTTGGATTTATGAGTCCAAACTTGGGGAGAAAAGACACTATCTACCACCAGGAGATTTGGGATGGCCATTCATAGGCAACATGTTGCCCTTTCTTAGAGCTTTCAAAACATCTGATCCTGA
The DNA here is from genome assembly GCA_026261945.1 of Hirschfeldia incana. Classification (NCBI taxonomy): domain Eukaryota; kingdom Viridiplantae; phylum Streptophyta; class Magnoliopsida; order Brassicales; family Brassicaceae; genus Hirschfeldia; species Hirschfeldia incana. The sequence continues at coordinate 2,755,930 of JABCMI010000040.1, read as the reverse complement.
TTCCTTCATCCGAACCTACATCACAAGGTATATACCTCTTTCTTCCTAGTTCCCCCAATACTTTTTGGTTATAGATTGACAACTAATACAACATGTTCTTTATTTCCTTAATTATGTAGGTATGGGGGTAACGGTCTTTATAAAGTACACATGTTTGGGAACCCAAGTGTAATAGTAACAACACCAGAGACTTGCCGGAAAGTTCTAACGGATGACGACTGCTTCCAGCCAGGCTGGCCAAAATCCACCATGGAACTCATTGGTAAGAAGTCCTTTATCGGTATCTCCTATGAAGAACACAAGCGGCTAAGGCGTTTGACCGCTGCTCCTGTCAATGGACATGAAGCTCTCTCTGTCTACATAAAGTACATTGAAGAAACTGTTGTTACTGCTCTAGAAAACTGGTCCAAGATGGGAGAAATCGAGTTCTTGACTCATGTGCGTAAGCTTACGTTTAGGATTATCATGTACATTTTTATGAGCACTGAGAGTGAGCATGTCATGGATGCATTAGAACGGGAGTATACAAATCTTAACTATGGAGTTAGAGCAATGGCTATTAATATTCCTGGCTTTGCTTATCATAAAGCACTAAAGGTAAACAAACAAGTTCACTTTGATTAATTACTCTTGTGCATAGTTCCTTGGGACTTAAGGGTTTTCAATTTATACAGGCTAGGAAAAAACTTGTAGCTGCCTTTCAGTCCTCAGTGACTAATAGAAGAAACCAAAGGAAGCAGAATGTATCATCCAATAAGAAAGACATGCTGGATAATCTAATAGATGCTAAAGATGAAAACGGGAGAACTCTAGAGGATGAGGAGATTATAGACGTTTTGTTGATGTATCTTAATGCGGGTCATGAATCCTCTGGACACACCATTATGTGGGCTACCATTTTCCTTCAGGAACACCCTGAGATTCTACAAAAAGCAAAGGTTAAAATGAGAAGATATGTTTTTATAATACTTCTTTTCCATTTCAGTTTAAAATCTTGAGTTTGTGATACCACCAGGAAGAACAAGAGAGGATTGTGAAAAAGAGAGCACCGGGACAGAGTTTGACTCTTAAAGAGACACGTGAAATGGAGTATCTTTCTCAGGTGTGCATCATTGCAACATAAGGTATATTGGATTTTATCAGATGGTATGATTCATTACACAATTTTATAACAGGTTATTGATGAGACACTTCGAGTAATAACATTCTCTCTCACTGCCTTCCGGGAAGCAAAGAGTGATGTCCAAATGAATGGTCAGTCTATACTCATCACCGTACATGGAACACCTTTTTGTTTTTTCATTTCTCATGTTTTTTTTTTGTATTTAGGGTATATCATACCAAAAGGCTGGAAAGTTCTGACTTGGTTCAGGGACGTTCACCTGGATCCTGAGATCTACCCTGATCCAAAGAAATTTGATCCTTCAAGATGGGAGGTATGTATAGATAACAGAGTTTGTTGTGAGTTGGACAATTACAAAACTCTCAATATATGTCAAAAGAAACTGAAACATGGTCTGGTTCATTGTACAGGGATACATACCCAAAGCAGGCACGTTCCTTCCTTTTGGTTTAGGAAGCCATCTTTGTCCAGGAAACGATCTTGCCAAGCTCGAGATTTCCATTTTTCTTCATCACTTCCTCCTCAAATACCGGTAGCTCTCACTCTCTTTCTAGTTCTGAAACTCTTTATATGGATGCATATTCATAATGTTCTGTTTTCCAAATGGTGAAAAAACTGCAGGGTGGAGAGGAGCAATCCTGGTTGTCAGGTGATGTTTTTGCCTCACACAAGACCCAAGGATAATTGCTTGGCAAGAATCACCAAAACGGCGCCGTAAAATCATCTTCAAACTAGTAGTTTCCTTACCAAATGTATAAGCTTCTTCTCATGTTCATGGTCTCCTCTCTCTCAAACTCATCCAAACCGGCTTTGTTTGAATTTGGTTTACTAAAAAAAAAAAAATATATATATATATATATATATATATCTCGTTCAGTATCCCTTGAGCAAGATCTTCTCATACCTTAGCAGAAAATTGACATGTGAATAACAAATGCTTATGTATCTCCATTGTGGAATAAACATAAGATCAATGATGTATTCACATTCACTATCCTTTATGAAGTGGTTTAACATAAGATCATGATGTATAATGTATGGCCTTCGCATGAATGAACCGAACCCCTCTGGTTTCTCATCTCATAAGAGCATCCAAGTAGGCTTTTGAGGAGAATATATTGCATCATATCTATTATGCCTCCTTTATACCGCCACAAGAAAACATCTTCGTGGAATGTTCATGACAATATATCCATTCAGGACATAACACACACGGGATAAGACTGGTGTGGAAGGATGCTGAGGTACACAAGGTCGTTTTGGCTTAATGAAATACACAATGGTTGTGTTGATTGCACATACTCCAGGTATTTCCAAAGCCAAACTAACAAAAAACACACTCAAATTCTGAAGTAAAAAACGCGGCACCGTTTTGTAATGGACAAGACGACACGCGAACTGATATCATGTGTGTCGTTTCAATCAAATCAAAACGGCACGAAGTGTACCTTTCATATTTATACTCTCTTACGATTGAAGAAGAAGCGTCTCCCTCCACCATGAATTTAGGGCAGCACACGCAAACCACCTGTGGTCGTCGACGCAGATCACTAGTTACTTCTGACGAATTACTACTGAATATCCCAATCGATTTGATCATCGAGATATTCTTGAGGTTGCCACTGAAGTCTATAGCTAGATGTCGCTGCTTATCGAAGCAGTGGGCCTCCGTACTCCGCGGTCGTTATTTCACGGAGTTGTTTTTCACCAAATCTTTGACCCGCCCTAAGCTATTGTTCGCATGCTGGAAAGAGGATAAGAAGGAGGTTATCTTCTTCTCCACACCTCAGCCTCAGAATTTGGGTGAGAATGTGTCTCTTATAGCCTCCAGTGATCATGTGAGTTTCTCCTTTGAGTGCGTCCATGAGATATCTAGCTTTGTCAATGGATATTTCTGTATAAGCGATGATCGGATCTTAGAGGGAATGAAAACCAGTGAGCGTGTGTCAGTGATATGTAACCCTAGCACAGGAAAATCCTTTACTTTACCCAAAGTGAAGACAAGGAAGGGGACTTCAGTGAGAAGATTTTTGGGGTATGATCCAGTCGAGAAACAATACAAGGTGTTGTCAATGACCATACTAGATGATAAAAGTGTTGTGGACCATCAGGTTCTTACACTAGGAACTGGGAATATGACATGGAGATTGATTGAATGTGACATACCCCATTTTTATTCAAGGAGAACATTTAAATGCATCAATGGTGTTCTTTATTACTTTGCTAGGGCTTCCGGTTTTGATGGCATGATAGTTTGTTTCGACGTCAGATCAGAGAAGTTCAGCTTTGTTAAACCTGTGGAAAGAGGAATGCTTTATGAGAATCTGATAAACTTCCAAGGTAAGTTGGCTTCAGCAAGGTCCTCAAAGACCTTCGTTGTTAGTGGAACAAGTATAAGTTTTGAGATGTGGATTCTAGAAGACCCTGGAAAACATGAATGGTCCAAACGTATTTTCAATGTACCTCCTATCTCCAAGGACGCAGCTTTGAGGGAGATTTTTTACTTTGTTGGAGTGACTGATACAAATGAATTTGTTTTTGCACCGTTCTGTTTATCCGGACCTTTTTTTTTATCCAGGTGTCCGGGGATTATTTAGAGACCCGACTAATCTCCGAAGGGGTCTGAAGCCCGCTCGCACGCCAGGTTAATACGGTGGCCAAGTGCACACTCGAACCCAGGGCGGTGGACTAACATATGTTAGTGCGCTCTCACCACTAGGCCAAGAGGACTTGGTTTATCCGGACCTTTTCATGTTCACTGCTACAATTTCGTCAAGAAAACTATAACAAGAGTTGAAATCCAAGAAATGGGAGCGTTTGAGAAGCTTTCTGGAATTTGCATATCTCTGAACCATGTTGACGACGTGAAGCTTATGGAATGATTTTTAGGACTTTGTAGCGGATGCTTGCTCTTAAGTTCTCGTCTTGTTATATCATGTAGTCTTGATTAGAGCCTTTCCACTGCTTATGTGATTTTGTTATAAGGTTTTTAGTTCTCGGAATGAATTTTTTTTTTTGGACAAACATAATTTCATTGCTGGAAAGAGTTTATACTCCAATACTGGAGTTCAATACAGAGGAGGAGAGAGCTGATTTTGCCAGAGCATCAGCCTCTCCATTGAAATTACGGAAAATGAAATCGAAGGAAATAACGTCAAAAAAAGATACAAAGTGATAAATATCAAATATGATGCCGAACAGTTCAGGCTGTGTCCCTTCCCTCTTCAACAACTTGATTAGAAATAAGGAATCAGATAGAACTGCCAGAGATCGTACATTTGAGTAGACAGCAAGGGCAACCGCCCGGTGAATCGCAATCGCTTCCGCCATTAACACAGAAGTGACATGGCTATGAGCTTCAGAAACATTAGCAAGGTTACAGGTATTCGCACCTGAGAAAATTCCCCCAATACCACAGCCTTCGGTGGACGCATTCCAGGCCGCATCGACTTTACACACAAGGGTTGTCGGTGGGAATGTTGGTAGATAGGATGTAGAGTGGAGGGGTGGGACCATTGTGGTTGAGGTTACGGGATTGGGATGCTGCCTCTTTTACTTGGGCAATACTCCACTCCTTTGCATCTGTAATACTTTTGAGAACAATTTCCTGCGCAGTGAAGCCCCTGTTCTCAAACATCAATTTATTTCGAGCTTTCCACAGGTTCCACAGTAACCATGGCCATAGTGGTGCAGTCAACCCGGTAGGAGGGAGCGGGACATAGGTCTTCCCCATTTGGACGAGCTCTATAACAGAGGATAGTGAACTTGAAGGTCTATGCGTCGTGGGGGCAAGGTTCCAAACCTCCTCTGCCACCGGGCATGTAAGAAACGGGTGTAGATCGTCTCATGGAGGCCACACTTCTTACAGTTGAAGCTAGGAAACCCGCGTCTTTCCAAGTTGGAACTAACAGGGATGGCTCCTTTAAGTACTCTCCACAAAAAATCTTTCAGTTCTGGGCTGGTGTTGACGTTCCATACGTCTCGTAACCAGTTAACTGGATCGCTAGTACTCGTCTCGAGTGATAGTCTTTCCACCATTCCCAAACCATATCCAGTTTTAGTTGAGTATTCCCCTGATTTTTCTTTGAGCCTGATCACAGTATCCGGTGAGCTTGTGGAGCTAGTTTTTATGCGCAAAATATTATCCTCATACTGAGGGAGAATTTTTCTTATATCCTCGATCCTCCATTTGTTGGTGAGAGGGCATAGCAGGTCCTTAACTCTCAGTGATTCCGTTGAGCTAGTAGGAGGTCCCATCGGTTTGGTTGGTGATTTGAATGATAGCCAAGGATCATCCCAAACTCTGATAGTTTCTCCATCGCCCACTGCCCAACTTAAGCCTTAACGTAAAATCTCTCTACCCGCAAGTATGCTTTTCCACCCATGGGACGAAGTAGTTGGGGTTGAGCACTCCATGAACGACTGATTCCGTGAATATTTTCCCATCAGGACCTGGGCTAGTAAAGACTGCGGGTCTTTGATCAGTCGCTATCCAATTTTAGCCAGCAAAGCATCATTAAAGGTTTCGATATCTCGGAAGCCAAGACCACCAGCATACTTCGGTAAACCCATAGTGTCCCAAGCCACCCAACACATCTTTCTCTTTCCCGGATTAGCATCCCACCAAAACCGAGTAAGGAGAGACTGTATTTGCTTACAGAGAGAGACCGGGAGTTTGAAACAAGATGATACACTAAAAATGAATCCTTGCTACTGCCAAGCTAACAGTTGTAATTGTAGTAATTAAGATTCAAATCCAGAGGACCAGTCTACACTTTATTTCTATAAGTCCGAAATCAAGCTAAGATGAAAAGTAAGTTGATTTTAATAAGTGACAAATAGCTAACAAGAAAAACTAAAATTGATTCAATTTAATAAAGAGCTGACCTAGGGTATTTCATTGGGTGTCGATATAGAGCCAAACAATTATTCAAGCACGATGAAGTACCTCCTAGGACTCGGATCACTCAACTGGATCGTTCCACTATCGTGGTAGCGATCGCTTTGCAGATCAGTCTCACCGCCTAACTGTCGTTGGGATGAGATCTGATTGCAAGCCTTAGAGATCAAGTCCGATTAGTCCACTTACTACCCTAATATCTACTTTCGCTGATTAGGGATATTAAGCTCATTCAATACATGTCAGGTTATCTCCTAAGCGGTTAGCTAGATGATAAACCCTAGATCTATCAATAAGTGATCAGATTATGGATAGCATTAAGAGCAGTATGAATGAAGAACAGTTATGAATATTGCTTATCTATGTTTAGCTCAGGTTCAACACCCTAAAACCCTAGGCGAGCACGGCTACTACTCAATCATGATGCAAGTAATTAAAGACATTAATTCTGAAATAAACTGCATAAGATAAAAGTAGAGAAACAAAGGGTTCAGGTTGATCTTCTCTAGGAAAGATGGAGTCTTCTCCCTTACAATTGCAAATCGCCAAAAACAAGTCTATGTCTTGTAAAAACTAACATAAGAAAAGAAAATAGAAGTAGCAGGTCTTTTTTATAAGGAGGCGCCAAGAGGTAGAAGTAAATTAGGGCTTTTAGGCTTTAATTCCCGAAATAAGAGTTTCCATATTCGTCTGGAACAATCACCGGGATCACTCCGTCGTTTGTTCCATTGTTCTTCTTGAGTGTTCTCCGCAGGATAACTCCAAAAAGGCATCTTTTCTTCATGTACCTTCTATTCACTCATCTACCAACCCTGGACCTGAAAAAGACCACAAAGTACTAGACTAACACGATTAAGAGACTTGAATCTAATAAAAACATATATGCAAATGATGTGAAAAACACCATATATCAATTCCCCCAGACTTAGATCCTTGTTTGTCCTCGAACAAGGCAAGTACCAAGAACAGGGAAAATGTTTGAAAGTGTGGGAACTCGCTTATCATCAGAAACCATACTCTTACCACAAATCTCTGAACCATACAAGAAGTTAGCTAGGACCTCATACACTTACTGGAACCTTCTGACTGCTGTTCGAAAATCGGCTCCATACTCTACATCTCATACCTGAAAAAGCAACACTATCGAGACAAAACTCCCTACATTCATTTAAGTTCAGCGTGAGCTTCTCGTCACAGGCACTACTCAGGGTAGACGGGCTAGGTATTAAAGAGGCTGTTTAAGTGTTTGAGTAGTGGAGCTTATAGTGTTTTAGGGGTTACCGATTTTATTTAGGTGGATGCAGGATATCGCACAAAACTGCAAGAGAGGACGGATCCATTGATCTCCACAGCTCTTACTCACTTCTGCTCTGATCAAACTGGCTGTTCTCCAGTCGGATCACTCTATCTGACTGCTCCATTCCATAGCACTAACTCTTTCTTACTCCATCTTTGGTACTGAATTATTACACCTTTCCCAGTGGTACAATCATATGAATTCATCTCCTATCTCGTCACTTAAATAATAAAATACTCGTTTTTTTTTTTTTTTTTTTTTTTTTTTTTGAAATAACATATATACAATGATTGCATAGTGACGAGATAAGGAGGTAACAAGAAATTTTTGGGAGCCACTGGAGTGTTTTACCTCAACTTTCTGACTTGTTCATCTCAATGGCGGATCAGGCCTCGGACTGTTCTCTCTTGTAGCATGTTCCTTCCTCTTCTTCTGAATGATGAGCATTGATGAGTAAGAGGCTGTGTCGATCCTTTCCTCTCCAACCTTTTTGCACATATCTGCATATATAACATGGGGAAAACAAGTGCATGTGGGTGGAATAAAAGGTTAAGGTGCAAGGTGGGAATTAGCTAAAGATGAGCTAGCCACTCAGGAACAACAAGAGGGATAAAAGGAGAAAGAAGTCCTGAGTGTAGGTCTCGTTTCCCTGATCTAATGCCCATAACAAGAAGAATTAAGAGTCAAAATTAGGTCCAAGTTAGGTGGAGTTTAGTCTACCCAGTGTAACCTGATCAGTTGAGAACTTCTGGAGAGTCTAATGAGAAATGTCAGAGTGTTCCAGGTCCATGTATGGGTCGTTCGCCACCGCTAAGGTCACTGAATAAGAAAGTTAGAGCACGAGGTGGTTAGGATAGCATCACACAATAAGGTCCTTATTCCCACAATAGTTCAGACTGACTCGATCCTAAAGCAAGACTCGATAAAAAACATAAAAATGACTCAAGAACAAACTGACTCAAAGCACACAATGCTCCCCCAGACTTAAATCACACCATCCCTGGTTGTGATAAGAATGAAGTAACAAATAAAACACACCAAAATAAAGAAAGCATGAAAAATAAATAGTTCAGATGGATAAGACAATGGGATAGAAAATAGTCCCCAAGGACTCAATCAGAGTGGCCGCTCTCGTTGCCAGGTGTCCTCCTGTTTCTTGGCAAGCGATCATCTCCTGTGGAAGGCTCAGCTGGTTCCTTTCCTGCTCGGCGGTTCGGCTGTGGTGTTCTCGGCTCCTCCTGACCACTCTGTCCTGCGAAACATCCTCCTGTGATCAGCTTCAAGATCTTCTTCATGAGGCTGTTGTTCTTGCGCTGAGAATCCACCATCCACTTGCGGTAGGCTGTGTCATCATCTAAGTCAAGATGTGGAGCCAGGTCGAACTCGTCCTCTTCTTCTGGAGTCACATCCTCCACATCATCCATGTCATCATCATCGTTTGGAGGTGGAGCACGTGGGTCCGGGCAGAGCTGTTCCTCAGGTGGTAAGAACACGAGGTTGTCCAAGGTGAGGAAACTGGTGAATCCTGGCATGGGGAGTTTGCAATACAACTGATTTCCCTCCTTATCTTGGAACATGTAGGTGTTCTCGTCGCGTAGGATGTGACATGCGAGCAGGTAGGGAACATCAATGTACTCGATCTCGGAGACCACCGTGTAGGTGCTGAGGTTAATACCGAAGTGCTGGAACAAGGGAGTGAGGAGACTGCTGCAGCGATCCTTCTTATCGTCTGTGCGGAGCAGTGCGTTCTTGCGCTCAGCGAACATGGAAATCAGGTGGAAGCCTGGGTTGGTCTTGACTTCCTGCACCGGAACAACCTGGTCCCTGCGTATCTCATCATTGAGACAAGTGTAGAGGACCTGGAGCTCACCACTCGTGACCTTGGAGGTGTATTCCTTGGCGAACAGAGTGTTGGAGATGATCTTGGCGAGAACTCTCAACGTGGGGTTCCAGATCTGAGATTGGTACGCCTTGCGAGGTATGAACTTCCCAGCTGCAACGAGATCCCAGAAGGCATTCTGTGGCACAAACTTCTTATCCACTGAGACTCCCTTTTGATCCTCGTCCAAAATCTCATAGACCTCGTTGAGTTCAGCAAGTGAGATGGAGCAGAACTTGCCGTCAGCCATGAAGGAGAAAGAGCAGTTCTCGTAGGTCGGTGCCGTCGGGTTCTGGTAAGTAACTTGGCACGTGGCAAGAACTTGCCTCACCAAATCTGGGTATAGAGGGTACACCCTGTAGCAGAGACCAGCGAGACCAATGGAGTCCAGTGTGTCGAACACATCAGTGTCAAGGCCGAGATCAGCCAAAACGTCTGCGCTTGGGAATTTGGTGGGGCAGATCTCAACCTTGAGGAGCTTGTTGTACCTCGCTGCCGACTCTTTATCCCATCCCTCAACATTGTAATCCAACAGCATAGGGTCACTGATGTCAATAGGCTTGTTCTCCTCCTGGTTCGGCCAAGGGTATCCTTCAGGGGCTCGTGCGGCAGGGGAGGGAGTTCCTCTCGATTTGGGTAGTCTTAGCTTGGGACCCATCTGTAAAGAATAAACATAAGTATGTTATTAGCACTAGTCTGAAGAAAAACCAAGCAAGCTTATGCAAGGAGATATAGATCGATTAAACAAGCTTGCTCCAAAACCGATTTTACACCACACAATTTCAGTTTAACTAATGATTCCCTATGCCATTTATACATCCCTTGAAACTCACAATAGTGCATCTCAAAACCGATTATGAACTTATATCAAGCCTAAAGTTCCAATCTCAAAATCGATTTCAAAAACCAACCCTAACATGCAATCGGCTAACTTGTTCAATTTCTGTCCTAGCTGATAAGAGAACAATGATTTAAAGCTATATAAGCAAGGACAATCGAAATTGAGAACAAGAGTAGAGAGAAAGCGATTTGAGCATGAAGCATGTGAGGGAGGGAGACTCTCAATCCGCGATTTACCTTTCCAGTTGGTGAATTCCTGTAAAAACAGAGTAAACTTGCCAAGAATTGAGTTTTAGCAACCGAAAATCAAAGAGATGGAAGGAGATTTGAAGATATCGATTTTAGGGTTCAAGGGGGGAAGGAAGAGGGGGAGCGGCGTGAAGGAGATAGTGGGGAAGGGAATGGTAAAGACCTTTAAAAAGGTAAAACCTAACCGCTTCCTCTTCTTTTTATTTAGTTTTATTATTATTATTTTTTTTATTTTTTTATTTTATTTTGGAGAACTTACCTGGAACAGTCGAGTGGAACAGTCACCTGATTGTTCTGCCGAAGTAACTCAGATTTTCTTGATTTTTATGACTTGCAATTGAAATTTAAAAGAACAGAAACATAAATAGAGAAGAATATATACATACCAGTGGGTTGCCTCCCACCAAGCGCTTGGTTAACGTCACTAGCTTGACTTTGATGAGCGGATCAGGCTAGAGAAGGATCGCCCAAGGGTATTTCTACTCCTTCTGCGATTGGTGTGTCAGCAAGATAAGGCTTCAAACGCTGACCATTGACCACAAATTCTCCACCTTTTGTGTCCAGCAACACAACAGCTCCATATGGGCGAACTTCTTTAATGGTGAAAGGTCCAGACCATCTCGATTTTAGCTTTCCAGGAAAAAGTTTCAGTCGAGAGTTAAAGAGCAGGACCTGATCCTTCGGTGCAAAGCTCCTATTGAGGATTCTTTTATCATGAAACGCCTTTGTTTTCTCCTTGTAGATCTTAGAACTTTCATAGGCCAGATGTCTAATTTCGTCCAATTCATGCAGTTGCATTGTTCTCCTTTCCGCGGCTGGTTTGATGTCGAAGTTCAGTAGTTTAACAGCCCAAGCGGCTTTGTACTCTAGTTCAACCGGTAGATGACATGCCTTTCCATAGACCAGGTGATAGGGAGTCGTTCCTAATGGCGTCTTATAGGCGGTTTTGTATGTCCAGAGAGCATCATCTAGCTTGAGAGACCAATCCTTACGAGTAGTGTTCACTGTTTTCTGCAGGATGTTCTTGATCTCTCTGTTTGAGACTTCCACTTGACCACTGGTTTGAGGATGATAAGCGGTCGCGACCTTGTGTTTTACTCCATTCTTGCTTAGCAACCCTTGGAACAGCTTATTGATGAAGTGTGTTCCTCCATCGCTAATGACGACTCTAGGAACACCGAACCTTGGGAAGATTGTTGAAGTGAACATCTTGGTTACAACCCTTGCATCATTGGTTGGACTAGCTACGGCTTCTACCCATTTGGAGACATAGTCCACGGCGACCAAGATGTACTCATTCTTATGAGAGATTGGGAATGGTCCCATGAAATCAATTCCCCAACAATCGAACACTTCCACTTCTAGAATGTAGTTCTGTGGCATCTCGTTTCTCTTACTCACACTACCCATCCTTTGACAGGAATTACATCGTAATATAAATGCATGAGCATCCTTGAACATAGTGGGCCACCAAAAACCGGCTTGAAGTATCTTGGAGACTGTTTTGAAAGTAGCAAAGTGGCCAGCATAGGAGGAACCGTGGCAGTGATGGAGAATTCCTTGAATTTCATCTTCTGGAACACATCTCCTGAAAATCCCATCCTTACCTTGGCGATATAGATATGGTTCATCCCAGAAATAATGTCTAGCTTCCCTTAGAAATTTTCTCTTCTCATTACCAGTGAATTTCAGGGGTTCCTTCTCTGCAGCAAGGTAATTGGCTATCTCTGCAAACCATGGAAGATTAGGATACTGCTTCTGGATTGCTGCTGTGAACTTCTCTCCTGCGCTAGAACAGTTGGTATTTGCAGTAGATGACTGTTCCGGACAGTTTAGACCAATCATGTTGACATATTCCATCGGCTGTTCCTCGTCGAGAATGGCTTCATCTGAGACCTTCATCCGTGAAAGGTGATCTGCAACTCCATTATCAACCCCCTTCTTGTCTCTGATCTCTAAGTCGAATTCTTGGAGCAAGAGAATCCACCTCAAGAGTCGTGGTTTAGCATCCTTCTTGGTGAGCAAGTACTTAAGAGATGCATTGTCAGTGTGCACGATTACCTTTGATCCAACCAGGTAGGATCTGAACTTCTCAAATGCATAGACGATAGCTAGGAGCTCTTTCTCTGTAGTTGCATATCGGCACTGAGCTTCATCCATCGTCTTACTCGCATAATAGATTACGTGCAGCTTCTTGTCTTTCCTCTGTCCTAGTACTGCTCCCACTGCAAAATCACTCGCATCTGTCATGATCTCGAAAGGAAGATCCCAGTCTGGAGGTTGAACAACAGGCGCACTGACTAGAGCCCCCTTGATCGCATGGAATGCTGCCAAACAGTCGCTGTCAAACGAGAACTGGGCTTCTTTGCAGAGCAGCCGTGTGAGTGGTCTAGCAATTTTAGAGAAATCCTGAATGAATCGTCTGTAGAAACCGGCATGTCCCAAGAAACTCCTAATTGCTTTCACCGTAGTGGGTGGCTGTAGACTCATCATGACCTCGATCTTTGCTTTGTCTACCTCAATGCCCTTTTCTGATATTTTGTGTCCTAGAACAATCCCATCTCGGACCATAAAATGACACTTCTCCCAGTTCAGCACCAGGTTCTTCTCCTCACATCTCTTCAATACCCTGCACAAATTTGACAAACAGACATGAAAGGAGCTTCCATAGACGCTAAAATCGTCCATGAAAACTTCCATTATGTCTTCAATTAGATCTGTAAAAATCGACATCATGCATCGCTGGAATGTTGCTGGAGCATTGCACAAGCCGAACGGCATTCTCCTGTAGGCGTATGTCCCATATGGGCATGTGAACGTCGTCTTTTCCTGATCATCTGGGTGGATGGGGATCTGAAAGAAACCTGAATAACCATCTAAAAAGCAATAGTAAGGGTGGTTAGCTAATCTCTCAAGCATTTGATCAATAAAAGGAAGTGGGAAGTGATCCTTGCGAGTTGCTGCATTTAATTTACGAAAATCAATGCACATGCGATGACCTGTAACTGTTCTAGTTGGGATTAATTCGTTCCTTTCATTTGTTATAACAGTGATGCCACCTTTCTTAGGTACTACATGAACAGGGCTAACCCACTTACTATCAGAGATCGGATAGATCACACCAGCTTCTAGAAGTTTCATTATCTCTTTCTTAACAACATCTTTTAGATTTGGGTTTAACCTCCTCTGATGTTCTACAGAAGTCATCGATTCATCTTCTAGATGTATTCTATGCATGCATAAATCAGGTGAGATGCCAGGTATGTCAGCTAGAGAATAACCTAATGCTTTACGATATTTTCTCAATTCACACAGGAGCAGAGCAGTCTCAGCATTGTTCAAGTCAGAATTTATGATGACAGGATATGTTGAGTTAGGTCCGAGAAACGCATACCTTAGCCCTTTAGGAAGGGGTTTAAGTTCTACCTTTGGAGCTTTGAGCTCACTCCCTGAGTCGTCGGCCTGAGACGCTGGAACAGATGGGTTCTGAGTCGAGGTTGTTCCGGCTGGATTGCTGCTTTCGCTGTTCTCCCCCAGACTTAGATTCGCCACTAACCTCTCCATACTTCGTGCTGAGTCCAGAAGCTTCGCATAGGCATCAGCATCAACGTTTTCCAAGCTTTGCTCAGCCTCGGCTCTTGTCAAAGCGAGTTCTAAAGGATCATCAGTGAGAACTTCCTCAATTATTCCCTCATGTGGTTCCAGCAGATCACTCTCCTCCTGAACAGTGAAGGTCTGTCCATCCAACATCGGCTTCTTCAGCATTTGCTCCATCTGAAAAGTCATCACAATATCACCAAGATGTAAGTCAATTTTTCCTTGTCGGACATCTATGATGGCTCCCACTGTGCAGAGGAATGGTCTGCCCAGAATCAGGGGATCCTTGGACTCTTCTTCAACTTCCAGAACAACAAAATCAGCCGGGACCAGCGTGTTTCCTACTAGAACTTGTAGATCTTGAAGAATTCCAACTGGTGTCTTCACTGAGCGATCAGCAAACACTAGAGACATCCTGGTGGGTTTGAAATATGAGTACCCAAGGCGCTTAGCAACAGAATACGGCATCAGGTTTATGCTGGATCCTAAATCAACCAGCGAACAGGAGAAGATTGTTCTTCCAATCTGGATCGACAGAACAAATTTTCCTGGGTCACCCTGTTTCTTGATCTTCCGATTCTGGAGTACTGCACTACATTCTTTGGAGACAACCATGTATTCACTGTCGTCCGATATCTTCCCAGAGATCAGTCCCTTAACAAAGTTTCTCATAGATGGCATCATCTGGATCGCACTCATCAAAGGGAGCCTAACCGTGAGATCCTCTAGCATCTTCCTGCATTTGATCTCCTCTTTGTCCTTGCGTGTGGCTTTGGCTGGAACAGGGTAGGGGACCTTAGGAACGTACTGGCGAGCAGGGGAAGGGTTAACGGTTGGAGGAACGGCCCCAACAGGTCGTTCTTCAGCTGTTGGTTCTGTCTCGGTAGGTTGTTCTGCCTCTTCCTCATCAGTCTGTACTGCTTCAGGCGGTTGATCTGATTCCTTCTGCTTTCCTTTCTCAGCAGCTGTGTGCTTCCTAGGTGCGTGTTGTGTTAGAGGTCTTCCACTCCTTAGTGTTACAGCATTACACTCCTTGGGGTTTTTATCTGTTCTTGCTGGGAGTGTTCCTTGCTGTCTCTTCACACTCTCGGCGGTTTGAGCAATCTGGATATCCATCTGCCTCATGTGGCTAGAGACCTGGTCGTACTTAGCACTCAAATCATCAAACATGTGGTTCATCCTTCCATTGATGTCTGTCGTGACTTGATTCAATGCTTTGCCTTGTATTTGCTGTCCTTGGAGCAGCTGCTGCATCATCATGGCAAGGCTTTTAGTATCATCTTTGGAAGCTGATTGAGAGGCTGATTGATTTTGTGGAGCAGTCTGTAGATTGGTCGGCTGTTTCTGAGCGTGAAACTGACTGTTCTGCGGGTGGCTAAGCACAAAGGTCCTTCCTTGATGGTTGTAGTTCCGCTGGTATCCAGTGTTCTGGTTGGTCTGAGTGTTGTCAGTCGCTCCATCCGGTTTATTCGTGAACAGGTGAGGGTTGTTCCTGACATTGTGGTTTGGGTTATAGTTCTTGAACTGCCACCCTTGGCCATTCACGTAGCTCACTTCATTCAGGTCCTCAGCAGATTGATCCGCCTCTGATTTGCCATCTGATGCTGGTTTTTCTGGTGTAGCTTCCTCCATAATGAACACCTGGTTTTGCTGGCTCTTAAGCATCTGATCCATCTTTGCTGCTAACTCGTCGATCCTGCTGTTGTCGACACTGTTCACCTTCTCAGTCCGATCATTGTCCTTGTTGCTGTCAGCAGAACTTGAAGCCATGTTCTCAATCAATTTGAAAGCTCCTGGGGTTGACTGAGTCATGAAATCTCCATTACTGGTTGAGTTCAAAGCGTTTCTGGCTTCCCATCCCATTCCATCGTAGAACACTCCAAGGAGGTAGTTATCCTCAAAACCATGATTGGGACAGTCTCTACGGTAGAGGCTGAATCTATCCCATGCATCACAGAACGGCTCATTAGCATGCTGTTTGAAGGATGTGATCTTGTGCCTTAGGGATGCGCTCTTAGACTTCGTGTAGAAGTGGGTGAGGAAGGCAGATCGGACCTGTTCCCAAGTGGTGAGTGATCCGGTTGGTAGAGAATCAAGCCAGCGAGCAGCTTTTCCATCCAGAGAGAAAGGGAACAGGGTACACTTGATGTAATCTGGTGGAACTCCATTCGCCTTTGTGAAGCCGCACATTCTCTCAAAGTTTTCAATGTGATCAATGGGGATTTCTGCAGGGAGTCCATTGAAGATCTTTCTCTGCACCAAGCTTATGAAGGCAGGCTTGATCTCAAAATCCTGTCGAGTGCAGGGTGGAGGAGTGATTGCAGATCGCGTAGCAGGCAGGTTGTGGAGAAGGTTTCTCTGCCCTATGGGGACAACTTCTCCATGCTGTTGCTCCTGCTGCGGATTGTTCTGAGTTGCAAGTACTGCAGCAGCTTGCTGTGTTTGGATGGTGGCTTGCATCTGCGTCATCTGTTGCTGCAACATTGCGATTGTGGCTGCAAGTCCATCCTGATTGCCTAGATCGGCCATTGCTGTGGTCGTAGATCTTTGTTGACGGTTCTGTCTTTCTAATCTCGCTAGTTCCTCGTTACTGAATTGCTGTAATGGTCCTTGTGTATTGCTCCGAGTATGTCTACCGGTCATACACCTGGATCATCAAGTGCAACAAGAAAATAAAAGCGAGTTAGATATCTTAGACTAGATATAAAACCGAGAAATAGAGGTAAAAAATCTGGTCCCCGTCGCAACGGCGCCAAAACTTGATACACTAAAAATGAATCATTGCTACTGCCAAGCTAACAGTTGTAATTGTAGTAATTAAGATTCAAATCCAGAGGACCAGTCTACACTTTATTTCTATAAGTCCGAAATCAAGCTAAGATGAAAAGTAAGTTGATTTTAAGAAGTGACAAATAGCTAACAAGAAAAACTAAGATTGATTCAATTTAATAAAGAGCTGACCTAGGGTATTTCATTGGGTGTCGATATAGAGCCAAACAATTATTCAAGCACGATGAAGTACCTCCTAGGACTCGGATCACTCAACTGGATCGTTCCACTATCGTGGTAGCGATCGCTTTGCAGATCAGTCTCACCGCCTAACTGTCGTTGGGATGAGATCTGATTGCAAGCCTTAGAGATCAAGTCCGATTAGTCCACTTACTACCCTAATATCTACTTTCGCTGATTAGGGATATTAAGCTCATTCAATACATGTCAGGTTATCTCCTAAGCGGTTAGCTAGATGATAAACCCTAGATCTATCAATAAGTGATCAGATTATGGATAGCATTAAGAGCAGTATGAATGAAGAACAGTTATGAATATTGCTTATCTATGTTTAGCTCAGGTTCAACACCCTAAAACCCTAGGCGAGCACGGCTACTACTCAATCATGATGCAAGTAATTAAAGACATTAATTCTGAAATAAACTGCATAAGATAAAAGTAGAGAAACAAAGGGTTCAGGTTGATCTTCTCTAGGAAAGATGGAGCCTTCTCCCTTACAATTGCAAATCGCCAAAAACAAGTCTATGTCTTGTAAAAACTTACGTAAGAAAAGAAAATAGAAGTAGCAGGTCTTTTTTATAAGGAGGCGCCAAGAGGTAGAAGTAAATTAGGGCTTTTGGGCTTTAATTCCCGAAATAAGAGTTTCCATATTCGTCTGGAACAATCACCGGGATCACTCCGTCGTTTGTTCCATTGTTCTTCTTGAGTGTTCTCCGCAGGATAACTCCAAAAAGGCATCTTTTCTTCATGTACCTTCTATTCACTCATCTACCAACCCTGGACCTGAAAAAGACCACAAAGTACTAGACTAACACGATTAAGAGACTTGAATCTAATAAAAACATATATGCAAATGATGTGAAAAACACCATATATCACAAGACATGGCATAGCAATGCATTGCTGCTAGGACCGACTTCAGCATTACTTGCTTACCTGCTCCTGAGAGGAATTTAGTCGTCCAGCTGTGTGACTTCTGTCTCATTCGGTCCAGAATTGAAGCAAAGATGTCCCGTTTCCTGCGACCAAACTGTTCGGGTAATCCAAGATATTTGCCTACACCTCCTTCTAGTGATATATTCGTAGCGTCTTTCACCCGAGAGCGAATCTCTGGAGGTGTTTTCGCAGAGAAAGTGATAGATGACTTGTGAGGGTTAATCTTCTGACCCGATACGACTTCATAGGTTGCTAGAATCTTCATTAAGGCTGAGACACAAGATGGTTTTGACTTGCAGAAAAACATCGTATCGTCAGCGAAGAGGAGATGATTAATTGCTGGGCATCCGCAAGCTACTCTGATACCGGGAAGTGATCCATCCTCCTGTTCTTTTGCACACATAGCCGAAAGGATTTCAGTACATAAGATGAAGATGTATGGAGAGAGAGGATCGCCTTGTCGTAGTCCACGTGACGGTTTAACATCTCCTTGTGGGGTACCATTAATCAGAAAGGAATATGAGACCGATTCTATGCATGCCATGATCCATGATATCCATACCTCAGAGAAACCAAGCATCCCAAGGACTTCCCTAACAAAACTCCACTCGATTCTATCGTATGCTTTGCTCATATCAGTTTTCACCGTCATTGAGCAACGTTTTGTGGCCTCCGAGTTCCTGAGATAGTGGAGAGTCTCATGTGTGATGAGGACGTTTTCCGAGTTCTCGGAATGAATATTCTCAGTTCGTCTACCATGGTTTTCGTCTTATCTTTGATACAATGGTATTACTTGATTGATACATGTGACTGACTTTGTGTATACTTTCTGATTTGACTAACTCTGTTCTGATGTGATTCAAGTTTGAAGAGAGACAGTTAACAATCCAGAGCCAAATGTAAACCTATCAATATCATGTATTACGCCTCATTTATAGAGCCATAAGGCAACATCTTTGTCAGGAATTACGTTAGCTTTTTATCAATTACGCATACAATGAGATCAAGTTCTATCCGTTAGGAAGGTTATCCAAGAACCAACTCTTCTGAGCCCGTCTGGTCTCCTTCTCCATAATTTCATCTTCCACCGAAGTTAACATATCTACTTTTTTTTGTGAGAAAACCAAGTATCTTTACGTAGAGCATTATATGAGATGCCTAAGTCAATTTTACCATTTTCTCTAAGACTCTTACGGCTGGCCTAGACTAAGAGAGTCCAAACAGGTTTCAATGAAGACCATGCATAGTGCTAAAAGAAGTGGAACCATTTTTTACTTCCTCATTTCGAGAATCTATCCTCATATTCTTTTTTTTTTGGAATAATCCGGTGTATCCTGGCATCCACCAAGGTGGATCCAGATTAGCGGTGAGTATCCGTATCAGCATACGTTATCGGCCGGAGTACGCCTCGATCACCGCACGCTGGAGAAACCTAAATTTTAAATTTTACCTCCAGTGGTCAGCGGGATTCGAACTCTGATCCGTATTTGAGCCTAAGTTTCCTCAAGACCATTGGGCCGTCTGGTTAATCTATCCTCACATCCAAGAATCAGCTTTCGTTTTCTCATTGTTTCTCGTGGAAAAATCTTTGTGAATGAAATGAATTTTATAACCTTTTGTTATTTTATTAGTATTGTTTTCCACTCAATTTTAGATTTATATGATTTTGTCAATGGTCGTAAACTTTCTTCATTCGCTAGCACAGCCACTGTTGGTCCTGTCTGTTTCTTTTGATTTTAAGCAAATCCGATTGTAGGATCTAAACCAAAGTTCTTCAGATCCTGTTGTTAGGGTTGAGTCTTGTTGGCGGAAGTTCTTTCAAAGCAGATTCTATGGCTTTGATGTGACCTTTCGTTCAGAGGGGTTTCTGTCTCTAGAATCCGGCCTTTTCACATGATACTACTATCTGACTCTCTATCATATGACATGTCATTTTATAGAAATGTAACTAAATTTTGAGAAAAAAAACTATATCTCCAGAAAAAGAACTACAGTCTGAGGATAATGTTTTATTTCCTTTTCTTCATGGTCATCTGGAGTGACATATAAAAGAAATAAAGAGACTTCTTACCTAAGAACTGTAGTGTGATGTCAGAACTCAGGTAAGGTAGAGATCAGGAATAATATACATTGACTACTTGCACATTATTATCTATCTTTATTTTTATTTTTCTTTCTGGGGTTGCCGAATCTAAGGAGGTTATTTATTGGAAGAGTGTGGAATAATTTGCAAATGACATAAGCAAATGGCAGAGTATGCATGCAACTAGCTAAGTCTTCTCGCTACCAAGTACACTACTCATGTCTCAATTTATACGTAATAGCTCTTCCAAACATGGGTAATAATAGGCCCTACGTAATAATCTAACCAACTGGCGTTAATCGTCCCTGTTTATTCTAGTTTGAGATCCTCAAGATGTAGGTTTTAAGGTTGTGCACTACATGGGTTTGTTGGTAGTAACATTGTTAAAATGTCACATTTGAATATTGTTCTTTTTGTAGTCAAACATTGGCAATAAACACTAGAAAGCTGAGCTTTCGGCCGAAAATGATAAATTTAGTTGTCGACTGATTTAACAATAATCCTCTAAGGCATAATAGTGGATCACAAAATAAAAGATAGATTATTTAAGTTTCTTAGAAAATTATTGGGTTTTGCATCCAGAAGACCGACTTTTGTATTCAAAATGTTGACATAATTTATAGTATATAAAGATTATGAACTAATTCACTATACAGTAAAACCTCTATAAATTAATAATGTTGAGACTTTAAAATTTTATTAATTTATAGAGATATTAATTTACAAAAGTTTCCTTATTTAGATTTTTTTCAATTTTTGAATATTTTTATTTATATAAAAAAGAAAATAATTTATTTTACCGTATGTACATTATTTAAATTTTTAAAATTTGACTTCCATATTGTTTTATTATCTTATTTTATGTATAATTTTATGTTTCATAGAATTGTTAAGTGGTTTTCGGTATAAGTTTACTAAACATTATCAAAATATATTGAAATGTTAAGAAAAATAAAGAATTTTCATTGTGAATATAAAACCCACAATATAATATTTAACTTGTACTTATATAAAAATTATATATAGATAGATTATTAATTTATGATTTTAAGGGAACTATATATTTACATAGAAATTTTAAAAATATTATTATCTTATTATTTTATCGATTTGTGTTACATTTAACACCGGCCCAACTTGGGACCGACAAAATTTATTAATTTATAGAGATTATTAGTTTATAGATTATTAATTTATAGAGGTTCTACTGTACGTTAATTGATTGTGAAATGGTAAACTTTATTGTTTTAAAATGGAGTCAATTAATATAGATTATCAAATCCAAAATTAGGATTCGCCAAAAAAATATGACTAAGTAAAAGAATAATATGAGTTAACAAAGAGTTAACAAAGAAAAAGAGTTAACAAAGAAAAGTTTATCAGCTCGAACTCATTTCTTTTAAATCTTTCTTCTTTTTAACATAAAATCCAGAGAAAATCTCAAACTGAATAACTTCAAAATATTTTACACAAACAGAAACAAATCTCACAATTAGTTTTTCCCCTTTTCAGAATACCAAATAAATGATTTTGTTCAAGAGGAGACTCCAAATTAAAAGATTCCAGGCATGATGTCCCAGTAGCATGAACCCAAGGAGGCCATATGATCTACAATATTGGGCGAAGGCAGCGCCTTGTGTGGTTCCACCCTGTTGTTATCTTGATGGTTTCCGTGCTGTGGGACTTCCGTCTGGATATCTTTCGTCCCGTACCAATCATCAGGCAATGGTGTGGTTGAAGGGAAGCTGTTGAGAAGGCTCATCAATATGTCGTCATCATCATCCGCTATTTCCTTCTCCATCGTTGGCTCATTGTATCTCTTGTGAAAATTAGGGTTTGTTTCTGTTCATTTAACATTAAACATTAGTTTAGATTAAAACATCAATTACAAAAGAAAATAAAAATCATCCACTATTCAAGATCCATAGCTTGTTTCTGCTTTACAAACATATCTACTAGGCTCATGTGATGTGCAGTACCAATTAATGGGTATACCAAAAATGTATTAGTAAAAATGGTTTAAATTCATATATAAGTTCTTACCGAATGATGATAGATGAGAAGGATTATGGTTTATCAACCGATTCTTCCAATCCGTTTTCACTCTCTTGTTTTGATCCTCACCTAGACCACTCGAAGAAACTGTAAAGTCATTAAAGTTTCCATGGCGAGACAAGGCTTGAGACTCCTCCAAGACAGCGTCAAGCAATCCACTGTTACCCGCAGGTGGATCAAGGTAGACACCATCATCAAGTATAGTATTCGAAGTGAACCAACGGGCCGGTGTATTGGAAGAAGGCATCTCTAAGAGGGTATTGTCTAGTCCGAAAGGGAAGCAACTCGGTCTCGTCTCCTGATCTCCCATAAGCAATGAACTATAACTCATAGCATCAATGTCTTTCTTATTGGTATTGTTTGTGTCCGAATTCTCGGATGGTAGCTCAAGAACTTGGTTTGGATTGCAAAACTCATTGGACGATGAGGATGAGTATTTTAAAAACTGATTGTTGTCATTCTCAAGGCCATGGTTATTCTCAAGGCTATTGTTGTAATAAGAGAACATTGGAAAATTCATGGGAGACTCGGGGATCTGGTTTAGACCAGGATTAGAAGAGATTAAGGGATCTAAGCACAGTCTTTTTGAAGGTTGAGAAGACGAAGAAGAGAAAGAAGACGAGGATGATGGAGTATTGGAAGAATTAGTGTATTGAAAAATGTTTTGGTGATTACCATGGTCTTGGTTTTGGAATTGAAAGGAATTAAACTCAAACTGATCATCATCATTACCAACCCCTTGATGCTGAGTCTCTTGAGGGTACAGAGGCAAACCATCTCGTTGTCTTCTCTTCATCCTTGTGTTCCAATAGTTTTTGATCTCGTTGTCTGTTCGTCCGGGCAACTACAACATGGAAAGGAAAAAAAAATTCTTTTATTATTAATTAAGGATCACACAAAAACAATAGAGATGCAAGAAAAATCATGCAAAAAGAAAGAGAGATTCAAACACACATTGAAACATGCAAATTATGTGTTCAACTAGAAAATATATTTGCATATAAAATTTAAAGCTCGTTAAAATTATAGAATAAGAAACAAATAATGAGATTTTTAAAAAAAAAGCTTTGATCTCTAAAAATGAAAGAAAAAAAAAACAAGATTTTATGAGAAAAAAATAACCTGAGAAGCCATGCGAGCCCATTTGTTTCCCAACCTAGCATGAAGGTCGATGATCGTCTTCTCTTCCTCAGGACTAAAAGATCCTTTCTTCAGATTTGGTCGGAGATGATTCGCCCACCGTAGACGGCAGCTTTTCCCACACCGGAACAAGCCTGAGTTCTTCTGCACCGCGTTCCAGTTACCTTCCCCATGTTTCCTCACGTACTCCGTCAAGATCGCATCCTCCGTCGTTGTCCATGGCCCTTTCTTCATCCCTCTCACCTTCGCCTCCGTCACCCTCGTCTCTCCACCACCGTCCATTTCTTTTTGGAAGACGCCGACCCTCGGATCAAGGAGGAAACAGAGGAGGTTTTTTCTCTTTGTGACTTGATATATACGATGTTTGTGTGTGTGTATATATTTGTATATATAAGTATTTCTCTGTGTGTTATGAATCTAGATATATAGAGAAAGGAAGAAAGGGTGAACTTTCATTTTGAGAATGTTTGGTGTATATTTGGAGTTGATATAAATTTGTATTAATTATTATTACGTAATAATGTGTTGTTATTACGTGCTTTATTTAAACATTAATGCCTTCTCTTGTCTCCTTCTATCGTCTCTTTGGTCTTTCAATAGAGAAAAGACAGAGGATTCAAGAAATTACAGAAGGAGTTGAGAGAAAGATAGGATAGGTACTCCCTGTCTTTGACCAATTGGAGATAAAACAAAAATAATATATTGTGATGTGGTAATGATGAGAAGTTCTTTTTAAGAAAAAAATCTATATCACCTCTTATTAGTGTTTCAATCTTAAATGTTTATAAGTCGCTCTCTATAGACAATGAATGTTAAATTATCCATATTAGTTAGTCAAAGCCATTTATTTAATGTGACGAGAGAATCTAATGGAAAATGACTTGTTACAACCATTTATAAACTTTTATGAAACATAGACAAACACTCGAATTAAGCAGTTGGCCATGGTAGAAACATTAATTAAA
Source organism: Hirschfeldia incana (assembly GCA_026261945.1). Taxonomy (NCBI): domain Eukaryota; kingdom Viridiplantae; phylum Streptophyta; class Magnoliopsida; order Brassicales; family Brassicaceae; genus Hirschfeldia; species Hirschfeldia incana. Next base: position 2,731,857 of record JABCMI010000040.1, on the reverse strand, counting down.
ATGATAAATATGTAATATGGTTAAATAAATAAACTAAAAGGAGAGGAGTGAGCTTCTTTCACGGCCGCGCATTGCATGCCTTATGGAATGGGACGTTCTCTTCAAAGACCCGATTTTCTCTTATTTTACTTCTTCTCTTACTCCTTTTCTTTTTCTCCCACGCATTTTCTGTCCTTTTCTCGTTTTTTTAATGTCAAAAACAAATAATATAATGATTTATTATTATATTTTCTTTAGGATAGAGGAAAATAAAGATAACACAAAGGTATAATTTATGCGATATTTCATGCAAAATTACGCTGGCATGATCAAATTGCATATGGGCCATTTTTATCATAGGAGTTTGAGTCTTATAAGCAAATACTTCTTTTTAGAGCAAAATTGCCCCCAAGGTGTCAAATTGTATTAGAACACACCTCTTTCAAGATTCCCAACTTTTCATTAAAGCTCTATTAAGAGTTAATGATGATATGTTCAACAGATAAGTTTAAATCAATTAATAGCCCTTAACAAAAAAAGAAAAAGGTAATAAAAGTATTTTAATTAAAATCTTCGGTTTATTTTTGTCGTATATAAATAATTCACGAGTTACACGACTTCTTTTTTGTTTCTTTAAAATAAATGTAGTCAACATTGATTTCTCTTGTTTTGAGTTTCAAAATAATTTTAATATTACTCATTTTAGCTATAAATATACCTAATTTGTTTAGTTACACGTGTTTCTTTACGTTATTTTTGAAAAATATAGAATCAATTATCATTAAATGCCGTTATCTAATTATGTTTATGAATATTCAAACTTTTAAAATTTCAAAAGGTTATTGTTATACAATTTAGCTCAATAATATATACATAAATTAATTAATATAAGTTCCCCGTGATTTTATTTGTTTTATTTAAATATAAAATTAGGTAGCATTAAACGCATTTTACTTATAAATAATTTAAATTTTAAAAATTTGAGCTGGTAAACATATATACATATATATAACTTTAGTGATATACATTTTATTGAGATTTATGTATATATATAATGAATTGAAAAAATAGGTATTATTAAATGCATTAAACTAATTATGTACAAGTAATTTCAATTTTTAACATTTGAACTGGTGAATGTAATTTTAGTCTTATACATTTTTACTAAAGATATATATGAATATTTTTACACTTATATGTCTAGTTATTATTTGTTAAAAACTTAATATTTAGAGGATTAAAAAAAAAATTTTATTTATAAATACTTAAATAGTCTAAAATTTAAGAAATTTAACTGAGAAACATATAAGAAAATAATGTTTTAAATTTTAGCTGAAAAATGCATACATATTTCAAGGATTACATGTGTCTCAATATTATTTTATAGATATATAACTATTACGCTTTAACTCGCACTTAACTAATTGTATCTATAAACAACTTAATTTTAATAAAATACAGATGGTAAAAAAAAATTTCCTGTTATATGTTTCGACTAAAAATATTAATACATATTTATGAATTACATATTGTACATTATTTTAAAATGAAAAATTAGTTCGCATGTAACACATTTAAAATGTAATGGTATTATACATTTTAGTTGTTAATTATTTTACGTATATATGATTATAGCTATTAGATTAATTGTTTGCAAAAGAAATATAATTTTATTAACTTATCATTTTTATATATTCAAACTTGTTTTCATAATTTAAAAATATTTATATATGTAGAAATTATACATTTATAAATATAAATTATTACCTTCGTGCACAAAATACAAATTATATTAAAAATATAAATATTGGGTTATTTTATTAACTTGATGTGTTTTGAATTTATTTTTGTTCAATTTATGTGCTTTCTTTATATTTTAGTTTTAAATTTTGCGTTTTACATTAAATATATCTATTCGAACCGATATAACTCAAATTTGAATGATATATAACTATTTAACAAATTTTAAAATGTAATAAGTTAAACCGTTTTCAAATTACAAATTTGAACCGAACCCAAAGTATTATTATCTGAATTCGCCATGCACTAGTAAAATATTAAAATGGAATCTAGAAGTGTAAACCCATAAATCCAAAATACCCAGTCTAAACCCAAACTCGCATGCGAACCAATGGCAACCTTGTGTTAAGAGAGAATCGCCACCTACGCAGTTAAGATTCACGAGGTCAAGACCGACCATATCGTTACCGAATCACAAATCAATTTCCATACTCAGTATCACATCACTCAGAAAACACTATTTCTTTTGGAACAAAAGAGATGTAACTACAACATTTCCTGAATGAAATCAAGGCTAAGTGTGTCCTTGACAATGAGAAACAACCCAAGGAATAACACAAGCATGATCCCCGAAGACATGATCCCTTGTTCCACCTCCACAGGAAGCTTCCTCCCTCCTCTAACCGCTTCCAACAGTATCAACGCCAGCGTCCCACCGTCGAGAGCAGGCAACGGTAACAGATTGATCACCGCCAGGTTAATATTCAGCAACGCCGCGAACTGGTAAAGCCCGTCGGCGTTCGACCTCGCCACCTCTGCTCCCACCGCGATGATCGCCACGGGACCTGCCACTTTACTCGCCGTCTGAGAGAAGTTAAAGAACGTCTGCTTCAGACCGTCGACGACGTTAGAAGACAGCCCCATAAACTCCTTCCCAACGAACCTAAACGTCTCGGAAACATTCCTGGGCCTCACCTTAGTGATCCTAACGTTCGGAGACAGCTGAACACCGATCTTCCCCGTCCCATCGAAGTTCTTATCCGGTCTAACTCGAACAACCAAGTCTTGATTCCCTCTCTCGACTCTAAACAACACATCACTCTCAGGACTTCTTTTAACAATATCAACAACCTTAGAGACAGCGTCAGGACCTGTTTTAGAGAGCTCAGCACCATCCACGGATAGTATCACATCACCAGAGAGCAACCCATCACGAGAAGCAGCGGAAAAGGTCTTAACTTCGGGGACGAGAACACCAGGGAAGGCTTCTTGAACAGGCAAACCAACAGACAACACTTGCACAAAGATTATTACATAAGCGAAGATCACATTAGCTATGATTCCAGCGGAAACTACAATCGATCTATCTAAAACCGGTCTGTTCTTGAGCAGGTTCGCATCGTCGGTCGCGATCTCGCTGTCGGGATCGTTGTCGGGGAAACCAACGAACCCACCTAGAGGGAAGGCTCTAAGGGAATACTCGACGTTGTTGAAATCGAACTTGGCGAGGATCGGGCCGAAGCCGATAGCGAACTTGCTGACGTGGATCCCTTGGAGGGTTGCAGCGAGGAAGTGGCCGGACTCGTGGACGACGATGATGGCGGTGAGGACGGCGGTGGCTTCTAGGACGGATTCGAAGCTTGATAAGTCGATCCCGGGGAGAGCTTTTGGTCTGAAACAGAGCCGTTGTTGTTGTTCTGCTTCTCCATGTGGGGGGAACCGCTTGTGTCCGAAGAAGGGTGCTCTGTTTTTGAGGGATTGGGTGGGGAAAGGGGAGGAAAGGTGGGATTTTGAGAGGTGGGTTTTGGATCGGGGAGGGAGGTGGTTGAGAGTGGAGAGGGAGTAAGGGTTATTGTTGTTACGATGAGAGATTGGAGAAGAAGATGAGATGTTTAATAGCATGGTGGTGGTTTCGTGAGGAGTGGAGGTTTTTTTGGGGGAGGGAGGTGTACGGTGAAGTGGTGTATGATTGGAACCATCGTGTAAGATAAAACAGAGAGAGTCGTGGTTTGGATTTTCTGTGGGTATGTGGATGTGATTCAATTCTACGCTAACACCAAATCTCTGTCTCACCTGTTTCTTTTTTTTTTTGGAATAGTTGTATAATGGGCCTTGTTACGAACGCAAATTTAGCATGATTTTGCTTTTTGAATATTAGAGCTCGTGTTGTTGGGCTTTTAGGGGCCTCTGACATATTTGGAGAGATATATGATTAGGAAACACAATTTTATGTTGCAGTTTGGATGAGCTGGTGAAGTTGACAAAATTCTTAAGTTTTAAAAAGAAAACTGAAAATTATTTTCAATAGAGTAGGTGTTAAATATGATATTCAGACTTCAGAAAAATATTTAATAGAGAAAAAGTTTTAAATATGCTTATCTCCAAAAGTTAATAGAGAATTCCCCTGTTGCTAATGCTAATGTTAGGGAAAGACTGTAGCAGAGGCAAAGCTATATTTTCATAGGAGACAAAGTCTTACAGAAGTTAAAATGATTTTAAGTAATATCTAAATGATATGAGCCAATTCATATGGTAATAAAGATTGATTCATGCTGTTTAATCCGATATGACCCAAAATTAGCTAGTTTCTAAATGTTAGATATGATGTGATAACATTACATGGTGCAGTTTAATAGCATGAAAATCTCCATTGCATCAACTGCAGGAAGTGGGCATAAGAAAGAGTGAGAGAAGACTAAGAGAGGAAACAAAGTTTTTACTATTCGGATTTGAAGTTTATTTTGAATCATAGTTATTTAACTTCACTCTAATTCTTAAAGACAACTGTTATGTATTGAATTATTGGCGAAATTATTTCATCAAACAAATATAACACAGCCAAATATGATAAAATGCATACATAAAAATAAAATAAATTTTAATTTTGTCTATAACTTTACTCATCTATGTAAAATCATAACAATTAAAGTTTTAGTCATTCCAAACAATCAAGTTTAATTCGATTCAACCAAAGTAAAGCAAATAAAAAAAATATTGATTTATAGTTTTTCTTTGAAAATTCGAATCTGAAACCGAAATAACACATTGATTAAACAAAAAGCTTTACGCATTTTCATTTAACATGATTACCAAAAAAAAAAACTTTGTGTTCTGATCAAGAACCTAGAGTAAACTTAAAATTATACCAAGCTGATCAGAAATAGTTCTTTTAATAGATTTCGGAATCCTCAAAACAGAAAACTACAAGATCAATTCAATATCAAATTTAATCCATTTATATGAGTTATATATATTTACACGCATTTGCGAAAAATAAGTTAATACCACGACATATTAGCTAGCCGAATCATTTAGAAAAGGAATGCTCACCACCGTCTTCGAAGTTAAGCATTCGTGTGGGAAGTGTCCATACTATTTATGGGTATGACTTTATGTAAAAAGAGTCAAAACCATAAAACAAAGATTCGTTATTCACCTTCAAAGATAAAAAGATGACTCTCCAAACATGAACTTACCTTGCAAGCAAAGTATTCTTATCTTCATCTATTATTTCTCATTACTTAACCTTATCTTCACCAAGATTGTTGTTGTAATAATGTTTTAAATGATCAGAAGATTCTTGAATGAAACTTAATACAAGTTTACATAGCCTACAACAATTATTTGAAGTGTGTTTGGAAACTTTCTTCTTTCCTTCACGTCTTACGTTTCCCTACAAAGTATTTAAATAGTTAAATTTGGACCCACACACTGTTTTTTAATACTGACATCATTTCCTCTAAGCCATAACTCTCATTAATGTGCTATATTGGTTTCCAATAGTAACGCTTCTACTCACATCGTTCTACGGTTAAGAGTAATAAAAATCTCTACATATTTACATTTTGTTACTATTAAAACCGCACCGAAGTTATTCCATACGTTACCATTCGAGCCATAATTGAAAAGAAGAAATTTGAGACATTGGTAAAAGCTTCCAATTAAAGTATGACTACAACTGAGTAGTCAAATAGAAAGAGTCATAAAACGTGGGATAACAAGATATTAATGTAAGTATGTAACAATAGTTCAACATTTTCTCCAATTTAGGCCAACAAACCTTGAAACTCTATAGGAATCAACATTTCTTTATTCTGCAAACTTAGATGAATTGGATTTTGATTCTAAAAAAAATTGTGATTTCAGTTATATACATGTGATCAATCGAAGATTCGGACACTAACAAGCTACTACATTGATCTCCCCTAAACTGGAGATCTTCATTCTTCACTAAACCAACCCCCTATACTTTCTACATTTCATACAAATGACCCCAAATTAGTTTACAATCCCCCAAATACAGTTTCCTCATGTGACCCACCAATCATTGTTCCTTCACAACTCACCCTCACCGTGATCCAGCCCCCACCTTCCATATCCAATCTGGACCCATTCAACCCACCAACACATTTCAACCGTCCGATCCTCTCCGAATGACAAGCCCACAAGTTTAAACGGTCTAGATTTCTCGAATCCTCCTGTAACTCCTCTGTCTCTGCTTCTTCTTCTACTTCTTCGTCCACTGATCTCCAGAACGTTTGATCTGTCACACTTGTCGGTGAGCTTGACACCAAACCGGAAACCGGTTCAGTGTTCGGTTTACTTGTCAGAAACGGATGGTTTAGGAGTTGTGTAGCCGTCCATCTCTCTTTCGCTTCTCTCTTCAAACACTTCCCCAAGAAGTCCTTCGCTTCTTCCGTAAGCAAACAAGGAACCTCCGGAGCCTCACCGGAATACCCGACCCGGTAAAGAACCGAAACCGGACTCTCTCCGGCCTCCGTCCACGGCGGAGACCCCGTGGCCATCTCTATCACCGTACATCCAACCGCCCATATATCACCCTCCCTCCCCTGCCTCTCCCCACGCGCCACCTCCGGAGCCATAAACGCCGGCGTTCCCACCACCGCCCCTCCCGAGTCAACCTCCGGGTCAACCCGTTTCGCACACCCGAAATCAACAATCTTGGCCTCACCCTTCTCCCCAACGACCACGTTGCTCCCCTTCACATCGCAATGCGCGACCCCACGCGAGTGAACATACTCCAACCCTCTTAGCATCTCCCGCGTGTACTTCGCGATCATACCTTCCTCGAGCCCTCCTCCGTTCTTGGCCGCCGCGTCGGCCAGTGTACCGTACGGTGCGCACTCCATCAGAAGGTTGTACGTGACGACGCCGTTTGATTCTCTCCTTGTTTCTGATCCTCTGTATCCGATCACGTGAGGAGAACTCAACGAGGAGAGGATCTTGGCTTCTCTTTGCAAGAACTCTGATCGGTGAAGCTCGGAGGATTTGACGGCGAGGATTTCGTTTGAGTTGTGACGTGTTGCTGCGTAGACGGTTGCTGTTGAGCCGCGGCCTAGGATTCTTCCTCTAGTCCATTCCATTTGGACAAGACTAGAGAAAACTTGAGAGTTATTTAAAAAAAAAAGTTTGTTTATGTGTTTTGTATGGTTTTGCTTTTTTACACTCTGCAGCTATTCAACACAAGGCTTTATATATAATGTGTGGGATTAGATAGTGTATGCTTTTGGTAACATCGAGTTTATCTACCAACGCTTGTTATTATGAATATAATAACGTAAATATGTTCTTGTGTGTACACGTGAATTTCTTTTTGAAGTTGATAACCAAATGAAAACCTATTTTGATTTGATTTGATTTGGTTGTTTATTAATTTTTTTAAAAGTAACCAAAGAAAAAGAAGAAAATGTGTTGAATATGTGAAGTTTCAAGAGCACCAAAAGAAGAGGGGTTTTGAGAAACGTGAGTAAAATATCAATTGGCATGTGACGTGGCAGTGGAACGTATCTAACGCAAGTTCGTTGAGTATTGGTGACGTGGTATTTCTTAGATTACAGTCTCCAGAAACTATGACGTGTCAATATCTGTGTGGTTATAGAAGCTTTTAGTTTCTGCTCCGACCGTAGTTCCGTATCTCTCTCGAGCTACGTGTCCGCGATGTTTAGAAGCTACGTGGTGTTTACAATTGGCCTAACGTTTATTTGTTTTCTCTCTTTCGTTATTTGCGTAAAGAAAGAATAAGTATTATTTTGATATGTGGTTTCTTATGAGTTTGGTATGAGAAGAAAAACTAGTGGAGAGGAGAAGTTAGGCATTTTGGTAGATTTTGATCGATCATCTGCACACTTGGAGCTTTGTCGTTACATTTCGTGATCGTCTACATATTTTTTTCAGCATATATTATCAAGTATTATAAATTTCTTTACATTTTTGTTATAATATAAAAGGAAATATCATAATATTTTTTTTAAAAAATTGTTATATCATTGTATAAATTACTATGGGCTTTGATCTGTTTTCTCTTAATTTAATGCATTTGTATCTAGGTATATTATCTTGTTTTCTTATTTGATTATCCTTGTTGATTTTTTTGTTCATGCCAGAATATAAAACAAGATCTCAATGTGTTAATTGTTAACTATGTCTTCACACCTACAACAGATGCGACCCACATTATCATTTCAGGCTCTGTCATTGAGGAAATTATTTTCTTGCTAGTTGTGTAATTTAAAATTTGTTTTCATAAACAAAATCCCTGCAAAGATTTGGGATGTCATTTTTTTTCCACCAGAGCAAGACTATAATATTAAACTAACTATGTATATGTTTTCTTTCTTTTAGTCAACTTTTTATTATATATAATAAACGTTCGTTAAAAAAAAATTCTGACAACTGACAAGAATACCATATAACAATAAAACAGATGAAGAAGCTTCCTTAATAAATCGTTTACCCCTTTGAAAGAAAATAAACGACAGTGAGCGGTGGGTTTAACTACCATTATCGGCTGAGGTTTAAGAAATAAATAATCAATTTTAATTATGATTAGGTCTGTTTTATGGTTCTAACTTACAACTTACATTCAAATTTAAGTCAAGTTCACATATAGAACCACGACTGCTTAGGCTAATGATGATTTTTCTTTGGTTTACCTCTCTTTCGTTATTCATACTCCAAATAGCTATTTCATTATCAGTTTTACGAATATTTTGCTTTTATTTTTATAACTGTAGTGACCTAATTTAAAATTTAATATGTCATCATACAAATTCTATCTGAAATTTGGAATGTCAAAAAAAAGCACTAGAGCATGGTTGGGTGGTGTCAAAAACTTCACAGTATATACTCGAATTGATATGTCCACTGGTAAATTTTTTTCTCTAAAAGTAGAAGTGTAGTGCGAATCTCAGTAATTGCAGAAAAAAAGATTTAGCAACCGATTTTATCTCTGGCCTAAAAAAATCACGAGTTCACCTCATAATTTTTCGTAAGAAAAAAAAACTTCATTGTATAAAATTTAGTTTTACGCCAAATAGTGTGCAAAGCGATTAAAAATATAGCCATATGTCAAAGTTTTGTACTGAAAAAATAAACTTCATTGTGTAACATTATATATATTTGTATACTACTTTTTAAAATCCAATAAACGCATTTCGGTGAAAATGTTGTCTAGACCTTAGCATGACTCATTGCACTTATATATATATTTTCCGAATATTAAGTATAATTGTTTGGTAAGTTCTGGCATATAGTGGGGGATTCAGTAACTCGGGAGGTTCAGGAAGTTTTTGAAAAAGGAGAGCTTCCAGTGGATTGGAACTTCACATACCTATGCCTCATTCCGAAGATCCCTCTCCCTGAGAACATGAAGGATTTAAGGCCGATCAGTCTTTGTTCTTTTTTGTATAAAACAATGTCCAAGATTATGGTGAGAAGACTGCAGCCCTTTTTTAGTGAGATTGTTTCAGTTAATCAATCAGTATTTGTCAGTGAGAGACTGATCCAAGACAATATTGTTAGAGCTCATGAGGCAGTCCATGCCCTTAACTCCCATCCAGTGATCGCTTCGGAGTTCATGGCGGTTAAAACGGATATGTCAAAAGCATATGATAGGATGGAGTGGAGTTACTTAAGGGCTCTCGGATTCAACGAAAAGTGGACTCAAATGGTGATGATGTGTGTCTCAACTGTATCATATGCAGTACTTATCAATGATCAACCCTTTGGCCTGATAAAGCCAACTCGAGAGATTCGTCAAGGAGATCCTCTCTCTCCTTTCCTCTTTGTTTTGTGTACGGAAGGCCTATCGCATTTACTGAACGTTGCAGAAAGAAATGGCTTCCTCTCAGGCATGAGCTTCTCTGCAGAAAGTCCTTCCATCCATCACTTGCTTTTTGCAGATGACAGTCTCTTCATCTGTAAAGCCTCGAGTCATCAATGTCGGAATCTTAAGAAGATCTTGTCTGTGTATGGACAGTCCTCGGGACAGTGTATAAACTACCAAAAGTCTGCAATTTCGTTCGGTAAGAGCATCAAGGAAGAAGAGAAGACAGTTTTGAGAGACATTCTTGGGATCCAGAATGAAGGTGGTACAGGGAAATATCTTGGTCTCCCAGAAGTATTCTCAGGCTCCAAGATTGATAGCCTATCCTTCCTCCATGTGAGAACGCAATGCAGACTTGACAGCTGGTTCTTGAGGAAACTCTCTCAGGGAGGAAAGGAGATCTTGTTAAAATCAACAGCGTCGGCACTGCCTGTGTACTTTATGTCTGTCTTCAAGCTTCCTAAAACCGTTATTGTGAAGCTATGTAGCCTGATGGCTAACTTCTGGTGGAGCTCAGAAGCTCATATGAGGAAGATACACTGGGTCTCTTGGGATACTTTATGCTTGCCAAAGGCCCTAGGAGGGATTGGTTTTAAAGATTTGAAAACCTTCAACCAAGCTCTGTTAGCCAAGCAAGCCTGGAAACTTGTAAATCAACCCGACTGCCTCATGGCGAGGTTTTTAAAAAGCAGATACCACCCCAATTGCAATTTTTTGGAAGCCCCGATTGGTGTTAGACCGTCTTTTACGTGGCGAAGCATTTTACATGGCAGAGACCTCTTGTCTAAAGGGCTGAAATGGCATGTGGGTAATGGATCTCAAACAAGAGTGTGGCTAGACAGATGGGTTGAGGACCCAGAATTGGGGATGAGACCGCCGTGGGTTAAAAATAACTCCTTTAATGTCTACCTGAAGGCTGAAGATCTAATTGATAAGGTCACTAGAAAGTGGGATGAGTCAACACTTCAGGATCTCTTTGTTCCAAGGGATGTGGAGCTGATTAAGGCGAGACAATCTTCTGTGGCTCAACAAGACTCCTTCTTTTGGAAGTTCAATCGAAGTGGTAATTTCACAGTCAAATCTGCCTAGTGGTTGGAGCGGAATGAAAAAATTAGTAGCAAGTTCCCTGAAGCCTTGGCTCTGCCTTCTCTGAACCCAATCAAAGAATTGGTCTGGAAGCTGCAAACAGCTCCTAAGATCAAAACCTTTCTCTGGAAGGCATTGAGTGAAGCTCTTCCTGTTACTGATTTGATTTTGAAAAGAGGAATGAAAATCGATGGGAGATGCCAGGTCTGTGGTGGTGAGGGAGAATCGATTCATCATGACTTGTTCGATTGTGATCCAGCAAGACAAGTGTGGGCTCTGTCTGGTATCCCTCATCCTCATTTTGGTTTTCGAGATGGTAGTATTTTCTCAAATCTGAATTATTTGCTACAACTGAAGCGTTCACTGAGTGGAGATCATGAACCAAAAAAGGCATGGCCTTGGATAGCTTGGCTCATCTGGAAAAGCCGAAATGATTTCTTATTCAACGGAATTCGCTGGGTACCAGAGGAGATTGTAAAGAAAGCCTTTCAGGAAGCTGAGGACTGGCTCTTAGCACAAAGAGTTGATGAGGAAGTGACCAAAATCCCTGCGAACTTGGTTGGAAAAGTGAAACGGCGTTGGAAGCCTCCGAAGGAAGGATGGTCGATGTGTAATATCAGGTTTGAATGGAACAAAGACTCAAAGTTACTTGGCGTGGCTTGGGTGGTAAGGAACCACAGGGGGGTGGTCTTAATTCACAGTAGAAAAGCCTTCTCTGGTGTGGTCTCGCTGGAGGAGGCTCGGTTCACTACTGCTATTTGGGCTGTGGAGAGTTTAACAAGCCTGCACTATAACAAGGTGGTATTTGCAGGAGACTTTAAAGAACTCTTCATGGCTTTCAAGAAATCCCATCTTTGGCCAGTCTGGAGTTATCAAATTGGTGAGCTCGGAAGGAGATTAGCGTTCATTAATGAGTTCCAACTCATGTGCATTTCTAAAGAGGAAAACAGAGGAGCTGTAATCATTGCTCAAAGTGTAACAAGGCAAGGAAGGGTTCGCTCGTATGTGGCTAGAGGACATCCTTTCTGGCTGTTCGAGCTCTTTGTTAATGAAGGTCGGTTCCTCTGACTTTCTTGAGTTGTAGGTTTCATTTTGTTTCCATTCGATGTCTGTGTTTCTCTGGGTCATTTGGGGTGCTCTTGTTATGTTCAAAGTTGTAAGAACTCCTTTTCTTTTAATGAAATCTCAGATGACAAAAAAAAATTGTTTGGTAAGTTTTTTCAGTACGTTCGTAGAATATATAGACACAATCCACATAAATACGGAAATGTGTAAAACTACGGCGTGTATGTATGTAACACATAGCATGAAAACAACGAGGAATGTGGAAGGACAAGAACGCCTACTTCAAGCAACAACCTACTCGATTTTAATAGTATCTCACTAGAAAACTATACCAAAAAGATGGAAAGGAACAAAAAAAAACTAAAAAGTTACTATAGAAAATAAAAGGAAGCACTTATATGACTACAACATCTGGTGGTTTAACACCAAGAACCATACGTCCAGACTATAAGTTTTTGATTTTTTTTTTGTTTTTAAAGTTTTTTAAAATAAATTATTTAAGCAATTATTTATAAACATGCGATATAAAATGATAAAAATATATTTAGTATTTGATTAGTTCTGTAATCTGTTGTTGTAATTCATAAAGCAAGATATTGTTTTAAAATTTGTCATAGCTACAAAAAATTATTAACAATCTAAAGACAAATCTATAATGCGTGAGAAACGCAAAATAGACCTCTTTCGTTGCTTCAAAATATAAACTCTAGATATCAAGAGTAAGACATAAGGAACTAATATTCCCTTCTCTCTTTTCTAGAAAAAAAAAGACAAATATGTTTGCTTTTTTTTGGATTAGAAAATTGGGATTGTGAATCAATTTCATATGGTCCATATATTTCAAATTATTTCAATCTGGTAAGCTTTTATGTTCAAAAGTAATATTTGATTAACTGCAGACAATTTGCTTACATTACACAATACATACTAGTCATCGACGGTACTCAAAACCCGTGAGAATACTTTATTCAGACAGCCTTTTAATTTATTAATCCGCAGAATAAGACATCCAGCCAATGAAAAGACAAAACAATCATCTCCAATGATTAGAAAAATCAATATTAGCACAATATAGTACTCTCTTGGTGTCAGTGTAGATATCGTTTTGATTTTCTTGACATAGATTAATCAACAAAGTAAAATAAAATATAATGTCCCTACAAAAACAAACAATTCTTGAAGTTTTTGTTTTTAGTAGAAGTAACATGAATATATACTACTAGGAAACTTTATCAGGATAAGCATCCAATGCACACGCTACCTTTCTAATAGGTTTGATGGTCGTGGACTTCTATGGCGATTTACGTTGCCTTCCTCGTTTCCAGAGTTTGGTAGGGGAGTTTCAACATTTCTAATAGGTTTGGTTTTCCCTTTCTCTTCATGAACTTTTTTTAGCTGTGTTTGTAACAACTAACATGGTAGATACTTTGAATATATTTATGATTAAAAATTTATGAAAAGCTAAAATTTGCAGAAAGGGATATGTGAACAATTAAATCCATATACAAATAAGTTTTCTCATAAGTCATAATCTCATGAATAATGTATCATGTGCATGAGTGAAACATTAGACTGTGGTTAAAAGTTAGGGGTTTAAAGCATTTGGTGAGTTATGTAAGTGGATATCTCAACATTAAGATGTTAACATTTAGGGGTTTAATTTATATACTTACAATTTAAAGTGAAAAAAAAATCTATCACTAAGAAGAAAACAAGTGACTTTTTAAGTTTTTCAAATAAGATTTTTGCCAAAAAAAATCAATTTTTATGCTTTCCTCATACATTTATTTTCATTTTTGAAAGATTTTTTTTTCTGAAAAATTATCAATGCGGATACTATAGATACTTTCCTTTCTACAAGGGTGAGTACGGCTCTCCATAATTGTAATCTGTGCTTGATCGATGAATCTATCGGTCGAATTTTCAACATATACTCTCTCTTTTTTGCCATTGTGTATGTTTTTGATTGGCCCTTTTGATGGCTCTCTTGCTGTTGACCGTGGATCGCGTGGGTTCCTTTACTCATGCACGTTTTAAGGGTTTCTATTAAAAATACTAGTTTTGCTTATCACGATTTTGTCGGTTGCTTTGACATTAATGTATCATTTGTCGGCATGTACCACAAAAGAAAAGATATTTGGGCAGACGTTCATGACGTATTCTTGTGTGGTGAGAAAATGTGAACAAAGCTTGAGAGTGCTTAGCGCTTAAAGTCGTTATCCGACACTACACTTCAGTGAGAAAAATCAGAACAAGATCTAATTAGTTTATCATGGAAACGTGGTTACTACTCTAAAGTTTCTCTGTTATTTTAGTTTATTTTATGCTTTTTTGAATGGTAGAATTTCAGAACTGCGGAATGAAACTGGTGAATCAATTGACGGTGCTGCATCTTGCATAGCTGTTTCTCTCATCAATAACATATCTTTCCTCAACTTAATCATGAGGCGTGTCGATTCTCTATTCATATTTATAAAGTATAAACTCTACTCATATTCGCCGACGGAAACAATTTACAAATCCATATTGAAACACGTGCAAATTTGAATTGATAAACTCTTCAGAGTATATTCAAATATCTTTTGTACAGTTTTTATTGTATTTATATTAACATCAAAAAAAAAGAAAGGAAGACAATCTGTTATCCTATCATTTTCGCATTCCTTGTTTGTTAATATCATAAGAGTAGCTAAAATGAGTACATAAAATGTCCTATAAGTAAATGGCTTATTCCCTTGATCAATGATTAAGATTCATAATTGAGTAACATATAAACCAGTAACAGACTTTGTAGTAATTAAGTTTAACTTCATATACACTGTCGTTATAATCATACAAACACATACCTACACAAACATACAAACCACTTTATTTGATTCAGATAAATGTCTTAAGAGCAATGTCTTTATTCGAAACCACATTGACCATCACACAATGTTTCGGGACTTGCATGAAACACTATCTCAGAAAGGAAACCTTAAGCCAAGTAGTGTTTCATCCACGAGTTGAAACGAGACCAAGCAAGCTCCACCGCAGCTTCATCATCATCAGAATCTCCTAAACTCTTTCTTCTGCTCACTCCCTCAGGGCTCCTGTTCAAGAACGCATCCCCGTTCCCCGGGTAAATGTGAACCTCGTGTGCTACTCCCGATGCTTTCAACTTCTCTTCGAGATTCTTTGCTGCCTGCAAAAGGTTGTAATAATCATTACAATCATCCATAATGGGACCTCATGTAGTTGTTTTTAGATGTGATGTAATGGTATATGTGTATACCGTGACATCAGAGAAACCAACAATATGGTCAAGCTCCCCAAAATGGGCGTGAATAGGAGCCTTGGCATGTGCTGGATCCGCAAGCTCAGAGGAAGGGGTTCCATAGAATCCAACAACAGCATCAACCTCTGGAATCAAAACAGAGCTGGCTATAGCTAGTGCACCTCCCATACACATTCCAGTCACACCAACCTATCACCACATTTATAATTTATAAACTTGTGATATAATTTATGAATACTAAAGCAAACTCGGTGCACCTTTTTGGAGCCATTAGCTTTAAGCCAGTTAACAGAAGCGCTGATATCTTTGACAGCACCTGGCCAGTCAAGGCCATCCATTAAATGCTTTGCCTCTGCAGCATCAAGACCTACCTTTCCTCTATATAAGCTACATGAAATTAAAATAAAAGGTTGTGAGAAGATATTCAAATGAACCACACATTTACAAAGCTGAATCTTGCATTGCAAGAGACACTCACTCAGGTATAAGGGATTTGAAACCAGGGTCAAGCTGTGAGATTTTAATAGCGTGGTTCTTGATCTCAACCTCAATACCCCACCATTCTTGAATCACAACAATCCCGGGCGCATCATCTTTACCAACCACATAAGCATCGAACGTCTAAACCAATAGACATATACATAAAGATCAATGAACAAAATGGATGAAAACTGTATAGGTTTTGTTGAGTAGAAAAGAAGCATATACTCATGACAAACACAAACAAAACACCACATAAAGGAGCAAAGTAGGCAAAGAACTCATGCAGAGACAGAGAGAGAGAAAGAGTAAGCTTACGGTGTCATCTCTTTGGATTTGTATTTTCTTGAAAGCAGAATCGGCCATTGATCGGACTGGTAAGCGAGAAACCGAAGTAACAGAGGTTCTAGAGAGCGTAAAAGAAGTCTTGCCGAGTGAAGAAGATAAGAATGTGCTCCTAATATTTGTCAAACGCTTTTATTGTTTTGCCACAGAAGATGTTTTCAAGTCAAACTAAAATTGACTGTAACGGCGCCGTAACTATTACCATTAATATGAGCCTACGGTGATTTTACAAGTATGGGTCTTGAGGTCCATAAAGAAATTGTTTTCTCGGTAACGCTTTGTGAATTGGTATTTCCCAACTTGTGATTTGTGAAAGTGTCTTCGATTTCAGCATAGCTATATCTGGGTGTTACGGTTTGAAATTACAGAAAACACAGATTAGCACAGCTTTTCTTAGAAAATGAAAACTATGCGAGTTCGTATAAATGACATTCAACTATGAGAATACCCAATCTGTGTTGGATAAGCTTGAAGATTACTTGAGTTATAAGTTTCCTATTTATGTTATGTTAGAGAATAGGAAATAATGAGTTGTGTTGATCCTAATGAGTTTAGGATAAATAGATACCTATATAATGAGATGCTGTGATGTAGCATAACTTAAGAGTTTAGAGATTGAGAGATTGTGAGAGGCTTAAGTTTTTGAGCTAGTTTTCTTAAGCTAATAAGAAGAGATATATTCTTGTTACTTGCATTCTAGAACTATATTTGGTATCAGAGCTTTTCAACGATCATGGGAGACCTCGTTGTGAAGACAGAGAAAGAGAAAGATGGATCTGGATCTTCATCAATTAAGTGTCCAATGCTTACCTCAAGCAACTACACGTTCTGGGCTTTGCGAGCAAAGATCATGATGAAGGTGCATAAGGTCTGGGAAGTGATAGAATCAGATAAACCTAGCGATAGCAGTGAGAAGAATGATCTGGCGTTGGCTTTGTTAGTTCAATCAGTTCCTGAAGCCCTTGCGTTACAAGTTGGAGAGCTCGGGACAGCTAAACAGGTTTGGGACGCCATTAAAACCAGACATGTAGGAGCTGAACGAGTAAAAGAAGCAAGACTACAGACTTTAACGGTTGAGTTTGATCGTCTGATGATGGAGGAAACAGAGAGTATTGATGATTTCGGAGGAAGAATGTCAGAACTAGCTTCTAAGTCAGCTGCTCTAGGAACAACCATCGAAGAACCAAAACTTGTTAAGAAATTTCTTATGAGTCTTCCGGACAAGTATATCCAGATTGTTGCATCACTAGAGCAGGTACTAGATCTCAACACAACTGGCTTTGAGGATATAATGGGCCGCATGAAGGTCTACGAAGAGCGTCTCAAAACCACTAAAAGGAAGGATGAAGAACAGGGGAAACTTATGTATGCAAATCTAGAGAAGAAACAAGGTCAAGCTACTCAAAGCTCGCAGGAACAATCTTATCGTAGTGATTCATACAACCGAGACTACAATGATCGATGGAGAGGACGTGGTGGTAGATCATATAACAGAGGAAGAGGTCGTGGACGGTTTAATGGTGAGAGAGACTTGAGCAGGATCACGTGCTTTCGATGTGACAAAACAGGTCATGTGGCCTACAATTGCCCTGACCGGTTGCTGAAGCTACAAGAGGTTCAAGAGACTAAGTCAGATACTCAAGAAGCAGACGAACTGATGATGCACGAGATAGTGTATTTAAATGAGAAGAACATCATACCAAGCAAATACGAACCAAGTATTGAAGGAGAAGATATGTGGTATCTCGACAATGGAGCTAGTAACCATATGACAGGGGATCGTCGATACTTCTCATCACTTGATAGTACGATTACTGGAAAAGTAAGGTTTGGAGATGATTCGAAGATAGATATAAAGGGAAAAGGTGCAATCTCTTTTACTGATATGAATGGAGACTCAAGAAGGATGACCGATGTATACTTTATCCCGGACTTAAAAAGCAATATCATCAGCTTAGGACAGGCCACAGAAGCTGGATGTGACGTACGGCTGAGAGGAGAGGAGCTAACAATGCATGATCAATATGGAAAGTTGCTGGTCAAGACTACACGATCGAGAAATCGACTCTATAAGGTTCGGATGGGATTAAAGGATACAAAGTGTCTTCAAGTGAAAGCAGAAAGCGAGTCTAGCAAATGGCATGCACGCCTAGGGCATATCAACCCAGAAACCCTCAACTCTATGATTCAAAAGGAACTCGTCGTTGGTATTCCAAAGATTAACATCGAGAAAAAGATATGTGGCTCCTGCTTACTTGGAAAACAAGCGAGACTGAGCTTTCCAAAAGCTACACCATATCGAGCATCAAAACCACTAGAGCTTTTACACGGGGATCTTTGTGGACCTATAACACCAAGCACTATTGCAGGTAACATATACATCTTTGTGATCGTGGATGATCATACGAGATATATGTGGACAATGCTATTAAGAACGAAGGACGAAGCCTTTGAAAGATTCAAGAGATTCAAAACAATAGTTGAGCAAGAAACGAAAGAAAAAATTCAAACTTTCAGGACAGATCGAGGAGGAGAGTTTGTGTCTAGAGAGTTCGATGCATATTGTGATGGCTGCGGAATTACACGACACCTAACGGCTCCGTACACACCACAACAAAACGGTGTGGTAGAATGCAGGAATCGAACTCTAATGGAGATGGCGAGGAGTATTTTGAAGCATATGGAGATGCCAAACTACCTCTGGGGAGAGGCTATCAGACACTCTACGTACCTCCTTAATCGAATAGCTACTCGTTCCTTAGCAGAGAAGACGCCGTATGAAGCACTACGGGGAAGAAAGCCGAGCATGAGTCATCTTCGAATCTTTGGATGTATAGGATATGCAAAGGGGACTGGAGCTAAATTGAAGAAGCTAGACGACAGATCTCGAATGCTAGTCCACTTGGGAACAGAACCAGGGTCAAAGGCATATCGCCTATACGATCCAAGTGCAAAGAAGATTACAGTTAGCCGTGATGTGGTGTTTGATGAGACAAGAGGATGGAAGTGGAGAGCAGAAAATTCGGAAGCAAGTAAGGATGAGGACTCTGTGATAATCTTTGGTCATTATGACCAGAAAACAGAACACGAGAAAACAGAGCACGAGAAAACAGAGCCGTCGAAGGCAGAGTCCACTGTGATTAAGGAAGAAGAACCAGAGGGTATCCATACTAATGACGAGCATGAAGAAGACGACGCCCCACAACAATTGCGAAGATCAGAAAGGGAAGTTAAAAGACCTGCGTACCTTGATGATTATGTATTAATAGCTGAAGAGCTTGGAGAAGAAGTACTCTTGCAACTTAATAACGAGCCTAGAAACTTTGGTGAAGCACGAGAATCAAAGGAATGGACAAGAGCTTGTGAAGAAGAGATTGAGTCTATTGAGAAAAATAGAACTTGGGATCTAGTTGATCTACCGTATGGAGCAAAACCAATCGGATTAAAGTGGGTATTCAAGATTAAAAGAAATTCAGACGGAACCATTAGTAAGTACAAGGCAAGACTGGTAGCTAAGGGATATGTGCAACAACATGGGATCGACTTCGACGAAGTTTTCGCTCCGGTCGCACGTCTTGAGACCATACGCTTACTGATCAGTCTAGCTGCAACCAACGGATGGGAAGTTCACCACCTCGACGTAAAAACCGCATTCTTACATGGAGAACTCAAAGAAGTCGTGTATGTGTCACAGCCAGAGGGCTTTGAGGTCAGCGGTAGTGAAGCTAAAGTATATAGACTCAATAAAGCATTGTATGGCTTGAGACAAGCTCCGAGGGCTTGGAACAACAAGCTTAACCAGATACTCATGGAGCTCGAGTTTGCTAAATGTTCAAAGGAGCCATCAGTTTATAGAAAGATGGTGAAAGGTGAGCTTCTTGTGGTAGCAGTATACGTTGATGATTTGTTCGTGACAGGGACAAATCAAAGGCATATTTTTGAGTTCAAGAAGAACATGGCGAGTAAGTTTGATATGAGTGACCTGGGCAAACTTACATATTACCTCGGTATGGAAGTCCATCAACATGATCATGGGATCACTTTGAACCAGAAACGGTATGCGGAGAAAATACTTGAAGATGCAGGGTTATATAAGTGTAATCCTGCCCAAACACCTATGGAACTTGGGCTAAGCTTATCCAAAGCATTGAAGGAGAAAGAGATTGATGCAACGAGCTACAGGAGAAACATCGGATGCTTAAGATACTTATTGCACACAAGACCTGATCTTTCCTTTACCGTAGGAGTGCTAAGCCGGTTTATGCACAGCCCCAGAGAATCACATGGAGTCGCCTTGAAACAATGCTTGAGATACTTACGAGGGAGTACAAACTATGGTTTGAACTTTGAAAGATCAGCAAGTAAAATCCCACGGTTGGTGGGCTATAGTGATAGCAGCTATAACACAGATCCAGATGACGGAAGGAGCACAACCGGCCACATCTTTTATCTAGGAAAGAGCCTTATCACATGGAGTTCACAGAAACAAGACACAGTCGCGTTGTCTAGTTGTGAAGCAGAATTCATGGCAGGTACAGAAGCTGCGAGACAAGCAATATGGTTACGTGATGTATTGAGTGAAGTCACCGGGTATCCAAAAGAAAGAGTCACCATCCGAATTGATAATCAGTCTGCTATAGCTCTAACCAAGAACCCGGTTTTTCATGGCAAGAGCAAACATATACATTCACGTTATCACTTTATACGGGAATGCGTTGAGAGAGAGTTGATTGAAGTCGAGCATGTACCCGGAACCGAGCAAAAGGCGGATATACTAACCAAGGCACTAGGAAGAATCAAGTTTAAAGAAATGAGAGAGTTCATTGGGATGCAAGAGTTATCACAAAGGGATTTCAAGCTTAGGAGGGAGAATGTTGGATAAGCTTGAAGATTACTTGAGTTATAAGTTTCCTATTTATGTTATGTTAGAGAATAGTAAATAATGAGTTGTGTTGATCCTAATGAGTTTAGGATAAATAGATACCTATATAATGAGATGCTGTGATGTAGCATAACTTAAGAGTTTAGAGATTGAGAGATTGTGAGAGGCTTAAGTTTTTGAGCTAGTTTTCTTAAGCTAATAAGAAGAGATATATTCTTGTTACTTGCATTCTAGAACTATAATCTGTTCTAGCGTCGAATCTGGAACTGAACATGTATATCTTCATATCCGATAAATAGCTAATGACATAATGTAAGTTTTCCAATGACATAAACATCTGAAAATTACATAAATATTTTGTAGTATAAACATGTCACATCAAATTTAGATGGTCTTTTAAACTTTTTGGATCAAAATGGTCTTTTAAACTTTTTTGGGTCAAAATGATCTTTTAAACTAAAAGTGCATATTGCTGTTTTCTATTAGCATATCATGTAAAAATTTATGCTTTGGTCTTCGTCTCTATAGTTATTTTAATAGTTCTCAATTTGAATCCGAATTCTACAAATGATGTAGTGATTCTTCGTCCAAATTAGTAAATTCAAATGTAAAGAGCAAGGTATCGAAATGTACAAAAATATTGCTATTCAGGGTTGCATCGAAAATAGCATGCATATAAACATATTGTGTGGGGGTAAGGCTCGAACTATCGAGCGTCAATGACCGAGAGTGTTACTTGGTTGACTGTACATTCATCAGAGCCCTGTGTACTTGACGAGGAATCAATCTTAAAAGGATTTCTCCCAACGCAAAAACCCGCCCGTTTAGGCTCAGGAATAGCCGTAGTTTCGCTTCCAATCATCACCATTACCGACGACATTACTGGCCTGTCTTCCGCACGTTCTTGAACACACAAAAGACCAATTTGTATGCATCTTAAGATTTCATGTTCCTGGCACGATGACAATGAAGAATTTTTGATTATTGGGTCTACGATCTCTAGCCATTTCCCTTCCTTCCAGCTCCTCCACACCTGCGAAATGTTTTTTTTTTTAATTGTTATCATCAGAATATGAGTGCAAAACTATATCGATTTCAAGTTGTTCTTAGCTTACAAAGCCAAGAAGATTAAGGTCACGGTTTGAGTTGTAGAATCCATTATTTTTCCTGCCACTTATAATTTCTAGGAGCAAAACCCCAAAGCTGAAAACATCCGACTTCATTGAGAATTTCCCGTCCATTGCATATTCTGGAGACATGTAACCGCTGCATAACAAAGAATTAACTCATGTTAAAGATGTTTTCTTTTGAAATGAGATTAAAGACAAACAGCTCATAATTATTGTTTTGGAAAATGATTTGCTTACTAAGTTCCCACCACCTTTCTCGTATTAGCTTCTGTATCATCCCTGTCAAAGATCCTGGCCATCCCGAAATCTGAGATCTTCGGAGTCATATTTTTATCAAGCAACACATTACTTGCTTTCAAGTCTCTATGGATAATCCTAAAACGTGAATCTTGGTGAAGATATAGAAGTCCTCTAGCTACACCATTGGTAATATCAAATCTCATTTGCCAATTTAAGTTAGAGCGTCGGGTTATGTCTACAAATCAACCACAACCAAAAACGGTTTATCTTATTCCCAAATATATTAAATTGTAAGAGTAGATAAGATGTTTAATTTGAGCCACTAACCAAAGATATGAGAATCAAGGCTTAGATTCTCCAAGTACTCATAGATCAATATCTTTTCCCCCTTGTCGACACAACAGCCCAGAAGTCGAACAAGGTTTATGTGCTGAAGCCGAGCAATTAGTCTAACCTCGTTCTTGAATTCATCGGTCCCTTGTAAAGACATTTTGGATAGTCTTTTTACAGCAATTTCTTTCCCATCAAGTAACCTTCCCTATTACCATATATTTAATTAATACAATGAAACTCTTGTGCGGTGATTTATTTTCAGTAAGTTCTGAAACACTTTCTTACCTTATAAACAATACCGAAACCACCTTTTCCAAGCATGTTGGCGTTAGAAAAATTATTTGTTGCCAGGGCAACATCTTCAAACTCCATCAATGAAAGCTCTAGATCATCAGTTTTGTTTTCTCTGGATATGTAGAGCCTGCTTGTTATTACTAGTTCGTTCATCAACGAATCTTCGCCTCTCCCTTCATCTACTGTTTCATCCAGACGACAAAATCAACACGCATATAGAATATTAAAAAATATATTGAAAAAATAAAGGAATAAAAGTTATTGATCTACCAATAGGTGTTTGAATTGCTATTGGTTGCTTCTGCTTCTTTTTCCAAAAGTGGAAGATGATGAAACATAAAAGAAGCAAAATGGCCACTCCAATACTCGAACCTATGATTTTTCCGTTCTTGCCTCCCTTGTCCACTATAACAAAAACAAAGAATACATTTTCTAACACTAAGTAATAATGAAAAAACAAACACAATAATTGTTCTGGACTTGTTGTATTGTAATCCAAGTCAATGGTAAACCTAGTTAAACATTAAACTTCGTAAACAGTAGTATTAATCTTGAGTTTGCTCTTCCCTGTGATTAATATAAGCGCTCCACAAAACCTGAACTTCAAAACTGTATTTGGAAGTTCGGACCGATCTTTGTGAGAGTATTCACATTTCAGTATTGATTCTCAGGAAAACAGAATGAAACATTGATCTTTAGTTTCCAATATTTTTGAAGAAAATTAGCTGCTAAATTTGTAAAAGAAAAAATTAATGAAATTTTTGCTAAACCGTCAACAGCTCCAAAATTTCATGGCCGGTCCTGATTCAACAACTCTATACGACTTTGACTCATAAACTTTTAATCAACAAGAAAACCGAAAACAAATAACTTTAGAAAAATGGAAAGGAAAAAAAAACTAACCGAGATCAGCAGCTGCTAATCTGACGTAGAGATCCTGACCTCCCTTAGGAAAGTTTCGGATATCAAAAATATCTCCGCTCCAAGTCACACAACCTGATCCTCCATTACGAATATCCATATTAGCATACGCAGTACAGTTACAATCCTTTAGACACCTCTCTTCACATTCTTTCAACCCAATCCCACTGTCCACAGCTGTCGCCGTAGTATCCGGCAACTTCATCTTCTTCAACCGCACAAACACATCTCTACCGTCACATCCCAGCCTCGTCTTCCTCACGCAACCACCTGCTCCGTTCTCAAACCCTTGGATGCAGTTACAAACCGGCGACGTGTTCAAATCGCAGTAACCGTAGTTCCCACACTCTTTGTAGTCATCACATAAATCCCTCGGTAAATACCACAACCGCTCCCAACTCTGCTCAGACTCAGCCCAAGTGAATCGCTGTAATAGCCCCGTGGTGCTTAGGACCACTCTCGAGTAAATGTTTGGTTTTGTGAGTCGGTACGAGTACGTCACTTGTTCGCTAGTCGATGTGAAATTGAAACCTAGGTAATCGACTGGTTTCATGTCCAGTATGTCACTTCCGAACCGGTTTCCACTCCACGGACCGCTCCGGTAGATTATCGTGTCTCGGTTCAATGCGTAAAACTCAGGGAACGCTCTGGTGGTTTCTAGTTTAGTCGAGAAATCCCCGCTCGACGGATCATCTTGGTTTCTCCAGGATCTCAAGTATCTGTTGAGTCCGGTTTTGTGATCCCAACCCAACTTCATCTCCGGGAGTAAAGTATCCGTCAAAAAATCGAAACTCTGCCACAAGAACACGTCAAGATCGTTATTATTGTTCAAGTCTCTGAGCACAAAGTTACCGTTATCTAGGAGCTCCGCAACAAGTGGAGATCCCACGTCTCCTCCGGTCGTCAGATTCGTTGACCAAACAGGTGTTTCGGACTGGTCAACTATGACGAGGTTGTTGTCGGAGATTTTGAGAGTTCCGTTGGGATTAGTGAGAGGGTTGTCTCTGTTGGCAACCCATACGTAAGTTCTCGTGGGGATCTTCTTGTACCAAATCCCGAGATACCAACGAGGGGTTGAGGGGAGATTGAAGAAACCAAGCTCGAAGATCTCATTAGAAGATACGACGGTTTTGTTGCTTGACATAGTGAGAGATTCTGTGGACGACAACGTGTTGGTAGAGATTGATAAAGCAGGAAACATCATAATTAAGACCAACAAGTAGAAGTGATCGTAGTTTGACACACTTCTCATCTTTCTTTTTTTTTTCTTTTCCTTGAGAATTTTTATCTTTTGGGGATTTCAAACATTCTTTTGTGTTATATCGTTGAACATTTCTCTTTGAAGTTTGAATACTACCAATAATATATCCTTTCGGCTTCATTAATTCTTCGTCTTCTTGATGGCTTTTGAAACATCTATAGTCTATTAGAATTGACCTAGCAAATGATAGGGACGGCTCTCTTTGTTTTCTTTCTGTTTTTCCTTAACTCGTCTTCTATAGTTTTTTCCTCTCTTTTTACAATTATTTATCAGCGTGCTTATTTTTTTTGTAATTTTCTAAATAAACAACTCTTCTCCGTTTACTCCGAGGACAAAACATCGTCAATCCTTTGCGTGTCATATACGAGATGGTTTTTTTTTTGGTATAAAAATAGGAAAGGGTCAGACTCATACTCCATTTTGTTTGTGTAGGTTTACAACTTTAAGTTATAACTGTGAAATGTCACAAACGTATATAATAGTAGATGATGATTATTTATAATGTTTTGGAAAGAGCATCGATAACAAATGTTTATCACTGAAAAAGTAAAAAACTTAAAGCATGTTGAATTTTATCAAGCATAACTTAGAGCATCAACAATAGTAAAATAACAAGAAACACAAATGAGTTTCTCAAAGACAATAAAATATTAGTGATGTGGTACAACAGAATGGTTGGCTATCAAGGGTCAAACTGGTGAACAATATAAAAAATGATAAGAAATCAAGCATTGATGAAGTATCTTCCACACAAAAATGCATTCCAGTTGCACCCAACATCATTTTATATCATGTTACATACATTGTCTTTCAAATTTCATATCCTATGCTGGTTGTTGCAGCCGAGATGCCAAACTACTTATTTCTTTTGATGGACATTGATCTCACCGATAAGCCTCTCGAATGCCTAAGGCTTAGTGCATTGGGTGTCCTTGCTCGTATTTGAAGGCGGTACACATACACATTCTATGGCATCCTCTTTTACGACATGTCAGAAAAAAAGTTTTAAATTATTGAACAACTCACTTCTCTTTACAGCCTATAGACGGAGCTGCTGTTCGTTTTCTTATGGACAATGGTGCTTTACGATATTGCACCAAAGCTATCGATATTGGCTCTACTGAGTCAGAGACGGCAAGTTCTCTTCGCCAGTTATACTGACTCTTAGACTATAAATTAAAGAAGAAAGAATACGTTTATAATTAATACTTCAACCGGGGTTTCTAGCTCTATTGATAAAAGGACACACAGCTGTGAATACCGTCATCTGGATTTGAATTCCGACCATTGGAAAATTGACATTTCGACATCACCAAGGACAGAATACCGACACGTAGCAACATGTGACTAATCTGAAACATTTATGTGGGGTCAGGATATCTCTGTATAATTCAAAAGAAAAAACTTCTTTCAGGCTTCTGTGTTCATATTGAACAAGATTCTGTCAACTGATAAAGGGCTTCAGTACTGCTGTGTCTTGGCTGATCGTTTTTTCTCATAGATGCTCTCCTGAAAAAGCTGCTTGTGTATCTTTCTTCCATGACCAACCCTTCTCCCAGCTTGTTCAATCTTATTGCTGGTTGCTACGCCAAGCTCTCCCGGAACTCCAGGTGTTGTGCCTACAGCATTCTGATCTTCTCAATTTCTTATGATCAATCTGCAAACAACAACTTCGTTTTCTCTCGTATTCATTAAGGCTCGTGAAGGACTATGGCGTTTCCCTCCTGTCATGCTTCTTAATGAGACCTTCGCCAGTTTACTTGCTGTACGATTGAAACTCTTTTTTTTAAGCTATTTATGGCTTTGGTTGATGCAGTAATAGTCAAGATTCAGTGTGTGTTTTCTTTTTCGCAGGAGGACCCAGACGCTGTTAGTCTGTTACCGTAAGCAGCTGATTTGGAACATGCAAAGCAAAGCTAAGAAGAAGCAGAAAACACAGTTTTACTACAGCGTGACGCTAGGTGATAACTAATAAAACAGGTTTACAAAAAAAAAAAAAACTAATAAAACAGAACACTTTATGTTGTGTTTTGGTCTAATCTCTTCTTCAGATGAATTTTATTCACCGTTGTTTTTCTCTATTTTGGGATACATTTCACATTTGAACCCTTGTTCTACCATTACTCTTTCAAGTATTTTATATTTTTATTTCTATTCAGAGGGAGAAAGGTTCCTTCTAATTTATTTATTTATTTTTATATTAAAAATGATAAATACAGGTGAAAACTATAATATACTTTGTTAATCTGATTTAGGATCTGCTGCGATTTACCAAAAATTGATATTCGTTGTATTCAGATCCGGATCTTAATGTTAAAATTTTAGGACCGAATATATGGATCCAAATACAAGTTCTCGTTATATTTTAAAATCATTTAAAATATAATTTTAATTGGTCAACAAATACATGTCTTTTTTTTGTCAACAATTTTACATGTCTATATTTTAAAAATATTTAAAATATAATTTTAGTTATACATGTCAATATCTTAAAAATATTTTAAATATAAATTTAGTTATACATGTATATTATAGGGCCCTATATAATATAGAAAAACACGTTAATGCATTTTCACCGGTAAATAAACACCACCGACAAGACTCGAGTCCGATATAGTCCCAATCAGAGAGTCTCCCAAATCCAGTTCTGTCTCCACTGAAATAGCTGAACCCATCTCGAAACTTAAAATCTTCTGTAAGATCTACTTCGGTATGGCGAAGCACACGGCGGCGTTAAAAGTTGGACTGACGTTGCTGGCGCTGAGCATGATTGGTTACATACTCGGTCCTCCTCTCTACTGGCACCTCACCGAGGCACTTGTCGCTTCCGCCTCTTCTTGCTCCCCTTGCGTCTGCGACTGCTCTTCCGTGCCTCTCCTCACCATCCCCAAAGGTTAATAATAAAACATACACTCAAGTCTCGTTCTTTCTTTTTTCTTTTTATGTTGCTCTTGATTGGATCTTGCTAGATCTGCTGTAAAGTTTACTCCTTTACGATGAGACAAAAGGTTTATATATGATAATTGTGAACATTTAAAAGTACGGGATCAGTAGTAGTTTGGTTTGAGCTACCAGATCTCATGCTTCAGCTTTGATTAGGGATACTATGTTTAGTTGTGTAGATCTACAAGTATTGTGTGTAAATCTTGAGATTTTGCTTGTTTGTTTTGATGAAGTAAACAATGATCAGTTTATGATCTCTAATGCTACTATAGTTTGGATCATGGAAGAAGCTGAGATATGTTGTTCACAATGGTTTGTGATCATTGCTTGGTTGGTTATATATATATACAGAGTTCTTAGTTAACCATGTCTACGTTCCATTAAATAGTACATAAATTTAATTCGTTTTACCTTTCTATTTGTTTCTGCAGGACTCAGCAACGGATCTTTTGGAGGTTAGTCTCTGGTTACTTTCTGTACTCATATTAGATTGTATGTATATTCTTGTCTATGTTAATGAAACGGTTAAGAATAACTTGTGTCCTTTGACAAGCAGATTGCGCAAAGCATGACCCAGAGGTGAACGAAGACACAGAGAAGAACTACGCTGAGCTATTAACAGAGGAACTGAAGCAACGCGAAGCAGCATCCATGGAGAAACACAAACGAGTAGACACAGGTCTGCTAGAGGCCAAGAAGATCACATCCTCTTACCAAAAGGAGGCGGACAAGTGCAACTCCGGTATGGAGACTTGTGAAGAAGCAAGAGAGAAGTCGGAGAAGGCACTTGTGGAGCAGAAGAAGCTGACATCTATGTGGGAACTCAGAGCTCGTCAAAAAGGATGGAAAGAAGGAGCCACCAAGTCAACTGTTAAGTCCAAAAGCACTGTCCAGGCTTCTTAGATACACACCTAAGTCATTTTTATATCACACGAAAGAGACTGGTTCTATGTATCTGTGATTTTGATTTATAATATTGTCTTGTAGATTTCTGATGGATCGGATTGAATGAAACATTGTACCAAAGCAACAATGTATTAATGTGGATTTTAAACAAATTTTATTACAAATCAAGTCAGTACATTGAACCACAACATAAAACTTAGTAGGCGTAGCGGCATTAAACAGTCGGCTTCTCTTCTTCTTGGTGAAGCTTCAGTTTTCTTTCAGGCAAGGTTTATTGTTAGATCCCCCAAGTCTGGAGAGCCAATGAGGCTGAGATTGTGCTCGTTCGCCAAGTGCAGCAAGCAGATGAAACATAGATGTGGTGAGATGTCTTGAGTTGTCCCAGCCGCTTTGCAATCATCTGGAAAGCTTGCCAATAGCTCTTTGAAAGATCTACTTTCTGGTGGTTCTTGTTGGTGTTCTTCGTCCTGCCACAGATCAGATTATTTCAGATTCAGCACAATAATGTGGAGAAAAAGACAATGAAGAAGATGGTATCCCCAAGCTTGTTGAATTCGTTAGGGCATTGGAGCCATAAGAACAAGGTGATTTAAACAGGATATTTGTGCGGAAGGCTAGATTGTATGTTGACATAACATGGCTAATGTGAACAACAAATCTGATTTTTTTTTCGCGGAGATCATAATGAAAGGTTATCATGCTGATAACTTTGTTTATTTTGGTTTACCTGAATTGGTGGTTGGGGAGATTCCTGAAGACACTCCCATAGAGTTTCTTTCAGCACTTGCACATCAACTTGTTTTGAAGCTTTATCATATTGGACCTCAATCTTATTGACCTAAAGAATGAATTGTGCAGGGCGAATTACAACAATGTTTCATTGCTAACCATAGTGATCTATATGTAGCACAATAGTCATATACAGAGATGAATATACATACCTGGCGTGGCTGAGAGATTAGTGAATTGGTAGTATCCTCCGCATCACTTTGATCATTTCCATTATCAAACGGGCCATCATCATAAACATTATCATTTTCCCAAGATTCTCCATGTTCATAATCATCATACTGCTGCCTTGTTTCACCTGGAACATGCACATAACAAGACAATTGGAACCTAGATTGCTTCTCAGAATCCCAAAACAATTTTCGCTTTGCGACAGTTTCTTTGAAAACGGCAATTTTAAATCGGTTAAGGCAGCAAAGACGCTGGTATGTGCCTCATAAACCGCTAAGGAGACCACCAGTGATGTTTATGTAACAGACTGGAAGTTTACCTGAGCATTTTCTTCTCCTCCTCCCGATGCACTGTTACCGTTCAGAATAGTTAACATCAGTCGATATGACACAAAAAGATAAACGAAACGAGAGAATATTGATTGGGACAGTGTTTAGCAAGCCATACCACTACATTCGGAAGTAGAAATAGCTTTACTAGATTCTCAGGTTGATAATGGCAATCTTCTGGAAGCTTTGTTTGACAAGGGGTTCTACTTGCTGGGAGAAGTAAAGACTTTGGGTTTTTCGGAGGAGCAAATATATCAGGAATTTCTTCCTCCAAAGCTTTTGTAAAATCCAGCTCAGGCTCTGCTTGCTTCTTTTTCCTGGTTTTCTTCGCTGGTGGAGAAGATCCATTTTCGGAAGCAGGGGGAACATCTGGACCTGTTTAAGTGTCCAGAGAATGTAAACCCTCAGAGAAACTATAAATCCAAGAGGACTTATCGTAAAGCTGAAAACTTGAGATATAAGCGCGTACCTTTTGTTTTCCTATACTTCCAGTGATCAGGACCTGCCCAAGAATTTTGTTTAGATGAAATTCCCAATGACAAGAAGAGATAGTCGTCAACACTCTCAAATCTATCATCTGAATCGAGATCTTGCAGTGAGGCTGGTTCAACTTCCTGCAATGTGAAAACGTTAGCATCGAAGTTTTTTGAGTTACCAAAGAAAAGAAAACGAATGAATATAAGAAGAGTGATGGTAGGAACCTCGGGATAATTTGAGTATGCTGGTTCTCCATCATTGTGGCCAAAGTTTTCTTCAGCAGCACCAGAATGACCCTCGTAATTACAAGAATCTCCAAAGTTATCGTATCCATCATCATCATCGGCATAGCTAGCGTCATTACCATGTGATATATCAAATGCCTCGCTCGTCTTCTGACTACAAGTAAACGTATCAGATGGTCTTTGATTTTCTTCATCAAATTGATTGATTATAGCCCGAAGAGATGGAACAATCTCATCTTTTTGCCGCATGTTAAGCACCATTTTCTCCACACATTCTACAAATTTAACCACGGCATTAGAGAAAGGTTAGTACAACAAAACATGTACAATGGTACAGACACATATCAGCCAACAAAGACGGACCTTTAGCAAAGGATAGATCAATTGTTTCTGATTTATCATGCTGATTTGCAGAAGAAACAAGCTTTCCAGGGATTTCTTGTGAATCAAATAGAACTTGACACCCTCCATAGACTCCTAAATTGTTTAGCAGGAGACCCTTTGCGCCACCTTCATCAAACTGTGCCGAAGTCTGATGATAAAGGGGATCCACAGCGAATGCCACTGAAAGACATACAAAAGGTTATCAGACGGAACTTACTCTTCATGAAGGACAAAGTGAGGTAAGTTAGTAAATTACCGTCGAACTTCTTCACGTTAAGAGCATCAAAGGATGGTTCAAGTGTTGATAAAGGCGAGAGCTGCAGGTATAATAAACTCATTAGTAAGTAGTGTCATCTACCATATCAAAAACTAAGATTTCTGTATGAAGTACCTTTTTCTCTGCCTGTGTCTTTTTGTTAGTTGCAGTTACTACAGAACCAGCAGCATCCTCGTTGTCTAGGTTCATGAAGAAATATAAGAAGAAAGAAACATAAGATTAAAATTTCACTTGAAGTACCTTCTTTACAAATTAGAGCTAAAGAAATTTAGAAATTTATGTATTCCATAGCCGATAATTGTAGTTATTCAGAAGTCCCTTTAAAAATCGATCTCAAAGCAGATGTAACAACGTGCTACAGTTAAGATACTTTAGTGTGTGTAAACTATCGATCTAACCTGCGGTGTCATCATGGCCAGCTCGAGTAATTCCACCCAAGACCTTGTACGCCTCTGAATGAACAGAGTCAACCCTCATTGAGTAAATCTTAACACCAGCTTCAAGAGTGCAACTTGCCTGCCATGCACAAACACAAACATTTCATAAAACATTTGTCTTTTTGTGGGTACTATTACAAGTCTTACAAGCATTTAGAAAAGAATTAAACCGAAAGCCTTACCTTTTGAAAATTGGTTTCAGTATTATTCTCATCTTCAACTTTAATGATCTCACAAAGATGGTCGATCAAATTCAACTCCCACGTATTCTTCTGATTGATTTTCTGTTTCACACAACAACCACATAACACAATGAGAATCCTCCATCAATCCCACTCATTTTGGATTACAAGTGTAAACAGAGACTATACAAACTGAAAGACTACTTAAGCATATGACCCAAGACCAAATTCGAAGAGAAGAAACCTTTATAGCCTTCGGGTACTTACGTTCTCACTGGCTAATTTGATACAGTTCTGAAACAACTCGAGAATCTGCTGTTTGTCAAAACACGGATCTGATTCTTCCTTCTCAAGCTGCGGCCCCCGACCGAAAACAACAGATCTACGACGGCTAGCAGCGACTCTGGCAGCGCGAGCTTGCTCACGTTCGAGCCTGTCGTTGTTGGATCCCAGGAAGAAGGGACTTGTCGGAGCCTGGATCCGAGTCGTAGTTGGCCTTTGCTTAGGGTTTGGGGTTAAGGTGTCCTCCATGGCTGAAGTTCCCGGCAATAGAAATGAAGAATTCTTCAGAAAGGATATCTCGCGACGAAAATCTCCGTTGGGTTTGCGCGGAGCTATGTGTATTCAAATGATTTGGGGATTTAGGGATTGTGATTTTCCCTCCGCTTTGGTGTTTTGAATTCAAGTGACGATGTTGAATGTGTATATTACATAACTACCCCCGTCATATATCTTTTGACGTCAGCAGGAGCCGAGATATTGTCACCAACAAATTTCAAATTTATTCAAGCTCCGGTTCTGAGTTAACCGATGTTATGATTGATTGATTCGGTTTAAGCGTGGTTATGAGTTATAACCTATGTCTATTAAAATACTTCCAATGCTTAAACAAATGACAATTCATAACAGAGAACTTCGACATACTCCCAAGATAGTTAATTCATCTGCAGAAATCTGCTTCAAAGATCCATGTCATGACAGATTTTGATATCTTAGTACACTTTCTTGGGATAAACAGTGATAAAAGAGTAATGTGTTCAAACGGTTTTGTAGTTGATTCTAGCATATCCTAGTTTCACTTTCACATGTAACCTCCAGAAGGTGGTGGTGGAGGTGGTGGGTAGGCCCCGCTTCCATTAGCCATCGGAGGTGGTGGTGGTGGCAGTGAACCTGATGGAGGAGGTGGTGGCGGTTGAGCTTGAGGCGGTGGTGGTGGTGGAGGCAGAAGGCCATTTGATTCAATAGTGGACTGAGGCTTGAATGGGTCTGGCTTGTTTGGCTTGAAATACACCTGCAACTGTGTATCACAAAAGTTGTTGTCATTAGTCTCATTTAATCAAAACAAATATTTTTACAAGCTAAATGGGGTTATTATGATAAGGCACTTACAGTAAACATCTTGGAGTCTGGATCCCAGTGAGAGAAAAACTTTGGGGTTGATTTGTCTATCTCGGTGCTTGGAACCTGAATTCAATCCAAGACATTACATATCAATATCAATGATCATAATAAATGTAAAAATCTATCACCATCAAGCAATTTTAGAATTCCAGAATGAAACAAATTAAGAACACAAGCATACCTTGAAGGCTATAGTTTCGTATGGTTCAGCAGCAAACAGAAGGTATTGATATTTCTTGTCATAAGGTTGGACTTTCTGCACACCAAACAAAAAGGAAGAGAGTCATTAATCAGAATGAGAAGCTCGTGAAAGTCTTATGAGACACATAAATAAAGTACTTGTAGCAGTACCCACCTGCTCGAATGAAGACATGACACGATGTTTGGGCTTTATGTTGTCCTCTATTTCAGGATACTCAATCTGGAACAGAAGAGATCTTTGCTTCAGCTCAGGGTCGTACTGCTTTGTAACGCGGTACCCTGGTCTACCGATTTTAACTGCAAGAACATACACAAGTTCAAGAATCAATCAACCAAAACATTTAAAGCTGATAACTATGCAACGGAGAAATCATCAACCAGACCTTTTAAAAGCTGACATTAACTAAAACCTATGTACCAAACAACTGTATCCATATCAAAGATAAACACGCAATTACATAAACCCTCTATAACTTCTAACAGGTCAACCTAAAGAGATAAACACCCCTGCAGTTACATAAGCCTCCCAATAAGAGAAATATATTATTTCTAGACCAATCACATCCCAAAGAGAAATAGATTGTTACCTGTTCTGCGGACAGAGACTGTACGCTTGTGTGGCTGAGGCTGAGTAGGAGCTTCTGAAGCCTCACGAGCAGCTCTCTTAGCCAAGTTGGTCTGATGCCTCTTTCCTTGAGTATGAGCCAAGTAGTTCCCTTCGTTGTTATGCAGCGTTAGACACAGTTTGCACTCATAACTTCACATCATCAAACACACACACAAACAATGTTAATTCCGTAAAATCACAAAAAAAAAAAGAAAAACCCTAATTGAAGATTTTTCACACATACACCAAATAGGAACATGAATCTTGATGAACTGCATGAATTAATAAAAAAGTAACAAAATCATTCTCTAATAGAGTAGATTCTGCTCTATTAGGGTCTATAATATTGAAAAACACGGATATTACCTTCCGAGATGATTTCGCATGAAATAGGGATCTTTGGCAATGTCTATGGTCTCGAGAGCGAGACGACGGAGACGCTCACGGCGATCTATGGCCTCGTTCTGGCTCGAGGCGG
Organism: Hirschfeldia incana; assembly: GCA_026261945.1. Classification (NCBI taxonomy): domain Eukaryota; kingdom Viridiplantae; phylum Streptophyta; class Magnoliopsida; order Brassicales; family Brassicaceae; genus Hirschfeldia; species Hirschfeldia incana. The sequence continues at coordinate 2,696,872 of JABCMI010000040.1, read as the reverse complement.
CGCCTCCGCCTCCTGGCTTCGATCCCCATTCTCTGTCCATAGCTTACTTACTCTCTATCGCTCTTTCGATTTGCTGAGGAAGAATAGAAGGCTCGAAAATTTGGGGGAAGGGTCGAGATTTGGTGGTTATACGGAGATGAAGGCTAGGCGGTTTATCTGGGCTCGAGTGTGAGTTGGGTTTCGGACCGGTTCAAGGCCTTATATCTCGGCCCGTAACTGTATTTTAACATAAAAATCGAAAAAATCTATTAAGAATAAATAAAAATTAATAGTTACAAAATACTGTCCTGATCAAAAAAGTTTAAAAAATACTATCCATTTCAGGTTTCTTAAAGAGTATCTATTGTTGACACAAAAAAAGGAATATCTACTGATAAAAAAAAAGTCGATTCTCATTTGAAAAACTCCAAAAATTGTTTAATAAAAAAATAAAAATTATTTCAAAAAACAAATTGTTAAAAGTTTTTAGTGATGAGTATGCTCGTGGAAAATATCCAATGGAGAACTCTTAAATTTTAACATCTTACAAAACTAAAGATAGAACAAGTAGTACTCATCTAATAGAATTTCAAAATATCTCATTTGAATACTTTTGAATAGGTATCTCAACATTTGAAATACTCATTCATTTATTTTGTATTAAATTTTGTAAAAACTAAAAGTTGAGAATTTTTCATATTTTCCATCGGAAATGCTCTTACATTCATTAAAAACAATATATGTTGGTCCAATTTCCATACTGTATGGAAGTACAGATTTGCCATAGCTTCTTTCAGTCTCAGTTTCTCAATTCTAGATTTAGTTGATCTGCTCTTTCAATTGGGTGATGATCAGTTTATTTCACAGTGGTTTGTTCATTTAAACTATAGTCTCTACTCTAGGTATGATTTGGGCCAGCTATAATGTTTGTGGCTCTGTTTGATCCCTTCTAATCATGGAGGGGAGCAGTATAATATGTTTTATCCTGCTTACCTCTATCTCTCATCTCAGTCTCTTTCTACTCATTTCATCTTGCTTTGTGTTGTATGTTTGGTCAAACTTTATGTCGCATTTTTAGCTTTAGTTTCACTCACATTTGGGTTCGAAAACCTAATCAGTGAACTGGTGAATACTAACACTAACTTTTTGAAGATTTATGTTTTAAAACTTTTGCATATGACAAGATTTTTTGAGGTGGACCATCCATGTTCGCACATGAATAAATAATGCAACAAAATACCAAATGCAAGTTTGTACATCAACTAAATTATCATAGTCTCGTTGCAACCATCGCTCTTCAAAAAGGTTTTTTTTTCTTTCATTCCCTCGTAAGAAGCACAAGATATACTAAACAAAAGAAAAAATGATTCAATTCTTACGTCGTATTTGTATCTTTGTTCTTCTCTTCACTCTCGTTTCTGTTTTCTCTAAAGCCCCCAGTATTCATGCCGCTGGACGAAGCTTTTCCTCCGGACCTTCTAGAAGAGAGGTAGGGTTCTTCAGCTCTTATGCCACACATGTAATCGGTTCCGGAGAATTCAAGCCGGAGAAGAGGAAGATTCCTACGGGATCAAACCCTTTGCATAACAAGCGATGAAAAGGGTTTATTGCTCCCTCTCCATATTTTTAAACTGGAGATGTATGTCATATATTTATATATACACTTAGATTATGCAAATATACTTCCATATTACATGGTCTATGAGTTTTGAAATATATATCTAAGTTTGGGGTGTGCATATTTGACAATTCAGATGGACTGGAAATGATCATATGATGTTAATGTATACGTATAGTTTGTATGTTCGCAAAAAAAGATGATTCCTTATATGGTTAATAACAAGAGAAATTGCAGCCCACACACAAGGAATATATGCATATTAGCTATATACTCTTTTTTGTCGTGATGTGTAATAGTCATCTTGCAAGATTACCTTTGTACCCATATATTGCATTACACTTTGTTTTTAACGATTCCTATTTTTCGTTTGGGTTTCTTGATGATGTTCGGTGTCAGACTAATTGATATATATCATTTATATATTATTTTAAATAAATCCCCTGTATCGTTGTGATCGAGGCAGTGGAAAGTCATCTCTCATTTTTTATTTGTAGGCAACTGTTTGTGCTTTGTTAATAAATCACACGTAACTCCTCTTTTTCATCTAACTTTTTTTGTTATCCAAAATGGACCCAAATCACAGTGAAACGCTTCCACCTTCCTTCCCTAACAGATTGTTCGCTATTGGAGAGGATCCTGTTGGCATTAGGGTAACACCCTATCACAAACCCTCTTGTATCTCCTTGTCGATCGAGTTTTGCCGCCTTGCCCACATACAAGTGTAATACGGTGCCGTTAATCCAACTCGGTTTATGAAACAAATAATTAAGGTTTAAACTACAATTAATGATTAAATAGGTGAATAAACGAGTGAAGAATCTGGAAAATGGTGGAGGCAGCCATTGTTTGAGCTTCAAAAAACGTAGGTTATAGAAAAGGAAACGATTCCAAAACTACATGTTTGCCCCTCCATGAAAATATAACAAAAACTTAAAAAAAAAACGCGTTTTATTTCGGGTTCGTTGATAACGAAACAAAGTCACTTGCCAAATAAGTTGAGGAAACATTTTGAATATTGATTACAAATATAAAATCTATAGATACTTGTGTACACGTAAAAGCTTTAAAAGCTTAAAACTAGGTTATGCTTAGAATTTATATATATATTATAGTTGTATAGCTTCTTAATAATATTTTTTACACGCTAAAAATAATATTGAAAGTACCCAACAATTTAGTTTGATACAATAAATATTTTAGCCATGTATAATATTAAGTATGACTTTGAATGTTTTTTTCTAGACTGCTACCATAATTTATAGCATGTGACAATTTTATCATACATTTACATTATCTTTTAATTAATTTTAAAAGTTCTTTAGTAACCTGCTAACTTACATATTAACAATTTTTTCTTTAATTTCATTTGTATTTTAGATTACTTAATGAGAGATTCATTGTTAAATGGTATATACAACAACTTTCTATAATAATATCAAATTAATTACATGATAATATATATTACGTCACTAGTTACAAGAGAGTTTAACAAGTCAAATGGTAAAGCAAACCATGCTAAAAAATGGTATCACATGCTAAGTTTTTGTATATATGGCTAATCCATGATTTACACCATCAAAAAACAAAATAAGCTAGCCGTAGCCCTTCTTAGCCTCTGACCTCTGAAAATTAACATATGTTTGACATACTCAGACCGGCTAACACTAATCAATGCGGCTAACATGTTATATATATTTTATATATATATAATCTGTTTGTCACACCTATAATTTCTAATTAACTTCAACGCCAACTATCAAAGGAGCTGTTGCTGAAGGAGGAAGATGTGACCAACATCAGATTGTTATCACCATTCTCAATGTCTTTCACGCTGAACTGGTCATCTACCGTTTGATGAGATAAACTGCCGCTGTTGAATAAAACATGATCAACACTCATCTCTTTGATTTCATCGTGAAGCTAAATCATAATCTAATAGTATCAACTTTATCACAGAAGAACCAAAACGCAAGAAACTCAAAGCAGAAGAACAAACAGAATATAAAAAGAAAATTAAAAATCTAAGACTTTAGTCTGAGAAATCAGGAACAATAGAAAAACTGTTCGTAGTTGCTAAAAGAAAATAAAAACTTTTCGCATGCAGCCCAATATCTTTTCTTTTGATCTTCCTGGTTATGCAGCTGATGTGTTAGGTTTTCCTATGTCTCCACTGGTTCGTGATGCACAAACAGAGACACGTAAAAGAGGTGGGGAAAAGGGCAATCATTACTAACCCCCCAATTAAAAGTAAAACCATTTTAGCTCTTACTACGTAAATACGACCATTTTACTGCGACACAAACGTCATGAGGTTAGTTTGGTAATTGCCACATCAACTGGATTGAATCTGATCCCCACACATAATTATATTGTGTAGTTACCTAATTATGCACTTCTTATACGATATTGAACCAATTCACCCTAATAACAAAATAAGATGTTTTTTTTTGTTTAATCTCGTATCATACTATCATTAACACACACACACACACACACACACACACACATATATATATATATATATATTTAATATCAAGTGCAGCAATATAAATTATGTTTTTTTAATATAAATTATGTTTTGCAAGATGATTTTTCTTTCCTTATTTTTTTGTCGGCGGGAGTATATTTTATGGTTTAAGGACTATTAAAAATTTAAAACTCATGTCGAGAATACACAAACTTCAATGGATGTAAAGGCAATGTCTTAGCAAGTTAGTAAGTAACAAGTAAAAAATTCAAATATTTAGCCGGTCATTAGTATATAAACATATAAAGGGTGGGCAAAATGTGGTATATGATGTTGATGCTTAATTATTATTGAAGCAAAAGAAGAAGAAAAAGATAGTCGTCATTATGTTGGTTGATGTTTTGAAAATAATTATGGTTTAATGATTCATATTGTGGTTGATGCTGAAAACAATTACGTAAGATTTACCACCCCAAATCAAGTTGCAGGAAAACTCGAGCATTGTCGAAGAAAATCTTGACTAAATATTTCTAGCTTAGCTTGTGTTTTTAACTTTTAAGTTATAACCTAGAGATACAATTTTCTAAGAGTAGAAGCAGTATGAAGAAATATGAGTATATATGACTATAAATTATTTTTTTAGTGTTTCGCGCATGCATGCGCATTTGCGTATGGTGCAATAAGAAAAAAATTCAACTTTAATCAACCAAATTATTATGCAGTTGAAAATGGAAAAAGGGTATAGTTGTTTTCTTGATACCAATTATAGCACAAGACATTCTAATCCCACAAAGGGTAACTTGATGGACGAATATTACAAAAAGAGTATATTGTAATGTTACTTTCATATAAGTGATGACACTTCAAAGATCAGTCATGTCTGAAAGAGGTGTTTTTTTTAAAGGGCATTCAAAACTGAAAGAGGTGATGCTATAAGAAAAACAGTAAACTAATCAACTTTTTTTAAAAAAAACATTTTAAATTGATAAAATTTAATGTAACATCAAAAATAGAACACATCATAAGATTCAGATGTTCAGAAATGTGTAGAAAGTACAAAACAATATAGTTTTTTTGAATTTTAGTGATTTGTGTTTGTGGTTTGATACTGAAAAATGATTCCATAAGTTTGAATACTCCAATCAACTTGCTAAAATTTGAGATTAATTTATCTGTAAAAACTTTGGTTTGGTTCGGATCAAAATGTGACTTTTAAACTTTATTGTTCCAAAAAAAAACTTTATTGGAAATTTATTTAGCCTGTTTGTTTAAATTTATGTGATTAGTATTATATTATTAGAAATAGTCTGTCCAGAGAACAAAGCCTTTGGTGTTAATGTGAAGATGATATCGAAGGAGTTTCTAGAGCCATGTGACCAAATTTAAGGATTGAGTCCCAAATGTCCAGGCCTTTAGACGTCTCTTATCCACTGGAACTTCGTCTTCCATATATGGAAGTTCTTCCTAAGATGGGCTGCATGGGGGTTGAAGTTTACGTGGCGAAGCTCGTTGATGAAGCCAGGGAAAACACCGAGGGTGTTGCTTCGCAGACATTTCTCATTTGCTCTTTGAAACAGCCATGACGTGATCAAGTTAGACTGTTGTTCAAACGACGAATGGTTTCACCGAAGTTAACGGACATGGAAGAATGAATTAGATAATTATGCTGAGAACCACATAGTTTTACCATGTAAGGATTCAGCTCTGATAAGCTGTCCGAGTCCAGTACATCTCCATCTATTGCCTCACAGATTCCTTTGTATTTAATTGGAGAAACAAGGTTATCATAAAGTCTGAATATGTTTTTTTCAAATCTTTCGTGATGTAATAAAATTTCCATGTTCATTGACACATGGAGACAGCTACGGTGAAAGAGTGAGTGTATATACTATAGTATATACCATTGGAGTCTGCCAAAAGAGTCTGGTCGAACTTCCTTTGTTCCAGTGAGACAGGACTCACAAAACGCCAAGGTTAAAGAATATCTTTCAACCAATATATATCACCAAAATTCTCAAATCCACATCTATTCTGCACTTGTTCAATGAAACCTTATAAGCATCATGGGCTAACAGAGCATCAGTGGATTGTTTGCTGAACTTTGCAGCAATTGCTTCTTAGATCTCCTCTTCTGTTTAAACTCAGAGCTCTTTCTTCTCTTCTTTTGAGAGATAAATTCATTCTTGATTTCTGTAGAAGTTAACCGTTCTTATGCAAATGAGGCTCTCAAGATTTTATTCAAAATATACAAAATCTAACTAAAATTAAAAGAAACAAAGCAAATAAATTTTTAGCTTTCCTTTGTAATGAAAACCAGTTAAACTATGAATCACAATGCAGACCGCAAAAACATCAACCAATCAACGGTGTTTGTGATAAAGTTCGAAACTTTTGTTTCATACGAAGGAGAATTACGCCATTGATTTTAGACGAAGATAGAATTGAGCAGAATCGTTCACCAAGCAACCAACTTTTTTGGTAGCTATGGTTAATATTTTCAAGCTACTTCAATAAATAAAAAAATCAAAGAGGAAGCCACTTGTGTTTGAACGAACATTTGTGATCAGAGATTGAGAATATGATACAGGACAAAGCTGATTAAAAAAAAAAATCTTTAAGCGCGGCGTGTATATAAAGATATAGCATTGACGTTATAATGTGATATCTCAAACAATCATTATCCTAAGTGGAGACGGACTCAAACGAGACACAACCAGCGGTGGTTGTTTCACCGGTGCCAGGAAGAATATCACTCCGGCCAATGACTCTTTCCGACGTTGACGACTATATGGTGTGGGCCACAGACGCTAAGGTCGCACGCTTTTGCTCATGGGAGCCTTGCACGAGCCGAGACGAAGCCATCAAATACATAACCGATTCGGTCTTGACACACCCTTGGCTCCGAGCCATCTGTTTAGAGGACGACCGTCCCATCGGCTATATCTTGATCATGGCGGTTGATGACATCAGGAAAGATCGAGATCGGGTATGTGCTAGCGAGAAAGTATTGGGGAAAAGGGTTCGCTACAGAGGCGGTGAGGCTAGTGACGGCGGAGATATTCAAGGAATTGCCGGAGATTCAGAGGCTCGAGGCCCTGGTGGACGTGGACAACGTGGGATCTCAAAAGGTTCTTGAAAAAGTTGGGTTTACTAGAGAAGGTGTGATGAGAAATTTTATACTTATGAAAGGAAGTGTTAGAGATATGGTCATGTTTAGGTTCTTGCCTTCTGATACTTTGAAGTAATTGATCAACAAAAATATCAGTTCAGATTGTATACAAAATGTTGGACTTTGTTTGTGTATGATTCATATGCAAAGCATGAAATAAACTCTCTGTTTCTATGTTGTTTTATGTTTCCTTTGTAGTTGTGAGCTTATAGCTACTGATTTATTGGTTGTCTTATCAAAAAAATTCTCAAACCAAGTACTTGGCCTTTTCAGTACTTGAACATGAAGAGATTTTGCATGATCTATTATATAAGCAACTTAAGTTTACGGGATATAGTCAGAAACTTAACTAGACATTGTATATGCAGAGACTTTGCATGAGCAGTTATATAGCAACTTAACTTTACACGATATACTACCAAAGGGTATATGCGATAATGCGAAAGATGCTCGACGGCTACAAGAAAAGAGTTCTCATCAGCAAAAACAAAGCATTGTTCTTGAGAGTGTACTGAACCAATTCTGTAAAGTGTAGACATATAACCCCAAAAAAAATCACACAGAAACCAAAAAAATAATAGCCATCCAATAAGCAAAAAATGGACAAGTATACAAAGCCAAAGTGACAAGTAAAGATAAGGACGTTAAGGGGTACCATGCTCTTTATCATGAGAATTTAAAAACCAAATCAGCTTCGTTACCAAACTCCCAAGTTATATTTTCATTATTTAAACGCTTGCGTAAGCTTAAGGTCCTCCATATGGTTTAGAAAGGTGGCAAACTTACACTCAGACGAAGCTTCCATCCCCTGGATGGCAACTGATGTTACGACTTGTGTTTCGATATTGTAGTAAATAACCTTGGAAGGGTGCAAGTGCGACAAGACAACTTCATTAGTACCAACAAATCCAACCAAGCGTAACCTGTCTCTTCCAACTACATCCTCCCACATAGGAGGTATCACGTATTTATGCTTCGACCACTCCTGCTTTTCGAAATCTCCTATAACAAGCAACTCAAAACTTCTACTTGTTCCATCAACGAAGCGAGACCCTCCTTCAGAGATAAGTGAACCTAATTTGCCATTGTAGTTTATCAGAGTGCCACCAAAGACTGCTTCCATTAAAGTTCCTTCCACTTCAATAAAACTGAAGGTCTCAGACCTAACGTGAAAACAACCTATCATATCTAGTCTTGAAGTACGAACTGGATAATACAAAACACCATTGATGCATGTTCCGTGTTGGAACCAATCCAGGGTTGTGGAACACTTGATCGTTCTTCATTTAAGTTCTCCAGTTCCCAAAGTCAGAACATGATTCTGATCAAGATCAACTTGAAGATGATCAAGAGGAGAGTACCTTGTTATGGACAATACCTTGAACTGATTATCTATGGGATCATACCCCAGAATCTTTCTCGCCAGAATAAAGCTTCTCTTTATTTTCGGTAAGGTTAAAGCCTGTCCTGTGCTAGGGTTACATATTATCTGTACTGGTGACATCCGCTTACCTTTAACTCTAAGACATACCAAGCCTTGGACATGACCACTAACGTAACAGGAAGAACCACGAAAGGGGATACGCGATAGATGCTTGACAGCTACAGGAGACGAGTTCTCATCAAGATTCTGAGGCTGAGGCGACGAGAGGAATACAAGCTTGCCTTTTTGTCTGTAGCCGAACAATAACTGCGAGTGAGCTGAAGCTCGGGTGGTGAATAACTCTGTTAAATAGGGGAGGTTAACTATGGACGCCCAGAGCTTCGATACGCAACGACATCTAGCTAAGGACTTCAAAGGCAGTCTGGACAGTATATCGATTATGAGATCAGTAGGGATCGTCTCTGCGTTTTCTCTTCCCTTCGACAAGGTTTTAGCTCGCTTACTGCGCTTAGATTTCATGGCGGAGATGATTTTGCTGTAAACTCTAGCTAGGCTACCTTCCCCTGAGTTAATTTATATTGTTCCAAATATTTTGAAGAATGAAATTAATGTGGCGGTTCCTTGGTTAAGAGAAGCCCATATAGCATATTGAGAGGCTTGAGACCTTTGTTGACGTGGACAATGAACGATCTCAATTTCTCAAAGCGTTGGGTTTTGTGTTTGGTTCATATGTAAGATACGTTGAACAGACCCTGTGCTTGTAAACGTGTTGACTGATTAACGTATACCACAATTTTTATGCAAACCATGTAAAGTACATGTGCATAAGTTTCACATTCTCTTCTCTACATTGGTCTACATAAGTATAAACTCTGTACCTTTAGAGGCTAGACGCTTAGTACTGAGGTGAGTCCGTGACAACATGATGAGCTCATCTAAATAGTTGTTTCCAAATGCAATCATGCACCTGACGATACGGATGTATGTATCCTCCGAGCACAACTTAATTACAACGTTTAGTTGTTTCGTTCACAAAGCGAGAACCTTGAATTACAATTTTTCAATAATTTTCCGTGGTAGTTTATCAACTTTTTTCTTTTAAACCAATTAATTTGACCTTTTGGAGTATTTGTATATACATAGAATTTACATTAACAATTACAGAAAACTAATCAGACGATATCACACAACTATAAACGACATTTGGTAGGTAGAGAAGAGTATAAAGCTAATGTTAGCCAAGAACAAAACCTGCTCTTGAGTATATATATATATATATATATATATATATATATTAAACCAATTCTGTAAAGTGTATACTAAACATATCCATAAAATATTCCCACAGAAACCAGAGGCGATCCCATGATCCTCACAATGATAACTGATTTCTCCATCTTTGTGTATTCGAATATATGTTCGGTTATGGTTATAACTACACAAACCAGTAGGCCTACAAACCAGTGGAAATACAGTGGCTTTATGAAACTCTATGATCTTTATTATGAGAACTAGTTTATAAGAGACAAAGTAGCTCTATTACAAATCATTAAGTCGTTAGAACAGTTACATAAGATTCACATTCTCTACATGGTTTAGAAGCGTTCTAAGTCTATTATTACCTTTAATTTTTCCATTCCTTGGATTGTAACTCTAACCAGACTACTTCTCTTGATATTGTAGTAGAAGACGCAGAAAGTATTAGTTGGATAGTCCTACGCCAACACAATTTCATCTGTACCAATCACTCCAACGAAGTACAACAACTCAATCCCCAAAGGAGGCAACACATAAACATTCTTGGACCATTCATGTTTCTCGGAGTCTTGTAGAACCCACAAGACAAAACTTCCGGTTCGGCCTCTACTATATAAGGGTAAGGCTCTTCCCACCTGAGTGAACCTAATTTACCATTATAGTTTATCAGCGTTGCTTTATGATCCACTGCTCTACTGAAATTATCAGCGACTTTCATAAAACTGAACTTCTCGGACCTAAAATCAAAGCAAACTACCATAGTAACCCTTGTGAAACCGTCCTCGTTGGCTCGATAATACAAAAGACCATTGATGCATATTTCAGTATGTACAGGACAATGAGAGACACAACATTCCATCCTTCTCCATGAGAGCTTTTGAGTTCCTAGTGTCAGAACTCGATACTCCTTCCAATTCCCCTTATACTTTTCATTAGACGAGGTCATGGAAAACAACTTGTATTGTTTTCCAATAGGATCATACCCAAAATAACTCTTCTGCCCAACCGTCTCCATCTTCGGTAAAGGTAAGCGTTGTCCCGTGCTAGGGTTACATATGAACGGCAACTTTGAGCTTTTCCTTCCCTTTACGACATCGTCTCTAAGGCAGAGAAAGCCGTTGACAGTACTAAATCTTTCATTGGAAAAGTTGAAGGGGATTTTCGTAAGATAAATAGCGGTTACAAGAGACGAGATCTCTTCAGGACCTTGAGGCTGAGGTGAAGAGAAGAAGAGCAACTCGCTCTGTGTTTGGCAGGCGAACAAGAGCTGTCGACTAGCAGAAGATTTGGTCAAGAACAACACATCAGTGAACTCAGGACGGTAAAAAATAGAGGACCAAAGCTTCGAGACGCAGCGACATCTTGCTATATATTTCGCTATATGTTTGGTCGGAAACCTTGAGAATATCTCGATAAGGAGATCAGTAGGTAATGAGTCTTCTCTTACATTCGTCGAGTTCTTTGATAGCTTAGTGAGTTGTGTAATGGTAAGACAAACTTCCGTGTCGTTCTGCCGCTGTGATTTCATGGCGGATACTCCCTATAAACCCTAGATTTCTCTGAACGCGTATTATTCCTAACAATGTTGAAGAGGTAAATGCCTACCGTTAATGATTGAGTTTATCAATATATATATAGACATACTAGGTGTTTTCCTGCGTCATGCGCAGAAATAATAGTTTTAAATATAATATTTTTTTTTGTTTTTGAGATATATATATGATTTAGTTAGTGATATATGATTTATTGATACATTATAATAGTTTATCGGAGTGCACCAAGAAAGATATGTATATATGAGAATCAAATATCTTATGTATATATGATAAAAAAATATCTTTTGTCACGAAAATATCATCACATACGTATTGGTTCTCATATAATATTTATTCTTTGAATAAAACATTTGACATGTAATTAATTCGTGATTCCATAAATTTAACAAATTGTTTTTTTTTGTAAACAAAATTTAACAAATTGTTGACCAAGCCAAATATATTTTACTTTCCTAATTTAAACTCTACGTATTCATTTTGACTTCTTAATCAAGGTAAATGTGATGAGTATCTTACTATTAAGTTGTCAATCTCCTTAATCATAATCTAACTTTTAATTATATTTCCTATTATTATGTGTATATATGTGAATACATAGTAAATTCGATTTGTTCAATCAATTTATGCCATTAAAAATCCATTACAGGTTATTATCTCCTTGACCATCACGTTTCTCATATATGATACTCGATCTTTTAATTAAATTTCCTATTATTATGTGTACAGTTATGAAAAAAATATCTCCTTGACCATCACGTTTATAATATATATATATATATATATAAATATATTTATAGTTACGTATTTATTATACAAAATTTAACAAATTGTTGACCAAGCAAAATATATTTTACTTTCCTAATTTAAATTTTCTTTACTTGATTACTAATTACTATGAATACCATATATAGATTTTTCTTCACTCAGGTCAATGATCATGACTTAGATTTGTTACAAAATGTTCACTCAAGTCAATGATCATGAATTGTCTAACCATTTCGGTTAATTGTCTAACCATTTCGGTTTTTGTAAATGAACCACATTTCCAAAAACCATATATTGAGAAGAAAATAATTCTTTAAAATAATTCTGGATCTATATTTTAAACTTAATATAAAAAAAATCAAAACCAAAAATTTTTAAAACTTAACATAAAATCTATCCATTACAATGAAGAATTGATAACAAAACAAATAAAATATTTCATAACTAAGAAGAATATATGTCGATTGATTTAAAGTTTAGCTATCCACTTCTCACATTGTGGATCTCAAACAAAGTTGCTTGCACATAGTGTCCCCTTTGACTTGTTATTCTCTATCCATTCCAACATCTTCGATTTTTCTTGATGATCTAGGATATTGACATAATTTTCGTTCCTGGTGTCAATATTATGATATTCATAGCACTTCGATCCCTGAAAAAATTTGAGCCCATAATAATATGGTGAAATAATAAGATTGTGAATATCATGTGAATAATATGAGATTCATACGACTTACATCAAGAGAGAACAATTCTGACCACCTATTATTCTATTTGCCTAAATCCTGCACAACATAATAGATTTTAAAACGATCAATCTCACTAAACGCATGACCGAATTATAATACCCTAGACATGTCATCTCTAATAATCATTATACCTCTCCATTTCTTGGCCATGTATATTTGGAAGACCTCATGGAATAGGGTGGAAGAAGAACTTAGGGAAGAAGTTTAGAATGATAAGAAATAATGATAATGATTAGGCAAATGCAACCTTATAAACGATTTTATTAGTCCTATTTGGTCAGAATAATTAGGGTTTAGGGTTTACCGTATTTGATGGTTTACCGAATTGGTTATTAGGGGAGGTTTACCGAATTGGTTATTAGGAACTGGTTATTAGAGAATGGTTTACCGAATTGGTTATTAGGGGATGGTTAGACACGTAGGATTGTACTAATCAAATTTTGGTAACATTGGTAAGATTATATGGTAAGACGTTATGAAAAAAGTTAATTATATGGTAAGAAGTCTAATTGATCGACATGTGGACTTCCATGTCACTTTTTTTTGAAAAATCACTTCTCAAATATAGACTAGGGGATATATAGTTAAATGTTATTTTATGATTTATAGGAAAAGAAAAATAACTTAAGAACATGTAAATTGTTTAATTAAGTTTTGATGTTTTTTTTTTAAAAAAAATCAGTTTTGATGTATTTGATATAAGGAATTAATTTTTTAGGGGCTGTTAATGGGGTCTGTAAGTGTAAAAGAGTTCTGATGATTTTTATTATAAAAACAATTTACCAAAAGAGTAGTCTCACCATGAGTTTTATAGATTTTTTTTTTTTTTTTTTTGACGTCGAAAAGCCATTCTATTACTCAAGCTTGAGGTGGTCTGGGTAACCAGACCGGAATAGAACAACCGATAAAATAAAGGTCTCTATGAAAAGATCTAGCAGACTTAGCAAGAAAATCCGAAGTTTGATTCTGAGCTCTTGGAACATGAGTGATGTCGAAATCTGGAAAACAAATCTTCAGTATCTCTATCTTCTCTAACTCTGTTGCGAAGCTCGGCCAGGCTTGAGGTTCCCTGATCATTGCAATCAGCTCTTTGCAGTCTGTTCCGAATTTTTGAGTGTTGAAGCATGTTCTCCATCGCCCATCTTAAGGCTTCCACTTCCGAGTGCAAAGCTGATTCCCGTCTGGCCATATTACGTGTCCCCAACAGTTGAGTTCGTCCACCACTGTCCTTCCACTCCCAACCACATCCACTAAACTGCGCTCCAGGCGTCCAGGATCCGTCCACCAAACAAATGTTACCCAAGCTTAAGACTTGGGTATTCGCATCAGTGTTCTCATGTATCACAGATGGTATCATTTCATTTGCAGTAAACCATGCTTGGCATTCACTCTCTGCATATCTAACAAGTTCCAGTGGATCTCTATCTATTCCTCTAAATAGTTTATCATTTCGGGCCTTCCATATGTACCAGATTATCCAAGGATAGGGAGATAATTATAAACTTTTGTAGAGGTTATCTTGAAGTATTCCATAGTATAGATAGTACTAGTGATGCTACGCGCATGATTTGTATGTTTTATTCTTACTTAAAGTCAAAGGTCAAAACTTACGACCAGCCATTCACAAGATGACACTTCATCTTCTGTCATGGCTTCATTCAATAATTAAAATCGACTTATCATAGTATAATATTACCACTAACTGTATTCTACTCAAAAGCAAGAAGCAATATTCGAGATTTTTGCTAAGCGCGGCGTGTGTATAAAGATATCATTATCCTAAATGGAGACGGACTCAAACGAGACACAACCAGCGGTGGTTGTTTCACCGGCGCCAGGAAGAATATCACTCCGGCCAATGACTCTTTCCGACGTTGACGACTATATGGTGTGGGCCACATACGCTAAGGTCGCACGCTTTTGCTCATGGGAGCCTTGCACGAGCCGAGACGAAGCCATCAAATACATAACCGATTCGGTCTTGACACACCCTTGGCTCCGAGCCATCTGTTTAGAGGACGACCGTCCCATCGGCTATATCTTGATCATGGCGGTTGATGACATCAGGAAAGAGATCGGTTATGTGCTAGCGAGAAAGTATTGGGGAAAAGGGTTCGCTACAGAGGCGGTGAGGCTAGTGACGGCGGAGATATTCAAGGAATTGCCGGAGATTCAGAGGCTCGAGGCCCTGGTGGACGTGGACAACGTGGGATCTCAAAAGGTTCTTGAAAAAGTTGGGTTTACTAGAGAAGGTGTGATGAGAAATTTTATAATCATGAGAGGAAGTGTTAGAGATATGGTCATGTTTAGTTTCTTGCCTTCTGATACTTTGAAGTAATTGATCAACAAAAATATCAGTTCAGATTGTATACATAATGTTGGACTTTGTTTGTGTATGGTTCATATGCAAAGCATGAAATAAACTCTCTGTTTCTATGTTGTTTTATGTTTCCTTTGTAATTTTGAGCTTATTGCTACTGATTTATTGGTTGTCTTGTCGAATTCTCAAACCAAGCACTTGGCCTTTTCATTACTTGGACATGAACGAGATTAAAGAGATTTTGCATGATCTATTATATAAGCAACTTAAGTTTACGGGATATAGTCAGAATTACTTAACTAGACATTGTATATGCAGGGACTTTGCATGAGCATATAAGCAACTTGAGTTTACACGATATACCACCAAAGGGTATATGCAAAAGATGCTTGACGGCTACAAGAGATGAGTTCTCATCAGCAAAAACAAAGCATTGTTCTTGAGAGTGTACTGAACCAATTCTGTAAAGTGTAGACTATAACCCAAAAAAATCACAGAAACCAAAAAAAAATTAATAGCCATCCAATAAGCAAAAAATTGATAAGTATACAAAGCCAAAGTGACAAGTAAACATAAAGACGTTAAGGGGTACCATGCTCTTTATCATGGGAACTTAAAAGCCAAATCAGCTTTGTTACAGAACTCTCAAGTTATATTACGTCATATTATTTAAACGCTTGCGTAAGCTTGAGGTCCTCTATATGGTTTAGAAATGTGGCAAACTTACACTCAGTCGAAGCTTCCATCCCCTGGATTGGAACTTTTACGACACCTTGTGTCTCGATATTGTAGTAAATGACCTGGGAAGAGTGCGACAAGACAACTTCATTAGTACCAACAAATCCAACCAAGCGTAACTTGTCTCTTCCAACTACATACCCCCACATAGGAGGTAACTCATATGTATGCTTCGACCACTCCTGCTTTTCGAAATCTCCTATAACAAACAACTCAAAACTTCTACTTGTTCCATCAACGAAGCGAGACCCTTGAGAGATAAGTGAACCTAATTTGCCATTGTAGTTTATCAGAGTGCCATCAAAGACTGCTTTCCTTAAAGTTCCTTCCACTTCAATAAAACTGAACGTCTCAGACCTGACGTTAAAGCAACCTATCATATCTCCTCCTGGAGTACAAACTGGATAATACAAAACACCATTTATGCATGTCCCGTGTTGGAACCAATCCACGGTTGTGGAACACTTGATCGTTCTCCATTTAAGTTTTCCAGTTCCCAAAGTCAGAACTTTGTTCTGATCAAGATTAACTTGAAGATGATCAAGTTCAGAGTGCCTTGTTATGGACAATACCTTGAACTGATTTTCAATAGGATCATACCCCAGAATGTTTCTCGCCCTAATAAAACTTTCCTTTATTTTTGGTAAGGTTAAAGCCTGTCCTGTGCTAGGGTTACATATTATCTGTACTGGTGGCATCCGCTTACGTTTAACTCTAAGACATACCAAGCCTTGGACATGACAACTAATGTAACAAGAAGAACCACGAAAGGGGATACGCGATAGATGCTTGACAGCTACAGGAGACGAGTTCTCATCAAGATTCTGAGGCTGAGGCGACGATAGGAATACAATATTGTCTTCTTGTCTGTAGACGAACAATAGCTGCGGGTGAGCTGAAGCTCGGGTGGTGAATAACTCTGTTAAATAGGGAAGGTTAACTATGGAGGCCCAGAGCTTCGATACGCAACGACATCTAGCTACGCACTTCAAAGGCAGTCTGGACACTATATTGATTATGAGATCAGTAGGGATCGTCTCTGCGTTTTCTCTTCCCTTCGACAAGGTTTTAGCTCGCTTACTGCGCTTAGATTTCATGGCGGAGATAATTTTGCTGTAAACCCTAGCTACTAGCTTCTCATGAATTTGTATTGTTCCAAAGATTTTAAAGAATAAAACTAATGTGGCGGTTCTTTGGTGACGTGGCCAATGTACGATCTCGAAGCGTTCTTGGGATATTGGGTTTTGTGTTTTTTTTTTTTAACTCGAAAATTCGTTTCACTGACTAAAAAGATATAAGGTGAAATACATAAGCCATCGGAACATAAATAAATCCCTAGAAATAATAGCCCAAAAAAAGACATCTAAAACAGTAGATGAGTTTTGATCAAAAAGAAAAACAGTAGATGAGTAATATATAGAAAGACATTGAAACTAGAGTTAGGACATATGATCAAATAAACTCACCAAACCAAACTAGAACAACAACGATTCCAATCTTGAAAGAAACATCACCAAGCCAAACTAGAACAACAACATAGAGAGTAGGGTGACAAAACTACCTTTTTCATAAAATTAAAAAACTAAAAAACACAAATACTAGGCTCGGTTCCCAACTCTTTCGTCGACGACTGTCGTAGTCCTAATAAGTTTTGACAAAACTACCCTTTTTCATAAATTGAATTTGAAAAATACAGAATTGAAGAAAAGGAAATTGAAAGTTGCTTGGGTTCACCACTATCACTTTATATATAGATTCACTAGCACTCTTCATTAATTCCTTATTTCTTCTTCTCACTTCCCATTCATCAAACCCTAAGCGACTTGAGAATCGAAAATCTAAGAAAAGAAAAGAAAAGAAAAGAAAAGAAAAGAAAAGAAAAGAGAGAATTAAGATGAAGGATTTGACCTGTGATGCCATCAAGAGCACTTACCATATTCAGAGCCCCTATGGAGTCGATCGTTGTATCGATCTATTGATTCGGTTGAAGTCTTTGTCTCTCTCCGTCAAGGATATTCCTTACTTCTCCAAGTCTTTTCAAGCTCGAGACTTTGAGAAGGCATCGAAACCCTAGAATCCGGGAAGTATCTCAATCTTTGTTTACTTCCTTGCTGAAAACGCTATACTCGCAAGGAACAAACAAATCGGCCAGTCTTAACGCATCCCGTCTGAAGAGAAAAGGACCAGAGATCGGGTCTTTGACGAAAAAGAAGGCAAAGACCGATCTTTTGGTTTCGGACAAGAAAAAGATCACAAAACTCTCGCTCGGGAACCTGTTACGAAGAAGCCGCCATGTGGATCAGTTCAAGATTCTCACAAGATTTTATCTGTTACTCCCACGGCTCTTCCTCGGCAACTCAGACGGGTCATCAAAGACAAAGATGGTAGGGTCACAACCAAAACCTTGATTCCTCCTCCGAGGAGAGTCGCTGCTTGCAAGAACGTCCCAGCGAAGGATTCTAGAAAACCTAAAACAGAGGAGATGGTGAAGTTGTTTGAAGCAGCAAAGAAAGCGGCTGACTTGGCCAACGTTAAGGGTATTCTCTCCGGCAAAGCAGACGCGTTGAGGTGCGTTGAGGCTATCTCATTACTCATGAAGATGAACGTGACTCCGAAACCTAATGCAATGCTGCATCAGGGATGATGGAGAGGCTTCAGGGACTTACAAAGCACAAGGACCGTACCATATGCAATGTTGCATCAGCCCTTCTCCAGCTCTGGAGGCAGAGGATCAGAGAAGATGAAATTAAAGCTGCGTGACTGCGTCTGCCATCGATATGATTCTTTGCAAACCTCATCAAGCTCATCAGATACACGGTCGCGGCTTCACAAGTGAACCTACAAAGACGAGGAAACTAGTGATGTGAAGATAGTGGGTTGAACAAAAGAATGTCTCTGGTCGATTTAACAGGTCGTGAATCAGTGTATCAAAAAGAGTTGAGTGTGAGGAATAAATGGAATCCGTTTGTAAAAGTTTACGAGAAAATTTTATATGTAAGAAGTTGCTTTGATTGTCAAGAAAATACGACCGCACAGTTAATGTTGTTTCTTATGATTCCAAGGTTACATGAGTACATTGTTTAATATGGAAGTAACTTATTTAGTTGTTCAGCTCACACGAATTATGTTTTTGAATAACTTGTCACACATTCAAAGGTCAAAGTACTAAACAAAAAAAAACAGAAACAAATCAACTTTAAAGAGGTTTGATGCCTGTTCTAACCTTAGTTCTTGATACACTCATGCTTGTTCAAATCAACAAGTTATATAGCTAATCCAGACAAAAGTCTAAGCTCCCGATTTATTTTCTTAAAGCAATATGTAAGAGATTAACGTGTAAGAAATGTAACATTGATGGATGATCCAATAAACGTTGAATATTCAGATGTGAATCTGAATGTTTTTGAATTAGTTGTTGCTTATTTTCTTCCCCTGTATTTCGAATAAGCTGCATTCATAGTCTCACAGTAAGAAGTCTAATGCACTAATAAAGGAAATATTACGAAATGGTTTAATTCATACTTCTTCGATCCGTTAATTCGAATATGTTCACCCAGTGGTGTTTCTGATTACTTAGGAAAAACTTAGGGTCCAACTGGTAACCACATCGGGAACAATAGGAATGGATAGGAAATGAATGAATAGAAATAAATTTATGGGAATGATGAGGAATAGTCATTTCATATCAAATTTAGTGAGAAACAAATTTGTTCTTTAATTCTCTACAATTAAAGGAATGAAAAGGAATAAGAAGGAATGACTATTCCTTATAAATGGTAAAATTTATTAGGAATGTCAAGGAATGCATTATTCCCTTTCATTCATTGGTCATCAGTTGGACCCTTAGTCTCAGTCAAACTCATGGAATCGAAACATTAGCATATAATATAGATTGTCATGTACATGTAAACAAATCTTGAAGAGCGGTTTATTTCTGAAGTTTCAACATAATATTACTTAAATATTTTCATTTAAAAACATATAATATAAACATACATTTGAATGATTGAATCTAACAACAATTTACACATTTTTCTCTAAGTCCATTGAATCTAACTTAGATAAGTAGCTGATAACATAGAAAGCAGAAACGCTTTAACTAAACTATATTATTAAATGATGCAGTTAATACGAAACGAATCCGTATAAAACGGGATAACTCTTTCCGTGTGCCTCACGCGAGTGTTTTCAGTTTTGTGTTGTTTGTTTTGTCTGTTGAAAAAAGGGATCGCACCGTCGTCCCCATCTCTCTCTCTCCCTTTCATTTCCCCCTTCTGTTTCGGATCTTTCTTACTTTCGTACACACCAAGGAAACAAACAAAAATAGAAACTCTTCTTCTCTTTCACCTAATTCAATATCTGATCTCTGGTGCGTTAGGGTTTGTTTCTTTCTTTCTCTCTTCTTCGGGACAAAATGGGACAACAGAATTTGATCTACAGCTTTGTAGCTCGCGGCACGGTGATTCTGGCCGAGTATACTGAGTTTAAAGGGAACTTTACTTCCGTCGCTGCACAGTGCCTCCAGAAGCTTCCATCTTCCAACAACAAGTTTACCTACAATTGCGACGGTCACACCTTCAATTACCTCGTCGAAAATGGCTTCAGTGAGTCTCTCTCTTCTCTTGATCCGTACACAACTTTGGTACACATAGATGCATCTTTGTGTTCGTATTGCAATCCGATCTATTTGGTCATTTTTTCCATTGGTTACCATTGACACTGGTGTGTTTATATTTATAGCATTATTTATGCTTCAGTGAATGTCCTTTTTGCGTTTGGACCATGCTTAAGTTTCTTGCAAATATATTGTCTGAATTCAGATTTTTTTTTTTCTGATTCTCTTGACCTTTTATGTATGGCTTGTTTTTGAGAAGGCCTTGTTGTATGCTTCATGTTTGATCGATGATATTAAGAGTGTCAAGTAGGTTTTGGGGAATCAAGTACTAGGTTGATAGGATACTTGGTAATTATTAATGAAGATGCATGCGGTTATGTGCTTAGCTCTTGCTCTGCCTACTGCATTTGAATTAGTCTTTTATTGTAAGTCATGTTGTTGTGTAGCGTATTGTGTTGTTGCCGTTGAATCTGCTGGGAGGCAGATTACTATGGCTTTCTTGGAGCGTGTCAAAGAAGATTTCAACAAGAGATATGGTGGTGGAAAGGCTACCACTGCTAAACCCAACAGCTTGAACAAAGAGTTTGGGTACGTCTAATAAAAGTCCTCTTTTAGAATCTGTTGATATAAATATTGATAACTCGTTCGCTTGTACTGTAGGTCTAAACTGAAGGGGCACATGCAGTACTGTGTGGATCATCCTGAGGAGATTAACAAACTTTCTAAGGTTAAGGCTCAAGTGACTGAGGTGAAAGGAGTTATGATGGAGAACATTGAGAAGGTCAGACTCATATAACATTGTCAATCTCACAAAGTCACAATCCTGTTTCATTACACGAAACTATCTGAGTATTATGCAATTCATTTATTTCAGGTCCTTGACCGTGGTGAAAAAATTGAGCTTTTGGTGGACAAAACTGAGAACCTTCGTTCACAGGTTACTACTTACATTTATGGATAAACATAAAAATACATTCACGGTCTAAAATTTCCAATATGTATATCTTACAGGCACAAGACTTCAGAACGCAAGGAACAAAGATAAGAAGAAAGATGTGGTGGGAGAACATGAAGATTAAGCTCATAGTCCTAGGTATCATAATTGCCTTAATTCTGGTCATTTTTCTCTCGGTTTGTCATGGGTTCAAGTGTACCTAAATCTTGAAACAATAAGAAGATTGCGTTGCGAGATTATGCAGCACCATACTAAGCTCATGAAAACTCCTCACGGTGTATGCCCTTCTTTAATTTTCTTTGTATTTTCGTGATTTTTTTTTATAATTTTGTTAGGGGAAAGAAATGTGATGACTGAGAAATGATCCTTTAGGGTATGAATGTTTTGTACTAGGTCGTTGAGGTCATGGTGATGACATGTTTTTTTTTTGTAATCTAAAAATTTAATGTTGGGTTTCTGATATATATTTCCTTCAGTCTCCTAATTTTCTCAAGTTTAGGTCTTCGTGCTTATAGTTATATGGTTATGGTCCTTGCTTCTGCCATTTTACTCATTACGAAAAAACACAGAGATTCGTATGAATATGATTACAAACACTTCACCATTATTGTTTGATTTGATATAATAAGATACTGAACAAAGTATCAGATAAAATACAACAAACATAAGGA
Organism: Hirschfeldia incana; assembly: GCA_026261945.1. Classification (NCBI taxonomy): domain Eukaryota; kingdom Viridiplantae; phylum Streptophyta; class Magnoliopsida; order Brassicales; family Brassicaceae; genus Hirschfeldia; species Hirschfeldia incana. The sequence continues at coordinate 2,674,626 of JABCMI010000040.1, read as the reverse complement.
AACGATTTCATACAAGACCACAACTACTTGGGAAACAAGGAAAGATCAAACTCAAACAGAAACAACTCTTATTAATGGTTTCTGAGCTTTCACTGGATTATTATCTTGACGAGCCACTCCAGCTTGTATAAAGCGATGACTTGTGCTATTGACAATCCAAGCAAAAATCCAGTCCCATACCCTATTGCCACTGCTTTCCAGTTCAACACTTCTTCCTCTTCTTCTTCTTTTTCTTGCTCTGGCTGTTGTTGCATTGGTGGTGCGTTACTCCCAAAGCATTTTTGCTCGAGAGGAAGACCACAAAGTCCTTCATTCCCTTCAAAGCAGGATTTAGGTTGCCCAGTGATCTGTGTTCCTTGCGGTATTTCACCCTTGAGTTGGTTGCGAGCAACACTTATGTACGCCAGAAATGAAAGACTCCCAAGTCCATTAGGAATACTTCCCGAAAGTTGGTTTCCTGATAGATCTAGTGACTCGAGATCTGTGAGTTTGGCCAAAGACAGAGGAATATGTCCTGAAAAGGCGTTGTTGGATAAGTTGAGTGCAATCAGTGCTTTCAAGAGACCAATGGATTCAGGAATCTGTCCTTCAAGTCTGTTTCCAGAAAAATCAATGGTGGCATAGGAAGTGAGAATCAACTCTTGCTCCATGGATAGACCTTTGTATTGCAAATCTATTAAACTCATAATGCTGACTTTAACCATACTGTAACCAGTCTGATCATCTTTCATATATAGGCCCTCATTTTCGTTCATCAAGCCTGATGATGCTTTCCAGTTGACAAAATAATTTGGTGGCAATCTCCCCGTAAACTTATTATCAGATATCTCAAGTATCCGTAGCTCAGGGAACCCTAGAGGACCTTGATGAGGTGGAGATATAGGACCATAAAATTTGTTTGAACTGAGGACAAGGATTTCCAAATTTTGTAATGCCTTAAGCGAGAAAGGAAACGTATCTTCGATTCTGTTGTGGTCAACGCTTAGAAACTGTAGAGAGGAGCAGTTTACAAGAGACCTTGGAAGCTTTCCGGTTAGTCGATTGTAGCCAACGTCAAGAGACTGAAGAGGCGCACCATCATAGAACACGTCAGGAATACTTCCTTCAAAGTTGTTCTTCCGCAAAATCACAGACGTCAGGTTACTCAAGCATCGAGGAATAGAACCCGTGAGGTTGTTGTATGGTAGAATCAAATGCTTGAGAGACCTACAATCGCAGACTGAAAGAGGTATTTTCCCTGTGAATCTATTTTTTTCTGCAGCCAAGATGTTGATAGATTGTGGTAGAGTAGGAACTGCTCCTTCAAAATGGTTCCGTTGTATATCTAAAAACTTCAGCGATGAATTTACCAAAACTTCTGTCGAACCTTCAAAGCCATTGAACAAATTATCTGTAAATGACACTGTGTTCAAACGAGGAAGGCTCCATAACCACTCAGGGAGTTTCCCTTCGATGCTATTTTCGGACAAGATTAAAATCTCCAAGTTCTCAAGAGTCTTCAAGATATTTGGAAATCCGCTACTGATGTTGCAGCGTGATAAGAACATGACCTCCAAGTTTGGTGGGATGTCTGAATTTGAACCTAAACTTGATGGAGATATATTGTTACCCGAAAGGTCGATGAACAGCAAAAGTTTTAGGGAGGCGAAGAGGCTTAAGTCAATTGGTTTGCTTGTGTTAAGGAAAGACAGGTCAAGATTCTTGAGGTTGGTGAGCTTTAAGATAGGTTCTATGATATTCTCTTCAAAGTGGTTATCCCCAAGGTACAAAGAATCGAGGCAAGATAAGGTAGAAGAGTTGAGAACTTCAATCGAGCCAGCGAGATTGTTTCCACGCAGATCAAGATTTGATAAGAAAGGCATAGAGATGAGAGTAAAAGGGATTGTTCCAGAGAAATTATTGAAGGCAAGTTGAAGAGCATGGAGATTAGTTAGGTTTTGTACAAGTGGAAAGCTACCAGTGAGCTTGTTTCCACCAAGGTACAAATGGGTTAAGGAGGTTAGGTTGATCATGGAGAGAGGAATTTGGCCGAACAAGTCATTAGATGAAAGAGACAAAAACTCTAGTCTCTTGAAATTTCCAAATTCAGAAGGGAGTGGTGAAATGAAGTTGTTGTTATCAAGATTAAGGTAACGGAGGTTGTGCAACTTAAAAATGCCACTGTTGGGATTCAAAGTTCCTGAGAGATGATTATCATAAAGGTCTAAAGCCAAGAGCTTAGTTAGATTCCATACAAGTGGGAAACTACCGATGAGCTCATTTTGGGAAAGGTCTAAAATGGAAATCAGGCTTATGTTATTGATTGAAGGAGGAACTTGGCCTATGAAGCCATTATTGGGAAGAGACAAGACGTCTAACCTGTTGAATTTGCCAAATTCAGAAGGAAGTGAAGAGGAGATAAAGTTGTTTTCACTGAGTTCAAGGTGACGAAGATGATGCAACCTGAATAGGCTACTGTTGGGCTTTAGAGTTCCAATGAGGCAAGCCTTGAGTCGTAGCATTGTGATCTCACGTGTCGAGTTATCACACCAAACTCCGTTAAAGGGGTCACTGTGGTTGCAATAGCGGGTATCAAACTCTTTCTTGAACTCAGTGAGAGCTTGAATCTGGTGGGGACGACATGCAACAAAACGATCAACATTGAAATAGAAGGCTGTACTAGTGACGAAGCTTGAATGGGAAGAGAGCAAGATTAGCGAGAGAAAATGCAAACGCATACGGGATCCAGACATGGTCTTTATGAAAAGTTTATAAGAAGAATTATATTTTCGTTTAAGAAAAGTGGGGAGTTAAGGTTTGTGGTATAAATAAAGATTATGCGATTAGAAAGTCACTCACACAACTTGACTTAGAAAGATAAGTGAAGTCTTTGTAAGTAAGCATGACCACTCTAAAATTCTGAAGTGAAATCCACGTTACTAGTCAGTTTTTCTAGCGTATAACTTGGATTGGAATATCTTCCCATCAGCTTGAATTTCTCACATGTATTCATGTTACTCATGTTAGGCAAAGATCAACAAACAAATAAAGTTTTTCATTGGACGTTGAATAGAGGGAAAGTCAAGAAGAGACTTTAATTTAGTCAAATATTCTTGCTCAACCTCTCATTTTCATATTTTTCTGACATTTATTTTCATTATTTTTATGTAGATCATATGATGCACAAATCGACGAACCTCTTAGATCACTTTATTTTTACATTCATTTTTAATAATAGATTTTAACATAATTTTCATATAATTTTTTTTTCAAATGATGTAGATTTCATTTAGCTACTTGTAATTTAAAGCTAAGTTTTAATATTTTAGTATGTATTACATCTATTGTATAATATAAGTTGCTTTATTTAAAACCACAAAGATTATGAAATTTATTTTCACAAAAGCTGATTTAGTATATACGCTAAACGCAATTTAACAAATTGCTAAATATATAAAATTTAATTGGTCATACACAAATTTAACCAATTATTAAAATATAAATTTTATTTTCGAAAAGATGATGTTATCTTTGGTCCTTTTAAGGTTTGGAGGAGGGTCTCCAATAAAAACTCGATTTAGTTTTAAGATGTAACTGGATCAACAAAATTTGGGACTGGAATATGTCATTCCATTTGATTCCAGAAAAATAACACCAGTTATAGTGAAAGATCATTCATAAAGTATTCCTAAAACTTTTTTTGGAATAAATAGAAAGAGAACAATTTCTTAACAAAATCATCCAGCAATGTAAATGTTGAGGAATAAGTGGAATGAATGGAATGTCTAATTATATTTTTAATGTAATTAATAATTAATTGTATCTCTATTACATTCCTTTTATTTTTATAACTACTTCTATTTCACTCATATTCATACTTTTTTTTTAACTTGAAAAAATTGAGATACATAATGTCGATAGAAATCAAAATCAAAGAACACAAACCAAACAAAATAAAACAAAAACATAAACAGAGCCTAAAACTCATCTATGTCCACAAGTCTATTCATTCCACCTCTCCAAAAGAATTTGATATCAATGGAGCTGACCTAAGGAGCAAATGTCTTGAGCGGTCCCAATCCTAAAGGGAACATCACGAAGCCATACTAGAACCAGCAACATCAGAAACAATCGTGAGATCAAAACTACACCAACTCCAACAGCTGCTATCCATGTGAAACTTGCATGACTAGAATCCACCACTAAAAATAAGATACAAGGACAAAAAGACCTTAAAAAGCTACTTGGGAAAACGTTAAAAAAGACCACTACACGCGGACACTCGCAAGGCAGCCAAGTGACCTACAGAACAAAGACTGCCCACCTCTTCGCAAGAGAAAAACTGAAGATCAAGTTAACTGCTTTGTCTAGAAACTATCTCCCAAAACCACAAAAGACCAAGATAAGGTCTAGTAGATACCTCCACAGTGAACATAAATCACAAAAAACGAACCAAAAAAACCAGCTTAGGATGCGACGAAGTAACTGAAACAGTAAGAACCAAGCAAAAGCAGTATTCCCATGACTTCAAGCTAATACCAATTCACCACACAAGAACATAAATTCTGGTGATCGAGATGCTAGAAAAACCATCTTTCTCAGAGACACAAAGCCGGCGATAGAGATGCTAGAGAAGTCATCCCTTCTCGAAGACAGAAAGCCAGCGGCAAAGAGCTTTGAGAGTATCTTTCTCCAGAGTCTTAGTCGCTCTCGGTGGCGGTGAGAACCACCAACCACCGGAGAAGAGCAATTTACAAGAGACCTTGGAAGCTTTCCGGATAGTCGATTGTAGCCAACGTCAAGAGACTGAAGAGGCGCACTATCATAGAACACGTCAGGAATACTTCCTTCAAAGTTGTTCTTCCGCAAAATCACAGACGTCAGGTTACTCAAGCACCGAGGGATAGGACCCGTGAGGTTGTTGTAAGGTAGAATCAAATGCTGGAGAGACCTACAATTGCAGATCGAAAGAGGTATCCTCCCTGTGAATTTATTGCCTTGTGCAGCCAAGATGTTGGTAGACAGTGGTAGAGTAGGAACTGCTCCTTCAAAAAAGTTTTGTTGTATATCTAAACACTTGAGTGACGAATTTACCAAAACATATGTCGGACCTTCGAAGCCATTGAACAAATTATTTGCAAATGACATTGTGCTCAGACGAGGAAGGTTCCATAACCACTCAGGGATTTTCCCTTTGATGCTATTTTCGGACAAGTCTAATATCTCTAAGTTATCAAGGGTCTTCAAGATATTTGGAAATCCGGTGATGTTGCAGCCTGATAAGACCAGCCTCTCCAAGTTTGGTGGGATGTCTGAATTTGAACCTAAACTTGACGGAGATATATTGTTACCCGAAAGGTCGATGTAGAGCAAAAGTTTTAGGGAGGATAAGAGGCTTAAGTCAATTGGGTATTTAGTGTTAAGGAAAGAAAGGTCAAGCTGGTTGAGGTTGGTGAGCTTTGAGATAGGCTCTATGATATTTTCTTCAAAGTAGTTATTCCCAAGGTACAAGAACTCGAGGCTAGATAAGGTAGAAGAGTTGAGAACTTCAATTGAGCCGGCGAGATTGTTTCCACGTAGATCAAGTTGTGATAAGAAAGGCATAGTGATGAGAGAATATGGGATTGTTCCAGAGAAGTGATTGTAGGAAAATTGTAGATCAGAGAGTTTAGTTAGGTTTTGTACAAGTGGGAATCTACCAGTGAGCTTGTTTTGGCCAAAGTACAAATTGGTTAAGAAGGTTAGGTTAATCATGGAGAGAGGAACTTGGCCGAAAAAGTCATTAGATGAAAGAGACGAGGCCTCTAGTCTGTTGAAATTTTCAAATTCAGAAGGGAGTGAGGTTGTCGCCTAGACTAACAGAGGTGGTGCAACTTTAAAAGGCTACTGTTGGGATTCAAAGCTCCTGAGAGATGATTATCAGAAAGGTCTAGAGCCAAGAGCTTTGTTAGATTCCATACAAGTGGGAAACTACCGGTGAGCTCATTTTGGGAAAGGTTTAAAAAGGAAATCATGCTTATGTTATTGATTGAAGAAGGAACATGGCCTAGGAAGCCATTATTGGGAAGAGATAAGACCTCTAACCTGTTGAGATTGCCAAATTCAGCAGGAAGTGAAGAGTAGATGAAGTTGTTTTCACTGAGTTCAAGGTGACGAAGATGATGCAACCTGAATAGGCTACTGTTGGAATTTAGTGTTCCACTGAGGCAAGCCCTCAGTCGTAGCTTTGTGATCGCGTTTGTCGAGTTGTCGCACCAGACTCCATTAAAGGGGTCATTGTGGTTGCAATGGCGGGTATCAAACTCCCTCATTTACTCAGTGAGAGCTTCAATCTGTTGGGGACGACATGCAACTAGACCAACAACATGACTATTGAAAAAGAAGGCTATAGTGACGAAGCTTGAATGATAACAGAGCAAGATTAGCGAGAGAAAATGCGAAAGCATACGGGATCCAGACATGATCTTTCTGAAAAGTTTTTAAGGTATTAGAGTTAGCCGGTTATTGAATTATGGTTATTTCTGGTTTAGTTTCCTTTACCTTAAACCAGATGTGTATATATGATTGTGAAGTGTCAGTTACACTCTTGAGCTGAATAATACATTTTTCACACTTCATCTCTCTCGTTTCATCACTTCGATTCATCATCTTGATCACTTCTAATATGGTATCAGAGCCTTTCTAATCTTTGTTGCTGCTTAGAATCGATCTTCTTTCAGCTCCGATTACATCCATGAGTGAATTTCTCGATATGTCGATCTCTGCGCTTCTTGAGCTTATCTCCGTCACCGTTACTGCGATTCTGCACTACGTCTTCCTCGCTTTGCTCGTTCTTCTTCAGTAATTGGTGTTCCGTAGCTCGCGTTTTGATCTGGTTTCTCGTATCGTGATTTTCAAATCCAAGGAAGTATTTCGATCAATCAGCGCAAGTATGCTCTGGAGTTACTACATGAGTTTGGTTATCTTGGATGCAAACCTGTTTCGGTGCCAATGCAAACGAACTCGAAGCTTTCTGATTCATCGGGTTAACTTCTTTCTGATCCGTCGATATACATGAAGATCGTTGGAAAGCTTCTCTATCTGACTCATACACGCCCTGGCATCTTATGCAGTCCACAAGCTTAGTCAATTCATGTCAGCTCCTCGTCTTGATCATCTCAATGCTTCTCATCGTGTTCTCAGATATTTGAAGAATGATCCTGCTCAAGGTCTCTTCTACTCAGCTTCATCTTCTGTGAGTTTGACAGTATTTTGTGATGTCGATTGGGCGTCTTGTCCGGATTCATGTCGTTCTACTACGGGTTATTGTGTTTTCTTGGGTGATTTTCTCATCTCTTGGCGTGCTAAGAAACAGCAAACAGTCTACCGAAGTAGTTCTGAAGCGGATTATCGATCAATGGCTGACACAACTTGTGAGCTCATTTGGTTGGCTTCATTGTTAACTGATCTTCATTGTCCTCTCAGTGGTCCTGCTACTTTGTTCTGTGATAACCAGTCAGCTCTACACATTGCTTCTAATCCCGTATATCATGAACGGATGAAGCATATCGAGATAGACTGTCATGTGGTTCGAGAGAAGCTGTAGAGTGGATTCTTGAAGACATTACATGTGAAGTCAGCTCATCAACTTGCCAATATTTTTACGAAGGCTGTACAGCCTGCTCTGTTTCAGCAACTCACACTCAAGATGGGACTTCACCATTTGTTCGCTCCATCTTGAGAGGGGGCTATTAGAGTTAACCGGTTATTAAATTATGGTTATTTCTGGTTTAGTTTCCTTTATCTTAAACCAGATGTATATATATGATTGTGAAGTGTCAGTTACACTCTTGAGCTGCGTAATACATTTTTCACACTTCATCTCTCTCGTTTCATCACTTCGATTCATCATCTTGATCATTTCTAATATAAGAAGAATATATTTTGGTTTATAAAAAGTGGGAGTTAAGGTTTGTGGTATAAATAAAGATGATGTGATTATCTCCCAGACTGTTGCTCACACAACTTGACTTAAGATGATAAGTGAAGTCTTTGTAAGTAATTATGGCCAGTCAAAAATTCTGAAGTGAAATCCACGTTAACTAGTCAGTTTTTCTAGCGTATAACTTGGATTGGAATATCTTCACTTCATTTTGAATTTCTCACATGTATTCATGTTAGTCATGTTCGGCAAAGATCAACAAATAAAGCTTCTCATTGGACGGTGAAGAGAGGGACGCAAAAGTCAGAAAGAGACTTCAATTTTGTCAAAATATTGTTGCTCAACCTCTTTTTCATTATTTTTATGTTGGTCATATGATGCACAAATCTGTGAACCTCTTAAATCAATTTATTTTTAAATTCATTATTAATAAAAGATTTTAACATAATTTTCGTGTAAAATATTTTAAATGAGGTAGCTTTTTAGCTACTTGTAATTTAAATGATGTAGCTTTTTAGCTACTTGTTTTATTTAAAACCGCAAAGATTAAAATATTTCCACAAAAGACGATTTAGTATATACGCTAAACATAACTTAAACAACTACTAAAAATATAAAATTTAATTTGCCATATTCTAATATAACCAATTATTGAAATACAAAATTTATTTCACATAAAATAAATGTTTTATATGATGCTTTTGTATTAGGTTTTAGTTTTCCTCGTTTTAGTTGTGTTTCTGTGGATTTCATCATATTCTGCTAGTTTTTGTATGACAACTTGTTTTCCATCTAGTGTTTAATATAAATCATTTGACGGGGAAACAGAAAGAAAACATACAAGATACTAAAGAAAACTATAATAAATAATTTATACATAATCAAAAAATTATTGAAAGTTTTGGAAAACATGATATAAGAGAATATAATATGTAGTCAACAATTCTAAATAAAGACAACATAAATAAAATATACTCTCTCTTTTCATAATATAAATAGTTTTTTTTTTAAGTTTTGTTTCATAATATAAATAGTTTTAACCTTCTTTTATTGCAACAATAGTTTTAATCTTTCAATGCAACTTTTATATTTATTGAATATTGTGTGCCAATTAAATTATGTAGACTTTCTTATTAACAGTTAAAATTATATATTAAATTATACTTTTTAATAAGTAACCACTTTATTAATATTGATGTTTTTAATTTAAACAGAGGAAGTACAAATTTTTTATTGTAATAACAATTCAGTCCGCACAACTAATTCCAAGCTTACAAGTTACCCATCACAAAGCTCTCTCCCAAAACGGCCATTCAGTTTATTAGTTGTCTCTATCTATAACACATTTTTACTTTGAATTTTCACTAATGCATCATATTAGCTCTCAACATTTTTCTTGACTAGTTATCAGAGTGTGATCGATCTAACCTTTAGTTACTAAACCCTCATTTTATCCTCTATCACCATTTCCTTTGCTTCTACCATTTTTCTCAATAGGAAAGAAAAACAGAGATACATACGAGAATGAGTGCAAAATATTCATCTTTCTTTATTTTCAGAAAAAAAATCACCTTTCTTTCTTTCTTTATTAAACACGAAATAGAACAAAGTATATAAATGACACAACAAAAGTAAGGAAATGCTTCCATCCAAAAGCAATCATCAACCAGTTAACATACACTGGAGGATCACTCGAATTCAAAACAATCTTAACGGTTTATGCGCATGTTCGGACCAATTATCTTGACGAGCCACTCCGGTTTGTATGAAGCAATGACTTGTGTTATTGCCAATCCAAGCAACAATCCAGGTCCATATCCTACTACCACCCCTTTCCAGTTCAACAATTCTTCCTCATCTTCGTCTTCTTCTTCCTTGCGTTGTTTTGATGGTAATGCATTACTCCCTAAGCAACTTTCTTTGAGAGGAAGACCACAAAGCCTTGCATTCCCTACAAATGATGATTTAGGTTGCCCAGTTATCTGTGTTCCTTGTGGTATTACACCCTCGAGTTGGTTATGAGACACATTTATGTATGCCAAAAATGAGAGACTGCCTAGTCCACTAGGAATAGTCCCTGAGAGTTGGTTCCTTGATAGGTCTAGTGCCTCAAGTTCCGAAAGATTTGCCAAAGACAGAGGAATATGGCCTGTGAAGGCGTTTTTGGATAAGTTGAGTGCAATCAATGCTTTCAAGAAACCAATGGATTCAGGAATCTGTCCTTCAAGTTTGTTCCCAGAAAAATCAATGGAAGCGTAGGAAGTAAGGATGTTAGCTTGCTTCATAGATTGACCTTTGTATTTCAAATCTATAAAGTCTTTATACGTATATGCCCGTATCACATAACCATCCGTATTGTATTCCATATAAAGACTTCTATCTTCATTCATTGTAAGTGAAGATGCTTTCCAATTCAAAAAGTAACTTGGTAGCAAGCTTCCAGTAAACTTATTATCAGATATCTCAAGTATCCGCAGCTCAGGAAACCCCAAAGGACCTTGATCCGGAGGGGATATAGGACCGTAAAAGTGGTTTGAACCGAGGGTAAGGACTTGTAACTCTGGTAAAGCCTTGAGACAGAAAGGAAATGTGTCTTCGATTTTGTTGTTGTCAATGTTTAGAAACTGTAGGAAGGAGCAGTTTAAAAGGGACAATGGAAGCTTCCCGGTTAGTTGATTGTAGCCAACGTCAAGTGACCGAAGTGGCGCACCAGCATAAAACTCGTCTGGGATATTTCCTTCCAAGTTATTGTTCCTGAGATCCACATGCGTCAAGTTACACAAGCATTGAGGAACTGGACCCGTGAGGTTGTTGTAAGCTAACGTCAAGTCCGTGAGAGACTTATAATCGCAGATTGAAAGAGGTATGCTCTCTGTGAATCTATTGTCCCATGCAGACAAGATGTTGATAGAGAGTGGTAGAACAAGAATTTCTCCTTCAAAACAGTTGTGATTCAGAAATAACAACTTGACCGATGAATTTAACCGAACTTCAGCTGGACCTTCGAAACCATCAAACGAATTATTTGTAATCGTTACCACGCTTAGACGAGGAAGGTTCCATAACCACACGGGGACTTTCCCTTTGATTACGTTGCTTGATAAATCTATTATCTCCAACTTCTGAAGGATGTGTAAGATGTTTGGGAACTCCATAATGTTGCAGCCTGATAAGAACAACATCTCCAAGTTTGGTGGGATGTCTGAATGTGAAGCTAAACTGGATGGGGATATACTATTACCAGAAAGGGCTAGGTGTGACAATAATTTGAGGGAGGAGCAGAGGCTTAAGTCAATTGGGTAGCTTATCTTTAGGAAAGAAAGATGAAGTTGCTTGAGGTTGATGAGCTTTGAAATAGGCTGTAAGAATTTTCTGCCAAAAGGATTGTCCCCTACGAGCACGCTCTCAAGCTTTGAAAAGGAAGAGGAGTTGGGAAATACAATGGAACCAGTGAGATGGTTATCACGCACATCAAGATATGACAATGAAGTAAAAGTGAGGAGAGAAGGAATGGTTCCATAGAAGCTATTATAGGAAAGAACTAAATCATAGAGCTTGGTGAGGTTTTGAACAAATGTTAAACTGCCAGTGAGCTTGTTTTGGTCGAGGTGCAACAGAGTTAAATGGGTTAGGTTACTAATTGTGGGAGGAACTTGGCCAAGAAAGCTATTATAGGAAAGAGACAAGACCTCTAGTTTGTTAAGATTTCCAAATTTTAAAGGGGGTGATGAAATGAAGTTGTTGTAATCTAGATTAAGGTAACCGAGGTTGTGCAACTCAAAGAGGCTGTTATCGGGATCCAAAGTTCCAGAGAAGTGATTATTATAGAAAGGTTTTAAAAAGAGAGTTTTGTTAAATTTTGTAAGAGTGGGAAAGTACCTATGAAATCATTTTTGGAAAGGTCTAACATGGAAAGAAGGCTTATGTTACTAAATGAAGGAACTTGACCTATGAAACCATTAGAGGAAAGAGATAAGACCTTTAACATGTTGAGATTGCCAAATTATAAAGGAAGTGAAGAGGAGATGAAGTTGTTTTTACTGAGTTCAAGGTGAAGAAGATGATGCAACCTGAATAGGCTACTGTTGGGATATAGAGTTCCACCGAGACAAGCCCTGAGTCGTAGCTTTGTGATCACGTTTGTCGAGTTGTCACACCAGACTCCATTAAAGGGGTCACTGTGGTTGCAGTGGTGGGTATCAAACTCGTTCTTGAACTCAGTGAGAGCTTGAATCTGATGGGGACGACATGCAACAAAACGATCAACAGTGCTACCAAAATTTGTAGTGGCGAACCTTGAAGGGGGAACACAAGAAAGTAAAATTAACGAGAGAAAATGCAAACGCATTGGCATGGTATTCAAGAAACTTCTTTAAGGAAAATATTTTGGTTTAAGAAAAATGAGAGAGAAGGTTGGTGGTATAAGTAGATAGAGATATGTGATTTTGCGAAGGAGCTAAATTAAAGTCTTTCCATCAATTTTATCCCAAATGCAACTTAGTGCCATTCAAATGCTGAAGTATGATCCACGTTATTTAGTTTTATAGCGTATAAAAAACTTGGACTGGAAATACGTAAGATGGAATTTCTCACATATCTTTAAAAAAGTGGTAAACCATTCTTCGGAGAAAGAATGTGAAAGTTCCGGTGGCCGCGCGTTATAGAAATCTGGTGTGATGCGGATTCGAATTCGGATCTCTTTGGAATCCACGTAACGCCTTGACCATCCGACCACAGACGCGTGGTTTTCTCACAGATCTTTAAACTAAATAAATATAGGGATCCATAAATATAATCAGCTTAGCATAACAGCAGACACAATATATTTGTGTAGTGGATTGTCAAGCTTCAGACCTGGTAACGTGAAAGTGGGTTACAGACAATGTGGTCACCAGGGGCGGCTCACGGGGAGGGACAAAAGGTGCGCCCCAGTGCCCACAAAATTAAGGGTCCAACAATTTTTTTTTTTTTGCAATTGGTGTATTTTTTTTTTAATTTAGATGAAATTAGTTAAACAAAAATGTTTATATATATATATATGTTTTCATAACTAAAATTTATTTAATATATTTTTATGAATATATTTGTCACAAATTCTCATAAATAGATTAAAATTTTGTTATGTTTATTTTTAAATATATATAAAAAAGCTAAATTTTCATTAAAAGAATGCAAAAAAAAAAAAAACAATTGGCCCAGGGGCCCTCAAAACTCTTGAGCCGGTGCTGGTGGTCACGTTATGATATAATTAACATGAAACCCTTCTAAAGTGCAAGAAATGTTGTGGACTACAGTTGGTAGACGTGAAAACGGGGGGACGTGGACAAAGCAACTAGTTCGATTTATTTATCATCTTAATGGTTTGTAGTTAATTTTATTTTTTATTTAGAAACAATTCATGTTATTTTATATCAAAATTATCATTTTATATTTTATACATAGAAATTTGTTTCGTTTGATTTGGGTACATAACAAAAATACACTGTTGAGTGTATTTTCTATTAATTTGCAATGAGCTTTAGTTTGATTTTCTTTTGCAATAGTGATGCTTCATCAAATTTTCTACTCATCATTTGATTAAAATTTCAACAAGAAATAATTATATAAAATAAATGGGTGGAATGAGGTATTGGGTTATATAAACAAAATTATTATATGAGATAGAAGTAAAATAAATATTGAATATTAGGTGAGAAAAGAGAAAATTGTAGAGAATATAGAATTGTATATTGACTCTCATGATCCTTAACTTATGTTACACATGATTATATACTACTATGATTTCCTAAACTACGCTAGATACAAATATATGAGGATCTAAATAATAAATGCATAATATATTCACATCATAATATCTTCAAGATCCTTCTATACGCCCCCTCAAGCTCAAGGCGTTGTTTTTTTTTTGATCGAAACAAGAACTTGATTAAACTGGAAAGTTAAGTTGCAGGTACAGAAGAATTAAGAGAGTTCAATGCTGACTTCGCAAGGGAGTCAGCTACATTGTTTGCTAAACGCGGAATAAGAAAGTACGAGATAGATGAGAAGGAGAGCGCCAAGATTCTGATATCATGGAGTACACCCTTCAAAATAACATCTTGATCCTGAGACTTCAATAGCACGATGAGGTTCTTACAATCAGAGTTCACATGGAGACTGCTGACGTGAGAGGAGAGAGCTGCCAGTAGTGCAGCCTTAACCGCCAAGGCCTCAGCCACCAGAGCTGAGGGCACGAATCGTCGGTGAGAAGAGGAGGTTTCTGCAACAGCTTTTGATGCGTCCATAAGCTGCCATCCCAGTCCGCAGTTACCTGTATTGGAATCCCAAGCTGCATCCGAATAAGACGACCAAGTAAAAGAGTTAGCCGACGGAATATAGATACTTGGGTTGATGAAGTGACAACTGAAGTTAATCTTGAGATTGACCGATAATAGATCAAGACGTGGGGGGAGATCACAGTGGTAGCTAGGAGCTTTTGAGACTTTTTTTTGTTTTCATTGGTGGCAAAGAGATTTCATGATGGAGATGAAGAGATGCGGAGATCCACTGATCTGTGTTTGTGAACCCAGCGGGTCCAGTAAATATGGTAGTGGAGACGGAGGAATGTTTGCAGTCATGTTTGACGGAGAGACCGGAGGACAATGATTTGTGTTTTTGACATCGGAAGTCTCGTCTTGTTGACATCGTGAGATGGTATGAGGAGGGCACCTTTGTTGGAGATGGGCTTAGCACATGCCCACTAAGAGCTAAGCCCAAAATCAGGTCCGGTCCGCTAAACAAGAATTGGTGATCTCGCTAGAAGACGAAATGTACTTTACTATAAATAGGAGACGTCAGACTCATTATCAAAGGGGGGAAAAGGACAGAAAGTACAGAAAAGGGAGACCTCGCTCCCGCAGACGACCATCCACACTTGGAGTTCGTCTATAAATCATACACCAGAAGTCTTTGACGACCTGCCTCACACGGAGCAGCTCGTCCAAGACGACCACCACCAAATTAGAGATACTTGTTTAGACATTTTGTGTAGACGAGCATCTCTTGTTCTTGTAATTGACCGAGTTTGCTCATTCTTGATTATTAATACGAAATCTCCACCCTTTTTACACTGCTCATAAAAACCATACATCCGACCGGATATGGATACAACAATTGGCGCCCACCGTGGGGCCGGAGATTCTTCTTTACTTCAAGATAACTCGGCAATTACAGAACCCCCAGCGCAATCAGACGCCCTGACTTCTGCAACCACCATCACTCTGGAAACGACGAGCGTCACAACAGTTTCGACGCACACCACGAGCCTCCCAACAGTAGTGACGACCGCGGGCAATCCAACAAAAGTGATGACGACGAGCACCCCGGTAGCAGTGACGACCTCAGTTCAACCGGCCAGAAGAGAGACCTACGCGGAGATCGCAACCCCCGCACAGACAGTCAATACGCGGAGATCACAACCCCGGACGACGATGACTCAGAAGACGACAAACTCTCAGCAACGCTCTCATTCTCAACAGCATTTTTAGAAGCAGCAACACGTTTATCTCTCATTTTTAGAAGCAGCAATGACACTCTTATTGACGCTCTCCCTCTCAACAAAGTCTCGGTGCGCAGCAGCAAGTCGACCCTCCATACTCAATCCATCAAACGACCGAATCGTTTCCACGCGAACCAATCCCGTACTGAAAACTAGAGATAACGAATTCGCAGCCAAACAAATCTGCCGCCGTCAAAATTAAACCTTGACAATGCTCATTTTTTCCCTGCTCCCTCAACAAACGAATATCAGATAACGTTGTCTCCACTGCAAGTTCTATTTCATTGCCTCTAACACAGCACCAGATGAACTTGGAGCAGCAACATCAAGCTCGGAACCTCCATGGAAGACGACCTCAAGATGGAAGACGACCTTAGGCGAATCTCGCCACCATCCCGTCGCTCGTCTGCAGAAGCATCCACCCGTGACGACACAATGGAGCTTGTATTGGTGAAGAAGATAGAGACCGCCACCACTCGCAGCGACGTCGACGAGCTGTTCTCCACCACCACCAGCCGACGACGACCTCACCTCTGTTCTCTCAGCTCGCGACGACCCCACCAGAAGGAGAGCGTCCCATCCTCAACAAATCCTTCGACAACGAGCTACATGGCAAAAACGACAACCAAGAATCAAACGACGTCGACCTCAGACCAAGGCGAGTTCCACCACCGCCTTCACCGATGACGAAGCTGCAAGTCATCATCGCCAATCGGAAGTGACGACCTCACTTTGCCACCAGCAGCAGCAGCATCGACGAGTTGCTCTTCACCACTACCTGTCCGCGACGACCTGCCTCCTCAATCGTCAACAACAAGTCGCTCACCACCAACGCCAAATCACGACGACTTGTTCTCTGTTTTCTTAACACCGACGGGCTTACCAAGTGGAGAGCTTTGATCAATCCCTAGCAATCCCTTCGACGGCAAGGCACAAATCGATATCGACGAGTTAATATCAGGACGAGCTCCATCACACGTCTCACCATCGACAATCACCATGGAAGAAGACGCCCTCCAAACTCGCCTCTCATCTTTCTTTTCATTGCTCGACTTCCTCATCCCCAACGAACCCAAAACAGAAACAGACAAGTTCGAAGCAACAAGAATTGAGCTTGGAATCTCAGAATTCAAACCCGCGACGAGCTCCACCTGTGACCTCGACGAAAACATGCCATCTCATTTGCTCGTCTTGGACGAGCTCAATTTCCTCTTCCCGTTCAGAAAGACGCGCGTCAGGGGAGACCTCCATGGACGAGCTCGACATCTCCAGAGACGAGCTACAAACCTCACCACAAACAAGCTCACACAACCAAAGATCTCTTTTTTTTTTTTTTTTTTTTTTTCTTAAAAAAAAAAAACAAAGAAACGTCGACTAAAGGAGAAAAAGAAGGAGCAGCAACCACACAAAATAAAAAAAAAGATGGAGATAAGGAAGAGAAGAGATAGAAACTAGATCTCAACAGTGGCGACCTCGGCCATCCAGCAAGCAACACGACATTCATGGCAATAATCTCAGTTCAATAAAAAGCAGTGACGACCTCGACCATCCAACTAGCAACATGACGCTCATGGCAAAGACATCGGTTTAACCAGCAGAAGTGGCGACCTCAATCCAACCATCCAACATCAAAACTTACTAAGAGATCATAATTCTTGTGCAGCTAACCAGCCGGACATCCCCTGTATAATTTAAAATATGCATGTTCGTCGCCAGTAGCAGCATCCACCTGTTTGTTGACTGCATTATTATCCACTTGCTCATCGCACGCAACAGCGTTTTTGCCTGCTCGTCGAACGCAGCATAACATGCAAGTTCGTCGAAAGCAGCAACGACCGCCTGCTCGTTGAACGCAGCAGTGATCGCCTGCTCGTCGAACGCAGCAGCGACCGCCTGCTCGTCGAACGCAGCAGCGACCGCCTGCTCGTCGAACGCAGCAGCGACCGCCTGCTTGTCGAACGCAGCAATGACCGCCTGCTAGTCGAACGCAGCAGCGACCGCCTGCTCGTCGAACGCAGCAGCGACCGCCTGCTCGTCGAACGCAGCAGCGTCCGCCAGCTCGTCTATAGCAGCGTCCGCCAGCTCGTCGACAGCAGCGTCCGCCTGTTCGTCGACACCAGCAGCATGCGCCTGCTCGTCGATAGGAGCAGCGTGTATCTACTCGTCGACAGTAGTAACGTTTGCCTGCTTGTCAAAAGCATCAGCATTTGCCTGTTCGTGTCATCAGCAACGACCACATGTACATCGCTAATTTTCATCCTGCTCGTTTGAAGTGCTGCAGATCTGTGCTCACACTTACTCTGCAAACAAAATATGGGATTCGCTCTCTGAGTGTTGAAGCTTATTGCTCACACTTGTAACATTTTGAAAAAAATAAATTAAGTGTTGCAGCTCTACGCTCACACTAAACTCTGCAAACGAAATATGAGATCCGTTCTCAGAGTGCTGCAGCTCACTGCTCACACTTGTAACATTTCGCAGAAAAATAAATTCTAAGTGCTGCAGCTCCGCGCTCACACTAAACTCTGCAAACGAAATATGAGATCCGCTCTCAGAGTGCTGCAGCTTACTGCTCACACTTGTAACATTTCGCAGAAAAATATAATCTAAGTATTGCAGCTTTGCGCTCACACAAAACTCTGCAAATGAAATGCGGGATCCATCTTTAATGTTGCAGCTCCGCCCTCCCATTTAGCAACGACCTCGCAACACGTTCATCTCAAATGAAGGATTCTCTCCATGTGTCGCAGATTCAAAAAAAAAAAATGATGAATACTCTTACAGCTAACATTTTTCTTGACATGTTCATACTCGCCAAAAAAAAAAAAAAAAACATGCGACGACAAGCTCAATCAATGAGTCTCAGGCGACAAAAGCTCTTCTGGTAACAAGATCATGCGACGACGAGCTCAAAGAGACGCACGCCATGGACGAGCTACACTTCTTCTCACTGGTCAAAGAGACGCGCGCCATGGACGAGCTACACTTCTTCTCACTGGTCAAAGAGACGCGCGCCATGGACGAGCTCCACTTTTTCTTCCTTGGTCAAAATGACGCGCGCCATGGACGAGCTCCACTTCTTCTCGCTGGTCAAAGAGACGCGCACCATGAATGAGCTCCACTTCTTCTCCCTGGTCAAAGAGACGCTCGCCATGGACGAGCTCCACTTTTTCTTCCTTGGTCAAAATGACGCGCGCCATGGACGAGCTCCACTTATTTTCCCATGTCAAAGAGACGCACGCCATGGACGAGCTCCACTTTTTCTTCCTTGGTCAAAATGACGCGCGCCATGGATGAGATTCACTTCTTCTCACTGGTCAAAGAGACGCGAGCCATGGATGAGCTCCACTTATTCTCCCTGGTCAAAGAGACACGCGGCATGAACGAGATCCACTTCTTCTCCCTGGTCAAAGAGATCCGCGCCATGGACGAGCTCCACTTTTTCTTCCCTGGTCAAAATGACGCGCGCCATGGACGAGCTCCACTTATTCTCCCTAGTCAAAGAGACGCGCGCCATGGACGAGCTCCACTTTTTCTTCCTTGGTCAAACTGACGCGCACCATAGACGAGCTCCACTTTTTCTTCCTTGGTCAAAATCAAGACCATCACCGACAGCATCAACAAACTCCTCTCCTCTACCATCCTTAGGCAAAAAAAACAAGAGAATGATCGACGAGCTCCATCTCAGACGAGCTCTGAAGCCTCTGCTCGTCAACATTTTTGGTAATCTCCAACTGAGATGTCGATGAAAGAAAATTTTCCTGACGCTCGTCGTGGACGAGCTCCACCTCTCATCTCTGCTCGAGAAGACGATCGTCGAGGAAGAACTTCATCCCACTTCTTGCCAGAGAAAAGTTTAAACCTCAATTCTCTTCAGCTTAACTCCGCACAACTCCATCTCGATGATCGTTCACTACCACCGACGATGAACTCGGAGCAACAACAGTCAAGCTCAAGATCACCGAAGAGAAGCTATGCTCCGAAAACTACCTCTGCAGCTCGTCATCCCGCCGCTCGTCATTTCGTCGCTCGTCGCTCGTCGCTCGTCGCTCGTCGCTCGTCACTCAGCCGCTCGTCATCCCGCTGCTCGTCCTCCAAGCCTCTCAATCGCGATGGTCTCATCCCACTCTCGTCATCTCACAGCTCGTCACCATCGATTGAGATCAATCCCAAACTGAAACGAGCTCCACCACCTCTCGCGCCGTCGACGAGCTGCTCTTCATCACCACACGGACGCAACAACCTTACTTCACCATCACCACCAGCAACATCGATGCTGTCATCTCATTTCATCCATCATCAATGACAACCTCGCCTTAATGTCATCAGCACCGACAAGCTCGGTAGAAAGAGAGCGTCGAGTCATCTTGGAAGACGACCTCAGGCGAGTCTCGCAACCATTCTGCCGCTCGTCTTCAACCCGCGACGACCTGTCCCTTCCATCGTCAACGACGAGCTGCTCACCACCATCGTCAACTCACAACGACCATTGTCACCAGAGGGAGAGCGTTGATCCATCCCCAGCAATCCCTTCGATGACGAGTTACAAGAAAGATTCGACGACCTGAAACTAGGAAGAGCTCCATCACATGACTCACCATCGACGAGCTTCATAGGAAGAAGACGACCAAGTTTTCACTTTCCTTTTCTTTTAAAAAAAGTGCTGGCAGAGAGAAGAGAAGAAAAGGAGACCACACCTATTTTTTTTAAAAAAAAAAAATGGGGAAGCAAGGGATAAGGGAGAAAGAGAAAAGGAGACCACACATACCATCGCCACTGTCATCTTATTTCATCTATCATCTCAACGACAAGCTCCGCCTCAACTCATGACGAGCTCCGCAACAGCTCGCGATGAATTCCGCCTACACTCACCTAAAAGTGACGAGCTCTGCCTCAGCTCACGACGAGCTCCCCCTCAGCTCGCGACGACCTCCGTCCACGCTCACCAAAAAATGACGCTCCACCTTAGTTCGCGACGAGCTCGGACCCATTATCGCGACAACAACCTCTAATTCTTCTCCATCACCTCTACCTCGGATTTTTACATCACAAGTACCCACCTCTGTTCGTCCAAAGACTACCTCATCATCATAAGCTTCCACTTCTGCTAGTCCAACAACAAATTCATCAAAACCGCAAACCTCCGCCTCTGCTCGGCAAAAGACGAATTGCTTACCAACAATCTGCACCTCTGTTCGTCGACGACTCAGAAAAAGACGAGCACACGATAATCCCAAACCAACGAGTTCCAAACAACTTTGGATATATGCTGCAAGGACGAACTCACTTCACCGGTACCCGAGCCCGCCACTTGTAAAACAGGCAACCTATGTTCTCTTACCAACCTGATTTTTATTCAAAAGAACCAGAAGAATTCACCAAGAGTCAACACTTGGCGAACTGAGGGGGGGCTATTGTTGGAGATGGGCTTAGCACATGCCCACTAAGAGCTAAGCCCAAAATCAGGTCCGGTCCGCTAAACAAGAATTGGTGATCTCGCTAGAAGACGAAATGTACTTTACTATAAATAGGAGACGTCAGACTCATTATCAAAGGGGGGAAAAGGACAGAAAGTACAGAAAAGGGAGACCTCGCTCCCGCAGACGACCATCCACACTTGGAGTTCGTCTATAAATCATACACCAGAAGTCTTTGACGACCTGCCTCACACGGAGCAGCTCGTCCAAGACGACCACCACCAAATTAGAGATACTTGTTTAGACATTTTGTGTAGACGAGCATCTCTTGTTCTTGTAATTGACCGAGTTTGCTCATTCTTGATTATTAATACGAAATCTCCACCCTTTTTACACTGCTCATAAAAACCATACATCCGACCGGATATGGATACAACAACCTTGGCTTGGAAACAGAGGCTCGTTTGATGAGCTTGAATGATGGTAGGAAGCACTTTGGGTTGGTAACAAAACCATTTTTTCATGTATTTTTTTACTTTTAATTCTATACGTAAGAAATAACAAAGAAACATGTTTTTTCAAAAAGAAGATATAGATTCAGAGGTCTTTGGAGACATGAATAATACTTTAAGAAAAACAAAACAAGAAGCATTAAGCTTTGATTAAAGTGAAGCCACGATGGCTTCAGAATTATAGAGATAAAAATGAAGCATGAATATTAAGAAGTACTAGGCTTGGATTCAGAAGTCTGTGACAGACTTGGATAACCAGAAGCTCGATGGCTTAGATTTAAAAGATTCATGGTGAACTTGAATAAGAAAACATTTTGTTTGATAAAAATAACACAAAAAGAAGCTCAATGGCTTAAAAATAAAAACCAGAAACGGAACCGATCGTTAGATCATTACGGCTCTGATATCATGTAGAGAATATGATGAGAGTATAAGATTGGAAGAATTGTATATTGACTCTCATGATCCTTAACTTATGCTACACATGATTATATACTACTATGATTTCCTAAACTATGCTAGATACAAATATATGAGGATCTAAATAATAAATGCATAATATATTCACATCATAATATGATATATTCTAATATCTTCAAGATCATTCTATAAAAATAACGTAAAGTAATAAAAAGTAAAATAACCAGTGAGGACCGAGACCGAAGGTCTCCCAGAATCATGTGTTCCTTGTAACACAAAACATCAGGAACCATTGGAATTTAGGTAGAAACCTCAAATACTGATCCCATTTTAGAGCAGCCGCAGCGCCAGATCTAAAAGAGTTCATAGCACAAAATCTTAGGTAAAAAGTAAAAAAAAAAATGAAAAACAAATTAATTTTGTTGAACCGCTTCTTGTGGATGAACCTGTACGGAGAAGTTCAAGCCACGTCACCATCAAGTTTCTCCTCTTCAAATTCTTCTTCTCTTCTCTCCACCAAAAACAACGACAGCCCTGAGCGTGTGAAACTTACACGGACAAACGAGTCCTAATGCACAAGCAGAATCGCTAGCCTTCACGCTCTTCGTTCTACCAGATTGGTTAGTTTCTTTATATCTAATGATGTGCTCTCAATTGGATTTGGGTTTTATCTTTTGCAATCTGAATTCAATCAAAAGAGGTCCAGGAAAGAGGTATAAGCCATATGTGATGTCAAGGTGTAATCTTTTTTTATGCTGTTTTGTTCTTATATGGTTTTGAGATTTTATTGTTTTTTGGCATGTCAGCAAGGAAGTCTGGAATGACTGTAACCTTTGTCATAGTAGAAGGGTGGGTAGTGAGTGTTGCATCTGTAGGTGACTCTCGTTGCATACTTGAACCTGCTGAGGGTGGTGTCTATTATTTATCTGCTGATCATCTGCTTGCATATAATATGTGCATGTATATATGTGTGATTATGCAGATAAAGAGACAAAAATGCGATGATTACAAGTTTATGACAAATCTTTTGGTGAATGTAAAATTGGTTTGGTGTACATAATATGGTATATGAAGCTAATGATTGTTTGTATGTTTAATAATACGAAATTTAAGTTAAAAAGTGTCTAAGTACTTTTATGTTATTGAATTTCTCAATGTATTGAATAATTTTTTTTAATGTTATCTATTCTTAATATATTGAATATTTTTTTTTTAATTATTATATATATTATTAAATTTTATTCATATATTTACAATATATTGAAAAATTAATGTATTTTGGTTTGTAAAACTTGAATGGTTTTCTATGTGAACTTTTATGCTAAGTTAAAAAATTTCGAACTTAATTCCTTTGTTGAATGTGTTGACTAATCATTGAATAAAATATTTATATGAATTGAATTTAAGTTAAGAAACAACATAAAGTTTTAAAACATAGTTTTTCTACATCTGAAAAAACAAACCAAAATATTAAAACATATCTCGAAAGCCAAAACTTAAACTCGAAAACTCTAACATAGCTTTTCTACATCTGAAAACACAAACCAAAATATTTTGACATATCTCCAAAGCCAAAACTTAAAGTCCAAAATATTTTCTACATCTGAAAACAGAAACCAAAATATTATGTAATTTACTCTTAATGTATTGAATAAAATGTAATTTATTCATATGAACTCCTTCTTCGGGTTCACTAATGCAAGAAACAATAAATTCGGGTTCATAACTGTTCATGGATCCACAAAAATATATTAAAAAAATTTGGTGAACCCCAAAGGGGGGTTCACCATTGCTGATACTCTTAGTTTGCTTGTTATTTTAAATGACTTTGCCATATCAAAATGGACTTTTTACAAAATAAAAATTAGCCTGAGTAACCATGAATTAAAACATAACTATCTAACTAAAAAATAACATCTACTATTATTACAAGCATAGTTTTTTCAAAATTTGGACAATATGTATCATACATACTATTGGTTTGGGTTGAGTTGGAATAAGTATTACCTCATTCCATGCAAGTATAGATTTTTAAAAAACAACCAGTCAATTGTTGACAAAAAGCAAACCAGCCGTTTTATCAACTAAACTTGCTGATCCATAACCAAAGCATAACTTGAAAAACAGCATACAATACGACTCAAAATAAGCACAAGCGACACACAATTTGCTAATGTATCATTTATTGTAATAATTAATTACCATGATCCATTTAAATAAATTAATAAGAACGTACAAATGCATGAAGGTGGCCTCATCACTCATCAGTGATGGCCACCGCCGCCATAACCACCTCCAAATCCTCCTCCACCACCAATGCCTTTACCAAACCCACCGCCAGCTCCACCGCCGAATCCTCCTCCGCCTCCATATCCCCCTCCGCCACCAAATCCTCCTCCAGCCCCGCCACCGCCTCCAAGTCCTCCTCCAGCACCACCACCGTATCCTCCTCCTGCTCCTCCGCCCAAACCGCCACCGCCTCCTAGACCTCCACCTCCACCTAGACCACCTCCGCCACCAAGACCTCCACCTCCACCAAGACCTCCACCGCCTCCAAGACCGCCACCACCACCTAGTCCGCCTCCGCCGCCCAAACCCTTTCTAAAACCCTTCTTGTAAATGCCATGCTTGTGGAAGAATGGACGCGGTTTATGGAAAAGGTGTTTGTCGTCCTTAACCTCAACATTCCCAAATGCAAATTCGGCGACAAGAGCGAATACAAAGATATACACACACGCCTTACGAGCAACTAAACCCATAATTAAGTGTTTTTCTTAATTGATTAAATTAACTCCCCAAGTTTTATTTGATGGATGTGAAAGGGAGAAGACAGTTGTGTCAGGGAAGCTTACTCTTGGTCGTTTATATAGGCATTCGTTAATCGTTACTCCTGAGTACGTAGATCCATAACCGGTTTGGTATTCTTTTTACTGATTTCTTATTAGTTCTGGTCCAGTTTAGTTTTTATACATATTATTTATTGATTTTTATGATTGACAGTTTTCGAACAGGTAGTATAATTGTTTTAGGATTGTAGTATTTGTTAATGAATATTTTTGATTAGGTTGCTCTTAATTAACTTATATTATATGCATTCAGAGTTGAGAACCGTGAGGAAAACCGGCACTGAATAAACCGGAGGGTTTTACATGTACCAGAAAAAGATACTAAGGAGGTGTTATTCATTGATGGACTTGAACAGAATTTATATCTAAGAACAATCTAGTGTTATTCAATAGTTGATTTTGATTCAAAAAAAAAAGAAGTTGATTTTGATTCCTTTTTTATAAATCTAGTGTTATTGATTCTTGTATTTAAAATATTCTTTAATGACAGAGTTTAAATCTAGTGTTATTGGCTCTTGTATTTATAACTAGATAAGGACCCGTGCGTTGCACGGGTTTGTTTGATGTTTTAATTTTATATAAAACATGAAAATAATAAATCATTTGTTATAGTTTTAGAATTCTTTTTGTGTATGTTGTATGAGTTATATTTGAGGAATTAAGAACTTGTTTTTTTTTGAACACCGAATTAAGAACTTGTTTTACCACATAAATTATGGTTAATATGTGTACTTATCATTATTTGAGAATTAAGAACTTTTTTACCACTTTTACATTATATCTTATAAATATTTTTACTTCGAATTTAAATATGAAAAATACTATCAAATAGACTTTTACATTATTTTGTTTAGGATATTAGAATATGAAAATCACTATCATATAATCTTTTACAATTACCTCTTTTTAGAATTTTGGATAATTATCATCACTACTATTTTTAAATTTGCATCACTACTATTTTTAATTTTTTTATTTTAATTAAATAATTATTAGTATCATGTTCATCATCAAACTCTTTTTTTTAAACAAAATACTATCATTAAATGTTTACATTTTTATTTTGGTTACAGCCTAAAATATGATAATATCTCTTTTTTTTAGGATTTATAGAAAACAAAAAGAAAAATACCATCAAACAAAAAGAAAAATATATATTTTCCTACTTTCATAATAAAGAAAAGGTAATCTTCTTAAAAACATTTCCTAAAGATTTTTTAAAAATAGTGACTTTCGTTTTATAAAACTCCTATATACTAAATTAAATTTATACAATATTTAACAATAATTTATCTTATTATATAAAACTTTGTTCTTCAAAGTTACTAATTAACATGATTGTGACATATGGAAAATAAATGTTTAAGATTGTGACATGTGTTAAATTATCTCATAATTAAAAACATATATACTAAGATAATGACAAAAACAAATTTTGTTGAAAATAAATATAAATATTATAATATTACTTAATGGTAAAAGTAATTTTAAATTTTATTTAATAGTAAACTTTTTTGAAATTTTCCTTTTTCCAAATCTTAAAAATATATTTAATAGTAATTTTCCTTCTAAAATTCTAAAAAGATATACTTTTTATTTATGCTTTTAATACTAATTTCACTTTCTCTAATTCTAAAAAGATATACGTGTAAAAGATTATTTAATATTAATTTTATTTTTAAAATTTTGACATGTGTAAAGTTATTTAATATTAATTTTTTTCTAGAAATTTTCATTTTTCAAATCTTAAAAACAATATGTAATACAAATTTTCCTTTTCAAATTCTAAAAAGATATACGTCTAAAAGATTATCATATTTTCATTTTTCTTTTTATGTTGTATGATTTTTATTTGAGAATTAAAAACTTGTTTTACCACATAAATTATGGTTAATATCTGTACTCATCATTACTGAAAATACACATATTTAAATATTTAAACCAAATTTATCCCGAAGTAATAATTAGACTGAACTAAAAAAATTTAAAGTTAAATAAGTTAGTCAAGTCAATGACAACACCATACACTTTATTATGTATTAATTAATTTTGAGTTAATTAATTTTGTATTAACTTAATATATGTTTTGTTTGATCAAACAAAAGAAATTAATGGATTTTGTTTTTATTTTTATCATGCAACTACTGATAATGAATTTGTTTTTTTTTTATAAAATTACTATTAAAATAAATTCTTAAAATATTTATTTTGTTAGGATATAGAAAAGGAAAACATTATATCTTATAAATATGTTTACTTAGAATTTAAATATGAAAAATACTAATAAATACAATTTTACATTATTTTGTTTAGGATTTTAGAATAGGAAAATCACTATCATATAATCTATTACAATCATCTCATGTTTAGAATTATTTTTCAGTTAGTATTAAGTAATTTTAAAATTACTATTTTAACAAATCGTATCACTGCTATTTTTACAATTTTTTTTGTTAATTAAATAATTATTAATATAATGCTCATCGTATAATATCTCTTTTTTTGATGTTTAAAAAAAACTACTATCAAATATTACTTAAGATTTACAGAATCCTAGAAAATAAAAACTAATATTACATAAAATTCGTTTTTTTAATGTAAAAGTTGCTATTTTTAAAAGTAGATATTCCTTTTGGAAAAAATAATGTAATAGTATTTTTTCCTTTTTTGAAATCCTAAAAAGAAACTGTAAAGCATAACTTTTATTATGTATTAATTAATTTTGTGTTAATTAATTTTGTATTAACTTAATATATGTTTTGTTTGATCAAACAAAAGAAATTATTATGGATTTTATTTTTATTTTTATCATGCAACTACTGATAATGAATTTTTTTTTTTATAAAATTACTATTAAAATAAATTCTTAAAATATTTCTTTTGTTAGGATATAGAAAAGGAAAACATTATATCTTATAAATATGTTTACTTAGAATTTAAATATGAAAAATACTATTAAATACAATTTTACATTAATATGTTTAGGATTTTAGAATAGGAAAATCACTATCATATAATCTATTACAATCATCTCATGTTTAGAATTATTTTTCAGTTAGTATTAAGTAATTTTAAAATTACTATTTTAACAAATCGTATCACTGCTATTTTTACATTTTTTTTGTTAATTAAATAATTATTAATATCATGCTCATCGTATAATATCTCTTTTTATGATGTTTAAAAAAAAGAAAAACTACTATCAAATATTACTTAAGATTTATAGAATCTTAGAAAATAAAAACTAATATTACATAAAATTCGTTTTTAATGTAAAAGTTGCTATTTTTAAAAGTTGATATTCCCTTTGTAAAAAATAATGTAATATTATTTTTTACTTTTTTGAAATCCTAAAAAGAAACTGTAAAGCATAACTTTTTTAAATAATAATTTTCCTTTTTTAAATTATAAAGTAAAAATATATTAGATTTTTGACACATGTCATAATCATAATTATACACTTGACACGTGTCGCGATCGTGTTAATTAGTAACTTTGAAAACTAAGCTTTATATAATAAGATATCACACTAATATAAGGATTTAAATTTTGTTGTTATATGTGAATTGATAAATCAAAAACAACTTTTTAAAAATCTTATCTGTTTTAAAATCCATTGACATTGATTATAAGAAAGAATTACAATTCATTAATGAATCACTCAAAATATTACACATTTTAAATCTACGGAGTTGAGTTTAGCATCTATAACGTAATATAATTCGTTAGAGTACAAAAGTTAAATTAAATGAGGTCTACCAGTACCTGCCATTGGACAATTTATTTATGTTTGCCAACTGCTCAGTGCCTCAGTTAATCTGATCTCATGTAGCACAACAAGAAAATGACATAACTATATTTCAAGAATCTAAAATATGTGGTATATAAATATGCATCGAAATTGAATTATACATATATATATATATATATATATAATTATAATGTGAATAAAACACTCTAGAATGTTGGGCCCAGAACAACCTGCAACTGAAGGATTACATTGTTTACTAATTGGTTCATGATATATGTTATCTAAACTTCAGAAAAAAAAGATATATGTTATCTAGTATAAAAGTCGAAGAGTGAAATCATCAGTTAGAATATATCATCGTATGTTATCTAGCATGCTGAACTATAAGTTTTTATATTATGAACTTATATATAATTCAGCATATATATATGATCTTTCATCGATTAAGAAACAATAGTGTAATTTGGTTTTAGCGAATTATGAAAAACTTATATGAAGAAATCGGGTCGTTATCACAGAAACAAAAGTTGATAAATTGTTGCTGCTTTATTTTACCTTTATAGTAGGACATGATCTAGACATGATCTACTATAAAGCCCCTCAATAATTTGAGGAACTTTTGCATTATTCAAACGTTAAATGTGAACTCGTTTAGTGAAAAAGACTCATCTCATTTATTGTATCATTAAAAGTTGTAACACAAAGTTGAAAAAAAACAGTTAGGCAAGGTTGTATGTACATGCATCGTTTACTAGCTTATTTTCAGAAAACAAAGTTTAATGTTGGATTCATCGATTATCGTTGTAATTTAGTAGAGATATTAGAAATTCAAATTATCTAAGTGGCTAGGTTAATATTTTGAATTGATTTGCATTAATACATGCATTTATTTTGTTATAAATAAAGTACATGATATAAAATTTAGCATTTCAATTGGTTTCATAAAACATAGTACTCCTATGTTTCACAAATAGAGATTTTTAGTGCTTTCATGAATATTAAGAAAACACATTAAATCATTATAACAAATATATCATTTCTGTAATTTTCAAGTTTCAATAGTTTTTAACCAATAATAATTCAATAAGTCATTTTGTTTTAAGTTTACAGTTTTTTTATAGAAAACATAAAAAGAAATCTATCTTTGTGAAACAATTTTTTTTCTAAACATTTATCTAACAAAGGGAGTACAACCAACTAGTTCAGTTTGAAAGTTAGCAAGATACAAAGTATTTAACTAGTATATTGAGCCATTTTCATGCTGAAACATCTTAAAGCTTGTAACTAGGAGATGAAAATACAGTAAAACAATACAACTATTGAGTAATGTATGCTAGAATACGCCTTATGGAGCGTATGAGACCATATCTATTTTGTTAAATCACAGGACCCGATTTGCTTGATGTTCAAGAAAATCCCTAACCTAAGGGGGTGAAGGTTTAAAGCTACCGAGTTCACGAGGCATTCATAAGTGAAGCCAATAACAGACCCAATAGAAGTGCATTAAAGAGCTTATAACTCTAAACATTTAGGCCCATTAAGAAAATTTATAACGAATCCTAAGCTTACCCAAAAGCATCATCAAAAACAAAAACCTTTGAATGATCTCTGTCTGAATCAGTTGCTCAAAAAAAAAAAAATCTGTCTGAATCTTGATCTCCAAAAGAATTCCCTGGTATCTCTCCACAACCCTAGATTCTTTTTTAATTGAATTGTGATCCTTCACTTATCGATTCGATTACTTCCACGAATCGCTCAACTCGTGCTCGCTTATAAGTTCTAAGTAATTTAACTTTTATATGATTGATCTTCTCTGGTTCTGATCTACTCAGAAGCGCTTCTGATTTGCTGGGTCTTGCTCAAGTTAGTGTCTTTATCATCAGACAATCGAAAGTCTGGAGTCGAATTAGTTTTGAACTGTGTTAGCTCGATCTTGGGCTGAAGCTATGGCACAGAGTAATTGGGAAGCTGATAAGATGTAAGTGGTGGATTGTATAGTTAAAAAGTGTGTAACTTTTTTTCTAAGTCCAAGTTTATTATTTTTGTTCACTTTCCTTTTTGTATTTGTTTGTTGGGTGTGTGTAGGCTTGACGTTTACATATATGATTATTTGGTGAAGAAGAAACTTCACAACACTGCCAAGTCTTTTATGACCGAAGGGAAAGTATCTCCTGATCCCGTTGGTATGTTTATCTATCTGCTTGCTTTTGACTTTAGTCTTAAACCCACTTCTGTTGTGATTTGAGAATTAAGCTATGTGATTGACTCGTTGGAGTTTTGTGAATGGTGTAGCAATTGATGCTCCTGGAGGGTTTCTTTTTGAGTGGTGGTCTGTGTTCTGGGACATCTTCATTGCACGGACGAACGAGAAACATTCTGAGGCTGCTGCAGCTTATATAGAGGTAGGCTTATCTTACCATCTGGAGATTTAAACTCTTTTTGTTTTTTCACTTTGGTAACTGACTAGGGGCGTTGATGTTTAGGCACAGCAAGGTAAAGCAAGGGAGCAACAACTTCAAGTGCAGCAGATGCAGATGATGCGCCAAGCTCAGATGCAGCGTAGGGATCCTTCTCTCGGTGGTCCAATGACTGCTATTGGCTCTGAAGGGATGATTGGGCAGTCTAATGCAAGTGCTATAGCTGCAAAAATGTATGAGGAACGTATGAAGCAACCAAATCCAATGAACACTGAGGCATCCCAACCTCATATGGATGCAGCAAGGATGGCCCTTCTCAAATCAGGAACAAACCATCATGGGTAAAAAATTGTCCCAGCTTCATTTTCTTGCAGGCATATTTATTATCCTTACACCGTTTTGAAACGTTTCTCGTCCTGTCTTTTTTATCTTAAAACAGTCAGATGGTCCAAGCGAATCATCAAGGTGGTGTTTCCGCAGCACTGCAGCAACTTCAGTCACGAACTCAGCAGGCTCCTGTAACTAATTTACTTGATGATTATTCAAATCTTCTTACAGAATGAAATATTTTTATCTTAATTCTTTGAAACATGCAGGAAATCAAAACTGAAGTTAATATTGGTGCATCTCCAAGACAATTGCCAGTGGATCCTTCTACAGTTTATGGCCCGGGAATCCTACAATCAAAGCCTGGGATGGGGAATGCAGGTAATGTAATGCGTATCAACAATTTCTTCCTTATTATATTCTGAAAATTTATGGTGAATTACATAGGGCGGTAGTGTTAATAGCCTCATGAGCAATTTTTGTTTAGTAGCCTTATGGTTTTGTGTTTTTCTTTGTCTTGTGAAGGATTAAACCCTGGAGTAGGTGCTCTTCCTCTAAAGGGATGGCCATTAACTGTAAGTCACTGGGGATTCTTCTGTAGGATTTATCTGTTTGTCACTCCAAGCGCAGTTTTATTCATCTGGTTTCTTGATATTTGTTACAGGGCATCGAGACAATCCGACCAGGTTTAGGCCCTCAGGTTCAGAAAGCCTTCCTTCAAAACCAAAGTCAATTTCAGCTCTCGCCGCAGCAGCAACAACAACAGCAGATCTTGGCTCAGGTTCAAGGTCAAGGAAATATGACTAATTCATCCATGTATGGCGACATGGACCCTCGAAGATTTGCGGGATTACCTAGAGCAACCCTGAACTCCAAAGATGGTCAACAGAA
This sequence comes from Hirschfeldia incana, assembly GCA_026261945.1. Lineage (NCBI taxonomy): Eukaryota > Viridiplantae > Streptophyta > Magnoliopsida > Brassicales > Brassicaceae > Hirschfeldia > Hirschfeldia incana. The sequence goes on along the minus strand of JABCMI010000040.1, from coordinate 2,642,608 downwards.
TGCAAATGATGGATCTATAGGTTCCCCTATGCAGTCCAGCTCATCAAAAGTAAGATTTGTTTTCTCAAAATCAGTAAAAAAATGCGTATTCCTATTGAATGCAGTGTCATGTATTGAACTGAATTATATAATCTTCTGTAGCATATCAACATGCCGCCAGTACAGCAATCTTCTTCTCAGCAACAAGATCCTTTACTATCACAGCAATCACAACAGGTATTTTATATGTTCACCATGTGGTTTGTTGGTCCAATTTAGTATAGCCTTAAGTCTGTAAGATTATTGAGCCACAACTTCCGCTTCTTGTGTTTGATAGAACAACCGCAAAAGAAAGGGACCTACCTCTTCTGGTCCTGCTAACAGTACAGGGACCGGAAACACGATCGGCCCATCCAACTCACAGCCGTCAACTCCGTCAACAACGCATACCCCTATCGACGGATCTGGTATAACTGGCAACATGCAGCATATGAATAACATGCCAAAGGGGCCAATGATGTACGGTTCTGATGGAATAGGTGGTCTTGCATCATCAGCAAACCAACTGGTATGTTTCTTAGTTTCCTCAGAAGAATGATAAACAACCATCTAGCTTTGTTCTAGTAACTTCTGAATCCACCATGCATAGCCGTTTATTTTCATCTTCTTGATGGTAAGAAGTAATAGCTGCAGGATGACATGGAACCTTTTGGAGATGTGGGAGCCTTAGAAGATAATGTAGAATCGTTTTTGTCCCAAGATGATGGAGATGGAGGAAGCTTGTTTAACACCACCACCCTAAAGCGGAACCCTTCTGAGCATGCCGAACCCTCAAAGGGTATTTAATCTCAGTTCCCTCAGAATAAAACATGAAGATATATAATAACCGTGTTCCTTTTTAATCTTTCAGGTTTTAGTTTCAGTGAGGTTAGTTCTATAAGAAGAAGTTCCAATAAGGTCATCTGCTGTAATTTCTCATCTGATGGGAAGTTGTTGGCTAGCGCTGGACATGATAAGAAGGTGCAATATCTTAATCTCTTAGATATGAGCATACACTTTGCTTCCTTAAACCAGATAATGTGGATGCAAATTTCTTTTTTTGTCAGTAGCTTTATATATGGAACATGGAAACACTAATAACTGAGAGCGCTCCTGAAGAGCATGGTCATATCATCACAGATGTTCGCTTCAGACCTAATTCAACTCAACTTGCAACGTCTTCCTTTGACAAAACTATCAAAATCTGGGATGCGTCTGAGGTATAGTAAATTAATCCATCTCTTTTTTGCTGTGTTGTGACTAACAACTTACCAATATCTGCAGCCTGGTTACTTTGTAAGAACGATTTCTGGTCATACCGCACCTGTAATGTCCCTTGATTTTCACCCTAACAAAACAGAACTTTTCTGCTCTTGTGATGGCAACAACGAGATTCGCTTCTGGAACATCAAGGCTGCTAATTGCCTTCGTGTTATAAAGGCAAGCTTCATGAACATTCATATGGCTTCTCTCCGAGTTTGAACTCTTATTTTCTAATCTTTTGAGTTTTTTTCCAAGCACAGGGTGCTAGCACGCAAGTTCGGTTCCAGCCAAGATTTGGACAAATGCTTGCTGCAGCTTCGGAAAACACTGTCTCAATTTATGATTATGATAATGACAGACGGGTCCACTTGTTAAAGGTAACCTCTAAGAAAAAGGGAATGCTTAGATGTCATTAATGCTCATCGTTGGACATAAACCCCCAGGTCCCCCACCTATGTAGGACCTATGTCTTATGGGTTGGTTTGTTTTTTGATCTTGTCAGGGACATTCCTCAAATGTAAATTCAGTTTGTTGGAACCCAAACGGAGAGTTGATAGCTTCTGTTAGCGAAGACTCTGTTAAACTATGGTCTCTGAGCTCAGGAGATTGCATCCATGAACTCAGTTCTAGTGGGAACAAGTTCCACTCTTGTGTTTTCCACCCTACCTATCCCAATCTCATGGTCATTGGTGGCTACCAGGTATAATCTTTGGTTTGCTTTATGTAGAATCTATATCAGGCTGTATTGTGTTACTTGATTCTAAATGATCTTAAACTTGTGGTTAAACGAATGTGTTGACAGTCGCTGGAGCTGTGGAACACAAAAGAGAACAAATGTATGACAATACCGGCTCACGAGTGTGTCATCTCTGCATTAGCGCAGTCACCTATGACTGGAATGATGGCGTCTGCAAGTCATGACAAATCCGTAAAGATCTGGAAGTAGACAAAGAAAAATAAAGAACAAGAACTCAGGACTATAATTATTTGTTTAAATGTTTTACGTGCAATAAGTTGTTTAATGGTTTTGTTTGCGTCAAAAAAAGGCAACGGACTTGTTGTGATAACTCAAAGCTTTGTTTTATGATTTGTGATTTTTTCTTATTCTTGTTGTATGACCTCTGTTGTTTAAATGAAGAAGACAGAGAGATGTTAGCAATTTCTCCAGACCGACCAATATCGTAAGAAGACTACAATAACACTTGATTAGTTGGTTTACAAATGATCAAAGTCACCAAGCTTTCAAGTGTCATTTATAAGGCGAGCCTTCCTTCGCCTAAGACTACAATAACACCTGAATATGCGTCATCATTTTATAACTATGGAAATTATTACACTCGAGTTTTCGATATAATTTTTTTTTACAGAACTTAGCAAAAGTACAGTGTACATTTACCCGTAGTAGTAAAGAAGCAGCCCACCTGAAGAAAATAAAATACTAGTAAAACCTTTCTTAAACAAAAAAAAAGGAGGAAAATTATAAATCATATATATAATTAGGCTCTTCTCTTCTCTTTTGAGAGTGCACACGTTGGATTCTTTTTAATGTAAGTGGGACCCACGTGGTATCGGTTAAGTTGGTAGGCTGATTATTGATTTGTCTGATTGTCGTCGGTTTTGGTTTGATAAAAATAACAGTTACATTCTGGGTTGGACTTTTGTGTTCTGTTTCTGTTATGAGTTAATTAATATGACGTATGGGCTGTTTGTTGGAGTTGGGCCTATTTATTGTTGCGATGGGATATTGAATAATTGAAAGAAAACGATGCGTTTTAGTTTTAGTGCTCGGGCATCATCCTTTCCTTCTTCAATTGTTGAAATCGCCGACTTTATTTCTGTTACTTTGTAAAGCAACCCATTTTCATCTCTTTGCCTTCCTCCACCTTCAATGTATTCTTAAACTCCAGAATCAGTGTTGTCTTAATTACACTAAACTCTGTAACGTTTCAGTATTCTTCGTCTGTTGATTTCGTATTCTATAAATTTACCACTCGCAATCACTCTCAGTTTAAATTTGTTCCTTCAGCTTCCCTAGATTCTCACAAAGATGTCTTCCTCCGCTCTCGCCGTTGTTGCCCCAACGTCGTTCAACGATCTCCGCCTGGGTAGATCTGCTCAGTTCGTGTGGCTCGCCTCTTGCGTTTTTGGGACTCCAGAAACATCAAGAAGCAGGTATTGTACCAATAAGAATATTATTTGCGGTTCTAATTTTCCAAAAAGCCTAATGATTTAAGTTAACTCTTTGTTTTGTTTACATTATTAAGGATTTATTCCTGCCGCTCGCGCCATTCAGCACCGTCCATGAAGTTCTTCCATTTTCAAAGTTTCACGCTTTGAGGCAAGATGCACGAATATTTTTACTACCTCCTCGCCGGCTTAAAATCTGGTGTTGTGCTAAGATCATTGATGCACGTATTCCTCCTACCCGTATGTGAAGAAAGGAAGTCTGCTCTTGGAAGAAAAGGTAACCGTAGTTAAAATATTCCATCTCTGATTTCTATTTTGACTAACCTGAAAATCAGTAGCCGTACATTCATCTTTATTTCACTTTCTCAAACATTTCATGACTCATCCAAGGTTTTATTACCGAACGCACTTGCCGAAACATACTGACAAGAAGAAACCATAACGTTACATGGAGATACTCAACCAGGTACAGCCAAAGAATTTTAGAATCTGAATCAGTTACTGACACCTTAATTAATACACTAGGTTACTCAATTATTACTACATGATCAGATATGAGATGCAGCGACTCTTTCTACTGGGAAGAGCTACAACTATGGGAGCTAAGTGTAGCTCCAACCACTCGCATTTTCGTGAGAATTGTAGGTACTGTGTCTCCCTGAATGTTTAGTAGAATGGTGTGCCATACATTAAATATGAGAAAACCAGTACATAGTTAACTTGGTTGAATGGCAGCATAAGTATTACTTTCGAGACAGTAGAGTATCTACAAATAATCCAATGTAAACATGCTGTCATAATGTTTATTCTCATGTATAATATAACTTATTCCCTCTTATTGGCTTTTTTTGCTACCAGCATACTTATGATTTGAGTAGGCAAGAAGCGTTTCCAGAATCCTGTGATACAACATATAAAGTCCGAGACCTTGGAGGTTACGATCTTATATACAAAGGCTTTCTGCATCAGCGATACTCTCCAAAGTGATCCTACATAAAATTAAACTCTAAGGACTGTTCCACGAGGATATTTCAGTCAAGATTGTGTAGAGCAGTCTTTATCTCATTTAACACCAACTTTGTAAGCATGTACAGAAGATTTATCTTCACAAGGAAAATATTCATAGTTGATAAAAAAATTCGTATGTTGTTAAAAGAATCTAAAACGGTGAGAGTCCTACTAATCATACTATAAGGCTAGACAACTGAACATGCAGAAATAACAATAAAAGGCCATTCATTCGCTGCATTAATGACATTGGGCAAGAACTCCCCAAGTAAGGACTTCATAAAGGCATCGAGGGAAAATGATAAGCATCTAATGCCTACACTCTCCAAACATTAAAAATAGTTTCACTGATAATGTGGCACGGCAAAAACCTAAACTGTAAAGGCGACTTATGCCAATATTACAAGCAAACGAAAAAATTATGTCCATATAAAGCGCAAGGAACATGTTGGATCCAAACAAATATCAAAAGTCATCCAAGTTCTATATGCAATTAATAAAGGAGACACGGCGTATTTTAACTGAAAAATAATAGGACATTCACTTAAAAACAAATAACACCATATGAAGATGAAAAATAAGAAAAAATTGATTATAATAATGCGCAAAAAGTATTTATATACTTCCACTTTTGACTCCTAAGTGTGAAAAATATCAACCTCTTCTTGATAATATAAACACCATTATAAAAAACAATATAAACACCATTCTACTATATTTAAATGATGATAAAAAAACATTGCAAGATCAACTGTTACACTCTTAATTTATGATAAAAAAACATTGTAAGATCAACTGTTACACTCTTAATTTATTACAAACACATAGGTATAAGAAACCACAAACATTATATACTTTACAAATTTTATATTAAATCATATAAAACTACCTTCCATGCTTCAGTATAATTCACCCTAAACGAACCCAACAAAAATTGATGTATCTTTCGACGATAGAAGAATATGCAAACCCCATCAATAAATAACAAAAACAATTACATAGATAACCATTTTTAACTACGCAATTTCCAAAAAAGAAAACACAACTGCAACCCACAGATACGGGATATGTAAATAAACTCAAGAGACCACCTTACAAGATAAATAAAAATGAGATAGTAAACTCAAGAGACCACCTTACAAGATAAATAACAACGAGATATGATAGCTGCCATGCTGCTATTCGAGCATCTATGAATTAGGTGCAAAACTCTTGAGTACTCAAATATTTAATCACATCCTTTATCCCTGCATCACTAAGACAAAAAAGACAAATACTATGCTTTTACTATTTTGTACTTTGCAATATTTTCCCTATTTCCAGATTTTTACAAAAACAATTTACGGATAAGTACCTCTTCGAAGAACAACAATTTTTTATTACAATGAAACCTATATAAATTAATAATGTTGGAATTACACCAAAACTATATGTTTTTATTTATAGGGATATTAATTTATCTAGATACTAATTGAACCAAAAATTAAATTTGAAATTATAAAATTATATTAATTTATAGAAATTTTTAGTATATATTAATTTATCGATTATTAATTTATAGAGGTTCTATTATAGTTAATATTGAAAAAGGGTTGACGTTATTTACCGCATTTTGAAACAAAATGCAACTTTTTTATTCACGTTGCCTTCAATTCCCTGGTCTTCCATGGCATCTCTGGTAAAATAGATTTAAAATACATTACACCCAACTTTTGCGGTGAATTAAGTATATACAAAATTACGAAAAATACACACTCGATTAGTCAGTCCCCTCTTCTCACGTTTCATAGTACACTTCAATTTTATCACCCACAGCACACCTTCGCATAGTTTTGCATCCTTCCACAATACATCAAACTTTCAATTGAAAAACTACAATAATATATGCATGTGTCAATGTCCCCGCGCTTGCGCGGAGCTACGTTCCTAGTAAAAAAAAAGAGAGAGAAAGAGACAAAGAGTGGACCCCACAGAGCAGCATCTTTTAACCCTAATTAACTCCGATCCAATTCTCTCTCACCGAACCTTTTCTCTCTCTCTCTCTCTCTGTCTGTTTTTTTTGTTCGCGTCTGAAAAATGGGGAAATACATGAGGAAGAGCAAACTCGAAGGAGAAGCAATATCTTTGAAGGACGTTTCTCCTTCTTCTTCTTCTTCTTCGTCTCCTCTCGGTGTTGTCACTCGAGCTAAGTCCCTGTCTCTCCTTCAAAAACCCTCGCTACCGTCGAAACGGAAGCAGAAGACGACTGATTGTGGCGACTCGTATCTTCAGCTCCGTAGTCGTCGGCTGCCGAAGAAACCTCCAAATGTCGTGATCAAACGGAGGAGGAAAGAGTCAATTGGCGGCCGGAACCCTAGCCCTAGGTCGGATTGGGTTGGTGAGAGTGATAGAGACAAGGATGAAACCAAACACAAGGGTTCAACTTTATTTGAGGAAAATTACAGGGCGCTTCAAGGCAGTGGAAGGTATCATCATTTACTTTCAGTCTTCTCCCAATTTTATAATTTCAGCTTTTTTGTAGGAGACACAATTTAATTAAACTTGTGGATTTGATTTTAGAATATGGCTCCCATTTGATTTGATTTTGGATTATTCTTATGGTAATTTAGAAATCATCACAAAAAAAAAATAATAATAACTGACCAAAATTTCTTTTTTTTTTTTGTTTTCTGAGCCTTTTCAAAATGATAATATGATGATGCCATATTTTGCTTTTTTTCTGACACATCAGATATTAATCAAATGTGTTTCTTTTTTCTTTTCATAAAGTTTTTCTTTTTTAATTTCCTTCTCTTCTTCAATTACTTATGCAAGCGTAAGAAGGTGAATGTGACAATTAGTTTTGTCTTTTATCTGCTTTGATGTAGAGAATGATGTCCTTGTGTCTGAGATGTCTCCTTATAACTTTTGACAGTTTTAATCCTTGTCTTGTGATCATCGTTCTTAACTGTGGGGTTTAATTGGTCTTTAGTTTCTCTCTCTGTTTTTTGGACGTTAAGATTAATCTCAAGTCAAAATCTTCTTGAACATGATTGGATCATACTAGTTATCTTCTTTTTGATCTTTGCGAGCATTGTTTGAAATGCAAATGAAAGTAACAGATTTTACCTACTCTACTCTCAGCTTAAACAGGAGCACAAGGGAATCCACGCCATGCACTTTGAAAGGAGAGACCGAGATCAACACAAGCCTGGGATCGTCAACAAAGCTTAACGACGGTATTAGTGACAACAGCGACCAAAGAGAAGAGAGCTTGTCGGGCAGTCACCTTCCATCAACACCTGATATGGACAGGTTTTTCTCCGGTGCTGAAGAAGAACAACAGAGGCAGTTCATTGAAAAGTATGATTTTCCCGTTTGATATGCTCTCTGTTAGTTATGCAGTTAACGAAACCCCTTTTGGTATTGTATATCCTTAACGGTTCCGTTCAACTTTTGTTTTCAGGTACAACTTTGACCCTGTGAACGAACAACCACTCCCGGGGAGGTTTGAATGGGAGAAGGTAGATAATTAATAGGGAGAGGGGGTTAATAGTCAATACATAGTTTAGTTACATTTTCATGCTAATCATCAGTTTGATCTTATGTCCATCATCCGTTTCTTGACTTTCTCCAACATGTAAAGAAGTTAGGATAAATGTAAGCGTTTTCAAACTGGTGTCTTGTTACACAAGTGGCTGTAAAGGGGTTTGTGTAACACATAACTGATACCAACCCTTTTTAAGACTAAACAGATCACATTAGTATTAGTAGCGTTTAGGAGTCTTGGCATGTAGCCATTTTTAAATCTATCCTTTTGTGTGTAAACATAACATGTACTCATCTCAATAAAGATTTACCCCTTCTTCTTGTCTTTACTTCATCTTGCGTTCTTGTTCTTATCATCATCATTATGGTCCATGTGTTGGCTCTTCAGACATGTAACATCACAATGACAGGTAAGTAACATACGCATATAGATTTTATACGGTATATGCCAATTTTATACTGATAATAGAGAGACAGAAGCTGTTCGTTATTGATATGGTTTCTCATGGTGGTCTTTTGTTTTTGTCTCTGTCTCTCACTGCAATCAAAAGTGTTTAGGAAAGATTCTCTTTATCTATCTTTCAATCACTCTTCTGCGTGTTGCGTGTCCATTGTACTTTCCACTTAGTGATTTGTGCCCACTGTTTTTGTCTTAATATACAAAACTTGTGCCCACTAGGCACATCATCAGCATCACTGTGATCATCTTTTGATCCATCATTGATGCTTCCTCGCGTCTTTGCTTTACACAAGATTCTTTTTTTGTGATTGTATTGATTTGAGTCTCGACATGACGTCCTTGAAACAGTTGCCAAACCTGCACAGAATCTTAGACAAGTGTGCTTTAAATGTGATGTGTTGCTCTATGAGTTAACAAGTATCGAACTTTGTGTCTGTGGTTCTGACTTGCGGCCAAAGCGGAGGAGAAGTACAGAAGAAGGACCCACAGGCGGATGAGGTTTTGGATTATTTAATGTGTTGGATATGGTTTAGTGAGCCCAAGTCACTACCTGCCACACACTCTGTTAAAGGAACTGCCAGAAAGCTCCACACTGCAATCAATGAAAACATCTCTTTCTTGCAAAGTTTGATTTAAGTATCGTTTAAGTTCTTGGTAAGATATTGATCTTGTTTAGAGATTTTCATGTTTAGTTTCTCCGCTTTAAAGATTCATCTTTTGACATTGCAAGATAAGAAGAAAGTGTTATGATTTGAACCAATACTGAATCACACCTTTCGAACACATCACTCAATGTCATAACTTTGGTTTCACAACCTAACTATAGATCAATATCAGTTGCATTACTGCTGTTCATATGCAAGTTCATCACAACACTTAAGAGACATTGCAAAACACATTCAAACAAAAAAAAAAGATGGGAACACACAGAGAGGAACAAAGGGAGAGACTTCGAGATTCGTGTTACTTAAATCTCTATCTCTCTCCGTATATAATAATAAGATAGGTGGGAGTAATGCTCAGAGAAAGAAGAAAAAAAAGACTACCCTGACTTTGTGTAAATACGAATCCCAACAGCCAAACCGAGAATGGCAAGGGGTACGAGGAACTGGAGGATCTTGATAATGAACTCGGAGGTCTTGTCTTGATTGTAGTGAGGCTGTTGAGGAGGAGTGTATTTGGTTTTCTTTGGGATTGTTGTTGGATCAATCTCTCCTACGTAGTACTGTTCCATCATCTCTCTCGCGCTCTCGCTGTGTCCCACGTCCTCAAAATCATCCGTTGCATCCTTACCTTTTAAAGTCGAAGAATGACAAAGATCATCAACATGCTATGTATTCAATCATCAAAGCTGGGAGCATGGAGATATTTGTTATTGGTAAAGACCTGTTGAAGACAAAAGAACCTCATCCCCACCAGGATGGTCTTCAAGGAACTTGGTCACATCATACACCTGCGTTTATATACAAAGTTTTTTGAATTAAGGATATGAGAAAATGAAGTGAAGCCAATTCAAGCACAGTTATAAATAGTTTTGAACTTTTTCATTTAACTCAAGAAGCTGTAAAAACTTGCATCATCATACTTGAATTTTAATTTGAAACAGAACAGTCCAAGCATCTATGTTGGGAGATAGATTTTGGGGTTATGTATGTGAACTTGATAAAAGGATTTGTTCATCAATCATGTACCTTGCGCCAAGTAAAGTAAACCAACCCGACCAAAGTGGCAAAAATGAAAAGAGACAGAGACTAATACTGATGGAACAACACAACCAAAAGTTTAAAAAGCTTCCAACTTTTGTTGTGCTGTGACTGAAGCAGATGTACACATTTCACGAACCAATCAATGAAGAGAACAAGAAACAAGTTTGTCATTGACGCATTCTGAGAGGAGACTCAGGAATGGGGATCCACAAGGCCAACTACAACACGTGTCAGCCATTCAAACTCAACAGAGAACGGACTAAAGCTAAGATCCTCTTAAGCATATGTGCAATATTTACAACTTTTTCCATTCTATCCCATCTTAAGATTTAATCCAACCAAGGAGAAAGGAGAAGAAAGAAACCTTTCCGTTGATGACGATCCAGCAGTCATGAGCTTGATTGTGCTCTGAGACTTCTGAGAGAGTAAAGATCTTCGCTTCGTCCCCCATTGTCTTTGCTACTTTGCCACAATAATATCCCCCCACCAAAACCTGCCACTGAGATTTAAAGGTTAAAACTTTATAACTGAGCGAAGGTTGTTGAGATAGGACCGGTTTGGTTTGGTTTGGTTCGTTTTAGTCATTAGGGGAATCGGTTTGCGAGTGTATGTAGGTTTGAAAACCGGTTTACTTAAATTGGATTGTGAATTTGTCCTCAGTTAGTTACTTCACCGATTCCTTTTTTTCTTTTTTGGTCAACACTTCACTGATTCCTACTGTGTTGTTTTGACATTTTTGTATCCATTTGACCGACTTTTGGAAACACATGTACCCATGTTAAGCCGATAGGTGAGCAGTGCAAATGTTGCGGTTGTGGTCAAATTTTGCCTTTTCCATTCAAGATCGGTAGGTGAATGATGTCCAATTAATTTATACTCCCTGTTTCACAATGCATGCTGCAAAAAGTTTTGACTTATTTCACAAAGATTAAGAATTTTTTTTTTCTAAAAAGTAATTTAAAAAAAGTAATTTAAAACTTATTCAAACAATTATAAAAATAACTACAACATCTAATTGATTACACAGTTTCCAGTAAAGTTAAAAATAACATAAAAAATTAAAATATCATTTATTTTAAAATAACAAAAACCTTCTAAAACATCATCTAATATGAAACGGAGGGAGTATGTGTTAGCATTTCTGAAAGTCATATTCTCAAAACACCATTAACTATAGATTATAATAACAACTTAATTTAAATCCTAAACTTTCACACTAATCTCATTTCTTAAATATTTAACTCTAAATTCTAGTCACTACATAAACTCAAATATATTTTTCTATCCTTTTAAATTAGTGCTATTTTGTGAAATCTCTTATAAACTTCCTAATATAGACCTAAGATTGTAAATGTATATTTAGAGGGAGGGGGTGGGGTTATTGGGGGATAAATTTGTATAGAGTTTGTGAATTTTAAAAGTTGATAGATTTAAAAAGTTATGTGGATTGTGAAAATATATATACGTTGATTTTTATAAAATTTACATAACTTCTTTAGATTGATATAGATTTTCATGAACTCAGATTACCTAAAGAAGTTTCATTAAAGAAACTTGTTTTATAGAGATATATAAAGAGTAATAAATAAATAAAATATTTTCTATATTTTTGAATTATATATTTTCAAATTCAAAGTTGTTATTAAAAAGATTCGATTTTTCAAAGCTTTTTCCAATTTTTTTTTTTGAAATTTGAAAATGTTTTTTAAACTATTTTGAATTTTTTTATTTTCAAAATTTAATATTTATAAATATAATTTTATATTCAAAACTGATAAACAATATAATTATATATTTAAGATGTAAGGGTATATAAAATGTGAATCATAGTTTTGAACATATAAAGTTGGATTTAAAAGTGCAATAAATATTTGGTAAAAAAATATTACATTGATTTTGAAAGCCATATGACTACATATGATATTTTGAAAGTTTAGTCTTATGAGTAAAAGTCCCTGTTCTAAAAATCGGCCGCCTAGCCGCCTAGGCGGCCGCCTAGTCGCTAGGCCCCCCTCTTCCGCCTCGATTTACTCTAATTCGATTAAAAAATCGGAAATCCGTTTTTTTTTCCGCCTAGACCGCCTAAATGACCGCCTAGCCGCCTAATGGCCGCCTAACAGCCGCCTAATTTATTTATTTTTTATTTTTTTTTATTTTTTATTTTCTATTTTAATTTTATTTTCTAATTATTTTTTTATTTTTTTATTTAATCAAAAATTTTATAAATATCATTTATATTGATAGTTTTGATGAAAATTATACTATATTATACATAATTAAAAATTATTATGTTTTATAACTAATAAACAATCTAAATATTCCGCCCCGCATAATTTCCGATTAATCCCCGATTTTCTCTCTAGGCGCTAGGCCTAACCCGACCGCCCGACCGCCCGACTAGCGCCTAGCGCGTTCCAGAACAGGGGTAAAAGTTAATAGAATTCATCTCTAAATAACACTAGATTTAGTTAGAATGAAAAAATCAATAATAACAATAATTTTTGAATAACAAGAGATTTAAATGGATTTTGAAAATTCTTAAACTAATAACAATTGATTCTATCAAAATTTATAGTAACCTTGTTTTGAATCCATTCAAATTGAATCTCATAATTTTCCAAATTTATAATAATTCACTTACCAATAATCCCTTTGGGCGATGTGTGTTTGGGTTTAATTTTGGCTTGAATAGGATGATATTTAGTATTTAACTATTTATAAGACTAATTGGCCTGTAGAAATTTCTTTTGTTAGATCTAATATTTGAGTAATTAATTGTTTGTAAGACGAATTAGCCAGTACAAATCAAATCGAAGAATATACAAACATTGTATTGACTAAATTTGACTAATTGGCAGTATACATCAAATCAAAATAAATGATTTCAAATTTTCTTAAGAAAATTTAATTTACAAAATCAAAATATTTTAAAATTTATTTTTGATATATCATTATACATATAACTATATTATTTTGTATTTGTAGATTTTCTTAACATAAAAACTATGCACTTTAAAATATAGATCAAAATCTAATATGTTAATCATGACATTGGATTGCTAAAAATGTCACAGCTTGAAACTTTCATGTGAATCTACTGATACATCTGGAAGGCAAAGACAAACTTTTAAATAGGAAAATTACTTCTACAAGTGACATTCTTCAACTTGTTTCTCTAGAAGCAAAAACAAATAAAAAAATGGAAATAAAAGAGGATCATGAGGAATCTCTTATTACAAAAGTTAAGACAGTGTTTTTGGATATCTTGAATATTTACTTGTCGAATTGATGCTTCTTGGATTAACAATGACAATGTTAGTAACTTAGGGTGTAGTCTTAAAGATCAAATGGATATTGAAACATTTGGATTACGCACATTTAACAGAAGCCTCTCAATCTTACATAGTGAGATTGAAAGTTCACTTTGCATAATTTAACGCATGAGAGACATAAGGATAACTTCGATCTAATTCAAAACAGACTGCTCAGACCTAGTGAGCATAATTGCAAATTCGATAGATTGGCCAGCATTTACGTCGCAAAGAAATGTTCTAGAGACTACAAGAAAAGAATGTCCGCATGATTCACATTTTTAGAAACAGAAAATGATCTGCAGATAGACGGAGATACTCTTTACATAATCGATTCACTTGACCAGAATTTGATATAAATAGATGGGTAATTGACAAAAAATAGCTATGTGCAAGGAAATCAGGGTGGGCTGCACATAAACTAATGCTCATGCGTTCCATTCCTTTGATTGGAAGGTAAATGCATCTAAGAAGATACGTCTTCTTGTAGGGCACATAACGACTTATCCACTTGACAATATTTATTAGATATCAAAAATTAAAGTGGAAAAATATGTTCTGATCAACACCTTATAATAATTCTAAACTCTTTATTGATGGAAAGTCATGTGGGTACCTGCTGTTTGTGGAATTTTTATACTTTAGTTTTATATGTAGAAACCCTCTTTTGGAGAACTGAGAAGGCAAAATACTAAAGGTATGAATAATGATGATTAAGGAACAAAGATGAATAATGCATTCTTTAATATTTCTAAAAAAAATCACCATTCACAAGAAATAATTTTTTCTTCTCATTTTCTACCTTTTTTTGTAGAAAAATAAAAAAATAAAATTATTCTTTGTTAAATTTGGGATCGAACAAGTATTTTTTTTCATTTTTGTAATTTTATTCCTTTATATTTTTTTTCTATTCGTTCCTCTTGTTATTAGAGTGGTCACTAGTCGAATCCTTAATCTTTAATTAGAAGCTTGTACGGTCATGAAGCTTTTTCTTTTACTTGCATTCAACCATCTCATATTATTCCAAATTCTGGATGCATAGTTTTTTTACGAAGCCTCTGAGGTTGATGGTAACGCTGATAGAGAAGCCTTTGTTCAAGTCACAAGTTTCTGCAAACAATGGACTAGCCTTGGTCTTTCTACAAAAAAAAAAATCACGTTATAATTACAATGCAAATTATATTTAGTTTCAACTAAATTAATTGAAAATTGTATTCAGTGCAGTTCCTGTCATAAGGCAGATAAAACTTGTGCTTTAGACCACATATTAATCACAGTTTCTAAGACCACACTGCATTAAACTGATTGTAGCTCAATGTCTAATGCAACATCTTTATATTTTTTCCTTATTTCAGTGGTGTAGTGGTGTGTTTTGTTTTGGACTTACATTCCAATTTTTGTTGGTTAACGTGGTTTTCATTTGAGTAAATATTCTTCTTCTTTGTGTTAGTTTAGGCTTTTGCTATTACAATATTATATTATTATTATTTCGGTTATTTAGATGTTTATCACAATAAATTTCAATCCTTCGTATATAGTTTTTGACAGTTATATAGTTTTTTTTAAATTATTTTCTTCTTTATTTTTATAAATTAACTAATATTTATAATTCGGACTTAAATTAATATACATTTTTTTTACAAAAGGAAATTATATACAAATGAAAATTTACACTTATTTTCAAACAAAAGTTAACCAGTATTTTCATATATGCTTTAGGTCACCGAATTTTTTGGGACGACACTGATTGTATTGATTTTATAAATAATTTTATTTACTTCAAATACTAGCAGCGATAGTGATATGATTAACAATAACTTAAATATATTTCTGTCATTTTTTTAATCTGTGTGAAAAATGTCAAAATATTTATTTATAATTGAAAAGAATAATTGTTAAGAACTAAAATAAATGCTTTCAACATCATATAACGTGGAAAGAAAAAGTTTTGCTCATGCATTCTACTATTCCTTTGCCGGGAAGGTAAATGCATCTCAGAAGATACATCTTCTTGTAGGGTACATAACGACTAAACCACTTGACAATATTTACTGGGTATCATTAAATTAGCGTGGAAAAGGATGTTTCGATCAAATATCATATAATAAAAATGTGGGTACCTGCTGCTTGTGGAATTTTTATACTATAGTTTTATATTTAAAACCCCCTCTTTTGGAGAACGAGAGGCAGCACTTTTATCTTTTGAAGGTTGTATAATCATGAAGCTGTTTCTTTTACAAGCGTTCAACATTCTCATCTTATTCCGAATTTTGGATGCGATGTTTTCTTATCATGAAGCGTCTAAGGTTGATGGTAACGTCGCTGATGGAAAAGCTTTACTAATGTTCAAGTCTCAAGTTTCTGCGAACAGTAGACTAGCCTTGGTCTCGTGGAATGTCTCTACTCCGTTCTGCCAATGGAAAGGTGTTACATGCGGCCGCAAACAGAAAAGAGTTACAGGTTTAGACCTGGGAGGGTTACAACTTGGTGGTACCATCTCGCCTGCTATCGGTAATCTTTCTTTTCTCAGATCTCTTAATCTTGAAGAGAACTCTTTTGGTGGTACCATCCCAAAAGAGGTGGGAATGTTGTCTATGCTTCAACAGTTGAATATGAGCTATAATAATCTCAATGGAGTGATTCCAACAAGCCTCTCTAACTGCTCTAGATTGGTGACACTTGTTTTAACATCAAACAATCTTGGAAACGGTTTACCACCAGAGCTAGGATCGTTGTCTAGCCTTGAAAGTTTGCTTCTTAGTATAAACAATATCTCAGGGAGGTTTCCAACATCTCTAGGAAACCTAACATCACTCCAACAACTATCCATTGCATATAATAATATGGAGGGAGAGGTTCCAAAAACAATAGGTAGATTGACCCGGTTGATAACGCTCCAATTATCGATAAATAACCTCTCCGGTGTTTTCCCACCAGAAATTTACAACTTTTCTTCACTTGGGTATTTGTCCATTGTTAGCAATAATTTCTCGGGTAGTTTAAGGCCTGATTTTGGATATAAGCTTGCAGCACTTAGAGAGTTGCAAATGGGGAACAACTCTTTCTCTGGCGATCTACCCAAAACAATGTCCAATATCTCGAACCTTAGAGTGCTAGATGTTTCACAAAACCAATTCACGGGAAATATCCCAGTTGGTTTTGGAACGTTACACGATATTAGATATCTGGGGCTTCGTCAAAATTCTTTTGGGGGAGGTGTTGATGAATTTCTCAAGTCTTTGGTCAACTGCACTAAGCTGCAGTTGCTGGATGTTGGTTACAATAGACTTGGAGGGGAACTGCCAATCCATATTGGTAACCTTTCTAACGAGCTAACCGCAATATACCTTGGAGGAAACCTCATATCTGGAAGCATTCCTCATGAGATTGGGAATCTCATAAACCTGCAGTCACTTGCCATGGAGAGAAATCTGTTGACACAGAGAATACCAGCATCTCTTGGGAAGATTTCAGGATTGATTTTTTTGGGACTGAGCACGAATAGAATGTCAGGAGAGATACCTAGTGATCTCGGAAACATCACTAGGTTAGAGAGACTCCATTTATTCCAAAATAATTTCGAAGGAAGCATTCCTCCTAGTCTTGGAAACTGTCGTTTCCTGTTATTCCTTTGGATTGGATATAACAAGTTAAACGGGACTATACCTCGAGAAATCATGCAGCTGGAGTCTCTGGTTCAACTGTTTGTGAATAGAAATATGCTGACCGGTCCTTTTCCTAAAGACGTTGGGAGATTAAAAAAGGTTAGTCAGCTATCTGTTGCAGACAATAGATTGTCTGGAAACATCCCAGAGACAATAGGAGATTGTCTCTACATGGAGAACCTTTACCTTGGAGGAAATTCATTTGATGGAGTTATTCCAGATATCAGAAACTTGAGAGGACTTACACTCTTTAACTTATCAAACAACAATTTTTCAGGCAACATACCTGAATATCTTGCCAACTTTTCCTCCTTGGAGACTTTAGATCTCTCTGGTAACAACTTTCAGGGAGCGGTTCCAACAAAAGGAGTGTTTCAACATCCTGAGAAGTTTTCAGTATCTGGTAATAGAGATCTTTGTGGAGGAATCCCTGAACTGAAGTTAATGCCATGCCCTCGCAACGTACTAGTATCAAGGACGAGAAGACATTCATCAAACAAGAGGAAGAAAATTTTCATCGGTGTTGGTGTTGGTGTAGCAGCTTCTCTTCTGTTGTTGGCTCTGTGTTTGCTTATGAAAAGGAAGAATAAAAACACCAAGCACTTGACGGTGTCGGATCCTCCATTAATAGACCCTTTCTATGAAAGGGTAAGCTATGAGGAACTACGAGCTGCGACGAATGAGTTCTCCTCCAGCAATTTGATTGGTTCAGGAAACTTTGGCTCTGTTTTCAGAGGCTTGCTTGGCCCGGAGGAGTCTAAAGCTGTTGCGGTTAAAGTTCTTAATCTTCAAACGCGGGGCGCAGCCAAGAGCTTTACGTCGGAATGTGAAGCCTTGAAAGGTATAAGGCATCGAAACCTTGTGAAACTTGTGACTTCTTGCTCAAGCATTGATTTCAAAGGAAATGAATTCAAAGCTCTTGTGTACGAGTTTATGCCCAACGGAAACCTAGACACGTGGCTGCACCACAACCACCAAGTGGAAGTCGAAGAAAACTCTTTAAATCATTCAAGACCACTGAAGCTGTCTGAACGACTTAACATAGCCATAGATGTGGCTTCTGTTTTGGATTATATCCATTCCCATTGTCATGACCCTGTAGCTCATTGTGATCTAAAGCCAAGCAATGTTCTCCTAGACGATGACCTAACAGCCCATGTAAGTGACTTTGGTCTTGCTCGGATCATTGACCAAGAGGCCTTCATCAACCAAGTTAGCTCCACC
This sequence comes from Hirschfeldia incana, assembly GCA_026261945.1. Lineage (NCBI taxonomy): Eukaryota > Viridiplantae > Streptophyta > Magnoliopsida > Brassicales > Brassicaceae > Hirschfeldia > Hirschfeldia incana. The sequence goes on along the minus strand of JABCMI010000040.1, from coordinate 2,624,238 downwards.
GGTGTTAGAGGAACCATCGGCTATGCAGCACCAGGTAAAAAAAAATATTTATATGAATATTGAATTTTGTAGTAAATATTTATATGCATATTGAATTTTGTAGTTTTAGGTGGTTCGATTCTAGTTGACCACCACAATATTTGTATTATTCTTTTATTTGTAACTAACCACAGTGTAAAGGGCCCGCATTAGGCGGTCAGTCGTTTGATTTCGGTAAACAGATATTTTGGTTAATTGTATAAAAAAGAATCATGTAATTTTTTTTTAGTTTTTCTTTTTATCATAACATTTTGTTTCGTAATTGTGAAGAATATGGAATGGGAGGCAAGCCATCGAGGGAAGGGGATCTGTACAGCTTTGGGGTTCTTTTGCTGGAAATGTTCACTAGAAAGCGTCCAACGGATGAACTTTTTGTGGAAGGTTTTACTCTTCGTAGCTACACCGAGTCCGCATTGGCCGCAGAACGTGTCCTTGAGATAGCTGACACATCGATTCTCAGCGGTCAAATTCATAACAACATGAGTACTATTGCTGAGTGTTTGAAGATGGTTTTCAATGTGGGAATAAGGTGTTGTGAACAATCTCCCACAGATCGGATGACAATGGCTCAAGCTTTACCTGAATTAGTCTCACTCCGAAAGAGACTAATGTAGGACAATGTAGACGCTCCATGTGGTGACTGGTGATCTCTTACAAGCTTTGCACACGGACAAAGCACGTTTCCTTAGAGTCCTATATAAAATAAGATTACCCACGAATCTATTGTGGAAACTTTAGTAATTGATGTGTGTGTGTATTGTAATTTGAATTTAAATCTTGTGAGTAATTTAGTAACTGATCTTGTCAAAAAAAAAAAAAAAACTGATCTGGTGCAAGAGTGATATTGGTAATTTTGTAAGAAATCTCTCTTTCTTTCTCTTTTTGTTTCGACAACAATAATCAATCAATACACTAATCTATTTTATTTATAAAGTTTGATTGCTCGAAAATGAATTGCGACTGTGTTCTAATATGAGTCTGGTTCTGCTTTTATAGGAATCTAAAAAAATATTCGAATAATTAATATAACTAAAACATTTTTGGATATTTATAATAAAATAATTATATTTTTATTTGGTTTAGATTTTTGAATGCAGCTAATTATATAGCGACATATCTAAAATATATAACAATAATCATGAAAAATAAATATCAATGTACAAAAACATAAAACCAATAAGAATCAAGTTCTAGGTGTTACTTGAGTCTCTGAAATATAAAACTTCAATTTAGTTAAATGGACATTTAACTAATCTATACTATTAAAATTGAAGAGTCTTTTTGAGGAACCCTTAAAGTTTTAATGTATTTACCATCATATGCCACTAAATAAATTTTAAGCTATGATTTTAATTAAGTTCTTTAATTTTTTTTTGTTAACCACCTAAAACCTTTAATGCAATTGTTGTCAGCGAACTATAACCTTTTTACGCTTATTTTGTTAATTTCTCATATTTAAATAATCTTAGTTATATATATATCAAGCGAATATACCATTATTTTATCGAAAATGGAGTTATAGCTAAAATAGTAGATGTATCCGGGATTTTGTTCAATATTCTATAATTCGGCATATTTTCTAGAATGGTAACAACTATATTTTGGAAGATCTTACTTACTACCGAGTGTAAAGGGAAAACCTAAAGCTAGCAATTCCATATATATAGCTGTCAATGTGATGAAGGCTTCCATCATCCCTCTCTATCTCTTGACTTCCTCTGTACGTCTCTAATTTTTTTTTGGTAAAATAGAAGTCTCTACTTTTATATTTCTGCATCGATCAATCTGTTAATTCTGTTTTTTTTCTATGTAGGCGGGGAAAGAGAAAGTTGCAGATACAGCAGATAGTGTGGATGAAGAAGCGTGGGAGGTGAATCAGGAGGAGAACAGTCCAACCAATTTTGCTACATCTTCAGAAAATGAATGTACGTTTACCAAGTTGTCAACAAACGATACGTTGACCAAGTTGTCAACAAACGTACGTTTGTGTGTATACATATATAGGTTGAATTTTGTTAGCTTCTGTTAGTTTCGCTAATTGATGGCTTTTGAGTTTGAGTAGCTCTTGAGAAACGACAACGAGCTCCTTCCGTTTATATTTGGTTCATCAAATAAGAAATTAATCCAAAGGAACTATGCTCATTATATTCTATATAATTTACGTGTATATGTATACATTTTCATAATTTTGTAAAATAGTTTCCTTTTGGGGAGTGGGGGGGGTTAAATTTGAGCAGGGAAGAGACAAGGAGGTTAAAGTCTCATATTTCACTCAAAGAACCAAATGCCGATTGAATATGTTAGTCACACAAAACCTACTACTACAACATGTTCCTCGAGCTACATTTTGTATTTTTACGAATTTTGAGTTTTTCTTTTTTAGCTTTGTTTTATTATATTGCTTTACTTTGGCTATAATTTAGTATATTACCATAATTCCATCCTGTGTAAAAGCACAAGCACTAACAATTGATTATCAAACTTTTACAAAACTATGTAAAAACTCTGTTTATGGGGGTTAGCGTTTAGAGGAATCTAAATAGAGAGGAAAAATTATACATATAATTAAATTACTACATCAAATAATAAATATAAAATAACATAATAAATTTATTAATTATTTTACAACCTATAAATAACAGAATAAAACATATTCATGAATTTTAAAACATAGTTCAAATTATTAAAATAAATATTAAAGAATGATATATAAACTAATAAATAATTTCATATGTTTATATATATTTATATTTCTATTAAAATGATAAAATGATTTAATATATTTATCAAATATAAGACGGGTTGAATGACGCGACAATAGTTAATTTGAATAATAGTACTGACAAAAATATAACAAAAATAATTTTAACTTTTTATTATAATTTAAATTTAAATGACAGTTATATATAATAAATATATTATAATTTTAAAATATAATAATATAATACTGAAATATTTTTACCAAATAAAAAAATTAAAATAAATTTGTATAATAGTTTAAAAATTTAAAAGAAAAGTAAAATTGATCAAGGCAGGTTATATAAATGAATTATCTTCATGTAAGTTTTAATATTATTATATTTACTTCTAAAACAAAAGTTAATAAAAATACATATGTATAAGATTTCTAATTTTCAGTAAATAATTTTTTGAACCAAAATTAATCTCTTGCTCTAAAGGACGGGTCGATATCTAATAATTAAAATATATTATTAGATATAAAGTAAAAATATATAACAAAATGAAAATTAATAAAAATTAAAATAATTAATTTGAATAATGATTAAATTAATAGTTTAAAATAAACCAAAGCAAAACATCAAACAAATTATAATAACATATGAACAATAAGAAGAAACCAAATAAATACATAAGCAACTATATTTATTTCAAACTTAAATCACTAGATTTTAATAACTGTATATGAAACATTGATGCTCTAATATATTTATATTTTAGCATATATCCTCTCAAATATTGATCCATTATGATAACAATAAAATGATAAATTAGCTTGAATAAAAATACGTATGGCTAATTTTTATAAACTTGGAGCATCACATTCATAGTATATCCACCATTCATCTACACATTCATGAATTAGAATAATTCAAGTATAAAAATTTAAATCAAGTTATATTATATAGTGGGTTTATCATAGGTTCAACGGGTAGTCGAGGTTTTTGCAGGCTTTATAAAAATTTTAAATAACGATTAATAACAAACTAGATTATATTTATAGTCATCGGGTTTGTTGGTTTAACCGCAGATCCGAATCAGACTTCAGAAAACTGAATATAATGCTTTATGTATAAAACTTAAATGTACAAACATTATAAAATACAAATTTATATCATATAAATTTTGTTTATTTAGAAAATAATCTCGCGCTTTTTAAAACACGGATCAAAATCTAGTTTAATCTATTAAAACTAATTGTTTAAAACAAAATGGAAAATGCTATATGAGAATTCTCTTCTTTTATATCCCCACCGCCGTTTACAATATATAACATTTGATCCTTCATAACTTTCGTGTTCGTCTATCTGATTTGATTTCTTTGTAGGGTTTCTCTTGCGATTAGTGTTCTTCTACATCAATGGCCGCCGCTAGGTTAGCTCAGCTGGAGGGTTACTGGCAAATGCTCAACGAGCCTCAGCCTACGAGGGTTACATGTACCAATGTTAAACCGATAGGTTTGTTGGTTTGGTATAGTTGCCATTCCCGGTCGGGTGAGTGGATTAGGCGAGCAGTGCAAATGTTGCAGCTGTTCTCAAATTTTGCCTTTTCCATTCAAGATGTATTCTCAAATTTAGATATGTTAGCATTTTTGAAAGTCATATTCTCAAAACGGCATCAACTATAGATTAAAATAACAACTTACTAGTTTAAATTCTAAACTTTCACACTAACTCATTTTTTAAATATTAAACACTAAATTTTAGTCACTAAACTTAAACCCAAATATATATTTTTTTTAATCTTTTTTAAACTAGTGCTATTTTGTGAATTCTTTTCTCTTATAAACTATTTCAAATAAAACTTTTAATAATATCTTAAGATAGTTTTGTTCTGTTAAAACTTATATTTTTTATATTCTATTGGCATATTTTTTTTTATTTTCTAGAATCATAAAACCAATTCTTACTAATATTTTTAAACAAATGTATATGATAAAAGAAAAAGAGAGAGTCCTATAAATAATCAACACAGACAATAATACAAATGCATCTAAGAAAATTGACACATTAGCATTTTTCGAACTTTGTGGAGACACATATCATTAAATAAAAAAAAATTGAAAAGCAAATCAATATATTTTATTTGCATACACATCATTTTTAATCAAGTGTACACATCATATTTATGGTATTGATAATTTTTAATCAAGTGTACACATCATAAATATTATATTTCAAAATCTATATACTACAGTCTACAGATTTTTTTTCAGAATAGTATTCACTGTTTTTATAAATTAAGAATTTTTATAAATTAACAATATAAAAATTAGCTAAAAAATAACCCGCAGGGTAGCGCTGGAGTTAATTTAGTAGTAACCATGTTGCAAAAAACCACTGATGTTTCTGTATCTATACGACTGTAGCTTCCTCCATAACCATAATCACCATCATCATCGATGACATAACTACCACTGATAATAATGTTCTTAATCTTTTTAATTTGAATGACACATGATTTTTTATATGTTATCTTCCATCAATCGTTTAAAAGAAAAAGAAAACCGGACGAAACAGAAGAACATGCTAGGAAATCTAATAGCGTCAAAATCTATTTCATGTTCTTAATTTTACTCACAAAATTGATTAAAAAAATTCATGGAAATTCTCCCTTTGGTCTCTCCACCCCCATCGTTAAACCTAAAGCGCCGCCTTTTCTTCTGCACGTTCAGGCGACTGACGGCATCTTTCCGCCGTTGGTCTCCCTCTTCTGTCACCGGGTTCGTGTTCATCGCCTTTACCCTCTGCTATCCCTTCCTTGTCTTTCCTCTTTGCTTGGTGTGTCTGGGTCTGATGGGGTCTCCTCCGCCGGATCAAACTGAAATCAAGGGGTCTTTGGTTTCTCCGGACCACAAGCAAGGCGAGATGGGTCGGTGATGGCTCTGGGAGCCCTGGATCTGCTCCTAGTCGCCGATTGCGCTTAGATCTGGGTCAGATCTGAGATTCGAGATCCACCAGAAGCTTCGACGAAGCATGCCGTCTCGCTTCTGCTCTGTTGTCTCGCCCCAGTCGGTCTATTCTAGCGGTAAGCTTCCAGGGTCTGTAGAGATCCTCCTCTCTCTGAGTGAAGGGTGGTTGTGAGGCGCACCACCGAGGACCTCTGTTTCTTTAGCTCGAATGATGGCTTCCATGGTGTACCTCAGTGAAAGGGCTAGCTTCTCCTCCCTGCTCCCATCGTCTGCTTCTAGGGTCTTGAGGACAACCCTTGGTGTCGACGTTTCTTGCGGAAAAAGCGTAGCTTTACTTTTTGCAATAAGGTCACCTGATTCAAGGAGTTCCATACTCCTTTTGTGCTTCAATTCCCTTCTAAAGCTCCCGGAAGAAAGCTGATTTGTAACTTGTTCCCACCGCCGCATCTTCTGTGTCGCGTAGCGGATTGAGGGGCTGAAAACTACCGTATGCGCTTGACCGTGTTCTTCATCTTCAGTGGCGTGGTTGCAGGTCTACGTTCATGCTCTCTTCTGTGTTAACTTGGGTTTTGCTTTGTCGGCGTCCTCCTCCAGCGGAGCTCCGGGGCGTAAGCCAGGCGCTCCCGTCGATGCCTGCTAGGAGCCACTTCGGTGAGGCTTGATCGAGCTCGCCTTCAGGTTATCCTCTTGCTCTCTGCTTCAAACCCAGTCGAACAAGAAGCGCTTTGGTATGGGAGCTCATATGGTTGTCTTTGTGCTACAATGTAATATCAACTTCAAGCTAGCTTTGCTCAGGTTGTTTGGTGTTGATTCTGTAGGTTCTTTGGGGTTCTTTTAAACTTTTTGCGGCCCCTTAAACCTGATCAGCTGAAAAGCAGTATTTGGTTTCATTCACTTGTAACCGAAATTTCATTAAGTCTTAATGATATTTACAATTTAGCAAAAAAAAAATTGATTAAAACGCAAATTGACCTTTGCCAGGGTGGGAAGTGGGATGCACAGTAACTAATGCTCATGCGTTCCATTCCTTTGATTGGAAGGTAAATGCATCTAAGAAGATACGTCTTCTTGTAGGGCACATAACGACTTGTCCACTTGACAATATTGATTGGATACCAAAAATTAACGTGGAAAAAAAATTGTTTTGATTATTAACATCTTATAATAATTCTAAACTTTTTATAGACGGAAAGGCATGTGGGTACCTGCTGTTTGTGGAATTTTTATACTAGTAGTTTTATACTTAAAACCCTCTTTTGGAGAACGAGAAGGCAAAACACTTAATCTTTACAAGCTTGTATGACCATGAAGCTGTTTCTTTTACTTGCGTTCAACACTCTCATCTTATTTCAAATTTTGGGTGCGAGGCCTTTTTACGAAGCGTCTAAGGTTGATGGTATTGGTAACGCTGATGGAAAAGCCTTACTTGTGTTCAAGTCTCAAGTTTCTGCAAACAATAGACTAGCCTTGGTCTCGTGGAATGACTCTACTCCGTTCTGTCAATGGAAAGGTGTTACATGTGGCCGCAAACATAAAAGAGTCACAGGTTTGGACCTGGGAGGGTTAGAACTTGGTGGGGTCGTCTCGCCTGCTATCGGTAATCTTTCTTTTCTCAGATCTCTTAATCTTGAAGAGAACTCTTTTGGTGGTACCATCCCAAAAGAGGTGGGGAAGTTGTCTAGGCTTCAACAGTTGAATATGAGCTATAATAATCTCAAAGGAGTGATTCCAACAAGCCTTTCTAACTGCTCTAGATTGGTAACACTTGATTTAACATCAAACAATCTTGTAAAAGGTTTACCGTCAGAGCTAGGATCGTTGTCTAGCCTTGAAGATTTGTTACTTAGCATAAACAATCTTTCAGGGAGGTTTCCAACATCTTTAGGAAACGTAACTTCACTCGAACAACTTTCCATTGCATATAATCATATGGAGGGAGAGGTTCCAAAAACAATAGGTAGATTGACCCGGTTGATAACTCTCCAATTATCGATAAATAACCTCTCCGGTGTTTTCCCACCAGAAATTTACAACTTGTCTTCACTTGGGTATTTGTCCATTGTTAGCAATAATTTCTCGGGTAGTCTAAGGCCTGATTTTGGATATAAGCTTGCCGCACTTAGAGAGTTGCAAATGGGGATCAACTCTCTCTCTGGTGATCTACCCAAAACAATGTCCAATATCTCGAACCTTAGAGTGCTAGATGTTACACAAAACCAATTCACGGGAAATATCCCAGTTGGCTTTGGAACGTTACACGATATTAGATTTCTGGGGCTCCACAAAAACTATATTGGAGGAAACATCCTAGGGGGAGATCTTGAATTTCTCAAGTCTTTGGTCAACTGTACTAAGCTGCAAATGTTGGATGTTGGTGACAATAGACTTGGAGGGGAATTGCCAATCCATGTAGCTAATCTTTCTAAAGATATAACAAGAATATACATGGGAGGAAATCTCATATATGGCCGCATTCCTCATGAGATTGGGAATCTCATAAACCTGCAAGCATTTTACATGGATCATAGTTTGTTGACACAAGGAATACCGGCATCTCTTGGGAGGATTTCAGGATTGATTTCCTTGGGACTGAACTCAAATAGAATGTCAGGAGAGATACCAAGTGATCTCGGAAACATCACTCGCTTAGAACCACTGTCGTTTCCTGTTATACCTTCGGATTGGATATAACAGGTTAAACGGGACTATTCCTCAAGAAATCATGCAGTTGGAGTCTCTGGTTGAATTGTTTGCGGAGAGCAATCTGCTGACCGGTCCTTTCCCTAAAGACGTTGCAAAATTAAAAAATGTTGTTCAGCTATCTGTTGCAGACAATAGATTGTCTGGAAACATCCCAGAGACAATAGGAGATTGTCTCTACATGGAAAACCTTTACCTTGGAGGAAATGCATTTGATGGAGTTATTCCAGATATCAGAAACTTGAGAGGGCTTAAACTCTTTAACTTATCAAACAACAATTTTTCAGGCAACATACCTGAATATCTTGCCAACTTATCCTCGTTGGAGACTTTAGATCTCTCTGGTAACAACTTTCAGGGAGCGGTTCCAACAAAAGGAGTGTTTCAACATCCTGAAAAGTTCTCGGTATCTGGAAATAGAAATCTTTGTGGAGGTATCCCTCAACTCAAGTTAAAGCCATGCCTTCACAACGTAGTAGTATCAAGGACGAGAAGGCATTCATTAAACAAGAAGAAGAAAATTTTCATCGGTGTTGGTGTTGGTGTAGCAGCTTCTCTTCTGTTGTTGGCTCTGTGTTTGCTTATGAAAAGGAAGAATAAAAACACCAAGCACTTGACGATCTCGAATCCTCCATTAATAGACTCTTTCTATGAAAGGGTAAGTTATGAGGAACTTCGAGCTGCTACAAATGAGTTCTCCTCCAGCAATTTGATTGGTTCAGGAAACTTTGGCTCTGTTTTCAGAGGCTTGCTTGGTCCTGAGGAGTCTAAAGCTGTTGCGGTTAAAGTTCTAAATCTTCAAACGCGGGGCGCAGCCAAGAGCTTTACATCGGAATGTGAAGCCTTGAAAGGTATAAGGCATCGAAACCTCGTGAAACTTGTGACTTCTTGCTCAAGCATTGATTTCAAAGGAAATGAATTCAAAGCTCTAGTGTACGAGTTTATGCCCAACGGAAACTGTAAAATATAATAGAAAAGATATATTATTGTGTTGTGATCAATATGAGAATACAAGATGCATATATATATCGCTAACATTAACATAATGTTAACAATAGATAATGCTAACTTTCCTAAACACTTAATGTAAATATGCTAGGAATATCTCGAGATTAACTTGCTCTTCAAGTCTTTCCTTTTAGTCTTGACGGTTTTTATGGGTTTCACGGGCTTCACAAACTTGGTCCGTAAGATACATATCTTCCGGCCCAACATATCTCTAATACTCCCCCGCACGACAAACGTGGGATGCAACACGCAAATCTGCAATCACAAAGCAGACCACGTATGTCGTGGACACTATGTCGAGGAAAACAAATCAGTAGATTCCTTCGGGAATAAACTTCAACTTAGACAAGGAGGATGAAAACTTCAGCTCTTCTTTGGTCTTGACAATGGGAATACATCCCGCGGGCGCAACTGCAGCTCCATAAACAATCGTCCTTGACTTAGACAGTCCATAAACCGGACTAGAAATAAACTGACCTAAGAATTTGAGCGTTCAACTAGAACTCCCCCGTAATGGTTAAATTATAACCAACACTTTCCAAACTATGGAAAAAAAACTTATTTTGAGAAATTCTAAACAATAGAATAATCTCATGAAAAAAAGAAAATTTGTGAAAACCCAATCTTTTGACTTAAAGACTTTTTTTTTTTTTTTTTTTTTTCTTAAAACATCTCTCAATAACCCGTAGCAAACTATATATGACAAAAAAAATTGAAGTTAATATAAAACCCAAAACCAGGAACTTAAGTAAAGTCAACCCCAATAATTAGAAAACTAAGAAAAAAAAAAAATCAATTGACTTCATGACCCGTTCACGAAGAGGTTGACAGCTCCACATCGTCTTCATCATCGTTGGACCCCTCTTCCTCTTCTCCAATTATTATAGCCACCATGACGATCACGAGAACAAGAACTCTTTTTTTTTTTTTTTTTTTATGCGGAAATTTTTAAACTCGATCCTCTAGAACCGAATGCTCTGATACCATGTAAAGTATAATAGAAAAGATATATTATTGTGTTGTGATCAATATGAGAATACAAGATGCATATATATATCGCTAACATTAACATAATGTTAACAATAGATAATGCTAACTTTCCTAAACACTTAATGTAAATATGCTAGGAATATCTCGAGATTAACTTGCTCTTCAAGTCTTTCCTTTTAGTCTTGACGGTTTTTATGGGTTTCACGGGCTTCACAAACTTGGTCCGTAAGATACATATCTTCCGGCCCAACATATCTCTAATAGAAACTTAGACACGTGGCTGCACCACAACCACCAAGTGGAAGTCGAAGAAGAAGACGCTTTAAATCATTCAAGACCGTTGAAGCTGTCTGAACGACTTAACATAGCCATAGATGTGGCTTCTGTTTTGGATTATATTCATTCCCATTGCCATGACCCTGTAGCTCACTGTGATCTAAAGCCAAGCAATGTTCTCCTAGACAATGATCTAACAGCTCATGTAAGTGACTTTGGTCTTGCTCGGATCATTGACCAAGAGTCCTTCATCAACCAAGTTAGCTCCACCAGTGTTAGAGGAACCATCGGCTATGCAGCCCCAGGTAAAAAAGTATTTATATGAATACTGAATTTTGTAGTTTTTACGGTGGTTCGATTCTAGTTGACCACCACAATATTTATATGATTCTTTTATTTATAACTAACCACAATGTCATTGCTCAGCTACCGAAATCAACCGAGTAATATGTAGAGTCCAATGATACAAGACATTTGTAAAAGGGCCCACATATTAGCCTGATTTCGTAGCCGGACATTATGGTTAATTATAAATAAAGAATCATGTAACTTTTTTTTTCTTTTTAAACATTTCGTTTCATAATTGTGAAGAATATGGAATGGGAGGCAAGCCATCAAGGGAAGGAGATTTGTACAGCTTTGGGGTTCTTTTGCTGGAGATGTTCACTAGAAAGCGTCCAACGGATGAACTTTTTGTGGAAGGTTTTACTCTCCGTAGCTACACCGAGTCCGCATTGGCCGCAGAGCGTGTCCTTGAGATAGCTGACCCATCGATTCTCAGCGGTGAAATTCATAACATGATCATGAGTACTATTGCCGAGTGTTTGAAGATGGTTTTCAATGTGGGAATAAGGTGTTGTGAACAATCTCCCACAGATCGGATGACAATGGCTCAAGCTTTACCTGAATTAGTCTCACTCCGAAAGAGGTTCTTTAGAATCAGAACCAATAGGAGGACAATGTAGACGCTCCATGTGGTGACTGGTGATCTCTTACAAGCTTTGCACACGGACAAAGCACGTTTCCTTAGAGTCATATTTAAAATAAGATTATTACCCACGAATCTATTGTGGAAACTTTAGTAGTTTTTTTTTTTTTTTTTTTTTTTTTTTTTTTTTTTTGAACTTATACTTTAGTAGTTGATGTGGGTGTGTATTGTAATTTGAATTTAAATCTTGTGAGTGGCCAAAACTGATCTTGTCAAAAAACAAAAATAAAAAACTGATCTGGTGCAAGAGTGATATTGGTAATTTTGTAAGAAATCTCTCTTCCTCTCTCTTGTTCGCACAACAATAACCAATACACTAATCTATTTTATTAATAAAAGTTTGATGGCTCTAAAACAGAATTGTGACTTGTTGCAAGACTAGCACATGTGATTGTTCCTTTCGTTGATGATTTTGCGCCCATATGGCTAGTTCATGAAACTAATCTAACAGCTGCAGAATAAACTTTGGTAATTTTTTGATGACAAAAAAAAAACAGAATTGAAGCTGTGTTCTAATTTGAGTTTGGTTCTGACTTATAAGAATCTAAAAAATATTCAAGTAACTAATATATCTAAAACATTTTTGGATATTTATAATAAAATAATTATATTTTCTTATTCGGTTTAGATTTTTTGAATAGAGCTAATTATATAGTAACACATCTAAAATTTATAACAGTAATCATGAAAAGCAAAAGCAAATATCAATGTATAAAAACTTAGAACCAATAAGGATCGAGCTCTAGGTGTTATCATTTGAGTCTCTAATATCTAAAACTTAAATTTAGTTAAATGGACATTTAGCTAATTTAATCTATTATAAAATAATTATTTATATGAGAATTTTTTTTTATCCCCACCGCCGTTTATATAATAACATTTGATCCTTTCATAAGTTTCGTGTTCGTCTATCTCAATTTGATTTCTTGGTAGGGTTTCTAAGTTTCGATTAGTGTTCTTCTACATCAATGGCCGCCGCTATGGTTAGCTCAGCTGGAGGGTTGCTGGCAATGCTCAACGAGCCTCAGCCTACTTTGAAGCATCACGCGCTCTCCCACCTCAACAACTTGGTTGATCGGTTCTGGCCCGAGATCTCCACTAGTGTTCCAATCATGTAACTTTTCTCTTAATTCTGAGAGTTAGGGTTTTTGGTTTCCCCTCGTGATCTGCTTTTTTTTTTTACTTTCTGGATAATTCGAGTGAAGAAGTTTGTGGAATTTTGATTAGTTGAGCTCTCCTTGTACTTGGGTCTTTCTCAATTTGGGTAAAAATTCAAACTTTATGGCGAGGCATAGATAGTTTGTGGCGATGCTGGTTTAATGGTTAGTGTAAGAAAAGGAAGTGTTTGTCTTTTGATATGACTAGCTTTGCCAAGTTTTGCAAATAGTTGTTTTTGTGTAATTGAGTTCTAACTTCTTCGTGGACATGTTTTAGATGTCCCTTTGCCAATATAGTGTAGAAACTTTGGATCCTTTTTCTTCATTATTGATAGTGGTATGAGATCAAGTTGTAGAGGCTGTGGTAGCACATGGATTGTGTTTTGGTGAAACTATTAGTTGTTAGGTCTCTAGACTGATTTTTTTTTGCACTTCTTGACTCAGTTGTGGTTTCTGTTTGCAGAGAGAGTTTGTACGAAGATGAAGAATTCGATTTGCATCAAAGACAGCTTGCTGCGTTGCTTGTCTCCAAGGTAAGATCTAGCGTTTGCTAAACAGCCTAAACTTAATTGGTGTATTGTTATTACAAATTGTTTTCTGTTAGTGGAAAATGTTTAAATGTTTCATTTTACGGGTTATGATGATGAAATCTTTATCTCAGGTTTTCTATTACTTGGGCGAGCTTAATGATTCGTTGTCCTATGCCCTTGGAGCTGGAGCCTTATTTGATGTTTCAGAGGATACGGATTATGTTCATACGCTTTTAGGTGAGGATTAAGAAGCTTATTTATTTCTGTGTTTACTTCTTTGCTGTTTTGACAGTAGACTCTAGCTAGGGTACTGTTGACTGAAATATGTATCTAAGACAAGAAAATATCAAATTGAAGAGTTGCAATAGACCTTATATCTATAAAACAGACATGGGGCTTCCACTTCCAGCTATTACTTTCTGAATTTCTAAGCTGTGTAGTCTTATAATAAGAGTGAATAAGATGATTGATATCTGGAACAGTGTTTTCGCATCTGATGTTTCTGTTATGTTTTCAGCCAAGGCAATAGATGAGTATGCAATTCTGAGATCGAAGGCAGTTGAGTCAAATGAGATGGTGGACATTGATCCCAGGCTTGAGGCCATTGTTGAAAGAATGCTTGGAAAGTACGTATGCCTGCAGATTTTAATGATATAATCATGTAGTGGCTCAATTGTTCTTAACGGTTGTTTTCCATGTGCAGATGCATCACTGATGGGAAGTATCAACAGGCTATGGGCATTGCTCTAGAATGCCGGAGATTGGATAAGTTGGAGGAAGCTATCACAAAGAGCGATAATGTCGAGGGGACTTTAACATATTGCATCAACGTTTCTCATTCTTTCGTTAACCGCAGAGAGTATAGACACGAGGTAAGACTACTGGTCTCAGACCTTGAGTGAACAAAAATAGATGTTCTGATGCTATTGATTGAGTAGAATAGTGTTCCAGTTTCTGTGATACCTGTTTGAGATGCGTCGATGCTTGGATTGAAAAATTCATTTTCTACATTTGTAAAGGTCATTTCATCATTTTCTGTTCTTTCAGGTGCTTAGTTTACTTGTTGAAGTATACCAAAAGCTGCCTTCTCCTGATTATTTAAGCATTTGTCAATGCCTCATGTTCTTGGATGAACCGCAAGGTGTTGCAACCATATTGGAGAAGCTCCTTCGCTCGGACAGCAAGGATGATGCTTTATTAGCATTGCAAATTGCATTTGATCTTGTAGAGAACGAGCACCAGGCCTTCCTCTTGAGTGTTCGGGATCGCCTCCCTGCCCCCAGAAAACGCCCTGTAGAAGCAGCTCCGGCCGTTGAAACTACTGCAACTACAAATGAGAACCCCTCGGGGGATGTTCAGATGGCGGATGGAACTCCAGTTACTCCAGCTCAGACAATAGTGCACGAGACAGATCCAGTTGACGCTACATATGCTGAGAGGCTAACCAAGATTAAGGGAATCTTATCTGGGGAGACATCTATTCAGTTGACACTTCAGTTTCTTTACAGCCACAACAAGTAAGATACTTTTTATTCTAGAATCGTTTATTCCAGGAAGTAATCATATTCTTAATTTGTAATCTTGTCTTCTATAGATCGGACCTGCTAATACTAAAGACAATCAAACAGTCTGTCGAGATGCGGAACAGTGTTTGCCACAGTGCTACAATATACGCTAATGCGATCATGCATGCTGGAACTACAGTGGACACTTTTCTTAGAGAGAATTTGGTAAGCTTCTACATCCACTGTACTATTTCCTTGTGTTTGAGCCTGAGCTTGGTGTTCTTAACTCGTTTCGTATGTTGTTTTTTGAATTGATAGGATTGGCTAAGCAGGGCCACCAATTGGGCTAAGTTTAGCGCTACGGCGGGACTAGGTGTTATTCACAGAGGTCACCTGCAACAGGGTAGGTCATTGATGGCTCCGTACTTGCCTCAGGGAGGAGCAGGTGGTGGCGGGAGTCCGTACTCCGAAGGTGGTGCTTTGTACGCTCTCGGCCTCATTCACGCTAACCATGGAGAGGGAATCAAAGAGTTTCTACGTGACAGCTTACGCAGTACCAATGTCGAGGTGATTAGCTGATATCTTACTTGATAGTCTCTCTCAGTTCCATGTAAGCCTCTTCGCTCAGAGATAATATGTAACTTAAAATTGTGGATGCAGGTCATTCAACACGGAGCTTGCTTAGGTCTTGGTTTATCAGCTCTTGGAACAGCAGATGAGGAGATATATGATGATGTCAAAAGCGTGCTTTACACTGACAGCGCTGTCGCTGGTGAAGCTGCTGGAATCAGCATGGGTTTATTATTGGTTGGAACCGCCACTGAAAAGGCAAGTGAGATGCTCGCTTATGCTCATGAGACACAGCATGAGAAGATAATAAGGTAATATAGCGGAGGATGTTTTTTGGTGATGATAGCGGAGGATGTTTTTTGGTGATGATAGCGGAGGATGTTTTTTGGTGATGATGATCCATGTGTTATATTAATTTAGCATTTCATTGATCAGCATCTGCTCTGTTTTTTAGGGGATTGGCTCTTGGCATAGCTCTTACAGTATACGGCAGAGAAGAAGGAGCTGATACATTGATTGAGCAGATGACTAGAGACCAGGATCCCATCATCCGTTATGGTGGCATGTACGCA
This sequence comes from Hirschfeldia incana, assembly GCA_026261945.1. NCBI lineage: Eukaryota > Viridiplantae > Streptophyta > Magnoliopsida > Brassicales > Brassicaceae > Hirschfeldia > Hirschfeldia incana. The sequence continues at coordinate 2,608,253 of JABCMI010000040.1, read as the reverse complement.
CTGGGATTGGCTTACTGTGGGACAGCAAACAATAAGGCAATTCGCCAATTGCTACACTTTGCTGTATCTGATGTCAGTGATGATGTTAGACGGACTGCTGTTCTGGCACTTGGATTTGTCTTGTACTCTGATCCAGAGCAGGTCCGTTTCAAATGCTCCCTTATGACCACTAACTTCTTTACTGTCTTTTGTGTTTGCTTTTCTTCACTAATTTGATTCCGTTTCTTTATGTAGACTCCTCGTATTGTATCGTTACTCTCTGAGTCGTACAATCCACATGTTCGCTACGGAGCGGCTCTTGCAGTAGGTATTTCATGTGCAGGCACTGGTCTCAGCGAAGCGATATCCTTGTTGGAGCCACTTACATCGGATGTGGTTGACTTTGTTCGTCAAGGTGCTTTGATAGCAATGGCCATGGTGATGGTCCAAATCAGTGAAGCAAGCGATTCTCGTGTTGGAGCATTTAGGCGCCAACTTGAGAAGATCATACTCGACAAGCACGAAGACACAATGAGCAAGATGGGAGCCATTCTCGCCTCTGGTATCCTCGATGCCGGTGGTAGGAACGTTACTATAAGACTGCTCTCTAAGACCAAACATGACAAAGTCACTGCTGTCATTGGCCTCGCTGTCTTCAGCCAGTTTTGGTATTGGTACCCTCTGATTTACTTCATTAGCTTGGCCTTCTCGCCCACCGCCTTCATCGGTTTGAACTACGACCTTAAGGTCCCAAAGTTTGAGTTCATGTCACACGCTAAACCGTCTTTGTTTGAGTACCCTAAACCCACCACGGCTCCGACATCCAATACCGCTGCAAAACTTCCAACCGCTGTTCTCTCGACCTCTGTTAAAGCCAAAGCTAGGGCTAAGAAAGAAGCAGAGCAGAAAGCTAATGCTGAGAAAGCAGCATCCGGTGCTGAGAAGTCTGTCGGTGAAAGTGGATCTGGAAAAGGAAAAGAACCAGCTGATAAGGAAGGAGACTCTATGCAGGTATGTTGTCCTCTTCTGTAAATCTCAATGGATGATTAGTAGTAGCTTCTTTGTTTAATCGTCTCATTAGTCTTGTCTCTATAAACTATCAGGTGGATAGCACAGCAACGGTTGAGAAGAAAGCCGCAGAGCCAGAGGCAGCGTTTGAGATTCTAGTAAACCCGGCTCGAGTAGTACCAGCTCAAGAGAAGTACATTAAGTTACTTGAAGACAGCAGATACGTGCCAGTGAAGCTATCTCCATTGGGTTTTGTTCTTCTCAAGGACTTACGTGAACACGAGCCAGAGGTTCTCTCTCTGAGCGATGCACCAACTTCAACAGCTTCTCCTGCAACTGGTGCAGCGGCGGCCACACAAGGAACAACAGCGTCGGCTATGGCTGTAGATGACGAGCCACAACCTCCACAAGCCTTTGAATACGCTTCGTGATTTTAAATTAGTTGGATTGATTGTTGGTTCTTTTGAAAGACAATGAGAGAAACAAAGAAGATCTTTGAACTTTTGATACTGTTTCATGTCATCTGAAACTGGATTCAAGTTCAAAATCAGTGTCACTATGTTTTCGTATGGCTCAATTGTAGGTGATGACCATCGTGATGGTTGGTTCTATTCTGTCCTCATTTTCGTTATATGATTTTGAATAACATCCTAACCTTTCTTTTGTCTGTTATATTTTGGCTGTGATCGTTGTTGTTCCAGCAAACGGTTCGGTTTAAAGATAAAAATTGCATCTTAAAAAACCGCTCTGAGTTAAACCATGTATTACGTCGGTTAACATAATACACACTCTAATTCCACCGGCATTAATTCAGATTAAAGGAATATTCGTCAAAATGGCAGATTCAGCAAATTGTGACAGAAAACTCACAAAGATACTAGAATTTTTTTTGACATATTTGGGTTCTTTTCTTAATGTTTCTTACGAATATTTTTTCGCCTTGAAACTAGATGCTTGTATTGTTTGCCAACCTTTTTCCCAAAGAGGTTAATATCGGATTATAAAATGTCTTTTGCTACTAGTATTCATAGTATAAAATCTTCCTTCGAAGAAAAGAATTTTCTCGCAATCAATGTGAAAGAAATAAATCGTTCATAATGCATACTTTATTAATGTCTTTCTACTAATATAAAATTTAGAAAAACAAAAGGATTTACTTTTTGTATATTAATAGTTCACGAGACATTATAGAAGAGCACCATAAATTCGATTAAAATCAATGATTTAGAATTTAACAACCGTTTACTAAGTAAGTACTCTCGGTGTATCTCTTAAATGACAATATTATTATTATTCTAAATAATTATATATTTTCTTGTATTTTTCCCAATTATTTTTTGTCTTAAAAGAAACGTTGAATTCTTTTTTGACAAATACAAATCATCTAGGCGAGATGTATTTCTTAAAAAGGAGAGATGTACTCGAATAGAATCCATTGAATTCAATTTATTGTAAATGGTAAAAAATCTCTATTATATAGTATGGAAATGATACTAAGAACATTAAAACAAAAAAAAGTGTTAAATTTCTGATATCAAACACCCTTTAAGCTTTTATTTTCATAAAACAATACCAACTTTTACACATAGAGTACAAGAAAAAAGACGATGAAACCAGTTCCAAGGCTTAGGCTTATCATCTCAGTTACTTTTTTGTTCTGTCTGTTCGCTGTGTTTCAAATCCATAAATCAGATTTGTTCGCAAAAAATCTCCAAATCACTCAGCAAGTAAACAACTTCTTCATATCCATCGCTTCTTCTTCACACCATCAAACCCTAAACCTCACCAAATATTCCAACGAGAGTGATGAAGACAGAGCGACACAGCCACAAGAAGAAACAGATACTTGTGCCGGAAGGTACATATATATGCACGATCTTCCAAGCATATACAACGACGACATCATCAAAGACTGTCGACCACTAATCAAATGGTTCGATATGTGTCCCTTTATGGTCAATTCCGGTCTCGGTCCCCAGGTTTTCGAGTTCGCTAACAAGACAGCTCAAGTCTTAACCACCAAAACCGGTTCTTGGTACTCAACAAACCAGTTCTTGCTATCGGTTATCTTCCGAGAGAGGATGAAACATTACGAGTGTTTGACCAACGACTCATCTCTAGCCTCGGCGATCTACATCCCGTACTACCCGGGATTCGACGTGAGCCGTCACCTCTGGGGATACAACACAACAGTTAGAGACGCACTGGGAACACAGCTGGCTCGGTGGCTGAGGGAGAGACCCGAGTGGAGGAAAATGCACGGTCGAGACCACTTCTTTGTAGCCGGACGGATCGGTTGGGACTTCAGGAGATGTTCTGATGAAGATTGGGGAAGCAACCTGATGTGCTTGCCTGAGTTTTCTAACACGACGATGCTATCTATCGAAACCACTGCTTGGACCAACGAGTTTGCGGTTCCTTATCCGACTTACTTCCATCCAAAGAGCTTAACCGAGATTCAGAGTTGGCAGAAGAGAGTGAAGAGCGTGAAGAGGAGACACTTGTTTTGTTTTGTTGGAGCACCAAGGCCGCAACTAGATGGATCCATCAGGGGAGAGATTATAAAGCAGTGTCTTGCATCACACGGTACATGCAAGTTTCTTAACTGCAATGAACCAGGTAACGATTGTGATAATCCGGTTAAGATCATGGATGTTTTTAAACGTTCGGTTTTTTGTTTACAACCTCCTGGAGATTCATATACTCGAAGATCGATATTTGATTCGATTTTGGCCGGTTGTATACCGGTTTTCTTCCATCCCGGTTCGAGTTATAAGCAGTATATGTGGTATTTTCCAAAGGATTATACAAAGTATTCGGTTTACATACCGGAGAGTGGAATGAAGAATGGAACGGCTAGTCTCAGGAATTTGTTGGAGATGATTGATAAGGAAAGTATTTCAAGGATGAGGAACGAGGTTGTAAAGATTATACCAAAGATAATATACACTAAACCGGGATTGGTTAGACCAGAGAAGATTGATAAGGAGAGTGTTTCAAGGAAGAGGGACGAGGTTGTGAAGAGTATACCAAAGATAGTATACACTAAACCGGAATTGGTTGGACCAGAGAAGATTGAAGATGCGTTTGACATTGCAGTTGATAGAGTTATTGAGAGGGTAGCAATGGTTAAGAGGATGATGGAAGAAGGGAAAGATCTTCATAGTGAGTATTCACAAACAAGGGATCTGAAGAAACTCGAGTGACAATCACATTAAAGATTTTAAAATTTTTTTTTTTTTTTTTTTTTTTTTTGAAACGCAGATTTTAAAATTATTTATTATTATTATTTTGTGATACATATTTTATTATTTCTAAGAAACGTTAGTGAAAGTCATATGTGACATGTTTGAAAAAGATAAAAAGTTGCTTACTACTTTGTTATGATGCATGGATTAGTAAATCCATTTTTCATTGAACTTTTTTATAAAGATTTTACTTTCTAGTTTCTAGGACGACGACAGGTTCTAGCTAACCTCAAGGAGCTAATCCGAATAATCGAATATCCAGACTATATAGATCTTGATGATGACTAAGACTAATTATAAATGATATATTCTCCTCTTGTAGATGGATTCATTCTGCTTCTTACATAGCCTCAGTGTCTCTTGTTCTTTTGCATCTTCTCTTGTCGCCACTTTGTAGAGGTAAAAAGGTCAGATTATTTCTTTCGGCAGAGAACTATATATACTACATGTATATTCTCTTTAGACAAAGTTAATTACCACTTTCTTCTGCGTAGTACAAGTTTCAACGATTTGTTGAGATATGTATGTCATCCATGATGTGATGATTCCAAAGGCAACAAAACAAATTAACAAAAGATCAAAGGGTAAAAGTGGAAAGTAAAAAAATAGACCAATAGTAGTCTTTGGCGAGGATTGTTCAAAGCTTTTAACTTTCATCAGTTTCTTTCACCTTTTCCTCTCCCTAGAAACTCAAAACTCTTTTAAAGAGCTTCTGAGAGTAAAAAAGTTGCAAAAGTCTTCACTTTTCTTTGTCAGTCTTATATTATTTTTAATTTATACTTTGCTTTTGTCTGAAAAATGGTGAGTTCCACTACCACGATCTCTGCTTCTTCCGCATCAGAGGGGTCTCCATCTCCTTCACCCCAAAAGAAGATTACACTTAAGGTCAAGACCCAACAGGTATCATCTCTTCTCTCTGCATCTTCAAGCTTTTTCCATGGCTGCTCTGATAATATATATATATAGTGTTTTTTTTTTCTTTATATTTCCAGAAATAGTAATTTTGCATTTACTACTCTTCTCCAAGTTTTCCTTCTCATTTCTCCACCACTAACTGTACCAAATTTTTCATTTTATCGATCGATCTAACCAAATCTCCTTGAACATAAAGATATCTCTTTTTTTTTAAAAGAAAAGCCATCTCATCTTTGCTATTTTTTTTTCTTCTATGCATTTTTAATAAAATAATTTGAAGAAAAGGGTTACAACATCTTCTTTAGAAATCTTAGACAAAAAAATTGAAATGTTACATTTTTATATTAACACAGGATGGAGGAGAGGATGTATACAAAATTGGTTATGGTGCGCATCTGAAGAAACTAATGGATGCTTACTGCACCAAGAGAAACTTGGAGAGAACCACTGTGAGATTCATCTTTCGCTATAAAGAGCTCAAACCGCGCCAGACTCCAGCTCAGGTTTCTTTTCTTTTTTTTTTTCACCTTCTATTTTTTCCTTTGGACTTTTTACTAAGTGCTACTGTTAATTAATATTTTGCCGATTTTTTTTTACCACAGTTGACGATGGAAGACGGCGACATCATTGATATTGTCACCGATCAAGGAGGTGGTTAATCTCGCTGGAATGTCTTCATAAGGGAGTAATTTTTTAGGCGTTTATAAAAAGGAAGACTTTTAACTATTTAGATCTTCATTATCAAACTCTTGAGTTTCTTTTGGTTTGTAGTTTTTGTTGTTACACATCTTAAAGTTTGGACGTTGTTGACCAATTGATTTAAGGAGATTAGTTAATGTTGCCCTCGGTAATTGTAGTTTGATTAGCTTGAAATCTGAGAACCGGAATATCAGTAAAGCTTTCTTCACCGGTTTACATATAAACAAGAGAGTTTATTTTTATCTTCCTTTCTGGTGATAAAAAGCAAAAATAAATGCACCAGCCGGAAATCGAACCCGGGTCTGTACCGTGGCAGGGTACTATTCTACCACTAGACCACTGGTGCTTCTTGGGATAGTTCTGTCTGCTTTTGTGACGAGTCGTCTTCCTGAAAATGGACTTAAGAAGAACTATACTTTAGGCAACATCCACCATGCTTCAACTCACATGTCTTAAAGTTAAACCAAACAAATTGCATCATATCTATGCAGAGTGCAGAGACTTATCTTGATGAGCCATGCGTATTACTTCAAGACAATGCCTAAGAGCATGAGCATTGGTGAACTCCAAAAGGGGTTCACCAAATTTTTTTAATATATTTTGGTGGGGCCATAAACGGTTATGAATCTGTATTTGTTGTTTTCTGCATTGGTGAATCCGAAGAAAAAGTTCATAGGAATAAAATAATAATATTAAATTTAAATAAAAAAATTAGAATTTTTTTCTGAAAACATGAATAGAATATTAAAATATATTATAAAATTTATAAAAACATTTTCTTCAATACATTACGACTTCCATAAACTAAGCTCATAAACCTGAAATCTCTTTTTATTGAAATCAAATACAAAAGAAAGTCTCATGGTGATCAGATTAAACAATCTTTTGGGGGAACATCTCTGTCTCGGTAAGTATTAAAATGTATAAACTTCGAACATCTCTGTTTGAATATATTTAGAATACATGAATAAAATATAATATTTTTAAAAAAAATTAAAAGGTTTTATTCAATACATTGTTGAAATTATTTTGGTAAATAATTTTTTCAAACAAGCTTTTATTCAATACATTGAGAATTCATGAACATACAAAAATTATTTGTTTCACAAAAATAATTTGTTTCACATAAATAGATGTTTTATATTTTCTATGCAAAAATTATAAATTTCAATGAAATTAATTAAGATTGTTGAATTATCATTGGTTAAAAATTATTGGAAATTTATAATAGTGTTTTGATGTATTTTTTAATACATGAAAACACTTAAAAATCTATCTTAAAAACTGATTATTGTTACACCCTTTGTCTAGAACCAAAATAAAAAGTAGGTTTTGATTGAATGAATAAGAGTTACAAGTTACTACTACAACAACATCTACTAGGCAGAGCAAGAGAGGTGAGGAAGATAGTTTCTCTGCCGATAGTAAGCTGAGCCGCATCCACCTTTTCTCAACCTTCTCCTTCGCTGCACGTAGAATCTTTAGTCAAGGAATAAACCTAAGAAAACGCTTCATTTCCAAGTTGTAATAAGCAAAAACAATGAAGCAGAGTCAAATCAGAACAAGGAAAAAGGAGAGGACTTTAAAGTTACCTCATACGGACTTTACTAGCATTTACTACTGGTCACAAAATACTATGAGCATACCTGTGAGCAAAGAAGCTCCGTATAAGAGGCAAGCTCTCGAAGTGTATTCATGTCCAGCCCCAAATTCTTCAAGACAATCTGCAGTTCTAGAGTTTATAGAGAATATTCCCTATAACAATGAGTATTTGTTGGATTACACACTTACACGTAAGCTAACTCGTAGCTGGTAATTTCAGTTACTCAGGTTGCAATTACACAGAGTTCAAGCATGATACCTTTTTCGCACAAGAACTAATAGCAGTAGCGTAAGCCAACAGAACAACAGCCAAAGCACATGGTGATGCGGCCACCATCAGTCCCAATGCTCTGTAGACCGATCCTCTGCATGTTGTATCATCAACCAGCAAAGAAAGTAAGCCCACCAATTGTCCATAAAGGCAAAGATAAAGGGAATGTAACTTATTAACAAACAAGAACAGTTTTGTAACATCGTAAATTACTGAAAACGGAGAACTTGTTTCTGACATCTACCTGCGGTGCTGAGAAAAGGCCACTTGAACAAAAATGGACCAAGGAAGGCAATAACAAGTGACAAAACAACCACCACTAGTTATATTTGCACGATAAGACAGAGGCATGAACTTATTAGTCTCATGAAAACATTAACATCTCTCAACGCAAGATTAAAAGTTCTGACCGATATGAGTAAGATTGAACATGGCAAGAAGCAATCCTCCTTCAAGAGTGTTGCCCATAAACACGGAAGCAAAAGCAGCAAGTGCCATCAAGACATGGATGTTCACTTTCCCTCCAGCTATATCCATAAGCGCGTCGAGAGATGCTGATACCTAACGACATAAAACCAATCCCTTGAGTCGTATGCCTAAGTTATATAAGTAATTAAGAGGTTTATTAGAGAAGCCTTACTCCAACGAGAGGGAATCCAACAATCATGAACGCGTTCTGAAGAGACTTAACGTGAGGTTTAGGAGCAAAGTAAGGGCACGCGGCGGCGGCGATGAATAGCGCGGCGGAGGAGCAGCAGAGATGAAGATGCTCCCTGAGGAAATTGGCTAATCGAACCCATCTGATGGCTTTAGCGAAGCTGAACAATGCGACCCGACTTCCTGTTGTATCACATTTACTTGAAACATGAACAGGAAGTAAACATTAGCCTAATCAAATGTCATGAAACATCCATCCAATTTTGCAACAAACTCACCTCCACCAGTTTGTTCCGGAAGGATTGCATGAAGAAATTGTCGAGAGCTCATGGCTTGTACTCTGATTTAACCTGAGAATCATACAAGGATTCTGATCAACAATTGTATGTATTGTATAGAGAGAGAGAAACTAAGAATTGGAACCACCTTTGAGGAATCAGAGACGCGGCTTCGTTGCCGCTTGAGATTGAGAGTTCGTGTGTGGTGGAGCGTGGAGAAGATGAGTAGGAGAAGAGGATAGTTGTTTTCTGGGATTAAATTGATACAGAAACTAGGAAAGTGATGAGTTGAATTGGAAGGGGAGAAACACACAGTGACATGGCTTAAACCTCTCCGTACAGGTTCATCCATAAGGAGCGGTTCAACCAAATTAATTCATTTTTCATTTTTCTTTTTTACTTTTTACCTAAGAATTTGTGCCATGAACCCCTTTAAATACATCACTGCGGCTGCTCTAAGTCTACATGAGAGACGTATCCGCACACAATCATTGTTGTTTGGAGATTTGGGTCATCATGAACAGTTTTGAGTCATGTGCTCTCTAACCATCATGATCTTGTGGTTTCTGTAAGAATGCAATTTGTTATAAGACAAAATGAATAATTTGAATTTGTAAGTTAATAAACATTTTCGTTTGAGTCCTACAAGTTTCAACGTTTTGTTGGGATGTGTCATGCGTGATGTGATGATTCAAAGACAACAAAACAAAAACCAAGGGTAAAAATGAAATAAGACCAATAACAGTCGTTGGTTGACAGAGGATTGTCCAATAATGTTCAAAGGTCATTAACTTTTTCTTCTGTTCCCCCTACCAACCTAATACTCTTCTAAAAGAGCTTCTTAAATACTCTTCTGAAAGAGCTTCTTAAAATAGTGGATCTGCATTAACTTGCTAAAGTCTTTTCGCTTTTCGTCTTCTTTTCTTTTTAAGTTATACTTTGGGTTTGTCTGAACAATGGTGAGTTCGTCAACCACGATCCCTGTTTCTTGTGCCTCAAAGAAGTCTCGATCTCTTACAGCCCAGAAGAAGATTACTGTTAAGGTCAAGACCCAACAGGTCTCTTTCTCTCCTCTCTTCTCTCTCTCTGCAGCTTCAAGCTTTTTCATTGCTGGTCTGATAATATATTGTTTTTGTTCTTTATATTTCCATAGATAGTCTTTTGTATTTACTCCTTATCGTCAAGTTATATACTATATATATATATATATATTTTATCATCTTTGCTTCTCCCATGCAAAATTATTTTTTGAAGATTAAGAAAGGGTTACAACATTGTTTAGAAATCTTCGTATATTAAAAAGAAAATGGAAATTTTTATTTTACCATAATAGGGTGGAGAAGAGGATGTTTACAAGATTGGTTATGGTACACATCTGAGCAAGCTAATGGAAGCTTACTGCACCAATAGGAACTTAGAGGAAGGCACTGTAAGATTCATCTTCGGCATGAAACAGCTCAAACCACGAAGCACTCCTGCTCAGGTTCTTCTTTTCTTTTTCTTTTTTTTTTTACCCACTTGGTTTCCAATTTTTTTACTTTACCTATTTAATTACTGTTATTTTAACATTCCCCGATTATTTTCTCACAGTTGAAGATGGAAGAAGGCGACGTCATTGATATCGTCACCGATATGGGCGGTGCTTAATCACGCCGGAATATCTTCATCATTTCGCGATATGCTCGCATGACAAGGACGTAATTTTTAGGCTTCTTTTTAAGAAAAGAAGAAAACGTTTTGTTGCTCAAAATAAAAAGAAGAAGACGTTTTTTAAACTAGTTTGATGTTTCTAAGACACTTTGAGTTTCCGGTTTGTAGTTTGTTGTTGTTGTTGCATCGTAAGAGTTTGTACATCTTGATGGGCCAATTTCTCCATTTCCTTAAGAAACTTCATCAGTTCTTGTTCCAGTCTCCGGTTAGATTGATAAAATAGAACAAAAAGCTGTTAAATTTTGCTCCAATATCAAGATCGTGTCTGAAAGAGTCATCCCTTATATTTTTAAACATCTTTTTTTTTTGCATTTGCAAACTTGTCTGAAAGATTCATTTCTCATGGAAATGGACCCGAGAAGAACTATACTTCAGGTATCATCCACCATGCTTCAACTCACAGGTCTTTAGCCAAACACATTGTATTGATACCGATGCGTAGAGCAGTGTTTGTCAGAAATATTTTTCTCACATCGATCATAATTTTTTATATTAAGTATTTTAAATAAAAAATAATTATTTAAAATATAACTTTTATTTAATGTACATCAATTATTTAAAATAAGATACTGCCACAAAATAGTTACTATATTGAAGACTAAATTTATCATATTTAAATTTTATAAAATAAACTTATGTTCAATTTAAAATTTTCTAATACCTAAAAGTAAATATATTGTGAAATGGTTTTCTTTATTTTTAAATACCTAAACTTTACTTTCCTTTTTTCTTTTAACTCAATATATATATATATATATATATATATATATATATATATATATATATATATATTAATTATTTATAATTTTCCCTTGATTTAGTTCAACAGAATATATTGTATTTAATCTAATTTGATATGATAAAGAAAGTAGTGTAGAGATATTCTTATGAGGCCTAAATCATATCTTAATTAATTCCTATATATTTATATGTTGGACCATACTGAAAACAAGTATCTTGCTTTTTGTTTTCATATACTTTTTTTGAAAAATAAGTTTTCATATACTTTTAGTGTTCTAATTAAAATGATATGTATGTGATCTTACCCAGATCTAATAGTACATGGGATAATGGCTACGGGATGTCAAAAAAAAATTAAAATAACAATGGCATCAGAACGTATTAATCAATTTAAGCGGTTAGGGATATGGTCGATAACTTCTTTTGTGCTGATCACACCTCAACAAATGATTATATATTGTCTTTTAAATAATCATGTTTTCATACACATAAAAAGTATTAAGTTATCTCCTAAAAATACATAATCTCCAAAAAATAACAAAATATTTTAAAAAGTGAAAAAGAAAAAAGATACATGGACTTTCAAATTTTACATATATTTCGTAAATATATTCAACCATCTTAAAAGTATATCCAAAACAGATTTTAAATTATTAATTTTTTGTTTAAAAGTAAAAGATACTAGGAAAACAATTTATATTTCAAAACTACTTAAATTTCGGATGCGGGTCAGATCTATTTTATGTGGCGGTGGGGATTTTTGACAGGTATTGCCAGTCATTAATGGAGCAGAAATGTCTGAGATTGTTACGGCTGGTCTGAATGCATCTTATATATGGAAGCATGTAAAAATTTTGCAGTTAACCAAGAATATGCGGCTTGAGTCAAATAATTTATCTTCTGAAAATGTAAAAGATTTGTAGGAATTCTCACAATGGATATTAGACACTAGAGATGGAAAGATTGGTGATGGATATGATGGGAAATCACCTATTGATATTCCTGAAGAGTTTCTGATTTTTGATATTGATGACCCAATTGAAACTATAAGCAAAGCAATCTATGGAGATTCCACTTCAATACACGAAAATGAACTTAAATTTTTTTCAAGAGAGAACTATATTATGTCCTACAAACGAGGATGTGAACATGATCAATCAACACATGTTGGACAAGTTTGATAGTAAGATTTAGTAAGAAAATCCATATAATTTTTCAAATCTGTAGTAAATTTAAATAATATATATATATATATATATATATATATACATGAAATTGCAAATATTTTGCATATTTATATATAATTTTGAAAAAAAATTAATCCGATAAACCTAAAAAAATAAAAATCTTAAAAAAACTATTAAAACAATTGATACATATTTTAGGTTAAAATATATTCGTTATAAAAAATTGATAAAAGAAACAAATCCGCGCTTTGAAAACGCGGATCAAAATCTAGTAACATTGTTTAAATCATGTGATATTGATTTAGTAGTAAATGGACATTGAGTTGTTTAATCTGGATTCGAAGATACTCCACTTCAATCCATCATCTGACCTTGTAAATATGAATTCATTGTCGAGGGTTATTTCAATACAGGAAAGAAGATTCATCCACAACTACGACTTTCCATAAAAAATAGTCTGAAATTTTCTCTATTCATTTATATATATATGCCTCACCTTTTTTGGTCGAATAAAAATTTGCTATGAATTACCTATTTTCTTTTTGTCAAATAATAATTCACCTCCATTTTTTTTATCAAAGAATAATTTGATTCCTTATTTGTTTCGTGGGTCAAATAATATTACAAGTACATCAATACAATTAAATTTGTACATTCCACTTTACGTCTGGAAGATCAATGGAATCCCATCAAAGATGTTATATAATAATTTGATTCCTAATTTGTTTTGTGGATCAAATCATAATCTATCTTATTTTTGTTTTGGTCAAATAACAGCTTGCCTTCCGTTTATTTTGTGGAGCAAATAATAACTTGTTTATCTAATTTCAGAAATCAATAATCTGCATGACATCTCTAAACCACTATAAGAGTCCTCAAAGTCTTTTCATTTCCTTCTACCATACTTTGAGTTGATAAAAAATACACTGAAATAATAACGTTTAAATACACAGCAAAATCATGAATAACTCTATCTTTTTTCTTCTAATCAGTCTTGTTCTCTTCCCTTTTTACGTATCTGCATTGAGGCCTCTCCTAGATCAATGGAGTCCCATCAAGGAAGACCCCCACATTGTAAAGATTGGTGAATTTGCGGTCTCAGAATACAACAGACTAAACGAACTTCGATTGAAGTTTGTAACAGTTGTTAGCGGTGATATTCAAATAATTTCCAATTTGAAATATTACAAACTTGTAGTAATGGCTAATGATGGCGGAAACAGCACTAGCAAAAACTATGAAACAATTGTATGGGAGCTAAAATCAATATCAGAGCTCATGGACTTCAAACCACTATTTTAAAAAATCTCTTGGTATGATGATTTCACATGTGAGATGTAACTGATTTTTATTTATGTAGTAAACAAGTTAAATCAAATAAAAATGCAATAGTTCTTTAATATATTTTGTGCAACTTGTGATTTTTGAATTTTGGTGCAGATTGCATAGTATTTGGCCAATAATCTTGAACAAAATTTTTAATATCCCTTAGTTATTTTGAATCTGCTATATAGAGATTATTATGGATTTATAATTTTCATCCTTTTTATAATTCTCCTAATTCTACTAAAACTTTACTTTTCTTTTTCCTTAAAACTCAAAATATTTATATTTTATGTGCATCTTCTTTGTCTGTTTGACTCGCTTCCTCTCCCTCTCTCTCTTTGTCCAAACAGGTCGCTGATTATAAATACTTTTCGTCGAACTCTCTTCCCCCAGAAAAAAAAAACACACAAACCCTTTTGTTCTCTCCTTTACGAAACCCTAGGTAAGGTTAGATCACAATCTTTTGGACATCGTTTCATCTTCACATGAAAAAGCATTCTCCTAGAACCTCTTGATTACTTATGTCGAAAAGAGCATCTGTTTTCTCTTCACTGTTATCTAAAGCCATTATGGGTCTTGTTGTTTGTTATTTTTGATTATTTATCAGGTAAATTAAGTCTCAAAGTTGTCTTAGACCTCTGAAAGATTTTGACTCTATAAAGTTTTGATCTTTTGTTGTGTAGTCTTTAAAGTTTCGATCTTTACTACTTATTTTGTAAAGGGCATTCCTTGGTGAGTGGATGATTTGTGTTCTTGGTGATAGTTCTCTGTTTTTGTATTATCTGCTAAGTTTTTTTTTGATTAATTATACTGATGAAAGCTAAACGCTCTTTCTGTAAATTTGTTTAGGAATGGGGAAGCAGTTAAAGAAGGGTAAAGCTCCTCCAGGTGGGAACGGATTCTCCAAGAAGGTAACTAAGCAAAGCGCGGAGATGGAAGAAAGCTCTTGTGTCCACTTTGATAACTGTGTTGATTTGAATAAGCTGTTGAAAAAGATGAAAGCTTGCAAAGAAATCAAGTGTGGAGAATGCAAAGGAGTGGACATGAAGAAGAGAAGAAGTGAAGAAAGGGAAGTTAGTAGGTTTTCTTTTGCTGCTGCTAAGAAAGCTGTTTGGCTTTGCTTGGAGTGTGGCCGGTATATCTGTGGAGGTGTTGGCGTGCCCACTGATCCTCAGAGTCACGTCATGCGTCACATCAAGATGACGGGTCACCGTCTTGTGATTCAGTGTGAGAACACTCGGTTGAGATGGTGTTTCACGTGCCAGTCACTACTCCCTTTTGAGAAAGAAAAGAATGGTGTGAAGATGGATTTGTTGCTGGAAGCTGTGAAGCTGATTAAAGAGCGATCTTCGAACACTTGCCCTGGTGAAACTGAGGCTGGAGATTCATGTTCAAGTAGTATCTCTTGTGAGTTCAAAGGTTTAGAAGCAAGAGATGGTTATGTTGTGAGAGGTTTAGTTAACCTTGGGAACACATGTTTCTTTAACTCTGTCCTGCAGAATCTTCTTTCTTTGGATCGGTTACGTGACGGCTTGTTGAAAGAGGATCTCTGTTGTGGCGGGCGTCTCGTTTCTTCCCTGAAGAAGTTGTTCACTGAAGCAACATCAGAAGCAGGCTTGTTCAATAGTGTGATAAACCCAGTAGACGTTTTTGGTTCTGTATGTTCTAAGGCTCCTCAGTTTTGGGGATATCGGCAGCATGACAGTCACGAGTTGCTGAGGTGTCTGTTGGATGGTTTGAGCATCGAAGAATCGAGCCTGAGAATGAAGCTTGATGTTTCTGATGATAGTGAGAAACCTACTCTCGTAGATTCTCTATTCGCTGGTGAAGTTTCAAGCACCATATCTTGTTTGGAGTGTGGACACTCCTCAAAGGTTCATGAACCCTTTTTGGACCTCTCTTTACCTGTTCCCTCCAAGAAACCTCCACCGATAAATCAACAAACCATCTCTGAGGAAGAAAGAAGTAAACTTCCACCACCAACAAAGGTCCTTGAGAATGTTGCAGACGGCAAAGATTCATCAGAACCTGTATCAACTGTGGCCGTAATTGACAATAATCAGGTCCCTGAAATTGTTGTAACACAAAAGGATTTGGAAGAACTTGGTAGCTTTTGGTGTGAATCTTTTGGAATAGAAGTCTCTCTCAATGAGACCGATCTGGTTTCTCAAGGTGATGCTTGTGATACTGCTCCACTATTATCAACACAGTCTGAAGTAGTTGACAATGACGGTAGTGCAAAAGAAGATAAAGAGGCTATGCAGTGTAGTAACAACACAGCTTCAAGTGGGATTGATGAGGCTCAACTATGGGGTTATCCTGATATAGTGCAGAGTTCTTCATCTGCAAATCCCTTGGCTAATGAAGATCTTCCTTTACTGGTTGTAGATTCTCAAGTTGTGAATATGCCTTATAAAGATGACATGTCCTATAATGATAAAGCAGTTGCAGAAGTTAAGGGTGAGAAGCAGGCTTGTTCAATAGTTAGACAGACTGTTGAAAGTAGCACAGAAACGCTGATGCATGATAATGACGGAAGTGCAAAACCAGATAAAGAGGATGCACAAGCTTTGCAGTGTAGTAAAGACACAGCTTCAAGTGGTATATCAGCAGAGATTAGTGAGGCTCAAGTATGGGGCTATCCTGTTTTAGGGCAGAGTTTTTCATCTGCACAGCTATGCGCTGATGAAGAGGTTCCTTTGCTGGTTGCAGATTCTCAAGTTCTGACTATGCCTTATAAAGATGATAACACAGCTGCAGAAGACAAGGGTGAGGCTTCCTCGTCAGATGTGAGCGGCCACCATGAAAAAACCGTAGATTATGTTGACTTTAGCGGGTTTTTTGAAGAGCCTGACGTCTCCTGTGATGACGACAAAACTGTTAGGGAACGTGAGGATGAAATTTCCTCTTCACTCATGAGCAGCCACCATGGACAAAAGATAGATAGTGTTGACCTTCACAAGTCTGACGTTTCATCATCACTCGTGAGCAGCCACCATGGAGAAAACGTTGATTATGTTGACCTTACCGTGCCTGACGTCTCCTGTAATGCTAAAACAGTTAAGGAATGTGAAGGTGAAGTTTCCTCATCACTCGCGAGCTGCCACCATGGACAAACCGTTGGTTATGTTGACTCTAGCGGTTGTTTTAACAAGGCTGACGTCTCCTGTAATGATAAAAGAGTTAAGAAACTTGAGGGTGAAGCTTCCTCTTCATCTGTAAGCGGCCACCATGAACAAAAGATAGAGAATGCCGACTATCACTGGTATTTTGAGGAGCCTGAGATATCTAAAGGATCAGTTTTTGGACCGCCAACTAAACCCGAGGCTTCTAAAGCTGGTTTTATGGCTGTTAGCAGCAACTCTGATGCTGAAGTTGTTCTTGATGACTCGGATTCACCAGTCTCTGTAGACACCTGTTTGGCTCTGTTCACCAAGCCTGAGATTCTGTCTGGAGACAATGCTTGGCACTGTGAGAACTGTTCGAACAACCTAAAACTCCAACGGTTGAGAGAAAAGAGAGAAAGATTTGGCTATGGATGGGCGTATGATAATGGTTTTGATGAGTGGAGAGGTAATCTATTCAACCAATCCTTTGCAGATTTCAATAACTGGGATACCATGTATGAAGATGAGGCAGTAGATTCCAAGGAAGTGATTGTAAGAAGCCCTGCAACTAAAAGAGTACTTGTAAACAAGGCACCACCTGTGTTGACCATTCATCTCAAAAGGTTTAGCCAAGACGACCAAGGCAGGCTAAGCAAGTTACGTGGCCATGTTGCTTTTAATGAGTATATCGATCTTGGCCTATATATGGATATGGACCCTAGGTAAATACGCATTCCCCCATTCTTTCTTCTCTAGAGACTTCAATAAGAAAGCAGACTCCTCTTCCTTATTTTTTCTCATCTCTTCTCTTTTGTAGGTTGGCCGAAGAAGACCAGCCGGTTTACATGTTGTCCGGTTTGGTGGAGCATTCAGGGACAATGGGGAGAGGTCATTATGTCGCTTACATAAGAGGGGACGATAAGGAGAAGAGAGACTCATCTTTATGGTATCGTGCAAGCGATTCTTTTGTGAGACAGGTTTCTTTTGAAGAAGTTCTTCGTTCTGAGGCGTATATCTTATTCTACCAACGTATCTGAGAACTCGCAGCAGGGCCAAGTATCTTCTGATGTTATTCACAGTTTGTGCTGGTGAACAGAAGAAGAAATATAATAGAGAGTAATAGTTTTTTGTTTCTATCTTCTTGACTACAGTTTTTATCACTGAGATTCATGTAATTGAGTTATTAGTTAATATATTATAAACTTGGCCTTTTTTGAAAGTATGATTATAGACTTAATTATCTCTCTCCACCACAGAGGTGTTACTCTGATGCAGCTTTGATGGATTCCGATCAAGACCGCAAGAATAAAATACCAAAACATTTCTTAAAACAAAAAAAAGATATCTCTACGTTTTCCCATTTACGTATAAACATGAATAGGCTTCTTTACTGGAGACAATCAGAAAAGAAACCAAGACTATTAATTTTATAAATAATGTATATTATCAAGTAGTATTGAAAGAAAACTCAGTCAATAAATATTTTTGATTAGCTAAGAAGAAAGTTGGTTGCAGTTCTAACCGAATCTACTAAGAGACAGCAATAGAGGACAAACGCACGCACGCACCCCTCTAAGGTACCTTATGATACATAACTAAATCAACTGCAAGTATATATATCCACATAGTGGTCTCCAAGCTTTTGAATCGCCCTACTCATCCCTGCATTGCTCTCCAAATGGTGGCAGAAGAAGAGCTAATCTTGACTTGTACCTCACGATCCTCTTCAACCGTTCTTCTCTTAATCTGAAAACAAACCCCACAATTTTGCTTGTGCAAATCACCAAAGAAAACAACTTTTGATTTTGAGGAAAACGTGTTTGTGTGGGTGACTCACCGAAAGCGGACATTCTTAGCACGGTCCACATGTCTTTTCAAAAGATCAGAATCAGACAAGTGTTTCACAGATTTCTCGTCCTGAAGCTCATCAAAGAGTTCGATATTAGATCATCAAAACTCACCAATAGCATTGTAGAAAAGGAATTAAGAGAAGAAACACGAGAACCTCTTTGTCTTGTACACGATTTGGTTCATCTTTTGGCAAGGTTGTCTCCACTTTCACATCCGATGAAGGCAAAGGCTTTGGCAAGCATGTCATTGTAATATCGCTTTGCTGCTTCTGTAAGTAATGACATAAACATAACCCACGAGTTATACATTAGATTACATTAAGACATCAACATAACCCACCAACTCTTAACATTAAATTTACAAAAAGTCAAAACAGAAACTGAAAGGCGAACCTGAAGTGCCTCATGAGCACCATTTCTCAACCAGGATCGACAAAGTGAATACAGAGAAGCTCCTCCCTCTGTTATTCTAACCTGCATATAAAAACAAATTAAAGAAAAGTACTGAAAGTCCCCAAGGGATAGACAAAGGCAGTTTCTAACGTAAATCCAAAAGCTACTGAACACAAATCCTCACCTTTCGTTTTCTTATAAGGACCAGGACGTCGTTTCTGCTTCTAAAACAACACGGAGAGCAAAAAAAAACGGAAACATCAAC
This sequence comes from Hirschfeldia incana, assembly GCA_026261945.1. Taxonomy (NCBI): domain Eukaryota; kingdom Viridiplantae; phylum Streptophyta; class Magnoliopsida; order Brassicales; family Brassicaceae; genus Hirschfeldia; species Hirschfeldia incana. The sequence continues at coordinate 2,589,017 of JABCMI010000040.1, read as the reverse complement.
AAGATTCTCTTACATACAACGCATAGGGAAGAAGAGAGTAGTAGTAGTTACCTCCTAGCGTTTTTACTACGCCCACCATAGTCTAGAATTGAAGTAGGAGGAGGATGAGCAACCTAATAATCATCATAAAGTTTAAACCTTTATAGATTTTGCAATTCAAAAAATTTGGATCACAGGTGCCATGTAACTACTACAATCTAAAAAAGCTTTCAACATATATATGGAAACAGAGAAAACAGAACAAAGTTGATATCACAAATAGCCAATATCTCTTTAAAACACATGAATCTAAATGTTAGAGAAGAAGAAGAAGAAGAAGCTAACCCGAGGTTGCAAGAAGTGAGGAACTCCTTTCATATGACCCGACCCGAGATGAGGAGAAGCTGGTTGGATCTGAGGATGTGCTCCTCTCATCATTGGATCCAGACCCTGTTGGGTTTGGGATCTGGAGTGGACATTAGGATTGATGGATTTTTGATTTTTTGGTTTCGTCGCAGAAACTGTGTGTGGGAGAAGAGACAAGAAGAGATTCAAAGTTGGTACCTTTTTTTTTTTTTCCTTCTTTGCAGATTTTTAAACTCTCAACAGACGCCACGAGCGGTTTTGTTCTCGACTTCAATTTTGATATTATTAGTTCGAGCCGGTTCAGTTTTAATTTGGTCCGAAGTTATTCTAAGAGAACATTATTGCTAGGACCAAATTGTGTGTCCTTAGCATATTTTAATATTATTGTGATGTTAAGGACAAAAGTTAGGGACAATCTAAAAAGTTTAGATTATTGCTAGGACTTTCATTGGTCTTTAAGTAAATAAATAAAATTTGCAAACAATTGATTATACAACTGATGTGCAACAGAAACAACACCTTCTACTCATACAACAACAACTACGAAAGAAATTTGTTTGACAAAATATGAAGTAGGTATAACCTCAAGTATAAACAAAATTACTTGTTTGTATAGTACTTTCGTATCTCAAAGCAAAAAACAACCAACACACAAAGTAACCGTAGAAGAAACGAATGCAGAACAATATATATTATTCACCTTCAACTCAAAAGATTTGAGATCACAAGCAAATTGCTCTGCATTGATTCCCTCCTGAGCGAGAAGTCTGCAACAAACTCCAACAATAACAAAGACAATAGAATCATTTCTAGCTTGTCTGCATTAGCTACTACTCCTTAGGGTCAAAGGGAGAGAGAATAACCTAGTGACGGTAAGAGACTGAGAAGAAGCGTAAGAAGAACCTGAAGAGGAGGAAACTGAGAGGAAGGACTATTGATAGTTACAACAAGCGTCAACCTGCAGAAGAACAAAAATGATCAGGTTGAGGTATCCTCCATCCCCATCATACCAATACGTGAAGGCCCTGCGCCAGCACCACCAGCACCAGCCGACGCAGCAACTAAGTTCTGCTTTTGAGAGCTCCCATTGTTATGCGGCACTGTCCCTTTGGTTTGAAGACTGCCCTGATCGTTGTCCCGACATGTGAGCCTGAACATTCGTGTTATTCCTTAAACCTTCGTCGTCTTGTCCTAATTCTTCTTGCAATTAGCTCCTGCTATTAATTATTGATTATCTCAGTACAGCAGCTCATAACACAGAACACACCTTGCACCTCGTGTAATGTCCTGCAAAAACAATCTCATTATTTCATAAAGCGGAAGTGGTATGATCAAATACATTTGAACTACAATCATAGACTATGATGATCAAAGCAGCCAAATAAATAAAACCTAAAAATCAAACCTTGAAAAATGAATCAAAAATAACCAAACTTGTCACTCACAAGGTCACAGAGACAAAACTTGATTGGAACAGAGACGATGTCGCACTTGTGTGAACTCACACAAATTAGGATCAAACAATCAAAAGTAGAGAAATCCCAGAAAGAGATTCCTAAAACCTAGAGGCGAAGCGATCATGACGGAATCATCCATCTCTTCCTCAACGAACCCGTAATCGAGCTCATCACCATCATCACTCTCGTTGTAATCATCATCTAAACCCACCACCGCTGTAAAAATCATCCTCTCCCGATCCCATCTCGTGGGCACCGAGCATGTCATCCTCTGAATCCATGATCCGCGATAAATTCACTTCTACTCTCTGTAAAGGCTTGACCTTTATAGGAATGAATCAGACAAAACTCTCCCTAAGCAGGTTTCGCTTCTTCTCAATTGAAACAAATGATTGATTCCTTATATTATGCGATTGATGATGATGAATCTAAAGGTAGAAGAGGATGAGATTACAGGAGAAAGAAAGGGTGGTGGTGCGAGAGATATTGTGGGAGACGATGGGGGAGCGAGGAGATGCAGAGAAGAACAAACTGAAAGATAGACTCAATTTGATTGACATGTGCCTTCTAAGGACGACCCAGGACACATCTTAATTAAGATACGTCTCAATTATAATTAGGTTTTTTTAATTGTTTTTTTGGATCAATATTGCTAAGGACGCGGTACTTGGATCGTGATAATGTTGGTCTAAGGTTGAACAATAATAAACTCATGTTATCAATAATCCCCATATATATATTAAATGTGATTTTTGCTTATGTGTGAGAGATTTTAGAAAAATTGTTATGATTTTTGTTAAGAACTCATAAAGTTTTACTAGTTTCAAAGATATTGTAATTCTACGTTGTAAGATATATTTATGGTGTTTGTTGCGAGATGATATGCAGTACTACTTTTTTGTTCTAATTCTACAGTACATGTCCCTATCATATAATAGATAAATATAAACCATTTTAATCCCAAGTTTGGTTAGTTCAACATGTCGAGAAGTTTTTTTTTTTTGAAAAACGACATGTCGAGAAGTTGCTGTTGTTTCAGTGCTATCGGCTAAATTGAATCCTAGAGGTGCTATGTGGCTGGAGAAAGAAATGAATTGTGCTATTGCGGATATGTTAACACACTGGTTCCATGCATGGTCTGCTTTCATAGTTCCATATAAAACCTTCCTTGTAAACGTTGAGTCCTGAGAACGATGGAAATTATCCCACCGTTTTTTAATAGTTGTCAAATCGTTATCCGAGGTACGCAATTTCAGAGACTTTGACAAGTACATGACGTGGTTTCTAAGAGCATGTACATCAATGAACCCAAAGAAGGGGTTAATCTTTTTAATTTTTAAATATTAAATATTTTTCTTTTTCCTTTTGATTTTCTTTAAAAAAAATAAAAAAAAAGCTTAGACCAATCGCGGACTGTCACGACACGTAGGGTCTGCGCTACAGTGGTGAATTCTAGGAGAGAGGAGTTCAGTCAAGAGAATTTTAGAGCATGCGCAACGGCGACACGGCTCGTGAGAAATTTTTTATTAATTTTTTTTTTATTTTTTCTGTTTGCTTTTAAAAAAAAAAAAAAAAAAAGAGGACCAATCGCGGGCCACCACGTGTCGTGGGGCCCGTGCTACAGTCGGCGAACCGGATCACGCCGAGGATGCGGGACGAGCCGGGATCTTGCTTTTTTATTATTTTAATGTTTTTTTTTTGGGAAAACGCGCGATCCGATGGCGACGACCCCGCGGCTCTTAGGAAAAAAAGATCATGAGCATTTCTTACTTTATTATTTTTTTTCTTGATTTCTGTGTGAACTCCCTTCATGACTTCCTTATAAACTTTTTTAATAGACAAAGTTGTAGGTTTATTTCAGAGACCTTATCTTAGTTTATAATGCTTTTGTGAATCACAAGACTTGGTGTGAAAAACATGTTGCCGCTTTAGGTTACAAGTGGAAAGCTGAATGAGCTTCGGATAAGTGAAATTAACAACATAAATCTTAACACTGAATTAATGACGATAACCTTTAAACCTGATTTTCACTAGAAGTTTTCCTTTAATTGGTTATATTGATTGTTGTAAACATGTCACCGTCATTAAGATATAGGAAATGCGTAACTGTGAAGGGGTGTGATACTCTGGTTCGAGTGGTTTACGTCGATTTCAAAAACAGGTTAAAGAGACATTTTAAGAAATAATTCTGCCCGTTTTGTGTTAAAAATGCCAGCTTTGGTTACACATTTTCATCTTCACTAATTAAGTGAAAAGTAAAAAAATCATTAAAATAAAACAATTAATTTGGTTAACAGGAATTCTTTTGTTTTATGCCCTTGTTTTATTTCGTCATACGTAATTATCTTGAAAAAAAAGAAGAAAAACCTCTACAAAAGATTGGAATAATAAAATGTTAAAGCTTTGAGCAAGGTATTAGAATAATCTTTTAAAAATCATTAAATACATTTCGTGTTGTTTATATTTGGACAGTGACATAATTTGAACAATTCATAAATTTAATTCATAGTAAGCAAACTATAAGTTCCAAAGATGTCCCACAAAATATGAGTGCAACACAAGTAAAGCCATGAATTCCTTTAACTTAATACAACACTTGAAAACTGTCCTTTTATCAAAATACACGTGAAGCCTTCTTTCTATAAATAGAAGACGGCTTTGGGAAGTAGAAGACCCATACACATACATAAGAAACCCACTCATAGAATATAATGGCTACCACTACTCTCACTTTATTCCTAGGGGTTTTGGCCATGACGAGTACCCTTAGCTTCAACGCTGAAGCTAGGCCTCAACCAAGCGACGAGGATCTCGGTATCGTCATTGGACCTAACACTGGATCAGATGACGATCTTGGCATCGTTATTGGACCGCATGTGAGCGACGACTTGGACATGGATGGACCGCACACCAACCTAGACGATGAAGATCTGGGTACCATCATTGGACCCGAGTTCGAGATCCACAAGGACGATTTCCCTGAAGATTTCATCTTTGGAACATCCGTTTCCGCATTTCAGGTCAATATATAACTTTGCTAGCATATACATAATAGTGTCAGATCCATTATAACATAGATAGATAAATCTTATCATTTTCGAATTGTTTCCGAGTTATAGGTTGAAGGTGCTAAAAAGGGATCTGGGAGAGGCTTGACAAGATGGGATGAATTTACACACATGTTTCCTGGTATAAATTACGGTTTTCTATTACTTAGAAAGTGATTCTGAGTTCGGAGTCTAACAAAATCATGAAAAACAAACATGTATTATATTGTCCAGTTTACTATTTCATATGTATCTGAAATGGGGTTATAGAGTTGAAATCATTGAAATAGTTATTTTTGATAACTTAGTTTAACACATTTATTTGTTTAAATCACCAATTTCTATTATTAAACCCATTCTAAACAATGAAATAATCACCGCTATTGTGATATCTTTCAGACAAGGTTGAACACGGGGATGATGCAGATATCGGAGTTGATTTCTATACCCGTTACAAGGTATGTCATCGTTACAATGTGTATACTGGTTTTGTAAAATAAAAACTCGATCCGATGTGTATATAAATCTGTTAAATATTAGTAAATATTGTATTCATGTATATATATATTGAAAGGATTACTTGGGTTGTGATATTATAGGATGACGTAAAATTAATGAAGGAGTTGAAAACGAATGGGTTCAGATTTTCTATTTCATGGACCAGAGTCTTGCCTAGTAAGTCCGTCGCATTCTTCCTTGTAATTATTTAACCAAACCACATACTATCTAGAATCCACATCAAAATTTGAAAACAGATAATAATTAATAGTTTCTAACTTCATGCATATACAATTTTCAGATGGAAGTCTAAGGAAAGGTGTAAACAGGGAGGGGGTGAAGTTTTACAACGATCTTATAGATGAACTTATTGCCAATGGTTGAGAGCCTTATAACAAGTCATGCCCTTAAATCTACCTAGTTATTCAAGTTGCTTTTATAGTAACAATTTTATATTTAATAATTAACAGATATTCAGCCTTCTGTTACTCTCTTTCACTGGGAATCCCCATTTGCTCTAGAAATGGAGTATGGTGGCTTTGTTGACGAAAGAATTGTGTAAGTAATTGTGCATGTAAAATAATCTTCTTTATGTATTTTTATACGCCAAAACGAAACAATTTCAACTATTTGATTATTTCTTGTAACCAATGCTAACAAATTAATATGTGAATGTAGGGATGATTTCCGGGATTTTGCAAAATTCTGCTTTGATAATTTTGGAGATAGGGTGAAGAACTGGGCAACATTTAACGAGCCATCGGTTTATAGTGTTGCTGGTTATTCAAAAGGCAAGAAAGCTCCAGGACGGTGCTCTCCATTTGAAGTCCTCAAATGTCCCTCAGGAGACTCATCCGAAGAGCCTTACAAAGTTGCCCATAACCAGATCCTTTCTCATCTTGCTGCTGTTGAAGAATTCCGAAAGTGTGTCAAGGTTAGTGCTTGAAATTTTCATATATATAATCCTAAATCCTAAACCATATACATAATAGCTCCATTATTTCTTTGCTATACGTTTGGAAATATAGTGCCAAGAGGACGGAGGAAAGATTGGAATAGTGTTGGTATCTCACTGGTACGAGCCTAAAGATCCAAATTCTAGTAAAGATATCGAGTCCGCAAGACGAGCCCTAGAGTTCCAACTCGGTTGGTGCGTTTCTATTTTGTTTACCAATCTCGATATGTATTCATGATTTAATTAAAATATGACATGATACATATTGCTTTCTTAACTACATACGAATTTGTAGGTTTCTTCGCCCTCTCACATATGGACATTATCCAACGGTAATGCAAAAAGATGTAAACATTCGATTGCCTGAATTTACCGAAGAAGAATCAAAGAAACTAAAAAAATCTTTGGACTTTGTCGGATTAAATTACTATGGTGCATTTTTCACTACCCCTCTCACCAATATCAATGCATCGGAGCTTAGTTATTCCAACGACTTAGGCGCAAAAATATCACGTAATTTTTATCCATTTTCATTTTTGTGCTTATTGAAATAATCTGTTTGCTCTACAATATACTATATATATGAAAATATTAGTTACTTTGTGTTTTCTTTGGTTCCTGCAGCTGAGCAAAACCATTCACCACATCTCAAGGTATTTGTTTATATCTATACACATTACACATAATACACATGAGCACATATATATACCTGACTGTTACAAAATTACTAAAAAGGATGGCTTTTAATTCACAAAAACAGATGAAAGTGATCAGTTAAAAACATAAAAACTACGATCTTGTTTAATCTGCAGACAACCTCAATGGGGATAGTGATATATCCAGATGGTTTGATGAATCTCTTGAGACATATCCAAGACGAATACAAGAATCCAGAGATTTACATTATGGAGAATGGTAACCCAACTAACAATATATAAATACATACTCATATATATATATATGTGACTGAGTAATTACTAAACATTGTGATGGTGCTGTTTTTATTTTTGGTAAAACAATATTCTAACTAAAATTAAATTGGTAGGGATGGACGAAATCGACAACGGAACCAAGACTTTAGCCGAAGCCACAAACGACTACGGGAGAAAAGAATTTATCAAGAGTCACATCTTGATCATGGGTAAAGCCATCAGGTATATATTACTAACTAATATGCTTACTAATTTTTTTATTTATAATAATTAACTTATAAAGGCCCAGAAAAAATACTTTTATATCATACATTTTGGTGGATGGTTCGCAGGCTGCACAATGTGAGGTTAAAGGGTTACTACATATGGTCGTTAATGGACAACTTCGAGTGGGAGAGAGGGTATAAAATGAGGTTTGGACTCTATTATGTAGATTTCAATGATAACTTGAAAAGACACATGAGGTCATCTGGAAAATGGCTAAGCGAGTTTCTTGATTCGAAAGAGTCTCTCCACAAATGCTACTTTGAAGGCCATCGTGTGAAAGGATATGCTCCCAAGCTGTTCGACACTGAGTATTTGGATCCTGATAACTGGCGTCTAAGCTACGCAAGTGATATCTGAAGAAATTGTGAAAGTATGATATGATCATCGATCTACGCTTTTCAGTTAACTTCATATGTATAAATAGTGTGCTCATGGTAAGATGAATAAAAAGCTGAGATGGTCATATATATGTTTTTTTATATGTTTTGTGTATTTGTGTGGACAGTCTAGTCTGTAGACACCTACTAATAATAAAGGAAAAAACTATTACGGGATGTTAAACCTTTTGTAACTGACGGGGTGTTAATTTCATGTTATGTTTTGGTCCTAAAGCAGTTACCTCAAGTCTTAGTAAAAGACTAAAGTTTGAGAAAAATACAGAAGAATCGTCCTTGGGGAAAAAAAAGAGAAACAAACTTGAGAATATATAATTAAATGAATGATCAAGCATATATCCTCATCTTGTTAATCACTTTGTAAACATCATCCACGTCATCCTCGTCGTCATCTTTGACCTGCTCCACACACCGCTCATTATCGTCCCGGAGACTGCCATCGCCGCCGCCACATCCTCCTTTGCTGACGTCCGCAGTACCAGAGACGACTCGCATGAAAGAAGTACACAAGAGAAGTGTTAAGAGGATCAGACACTTCCTTTCTCTCTCTTGTCTAATACAAATTACAATATATTAGTCGAACTACTTCAAAAAAACTTTTGTTCTTTGTCTATTGTATTCCTTGGTTACGTTTTTCTATGACAAATGGAATTTGCTATTAATAGTATTTAGCGCCATCCTTTGTGCTGGTCTTAAGGCTAACTAACTATTGCAATATTTTAAATTACTTTCTCTTCCATATAAATTAGAAAAAAAAAAGAAGAATTTCTTCAGTTTGCCTGTGAATACTTGGATGTGAATATTCAAAGAAATGATTTAATGTACAGTTAAGTCGATAAATGTTGTCTTTGTTAAAGACTGGTCTAGCACACTATCTTTGAAAATAAAATCTGCATATGTAATAACAAATCGTAATTTCTGAGATTCAAATTTTAAATTTGTTGGTGTAAAAACATTGATCAACCAAAATGTTTGTTAGGTTTTTTTGTTTGTTAGTTTATCTCTGTTAACCTACAAGTAAAAGACATCAAAATGAATCTCTTCAATTTTGATGTGATATTCACATCAAAACCTACACGGTACACTTTACGTGACACTTAAGTCAACCTTTTGTGAATCGTTAGGTTTAATCGGTTTGGCACCTAAAGTTAACGTGACCACCACCATAGTACCACCACTCAATATTCGAATGACAAAGATTTGAGCCTACCATTTTACACGATAAGCCCAATACCAAAAATCAAAAAGAAAATCGTAAAGTCCAATAAAGGCCCATTATCACCTCCATATCTCTCTTTCACCCGCGAATATCTCTCTGATCGGAGAAAACATCTCACCCTCCTCCTCCTCCTCCTCCGACGACGAAGACCACCGTCCCTCCGCCATGCCGGAGATCGACGCGTTATTCGAATCCCTGAATGTCCGGGACCTTCTCTCCGGCCACGATCTCAACGATCCGACGACTCCCTTATCAGCTCCGGATCTCCGTCTCCTCATAAACCGTCTTGAGTCTCACTCCCTCCGGATCAAGTCCAGAGTCCAGTCCTACCTCCTCTCCCACCACTCCGAATTCTCCGACCTTTTCTCGACCTGTCAAGACGCCGTCTCAAGGACCCGTCTGATCTCCGACGACGTCTCCGATGTCCTGAAACTGATCTCCGACCGTCATGTCGACGTGGAGATTCGCCAAATGGTGGATGAGATAAGGGAGAAGAGCTGGGAAGTGAGGGTGAAGAGAGAGTCGCTCGGTTTGGTGAGTGCGGTCGTTGGAGTCTGCGAGGCGTTAAGGGAAGCGAAGGAAGCTCTGAAGCGAGGGGAGTTCAGATTCGCTGCTGAGAGGATCAGAGAGCTTAAAGTTGTGTTGAGGGTTGGTGAAGAGGAGGAAGGAGAGCCTGTTGCTTACGCTTTGCTTAGGAAAGAGTGGTCTGATTGTTTTGATGAGGTGAGCCAATGGGTATCATAAAAATCTAATCTTTCTGATGAAATGAGAAGCAATGAGTCAATGGGTATCGTAAAAATCTAATCTTTTCTTGTGAAACGAGAAGCAGTGAGCAAATGGGTATCGTAAAAATCTTAGCTTTTCTTGTGAAACGGGAATTGAGTTTAAAGTTTTTGTTTTCTGACGTCACATAGTTCTCTATTTTATCTTGCTTACTAAGAATGTGTTTGCAGATTCAAGAGGTGCTTGCAAAGTTAATGGAAAGAGCAGTGCGTTTTGAGCTGGACTCGCGTAAGCTCAGGATTAGTTATCAGTTAAGCGTTGGTGAGACTACTGGTATCGCTCTTACCACTGTTCTCGAGGCGATGGAGGTATTGAATATGCATCGAATTCTATGTCTAGCTTGCACTATTAATACATTTTTTTTCTCTGTGAATCATTTGTTTTCACGCTTTTAACTGTTCTGGATTTTTTTTTGTAGGTGATTGGAATGTTAGATTACGGACTTGCGAAAGCAGCTGACTCAATCTTCAAGCATGTCATTACCCCAGCTGTAACTCATGCTTCTACTTTTGTTGCTGTAGAAGATTCATGTAAGACTTCAGGGGAAATAACCGAAGTGATATTAATGCTAGAACAATCCTCAGATCACAAGGTATGCTATTTCTATGGAACAATGAGACCTGCCCATTATCCATCTCATGAGACATTAGTTATCTGCTTCTTGTATTTTTCTGCGTCCGTCCTTTGGCTTCTAATCCTCTAAATGCTTACCTTCTTGAAATGCAGATTGAAGATGTGGACGGAGATGCAATATATTCAGGAGTTCTTACGGTTGTTAAATTCATCTGCAGCTCCTTGTGCTTTGGAAACGTTACGTGGATCCATTCTTTCGGGAGGTTGACATGGCCGAGGATATCAGAGCTAATTATTTCTAAATTTCTTTCAAAGGTTCGTTTTAATAACTAACTCTTTGGTAAAGAGACAAGAGCATTTTTCCTCCACTGAACTTTTTAACTGTACGTTGTCAAAACCAGGTTGTTCCAGAAGATGCTTCTAAATTTCCAGAGTTTCAGAAAGTCATTGAGCGGACCTCTCAATTCGAAACAGCTCTAAAAGAGTTGAATTTCGTTGCACCGTCTGACTCAGAGGGAAGGCTCAGCAAGTATGCTGAAAATGTTGAGGTTCATTTTGCAACTAGAAAGAAGATAGAAATTCTAGCAAGAGCTAGAAGTTTGCTGTTGCAGTGTAACTTTACGATTCCCCAGGGACTTGCTACCAGTTTGAAGTCTGATGGTGCGGAATCTGTAGATGCGAATTCGTCAAAGCACATCGTTCGCTTACTTTTTTCATCTGAAATGTGTGTGGTATCGGAAGCTGCTTCTCAACTTGTGCACTTGGTGCATAAGACTCTCGAGGTAGCTCTTTCGGATTTGTGCTATTCAATATTAGCAATTTTCGGACTTGGTGTTGGGATAATAAACTCCTTTTTTTCTGCAGGATGTTTGTGTGTCTTCTGCAAGGGTTGCTTCAGAGTTCTACCACGCTGCTCGAGACGCTATACTTCTATATGAAGCGGTTGTTCCCGTTAAGGTCAGTGAAGGAATAATTGAATGAATAATCTTTCACATTAATATGCGTGAAGTCTTATCTCTCTTTCCCTTGCTTTCTCGAATGTGAAGTTAGGGAAACAACTCAATGGCATCAATCAGGCTGCTGTTCTTCTTCACAACGATTGTTTATATTTATTCGAAGAGATACTTGGACTTGCTTTTGAGGTATGTACATATATGTGTTATACAAAATAAACCGCTGTTTTTAACTTTCTTTCTTTGATCGTTCACAGTATCGTGCTAGCTTCCCTAGTTCCATCAAGGAATATGCAGTATTTGCTGACATAGCCCCAAGATTTAAATTGATGGCAGAAGAAGTTTTACAAAGACAAGTTCAGCTTGTAATCTCGAGTTTGCAGGAGGTGAATCTCAATGAAAAATAGTATTATATGAAGTTTAAAGAGCATTGATTCTTCATCTAATATTTTGCATCTATCATCAGGCTATAGACAGTGCAGATGGCTTTCAAGATACTCATCAAATAAAGCAATTCGAATCTGCAAAATTTAGCATTGAGCAGGTAATTGCTCAGTCTTGAAATATATGTGTTCCTTCGACCTTTTATCAGAGGTAAATGGAATTCTTTTATAGGTTGTCTTTAGTCTAGAGAAAGTGCATTTGGTATGGGAGCCGGTCTTACGGCCCAAAACTTACAAACAAAGCATGTGCGTGGTTTTGGAGTCGGTTTTTCGAAGAATAACCAGAGACATTCTTCTTCTGGACGACATGGCTGCTGATGAAACTTTTCAGGTAACTGTTTCCTCTTTGGCTTGTCACCCTTGTGCAATGTTTCTTTTTGATTGGCTATTAAAAACGGATTTGCTTATTCTCAGCTACAAAGACTGATTCATCTTATGCTGGAGAATCTATCTTCTTTACTCGGCTCCTTGAAATCAGCAGACGACACTTCTCGTCCTATTGATGATCTCATACCATCTCTGCGTAAAACCAGGAAACTAGCAGGCATGTCTTTTACTATTTATGTAGTTAGTTTTTCCTTCAGTTTAACGCTAAGCTTGGGATTGGCGTCTCAGTAAATTTTTTTGTTCCATGGCTTATTTTTTGTGTTTTTAATTCACAGATCTATTGGATATGCCTCTTAAGTCTATAACTTCAGCTTGGGAAAGTGGCGAGTTGTTTAGTTGCAATTTTACGAGGACAGAGGTACAGTCTCTATATCTTGTTTTACCTCATGAAGAGACCCTGAAGCTTTTTTCTTGATGATGTGTGTTGCAGGTACAAGATTTCATCAAGGCTATATTTACAGATTCACCGTTGAGAAAAGAGTGTTTATGGAGGATAGATGACGTTAGCTAGTAGCAGGAGGTGACAAAACTATAAAACCCTTTGTAGACACGGAAAGAAGCAAGTGAGCCTTACTGCAGCAGCAGAGTCATGGGAGCTTTGTATCATCAACACTCTTGTGTAAGAATATATATGTAAGAGAACTCAGCTGATGAGTTTAAGCTTTGGTTTCAAAAGCGTGTCCCAGATTCTGTTGTACATGTACGGGGAAAGAAGGTTCAGTGTTTGAATAAACTTGTTTAACTTCAGTTCAATTTTTATTGGATTTATACTTTTGCTTTTTACGTAGAAACAAATAACTAACTAAAACATTTGTAATTTGGTTTTAACTTTTAGTTTATAAACTGAAACGAAACAGAAAATATTTGAAGAGTCGGTATACTTTATTAGGAAGACAAAACCACTAAATCAAGAGTGAAGAGCGATGTAATCTAATTCACTCCCACCAAAGATTCTCTGCCTGATAATGTGTCTATGTTCGCAAGTTCTACATATGGATGGTTCCTGTCTCTTATCATACTTTCTTTCTGGCAATATAAAGAGAAAAGCATTCAACGGTTCGCAATCCAAAAGTATCCAAATCAGGTCAAACCTTGGATTCTTCACAGCTCATCCTTGGTACCTACATCAACATTATCACCACCTCCCATGAGTTCTTCAAGTGAGAATTCATCTTCCTCGACCACTACCCCGTCTTTACCGTCCCACCCTTTTGTCTCAACGATTTCCGGTGTTCCGTTCATAGGCACGTTTCCTTTTCCACCAGCCCCAGCATCCTTCACAAACTCTCTGATGTAACACAAACAAAGATTACGTGTTACAAGAGTGGAAAAATCGGTAAACTGGATTCTGAACCACTGAGATATCTTGTTAAGGTCAACTTACAAGAGGTGTTGAAGCTCAAATGCGCTTTTAAGAGGAGCATACACTGCCTTCTTCACGTTCATGGCTACCATTGCTGGATAACCGTATCCTCCCACGTTGACTTTCTTCTCCAAATCCGGTTGCGTAACAGCCGCCACCCACACAAAGCTGCAAAATAAGATTTTCATTCTAAATTTACGACATGTCCTACCAATTCTATGACATCCCTTAAACAGGACCATGATGCAGCAGCAGCGAGAAAACAATATTTCTTAGCGTACCTGTAAGGATGTTTCTTAAACTTCTCTGCAACGGATAACAACATGTCTAGATACTTGTTCCTTCCTTCAGCTTTGGAGTCGAGAATGTCAGGTAGGAAAGAGACAAAGCAAATAGCAGCAGAACCACACTTCTTTTCCATGACATCCTATACAATCACCATAGAATGTAAATGTCTTGATTTAAAGCAGAGTACCATATTAAAGAGAAATAAGATATGCGAAAACCATACCGATCCGGTTAGTTCAGTTACTTCAACAGGTCCGGCACTAGATTCCACAAGTTCTGTAGCAAATGATTCTATAGCTGACGCAGTTCTAGCACCGTCATAAGTTGATGGGCTGCTTTTGTCTACACCAAATACCATAATTGTAGGGAATCCTTGCACTTTGAATCTGCTCATAATCGACTGCAATGTATAAAAACTTGGTGAGAACCCATCACAGGACCAAATGAATACATGATTTTTGATACAAAGGTATAAGACCGTAACACACTTGAAGTGATTACCTGCTCAACATCGCAATTGACATGACCTAATTTAACCTTCCCCTTCAAGTTCTTTGCAGCCCTTTTCCACTCTGGGGCAAGCTTTTTGCAGTGTCCACACCTTTTTGGAAGAAAGGAAAAAAGAAACCATGTTTTACATCTTCAAGTTGCACCAATGAAGTTTTTAAGGCATGAACAGTCTCCATTGGGTTGGTAATCACAACTTACCAAGGTGCGAAAAACTCAACGATCCAGAGGTCATTGCTTTTGATGACCAACTCATCAAAATTGCTAGAGGTCAGTTCCACAGATGCACTGGGCTCGGATTTCTTTTCACTAGATCCTCCTGCATTTGGCATGCTTTTACCTTCCAAACGGTCACTCAGAAGAGCTTTAATCTGAGAAAAAAAGTTAACAGCATTCAGCATTTCTGAGTGCAGGAACACGATTTTGGTAGAGTAATGTCATATAAGCAATGCAAATTAAAATAACATAATGGGCACTTATGGTTCTTCAATTTATATTTACTAAAATGGCTACAAAACGATGGACAATGTGAAAATATTATACATTTAAAGATGCTGACCCCATTCAGATCATCAACTGCTACTTCTACCCTTTGTAACTTGAAATTTTACTTTTTAAAGAGCAAAACGGACAAAAACAAACAATCAGATTCTTTTGCTTGACGCACAATCAGGGAGATTCAACTACATAGCTATATGCAGTAAGTACTTCAAGAACGTACAAAGATTATAAAAATTTCTTCAACTATAACTATCACATATTATCAGAATATGTAATATGCTTCTAACCAAAAAAAAACAAGGTAGCAGGAACATCTTCAACATGACTTAAAATTCATCCAAACATGTCATATGACAAGAATCTCTTGATAATAATAATTAAAAAAAAATGTAATCAAGAATCAACAAAGGAGGGAGGCAAGTAACAAAAAAAAAACCTGCTTGTAAGCAAAATTAGCAATGGATTTAGCATCTCTAGCTCCTTGGTAATCAACAGGAGGCTTTCCAGGAACAAAGACCTTGATCGTTGGGAACCCTTGAATACCATATTCCTGTTAACATTGAAAAAAGTTAGAAGCTTTAGATGATTAACTATATCCACAAGACAAAACATCCAACAAAACCTGAGCAGCAGACTGGTGAGCGTCTGCATCAATAGCTGCAACGGTAGCAACACCTTTCAAAACACTAGCCACTTTCTCCCACGTTGGCGTGAGAGCTTTGCAATGACCGCACCACGGTGCAAAGAACTCTACCAACACTACTCCATTTGAATTAAGAACCTGACATTATGTTTTAACAACAACAAACAACATCAATTTCCTCATCCCGGTTTACCCAAAACAAAACAAATTGTTAAATCATAAAAAACTAAACCGGATCTGTAAACCACAGCTCATAAATCATAATGATGATATGTTAACCTTGGATTTGAAGTTAGAAGCAGTGAGCTGAACAACAGGCGACGAGGATCCGTAGAGAGCGTTGCTGAGATTGATGGATCCGAATAACAGAGGCAGGAGGGTGAGCAACGTTAATGGTGATCTCTTGTACATTGTTTCTTCCGTTTCTCTTTCACTTTTCTTTTTTGTCTCAAGAAAAAAATTGTATCTCCTTTCTCGCGATTCAGTGAAGCAGCAGATTTAAGAACACAGGCTCCGTGGAGTTACGTAGGTTGACCAATCGTGCCGTGACACATCAGCGTAAGAATGGCTGTTGTTTATTATTTTCTCCGGTTTTGCGCAAAGCCTCTGATTCAAAGAGTGTGATTCCTTTATTTTGGTTTTATTTTAGTACTTTTAGTAGTGATCTATTTCTTAGTATTCTACTATTTTTTCCCTCTAAAATAGATTTTGGAAAATATTCTTAATTTATTCTATATTCACTCTATAATAAAATAAAAATGAATGTATACTTTTTGATAAAAATGTTAATGGGATTAAAAATAAGTTTACCTCATAAGTTAAATAGTTCATTTATACAACTTTATTATAAAATTATTCCATTTAATATAATAAAATGATCTAGTGAAAATGATTTTACAAGCGATAAATATATATATATATATATATATATATATATAATGAAAATTTATGCATGATGATTCTGTTTACACCACATTGAATTATTTTATGAAAATTCTCTAATTGAAAATCTCTTATACTTTTTTCCACCGAAATCTTATGGTGTAAAAATCATTAATAAACATTTAATCAAATAACTTATTAGTTTCTTCTGCTATGGAAAATAGTCTTTTCATTTCTTCAGTTCCCAATCACATTTTTCCACTGGTGTATATAAATAGATGGACTATATAAATTTTGGCTGATAAAATAGATTAGAAAAAGGAATAATAATAAAGAACCTGATTGTTGAGCAACTGAAAATTGTTAATTGATGTCAAACTTTGTTTTATTAACCAATTTAAAAACATTGTTCATTTCCTATTTTGTTTCAGCCATGGATGAAACCAAAACGAAGAAAAAAAAGAGTATAAGAAGATAAACCATTTCCAAGATCTCCTTCCAAAAAAAAATTGACAAAAAAGGGAAGGGGGATCATTTGAGATTGTTAGATATTTGATTCTGAGATGATATGATCATGGAGCATTATCGGATGCCTCCTGCTTTCCTGAGTTGTCCAGTTGTGAGGCATTATCGGAAGCGTCATGTTTCTGAGACTCTGAACTTGGACTCTCTGCATCAGATTTACCATTAGACAAGGCGGTTGCATCAGAGATGCTTAGCTGTGATGGGTCCTGCACTTCAGACTTGTCTGATCTTTCGTCTTGTTTCTCAGTCTCTGAGGTCTCATTCTCTGCAGCAGGTTTGTTAACATCGGAGAGAGCAGTTGAGTCAGACCGGCTCGGCAGATGATGAGTTGTAACAGGTGAAGCATAAGCAGTAGGCAGAGAAGGCATGGACAGGCTTGTACCATCGTAAGGGTTTAGTGGCATTGGGTGATCAAATTTGCAGTTTGCTCCATACTTGCAGAATCCGTCCTTGAAGTTACCACACGGTGGTTGTCCCTGAACACAGCAAATGCAGAGTAATTAATATTACCAGGTACTTCTTAGCAGTAAAATTAACAAAGAAAGACAAGAGAACTACTCACTGGTCTAGCTGGAAGAACAACAGGGTTTAAGAGATTTGGTGGTGATATTAACATCCTTTCTTTGGGATGAAAGTATTTACAATCATCTCCATATTTACAGGTTCCAGTGTTCATGAAAAACCTACATTCAGCTGGTTCAGAGAGACTGTGCTGATGCGATGTCACCCCCACAGGCACCGATGCACTCGAGCTGGAGTCAGGCTGAGTATTCACATTATAAATGGGGTTAGATCCAGCCTGCACCAGGGGGAACAAAAGACATTTGAATAAGGACATTTTTATACTAAAAATTCGTCTCTATGAAAGGAAGTGTCAGAGCCCTAGTATAGTCTCTTATCTATTTGTAGTATTGATACGAGGAAAAGATATTTAAGACCTACCATGTAAGTAGACCAGCCTTGAGGAGGTGGAACCATGAAGGGCATATAGGCCTGAGGGTGAGGAATTTGAGGACGCGGCATGGCTCCATAGTTTGCAGGAGGAGGAGGTGGCATAACTCCATATGTTGGAGGAGGCAAAGACATCATCGTCAAGCCACCTCCATAAGGAAACCCAACAGAAGGGAAACTAGACATTCCATATGGAGAAGAATGGCCATTATGAGGCTGAGGATGAGGATGATGGAATTTGCAGGCAACTCCGAACCTACACACTCCTTTCTGCATGTAATATGGACATGACTTCTCACCCTGGAGAGACAAGAAACAGATAAAGTTTACTCGAAAGCAATGCAACTAGTGATGAGAGGTGTAAATAAGATAACAAGAGGATATGTAATATCTCACCTGTCGCATAGGGTACCCGAGAACATTGAACAGCACGGGTCCAGCCCCGTTCCTGTCTTTCGGGTGGTGATATTTACATGTTGAGCCATACTTACAGGCTCCTGTCTTCAGAAAATACTGCGGATAAAAATTGCATACAGAAAAGCCATGTTTTCTTTAAACAATTTGCGGAGAAAATAAAAATAAATAAAAAATATCTCGAGAAGCTACTATACTATTAACACTTTTGAATATGTACCATAAATACCAAATGCAGTTACCTCACAATCTGGCTCCCCAATCCTCTCAGGCAGTTCGTCTCTGTGATACAAGACACCCTGCAACAACAACAAAAAGAAACATTACAAACTGTAAGCTAGAAAGTGTGCAGGAAGAGAGAGCTAAAAGTATCTCTCATACCTGAGGAAGCTGAGAAAGAGGATGGTTATAACGGCAGCTGTTTCCATAGCCACAGTGTCCAGTTCTTATAAAGAACTGGCAATCTCGCTCACCGGGACGATCAGGATAAGGACTTGATTGCTCTTCATTAACTTTCATCCTCCTGAAAGTATCTACAAATAGCATACCACCAATAACACGAGGACATGAGGCATCATATAACTAAAAAACAACCAAGGGGGAGAGAAGAAGAAAAAAAGAAAAAAATAGACCAAGTCAAACGTTAAAATAAGACAATCAAAACATAAAATGTTTTGAGTACATTGTCAGAGAACAATCTCCCACAACATAAACTTCCATAGATTTAGAAGAAATATTCAGAATCAATGAGACTTTGAATGATCAAAACAAACAAAAAGATTAATATATTTATATATGATCTTCAAACACATTACTGAAAGAAACGTTTTTTTTTTCTTCTTATGGATTCCTGATGAATAAAAATAAAAATTGAAGATTAAGAAAACAGTAACTACCTTCAATATTCTCGGAAGATTGAATCGAGCCAGAAGAGTTTTGAACCTGCTGCGTTTCAGACATGGCTCGTTATAACACAAACACAACAGTAACAGACACAAAAGAATCAAACACTGGTATTGGTCTCAGGAGGAAAAAAAACAGAGAGACAGATCCTCTTTTGAGTGTGTAAGAAGAGACGATGATCACAATGATTAACAACAACAACAAAGAGGACAACAAATCTGTGATTTATTGAATAAGGAAATAGATTTGTTCCTTTTTTTATTCTCTGATCAAAGATCAAGCGAAGAAGAAAGAACAAATGTTGAAACGATCCTCTTCTTTCAGATTTATTGTTTGAGAAAAAAAAAATCCAAAAGAGAAAATATTCCAATGAGAATGAAATTTTTCTTTTTTTCTTTTTCCCACAATCTGAGATTTTCCGGGGAAATTTTTTTCGGATCTTCCTTTTTGGTTTTCTCTCTCGCAAATGCTTATGTGCGTTTCAATGTGAAAACGATGAAAATAAAAATTGGGATTTAAATAAATATATATAACAGTGCTGAGTTATGGTCTTTGCCCCCTCGTGTACGGTTTAATAAATTCTTCCGGTCCATGCGTATTGACAATCTTACCCCCTTTGCTTCATCAACTCGTTTACGCGTGATTGAATCTTCAGTGCCGTGGGTTGATATCGTCCGTCAGATCCGAACCTTGTGGGACCTACGCTATTCTCTTTTTAAAAAAAAAAATATTTCCGAACCCTTTTTAGTTGATCAAACTTCAATTAATCTAGGGTCCCATTAATCATCTACAATTAAAAGTGAAAGAAATTAGTTGTAAATATTGTTTAAATTAATTGGATTTTTTTCAGTTATATCGCATATCTTTAGATTAAATCAATTGCAACACTTAAATAATGTTTGGTCCTCTTAATTAAATCATTACACACATACAGTGTTTATATCACAAATCTTTAGATTCTTAGGATTTTATTTGATAGTTTATATAGAAACTAAATTTAGTATTATTAGTAATAATTAAATTTTTAGTTTAGCAAAAGAAAAATTACATTTTAACACTAATATTACGTTTTGTATATGCTATTTATCAGCAACTTACTACCACTATTTAGTTATGCCTTTGTTTACTGTATTCATGTGGTGGCATGTATCAATACAATCTGTTTCATAAATAAAAGTTTCTCTATGGGCCAGAAAAGTGATAAAATTTATTTATTTATTTATTTGCCATACAATCAATTGTCAAACATTTTGCTCAAAAAATAATTAAATCAGTTGTCAAACATTTAGTATGCAGTCACACCTAAATTGAAAGCACTTTATTAGCGTATCTAAGTGACGGTGCTTGCCTGTGGTGGGTCCTCTTCTTAATACTACTTTGCAAATTTCCAACTACATTTATGAATTATGATAAATGAATAGTAATTTTTTTCACTAACTCATGAGCAGTAGATTTATTATTATTGATTTATCATTAAAAGATGTAGTTACTGTCAAATTAAATCGGAATGCTCAGAATATTAAAGTTTTAAGTCCTTAATAAAAGACTTATGAACATGTCAAATGGAAAATAATCATGTCAGTATTATAAGATTGCTATCTAAGCTCAAGCTGATTTCTTTCTTTTATTCATCTTGTTTTATATTAAGTGTTAATTTAAGCTTCTATTTTATATTAAAATAAATGTCATATTTCAATGTTAATGTAATTATGTACATTAAATCTAATTTTTTTCCTTTTGAATAACTAATAATTTTTATTTAAATTGTTATTATTCAATTAATCAATAAAATATGGATGTACTGGTCAATTGTAAAATTTTATTAATCTCTGCAAAAGTGTTAAAATGACACTTATTTAAAATTAGATGGAGTAGTATTTCGTTTGGTTTACTTTCAAGAGTGATGTTATTAAGCTTAGACAAGCCGACCACAAACAAATTATTACCACAATTTGTTATTCAATAACTGAAGGAAATAAATAAATAAATAAAAGCCTCAGTAACTAAAGTCATATTCGTTATTTACATGCGGAATAAGGAGAAAAGAAAAACGTAAACTATAAGATATATTATTTAATGAGAACAAAGTAAAATGATGGTTTATATTATAATAAGACTGCATAACTACTTTGAATACCATATATATGAATTTAATACTGTAGCTATCATATATATTATTCCCTCCGTTCATAAATAATTGATGTTTTGAAAAAGAAATTGTTTCAAAAAGATTGATTTTTTACTTTTCCAATGTATAATTTAATAAAAAAATATAAGTTTAAAAAAAATTAATTGTGTTTATTGAATTTATATTGGTTAAAAGTTATAGAATTTTTTTTTACATCATTATAGAAAATTATTATTCACAAAAAACAATGCATTTACAATCAATATTTAATAAAATTTTTAATATATGTGAAAAATCTAAAACACCAATCTTTAAAAAATAGAGAGAGTATATATTTAGTTTGAACTACCATATATGTATTTAGTTGTTCTGATTAATATGGTTAAATTTGTTTGGTTTGAATTTTTTGATTAAATTATTTTATTATTTGATTCGGATTCAAGTTGCAGAAATCAATTTACTCTGGTTTGGATTTCGAAAGTTTCATTTACTCCTATGTATGCTAAGTTTAAGTTTTAAGGTAACAACGACACGAAGCAATTGGGTAAAATAGCACTTAAATGCAGTTCGGCAGAATCTACCAAGAGGACTTTTGCAGTATTCCTTCTTTTTTTTTTTTTAATTGGACAAAGAACAGATGTACTACACGTTGAGAACTACACAAGGATTATTGCCTTAAAAGCAAAATCCTAACCACGGCTGAATTCACAAGAAGAAAAACAGATTTGAACATCTCCAACACAATTTATTTATTGTACTAACTTTTAGAGATTAAATTATTTCAACGTATCTATGTTTTTTTCTTAAAGTTACTGCTTTCCTTATATTTAAAAACAAACAACACTTTCCATTTTATATTTAGATGAAAACTATATTTTACAAAAATATATTAGAATAATTATTCTATAGAATTTTTATTTCTAATAACAAGATAAGTTATTACGCAGTCTTAGGACAATCTGACCCATATTATCAAATTTGGTGTTGAAATAGCGTCAATTTTGGGGTTTGGAATTAAAATTAATTTTCTCTACCAGCAACACTGAATTTTACATCAAAACTATTATATATTCTTATTTTTAGTTTTAATGTATTAATTATTTGTAATTGACTAATTATTTTAATCATATTTATATTTATGTTTATTTAATAAAATTTTGATGTTTAGTAATGTGAAAATAAAAATAAAAATAGTATTTTATTTTTAATAATGTAAAAGAATACAAATACAAATTAGTATGATATTTTTGTTTTAGCAATATATTTGTATAAAGCAATAATAAAAACCAAACGTAACTAAATGTATTATTTTTATATTTGATGTGATTAAAAACACCAAATTTGGTAAAATTATTATTTTGATATTTTACTGGAGATTAAATTTAATCAAATTACTAAAAGTTCTTATTTTGTTTTTTTTTGTCAGCTCCCATCTTTGCAGATCAATTGGTAGTCGAGTCTGATACGTTCCAAAGAAACGTTCTGTCCGGCCGAATCTGATCTATATGGGAAAAAAGAGTACCGCTAATTCTTGCCTCCTTAGCGAGAGAGTCTACACGTACGTTCCTAGTTATGAGTATGTGAGATATGTTGAAATCTAAGAAACCGTCTTTGAGAAAACGGAAAGACACAAGTTCCGAAGCAAAGACCGGCCAGTCGGCAGAACTATCTAACATTTCCACCAAGACAGCACAGTCTGTCTCCATGTGAATTGCAGTGCAATGGAGTTCTCTTAAACATGACATCGTCCAAATAAGTCCTTCCATCTCGACATGGAAGGCTGATATGCTCTTTCGACATCCTTGTAGTCCAAATCTCTCGACTCTCATTAGATCCTTGTAAAACCATCCCAGACCACTAACTGTGCTATTATCAATCCATGAGGCATCAATTTGATAAGTCGGGCGTTGGAGGTTCCCAGAAGGAGTGGAGATAATCGGCAGGGAAGATATGTTTTCCTCCTCCTCTTCGTTCTCGGATAAATTTACTCTTTTCCAACACTCAGCTTCTAACGGTAGCCAGCTTTTGATATTTTAAACTGACTATATATATTCTATAGAAAACTGGCTATAGTGGATTCTTGAACAACTCGAAAAATGAAAACTAAAAAATTTAAGAAAAATGTTAGAACATATTCTCATCTTTTAACAGTTTGTTTATTTTATTTTAATTGGGTTACAGAAACAAAACAAAAACAAATAAAATTATTAAAAATAAAAATAACATTTTTGAGAGCTTTGGGAAAGCTGAATGCGCGATGGTAGAAGCCAAGTTTTGACTCGTACACTAAAAGAAAACAAAGTTATTTATTGGTAAAATGGTCCAAACAAAAATAGATTCAAGCACAAGAAATCTACTGCATCGTGTGGAAAATCTTATGCGCGATGGTATTGGCAGAAGTGTAAGAGCAATGATACATTGATACTGAGTTTCTTACCCATTATAGAGCGATTGTCTGTGGTAACGTCCACTTCATACGTGCACGTGGGGTTTGACGCGGTTTGTTAGACCGGTTTGACCGTTTAAAAGACTTTAGCGTCAAGAAGAGTTCTCTCACTTTTTTGGTACAGATCCCTTCTTTTTATATTTCCATCCCTCGCAATAACAAATAAAAGTCCTGTTGCAAAAAAAAAAAAAATAACAAATAAAGGTCTTCATTTTAGTTTGCTATAAAGGCAAATCTACCAAATATTTTTTTTTAAGTTTGTAAAACGTAATAATAATAACACTCATTGAAAAAGAAAAAAACTAAGTTACTCCATTTTTTAGTTAGATTTTTTTTTCTTTGTATAATATTTTTGAACCAAAATATTAATAATTATCTTAATTTTTTTCAACTTCGAATGTACGTGTTACTAACTGAAATTTAAAATTCAGATAAATTTGTTCAGTTTTATCAAATCAAACAATATTTTCTAACATAGAAGGGAAACTATATAATTTAATCTCTCTCTTAATAAATTTTCTCTTTCTTTTTAAAAGGTAATCTTTAATTTGGTTCAAATTTTTCTTTGTGATTGGAAATGTATGACGTGGTATCCAGAGTCAGAGTGTTGATGAATCTCAAGGCTATGGTCATCTATTTATGGGTATTGCATGCTTATGTTGATCTTTTGTTATTAGAGACAAAATCTCCCACATTAGTAGTTGGAAGTAATCATAATAATTAATATATAAAATAGTTGAGCCAATCTATCAAGTTAGACGAGGTTCCAACCTAAAACTATTTAGTGTTGTAGTTTTGGCTTGTTCGACGGGTCTAGAACGTCTCCATGATGATCTATTCCGAGATCAACTTGATGCCTCAACTCTCTTATGAGATTCATCCTTTAATGGAAGATGCCATGCTTGTGTTTCGAGTTATCAAATTTATGACTGAACTCATCTTCCTTGTTCAAGTTTTGCAGGAAAGCACTTGGTGGTTGTTGTAAAGATTTAACTCATGGGGTGTTGGCTTTTCTTTGGTCATTCTCCGGTTTGTGTTGTAGGTAACTCATGGGGTGCTGGCTTTTCTTTGGTCATTACTATCTCGGGTTTTGTGTTGTAGGTCTATTGTGATATTTGTTTCTTCTTGTGGTTTGATTATGCCTCTACACTTATATATACTTGTTTGTTTCATAATGAAATTCATAGACGAAAAAAAGAAGAAGTGAAACTATATCTAGAGAAAAGAACCGGTGCATATTAAAAAAAAATCTGATACGTATTCTTTGACCCCAAGTTTGTAAACCGCTGTTTTTAGGAGAATCAACAAAAATGCCTGCACCATGTTAAATAAGCGAACTATCAATATGATACTTTGACTTTCAGTGGAAACATATTGGAAACAGAACTTGATAGAAGCCGGGCTTTGTAATTTTGTAACTCCTCAGTGTTAAAACCTGGTTGAATTATGATTCAAGGCAACCATTGCCAAATTATTCGCTGCAACTTTGGGGTGGATAGGCTGCACTTTTGCACATAGCCAACTAATGGGCTACATGTGAGGGCTGAGTTTATTTTATTACCGTCTGTCTACTTCTAGCCAACATTTGATCTCTTTATGAGAACTTCTCTAGCATCAATAACATCTGACTTTTGGTGCTCTAGTCATGAGACATGACGATTGACAACCATGGTTTATGTATAATGATTAATGGATGAATTAATCTGACAACTTTTGCTTCAAAGAAAGAGAATGGCTACTTGGTGTGAGTTGTTACTTAGAGGTATAAAAACACTATCTCAGAGGAGGTAAGTTTGTGTGAATTGGTGCAAAGATCGTATCATCATATAAGTAACACAAAGCTTAAATATCGACCATCTCTTGGGTACAAGAGACATACAATACATATCATATGCGGTGAACCTCTCAACGAAACAGATACAAAACGAGACCATGTATGTTTCAGCTCTAAGATAAGCAAATGTGATTCTCAAGTCGTATGCAGCCAGAAAAAAAAAGACTAATTCAATGGAGCATACACATCATCATCGTCTTCTGCTCCCTCGATAATCCTCCTCACCCTCTTTGTCCTTCAATAAACCCAAGAAAGCGAGAAAACCAAAGAAGAAGAAGCCACCAGACCAGTTGCCTCCACCCCCTCCTCCCCCACCTCCATCTCCATCATCTCGCGGTGGGAACCCGTCTCCTCCATCATCCAGGCTTGGTGATTTCTCCTTAGCTGAAAAATTCAACAAACCAAGACTCCTCTTTTCAAACTAAGTTCAAATGAGAAGATAACGCATTTGAACGCTTTCCTACTATCCCTCAAAATCTAGGGGAAATCAAATTAACCACAACTCCTCTTTCAGACTAGTTCAGATGATAAGATAAACAAGTATCCTAAATTGTACTGAATAATGCATTTCTAGCTTCCTACTACTTTTCAATCGAGGGGGCATGTTATTACAAAACAAAAGAAGCAGAGAGCGAGAGAGAGAGAAGAAACAAGGCTTACAGTGGACAGGAGCTTGTGTTATTGTCGGAGACTCCCGAAGAACGGTCTGTGTTTGACCTTGACTTTCACTGCATTTCGCGTTCTGCAAGGGAATTAACAAAAAAAAAAAGAGAGGAAGATTGTGAGTTTGCTGAGCATAACTACAAGAGCTGAATCAAAAAGACAGAAGTGATTTGTCGAGATGTCTTACAGCGGCGGAGTTGCAAATCAAAAGAGATCGCTTTCGACTATCCAATCCCAATCCCATCCCCACGGCACTTAACGAGGAGACTCTATCTCGACTTTTGATTCCTCCAACCAATCCTGAGCTACAAATCCGCAGGTTTTCTACATCGAAATCATATGTAAAGTGGTTAGTTTCTCCATCCCTCGATTAGGTTAACTATGAAATCTCAAATGGAAAAAAAAAACGGAAGCTAAGATGAACAACGAGGAGAGAGCTTACTGTTGATATTCACCGAGAGCGGAGAAGCTTGGATGATAGACGCCGCCATAGTCATCGTTAAGCAGCTTCACGACGACGACGGAGGATGCAGGCAGCAAGCAGGTGACCGATAGATATAAGATTAGATTATATCGCACACGCGATTTTAGTTGTTGTCAACTTGCATCCAATGGAGAGACGCCACGTCACAAAATTTTCATCATATTTCATTTTAGGCCCTTGGTTTATTTTTGAGAAGCTCAAAACAGCGTCGTTTTGAAGATTTTATTACAACAAAAAACGACAGCCACACGCGCGGAAACTAGCGCGTAGGACCCAACGTGGATGTTTTGCATCCTCAGAAAAGAACCACCGTGGATCCCACCTCACTCCCCCCTCCTCCTCATCTCCTCCTCCTTCACCTAAATAACACAGTTCCAAGGGAAAAAAAAAACAAATTTCAAGAGCAAAAGAAGCGGAATTATGGAAGAGATAACGAAGGATCCGATTGTTCCGGCTTCGAAACCCGATCCGAGAATCTCATCCTCCGTCGGAGAAGGATTTAACGAGGAAGGAGGAAGCGGTGGGTTGGAGATTGGAGCTCCGGATCTGGATAAGGACCTGCTCTGTCCGATTTGTATGCAGGTTATTAAAGATGCTTTCCTCACGGCGTGTGGACACAGTTTCTGCTATATGTGTATCATCACGCACCTTAGGAACAAGAGCGATTGTCCCTGTTGTAGCCAGCACCTTACCAACAATCAGCTTTACCCTAATTTCTTACTCGACAAGGTCTCTCTCTCTCTTCCCTTTTGCTCATTACTCTTGTCTCTTGCTGATGTCTTTCTTACGAGCATGTTAAGTTTTAGAAGTGTTGTTATTACCTTGTAATAGAAACTTAACTAAAGAAACAAGTGTTCTAAATCTGGTCTGAATATAATATCTTTTCTAGAAAAATGGGTTTGTATTCAAAAGGTTTGGTCTAGGCGCCTGTCTATAAACAATAATTCTCTATAAGGGGCTTAACAACCGTCTAGCGATTTGTTGAATATCGAAAGGGATTGTTGTGTATTGAATCTATCTATGTCTGAAATGTGGAGCTTATTTTTTTGTATGACTTATTTGGACTGTGTTTGTGTGTAGCTGTTGAAGAAGACTTCAGCTCGGCATGTTTCGAAGACTGCATCGCCCTTGGATCAGTTTCGGGAAGCATTACAACGGGTCGGTTTCTGACAAGCCTTAGTGACCACTCTTCCTCTTTTTAAGTTGGCATTTACTTTTTAATCAGATTTTGACTTCTTACTTTCTTCCTTAGACAGGGTTGTGATGTGTCAATCAAAGAGGTTGATAATCTGCTCACGCTTCTTGCGGAAAAGAAGAGGAAAATGGAGCAGGAAGAAGCTGAGAGGAACATGCAGATACTCTTGGACTTTTTGCATTGTCTGAGGAAGCAGAAAGTTGATGAACTAAACGAGGTTTGTTTGTCTGGATTCTGGAGTAGCATAGCGTTACCTATTAATTGTTATATTTAGCTTCAATGAGGATCTCTCGTGGGTAATTCTTGTCGTTTACGCAATGTTACTGTAGGTGCAAACTGATCTTCAGTATATTAAAGAGGACATAAACGCAGTTGAGAGGCATAGAATAGATTTATACCGTGCTCGGGATAGGTACTCTGTGAAGCTGCGGATGCTCGGAGATGATCCTAGCACAAGAAACGCATGGCCCCTTGAGAAGAGTCAGCATGGCTTCAACTCCAATTCTCTGAGCATAAGAGGGGGGAATCCATTAGGCAATTTTCAAAACAAAAAGGTTGAGGGGAAGGCACAAGGGAGCTCTCATGGGATGTCAAAAAAGGATGCGGTGAGTGGATCAGATTCACAGAGTTTGAATCAATCAACTGTCTCAATGGCCAGGAAGAAACGGATCCATGCTCAGGTTTGTTCCTTCTTTCTTGTCTGCTCATCTATCTTGAAGATATCTTGTTGATTGGCTAAGTGTCTTGTCTTGTAGTTCAACGATCTACAAGAATGTTACCTCCAAAAGCGGCGGCAGTTGGTAGACCAACCACATACTAATCAAGAAAGCGATAATAGTGTAGTACGTAGGGAAGGCTACAGCCACGGCCTTGCAGATTTTCAAAACGTGCTGACTACCTTTACTCGCTACAGGTTTGATTAGTGAATCTCCCTTTTCTAATTGGTTGCACTCGTGCATCAGAGATGTTTTAAATCGTCTGATTTTTGATTCCACTCTTTATGTACAGTCGTCTGAGAGTTATAGCGGAAATCCGGCATGGGGATATATTTCATTCTGCCAACATTGTATCAAGGTGAGTTCTTTCTTCTTGTTCGTTATATTATGCTTTCCCTGAAGTGAATGACCATCATGTTGAGCTCATTGAAAGAGAGGGGGTTGTTTCTTTTCAGCATAGAGTTTGATCGTGATGATGAGCTGTTTGCCACTGCTGGTGTTTCTAGATGTATAAAGGTTTTTGACTTCTCTTCGGTACGTTCAAATTTTTTTGAGAGAATTCGTTTACATACCAATTGAATCATGGACTCTCTAGATTAGTTGAAGATGTTGTGCATACTTTTCAGGTTGTAAATGAACCGGCAGATATACAGTGTCCGATTGTGGAGATGACAACTCGCTCTAAACTTAGTTGTTTGAGTTGGAATAAGCATGAGAAAAATCATATAGCAAGCAGTGATTATGAAGGAATAGTGACTGTATGGGATGTAACTACTAGACAGGTGAGTACTTAGCCCCTAGTAATTCAGCATCTTATTCATTTCATGAAACTGTGCAATGTATCTAAAACTTCATTTAAACAACTGTTGACAGAGTCTTATGGAGTATGAAGAGCACGAAAAGCGTGCCTGGAGTGTTGATTTCTCGCGAACAGAACCATCTATGCTTGTATCTGGTAGTGACGATTGTAAGGTATGTTGAAACTGTGCAATGTTTCTTGAGTATGAAGAGCACATAGTACATTGTGTACCTCTTGGATTGGTCATATGATACATTGAAACTCGAATGATATTGCTAGCTTTATTATAAACTCATGTTGGATGTGATTTTGACTTTATGTGAATCGTTTGTATTCTAGCAGAAGATGCAATATAATTAAATACCAGTTGACACCTTTGTAATAGTTAACCTATTGTGATTTATGTTTGAAACAGGTTAAAGTTTGGTGCACAAAGCAGGAAGCAAGCGTGCTTAACATTGATATGAAAGCAAACATATGTTGCGTCAAGTACAATCCTGGCTCAAGCAACTTCATTGCGGTATATACTTTCATGACTTCGCCAACTTTACATCTCACATTGATTCTTTATTCATGATTGAGCTACCGGATCATGATCAGCTTTACACTATTCAGATACAATCTTTAAGCCTGTTGACTTACTGCAGGTCGGATCAGCTGATCATCACATCCATTATTACGATCTAAGAAACATAAGCCAACCACTTCATGTCTTCAGTGGACACAAGAAAGCGGTCTCCTATGTGAAGTTTTTGTCCAACAATGAACTCGCGTCTGCATCTACTGATAGCACACTACGCTTATGGGATGTCAAGGACAACTTGCCAGTAAGATTACTTACCGGATTGCATACAAAGAAACAAGTCTTGGCTATGTTGTTCAATATTAGTTAACGTGTTTTTTTTTTAATTTTCAGGTCCGGACATTTAGAGGACACACTAACGAGAAGAACTTTGTGGGTCTCACAGTGAATAGCGAGTATCTCGCCTGCGGAAGCGAGACAAACGAAGTATATGTATATCATAAGGTTCACAAGATCTCAAACCTCTGTCTCCATTTATCATTTACATGTATTGAATCTCTCGTTGCTCAAGTATTTGGTGGATGTGGGATTGCAGGAGATCACGAGACCCGTTACATCGCATAGGTTTGGATCACTAGACATGGAAGAAGCAGAGGAAGAGGCGGGTTCATACTTTATTAGTGCGGTTTGCTGGAAGAGTGATAGTCCCACTATGCTGACTGCGAATAGCCAAGGAACCATCAAAGTTCTAGTACTCGCTGCTTGATTGTAATAAATATTACTACCAAATATTTGAAGCTTCTTCGATCAATAAAACCAATTATATTAGTACCATATATATTGTATTTAGTGTGAGTTATAGAGAGAAGCAATTTGTCAAAAGTAGGGTTCATCATTTTCAAAGCAACTCTGCATTGTAATGTTTGACTTGAATCCCTCGAGAAGAATTTGTATTAAAAGTGGAACAAGAAATTACCATAGTTATATTCTTAAGAATTAATAATCCCATTTTGATTATTAAGAAAATTGCCCCTTTAATATCTATAAAAACAACTTAACTGATCATAAAAAAGTACTGCAGAATACAAGTGGTTACATGGATCAATGACTATAATTTCTACATTATAAGCTACGTGTTTTATGAAATGAAACTTAAATAATATTAAATGTCTTATGTTATAGACATGAAAAGTATAACGGAAATTATGGGCAGACGATAAGAAACAAAAACCTTGGCTTACCTACAAAGCGTCCCCCCCCCCCACCCCCCCCCCCCCCCCCCCCCCTGCATGTAGCAACATTGCAGAAGATTTTTTTTTTCATTTTTGTTGTCCAAGATAATTGAATATCTTGTGTCCTGATTGATATTATATACATTTGATTAGAAATTAGTACTTAATCGCTCTTAAATAATTCATAACAATGTGATTGTGTGTGAACACTTTCTCATTAAAACGGCCATATTAACACTATTGTAATAGTAATCGTTATACATTTGGATACGTAACTCTGGAATGGCATCAAGTGTATGAACATGCATTGGGAAATGAATCCCATGGACAAACATTTTAGCTTTTTTCTTCTTCTTTTAAATTCCTAAAAATGTTACATGCTTTACTTGCTCATATATGATATACCCTAGTCATTATAATTAGGTAGTCTGATAAAATAACTGCTATTTACAAGCTTTTCTAGTTCCCTATGGTACAAAGTCTTTGACTTATTATTTTGTAACCAAGGAGTCAAAACCTCTTTTGAAAGAAACACCGACTTTTTCACAATGAGGGGGACACATGAATGTGTTTCTTCCCTTTAAGCAACCATATCTATCAAACCCTCTTTTCTCTATTAAAGTCATACTCACATACCATAAGGTTTAGTTGTAATATTCTACTTTTCTTGTATAGTTTTTGTTTTCTTGTTATCGTTCGATTGATCTATATACCAAATTTGTGTATAACTTATAGTTGCGTATAATATGCATCTCATAAACTCAAAACCGCATGACTGGCCTAGTTATTATGGTAATTATCTGATCGATAACGGAGTTAGCAAGTTATATTTGTATACGAAAATGAAATGTGGATAAGATGGTCTTAAGTGTTTCAAAAAGGGCTTCCCTTAAAAAAGGATAAGATGGTCGTAAACTTTCTATATATGTTGCTATTTTCTTAAATTTACATTATAATGTTTTGGACACACACAAAGTACGATCGATCACGTACGTCAACAAAGAAGTATAATAGCAATATAGTTCGATAGACTCAGATTTTGGATTTTTTTCGTTCTTCTGGTAAAAGTAAACGTTTCACGTTAGCCACATATGTTTCCCCTAGTCCACTTCGTATAATTATAATACTTATGTAGGTCGAGTTACGCAACCTATGAAATCTAAATGTGATGTATTCTTTATTTTTGTTCGTCACTAATCTAAACGTCGTGTATATATTAAATACTGGATACTATTAGATAGCGCACTTCATTTTACTGATACTACTAATTAGTTTATCCTCACGAGCACGAGTCATATGAATTTCTAAGTATAAATTAAAGGTCGAAACCCGAGATTATTGATAGTGGATAGCTGTGAAGAAAAACGGATGACTCGGAGCCAACACTTTCAATAGGACCTTTGTTATGTTATATTTATTTTATCAGAGTTTACTTTTGATTTTTCTCTCAAACTCAACCACATTGTTTAGCATATTTACTCTGATTTCCTCTTCTATTCCAAGAGTTTAGCATAACTATATACCCAATAATTTTCAAGGTTCCCTGTGCTCCAAGATATTGCAAAACTAGATAGTTCCTACAACAAAACAAAACTGTGAAGACAAATCCAACAAATTTATAAATTGAACTATATTCATATCACAAGTTTAAACGCTTAAAAAGAAGAAGTTTAAACGCTTATAAATATACTGAAAGTAAACAGTAAAAACAACAGTACTTTATGAATTGACTCCACATAGATCAAAATAAATTAGGGTTCTCTGAAATATATAGAGTTAAAGAGAAAATTAATGACTCGTCGCTGTTGCATGAAATATATGTTGATGTAAAATGTCAATCCTGTAGTACTCGATGACGTAGTTGCTGAGGCAGACGTCGTGTTGAGTGGTGAAGACCATATGAAGTCAAGATGATTAGCTGGAGTCGTGTGGACTTGAAGAGCAAGCGTGTATCGTAGAAAAAAGTAAAAAGGATATATGTTAGAAGACATATGGACGTTTTCCATAAAGCAAAAGAAAGTTTACTTGAAGATGAAGTTTTCCATTAAGGTAAATGGAAAGTTGACTTATGTGTATTGGAAAGACTTGGAGAGCAAGTGGAAGATTTGGAGAGCAAGTTTTAGTCTGCTATATAAGAAGGGACGTGCCTTATGAGAAAGATAGACCTTATAGAAGAGAGAGAGAGAGGATCTCATTATATATTAGTATTACTGCTTGGTGTCGAAGCAGTGTCTGAAGTAGTTCGTGATGGAGTCTGATGTGGACTTAGTTTGGTAGCCTTGGTGTTGGCGTTTTGTGTGGTGGAGTTAGCCATCGTGTGTAGCTTGTGGTGAGCTGTGTGTATGCTTGGGTGATCAAGCGTTTGGTGTCACTGGTGTGTGTTGGGTGCTGACATACTTGGTGATGTACTTCCGAGAAGTAGAAGATCGAAGCCTAGACTCAGGGAGAGTTTAGCAAAGGCGGTTTCATTGAAGAGATCTGTGAAGATTGCAGCTGTAGAAGACAGTGTGCTCTGGTGAGCCAGATGGGATCTATGCATGCGTGCTTTATTTCTAATCTTTGTAGATTGCTTCTTAGAAAAGAGTGGTAAACACTAGTGTGTGTGTTGTACCATATAACAATTCTAGGTTGCTCCTTGTTCTAAGTCAATGAAATCTGGACGAGGTCCCGGAGATGTAGGAAACGAACCCCGTTAACAACCTTTGTGTCTATTTTACTTTCTGCACTAGTTTTCTCTGCCCTCACTACATTAACAATATATAGAGTAGCGATGGGATTCTCGGAACCTACAGACTCTCTTCTCTCTTCCTTCAACTGGCTAAAAAATATCTAGAATATTAATACATCACCAAAGATAAATAACTTCTTGTAGAATATTAATATATCACCGAAGATAAATAACTTCTTGTGGAAGCTTGTGAGGAAAGCTATACCGGTGAGTGCAAACCTGGCCCGACGTGGCATTACACCATTCAAATGTAAAGCTTGTGATGAAGATGAAGATGATCTCCATGTGTTCCTCAGCTGTAGTGTAGCGAATCAGGTCTGGGATGCTGCCCCACTACTTACCAGACCTTTACACTTTGTGTCTTCTATCGCTGCCTTGATAGAAAGCTGTCATACTCTCACTACTCTCCCACCAGTCAGCCTGTCCACTCCCCTATGGCCTTGGTTGATGTGGAACTTGTGGAAGGCGCAAAACAAGTTCTGTTTTGAGAACATAAGCTTCTTGGCTATGGACATCGTTGTCAAAGCCATCAAGAATGCGAGGGAGTGGCAATCTGCGCAAAATCAGGTCCCTACTACCAATCACCATAGCTCCATAGCTCAGACTTTAGTATGAATGAGTATCTGTCAATGGAGTGTAAGACTTTAGTATGAATGAAATTGTGGTTGATCAAAAAAAACGTATGTAAAAGTCATTAAGAAAAAGCATGTGTATTTAGGAAAATTCACAAAAATCAGAATAATAAATTAGATAATCGAAAAATGAAAATCACTAAGCGCATACAAAAACTCAACACACCAACTTTTGTTGTTAACTTGTTATAATGCCAATTAACATGTCTAATAAACTAAAAATTCTAACCTAAATATGGTTTGAATTGAGTAAACAAAATATGCACAGTTGGAGTTTATAGGTTTACAAAACTTTTTAAGATCAATATTCCGTTAGTTAACTTAAGATTGATGTACTCATCTATGTTATTTCATGTGTTTAAACAAATATTTGAGGTGCACTAAATAACTTTATGTCAAAAACTAGGCTCTAGTCAAGTTTCAACATTAACAAAATACGAAAAGTAAAAGATATATCACTAGACTTGCAGTTCCAATTCAGAGATTATTAATTGTTAACGATGAAACTACATAATTGAAGTGTATACGAAAAAACATAATAAATCCAATAAATAACGTAAGAGCGGAAATTTTTTTTCCAAAACTATTAACTGGTTCAAAATCTTCTCCATTTAAAGATTACAACAAGTCTCTATATATATAAATACAATTATGAACTCACAGTTGATTGATTAAGAACCATTACAATAAAAAAAAGGCACTAGACCGTAGCAATTAACATAATGGTGGGCTACACGATTATGTACTCTTGTCTCATTTAACGGCTCTAAATAATTTTAATAAGGTGAGAACATAGTCCTTGTTACGTACAAATTAACTAATATGAAATTTCTGCCCTAGTTTTAGTAGCAATAATCATTTTGTCCATAAACTAAACGGTTTTTTTATTTATTTAGAGAGGATCATTTGATCCATATATATTATTGCAAAAGACAAACAAAACATCGCTATTTGTAAAATACAAAATAATATAAAAATTAACAGCAAAATATGATAAATTTAGGCATGCTTGTTTTTTTTTAAAAAAACAAAGAATATTAATTTTGAAGTGTCTTTGTAAGAAACTATCAGATTGTTTTTTTTAAAAATACCACATTACAATTTTATAAAACTGTACATAATTTCTATATGTATAACTCGTCAATTTAAAAATAACACCTTAAAATTTCATAATTTAAAAACATATTTAACGAGTGTAATAAAATATTCAATGGTTTATAAGAACAAGTTGGAATGCAATTTATACAAGTTTGTAAATCTTTATTTTATTAATTTAATAAAAATGCATAATTAATACTTTTTAAAAATTGGTATTAAATTATGATCTTACATAAACAAGCTGTAGTTTCAGTTATATAATAAGATAGTTATATAAAACTGTTGAATATTATAAACATATCAATTCAAGTAACTAAACAATTAATATTTATTGTTGTTGGGGTTTAAATAATTTCACAATTATAAAAAGACATATGTCTAAATGTATTTGAAAATATTTTAGTTCCCTTTATAATAATAAAATTTTATAATATCTATGTAAAATTAGAAAATAGTGCGAATATGAGATAAGCTGTGGACAACCTCAATCTTCACAAGGTAAAAGCGATACCTTCTCGAATATTTATGAAACAAATTTGGGTGGCTTTACGTGGAATATTTGACCACTTGATCCACAATATCGATTAATAATTGCTTCACTTTCTTTATGAACTTGTATATTTTCTTAATAGTGAGATTAGATTGATTTCCATCCGCACGAGTAGTTATCACAATTTCTCTGCTTAACAGTCAAGAAACAGTCAATACAGTAAAATATTCCATATGAATATAACTTTTGAGACGCAATTTTTTTTTGTGCACCACGCAAACTTTTCTATATTATAAAATAACAGAGAAGACAAAATTAGAAAATTTTACCGTTTCAAAAGTTTATGCACGAATAATCATTGAAATATTTGCATAAGCTTTGTTTATGAAATGGACTAAAAAATGGATATTGGTGGGGGGGGGGGGGGAGGGGGTAAAATTTATTTTACTTTACATTTGCTTATTTCTTCATCTGTTATGAATCATGAATTATTCCAAAAATCACATAAATTCCAAATATTCTGTGATCGTTTTTGTGAATGTATGTGTTAGTGTGAGAGGCACTGTTATAAGTCCGATCTTACTAGGCTCATTTGACAAATTCGACCGTAAATTAAATATCTTCTTTCACTTTTTAGTTTGAATTAATTTATTTTAACAGCTGAAATTTTCAAATTTGAATAATGATTTTCATAAATATTAATTATCAAGAAGAAAGATTAAAACTTTTTTTTTTTTTGATTAACCTGGAGGTATCCTAAACCCATGGAGAGGCCGAAACTAATCCCCAAGGAGAGGTGCAGCCCACGGATAGACTCTTTCTCCGGGTATTCAAATGGGCCCTAAAGCATAGGCCCATATCCGTGTTAGGTGACCAGGATAATTGTGACTTAGTTTCGCGCAGCAGGTGGATCGAACCTGAAACATGTTAGTGTCCCAGCCCCATCTCCTTACCACTCGACCACAGTCACCCAGTCAAAAAGATTAAAACTTATACGGTCATATATGAATAATCGGATATATTCGCTCTAATGATATAGAAAATTCCAATTTTTGTCTTAGTTCAGTGTATTAATATATGGATCCAGGGATTTAAAACACAATCAGATTCACTTGTCTTATCAATAAAAATAAACTCAGAAAGTTATATAACGATCTATATTATGTAAATACTGTTGCAGTTATTATTCTTTAATTGATGTTATTATTATTATTACTATTATTATTATTATTATTATTATTATTATTATTATTATTATTATTATTATTATTATTATTATTATTATTCTTCTGACATCAGCTGAGATCATTATTTTGTTTATGCGTAAAGTTAAAATTTATGGCAAGGCCGAATGGGTTAGCCAATGCCCATGAGAGTTTTTTTTTTTTTTTTTTTTGAATATCATGAGAGTTCTTTGTCAACCATATATAGAGTTAATTAGGTAAATAACTATAGATTTTATATTCCAGAAAAAAACAAAAATGAATACTAATTATCCACACATTTAATCATAAATATAACATGATTAAAATAATTATAAAATTTGTTTGGTTTTTAAACTTGGAAGTCGTGTTGTTAATTGTGAATTAAGAAAATTATTGTTAAAGATAAACAAAAATTTCCCTATTAAATATTTTTTTTGGGTGCAAATGTTAATATTCCAATACTAGTTATGCAAAGAAAACATATTCCAGTACTAGTGTATTTCACCACGGATTCACATGGTTGGAGACAAAGAATATATTTAGATGAAGAATTAGAATATATTTATACGATATGATTTTAGTCTTGTCCTTTTGGCTTGAAGAGAGGATGGGATGATTGGATCGACTTCTCTTCTCCTATTTTCCTCTTCCCCTCTTATGTTCTTCTTCCACAGTGACCAACAAGAGAACTGAAATTAATGGGAAAGATAGGAATCGTTTCTCATATAAATTCCCACTCACTGATGTTAAGTCACCTAAGTGGAACAATACGTTAAAGCTTAAAATAACATTCTCTTAAACTAAAACCCTTTTTCATTTGACCAATTTATTCCTAAAATTAGTAATTGCTAATTATGACTACATTCTGCCATTCACTATCCAAGGTGTTTCCTAATAAGTAAAGCTCAACATTATGTTCTATAGTTCCATTTATTTGTAAATTAGGCGATCCATAATAAGAGTAACTGTTTTTACAAGTAGATCCACTTTTCGCACATCATGGTGAATTGGTGATCCAAATAAATTTTACAAGACTCAAAACTAATTTTGAAGAGACGACAGTTGAAATGATATGAAAGCATGC
Organism: Hirschfeldia incana; assembly: GCA_026261945.1. NCBI lineage: Eukaryota > Viridiplantae > Streptophyta > Magnoliopsida > Brassicales > Brassicaceae > Hirschfeldia > Hirschfeldia incana. Next base: position 2,550,529 of record JABCMI010000040.1, on the reverse strand, counting down.
ATTTGATATGGTATATTTTTTTTTTTTAGAATTTTTTATAGTATTATCTTTTCATTTGTGTCCTCAAGTGTAACGACATGGTGTTAACAACATTACAAAAAGACTTAAGCATCTACACAAGAATATATATCTTTACTCACTTTTCATTGATTAAACGGGTCGAAGAATCTCGTTACTATAGCCTAAGAAGACCAATATTTACATTTTATCGAAAGGCCAAGAACACATAAATCTGATAGTATCAAATCAACTATGTGAGATGATGTTCTCTTTTTCAATACTCAGTCCATTTCAGTTTAAACGATGTTTTATAATTTTTTGTTTAGTTTAAGTAATGTTTCTAAATTTCTAATCAACAAAATAATATATGATTTGTTATTTATAATTATTTATATTTAGTAGTATGATTTCAAACTGGATGAGTTAGGTATAGTTATTATTATTCTACGTAAAATGAAATAATTTGAAAAAAATAATAATAATTATTCAACCGGTGTACAAAACCGTTAAAAATCAATAATTTGGACATAATTCGCAAATTAACATGGACTAGTTTTTTTTTTTGCAACTAATTAACATGGACTAGTTAATTTTCTTCTATGTTATTTAGTTATTTCATCCGTTTCATTTTGTCTTTTATCAGTCATAAAACTATATAGAAATCTGAGACGTTGAGACAGTGCAGAATCGTTGATACAAAAGAAAAAAAAAAGTCTCTGAGCTCTTGTTTTTCAGACCAATAAATCAGTTGTACAATTAAAAGTTCAGAAAATTAAAACAAGATACTTTTTGAAAGAAAAGCTGAAACTTTAAGACGGAAAAAACGAGTTCACTATAAGCCTAAGTACTTCACATATTATAAAAACTGACCTTTGACAAATATAAAAATAAAAACTGATATATATCTCTCCGTTCTATTTTAGTTGTCCTTCTAGACTTCGACACACAGATTAATAAAACATTTAATTTTATATATTAACTAAATAAAAACATTATCACCAATTCACATAACCATACTTCAACCAATACAAAAATATATTAAAATAAATAGTCAATAATTTTTATATTAAAATCATAAAACGATAATTATTTTGAAATTAAAAATTTTCTCTACAAAAACAACTAATTCGGAAGGGAGTGACTATAGACCAGTGGAATAACATCTAAGGAGCCGTTTTCTATATGATTTTAAAAATCGGCTAATCATGATGCAACACTTTTTTGGGAATTTCCTGCATCGAAGAGCTCCATTGTGTTTGAGCCTCTGCTAATTTTATTTTATTTTATATGTTTCGGATCTGTCTTTCATAGTTGTCGAGCATTTCATTCCAAGTTTTTTTAAAATGAGTCTCAACAAACAACATTCTAATATGTCATCACAAGTAAACATTTTCTTTGTTCGTTTTTGATCTTCTAGCTACTGATCATTTTCTTCTTACATATGATTTGTGTAGAATTTTATTATATATAACGTACGACGCATTATGTCATTTCAAAGGTCATCCGGTTATTTCTTGGAAAGTTATCGTTACTATAACTTACTGCATCAGAATCCGGTGTCCCCAGGGACAGGGGACCGACACATAGGTCGATAATGTAGGCTGCAAACATGTGGTTAGTTTGGATCCACTTCTGTGGGGGTCAGGATACCCCTGTATAATTCAAAAAAAATAAACATCTGTTTTAAAATCTTGTTGAGGAACCTCTACTTGTTTTAAGATCAACGTGTCGCGATGTCTTAGCCAAACTTTGCTTACTTAAAATTCAAAAAACACTAGCTTACTTTCTAGTAAAAGAATGTCACACATTGGAAAAACTAGAGTGGTAACCCGAGATCCATGAGTTTGTATCCCTACAACAAATCATTGTATGTTTGATTCGATATCATTAAAACTTCATTTAAAAGTATACTAGATTATGATCCGCCATTCGAAATGGCGGGTATATAATTTGTTTAAATATTTTTTTGAAAATATAATTTGTATATGTAATTTTTTGTAATCATATTTTTATTTGATATTAATTTAAATAATTCCTTACTAAATGAAATATTAGACAAAACATTTAAATAAAAGATATTTTAAATGTATTGACAGATTATATATATATATATAAATAAGAGTACTTAATTTATTGGAAATACAATGGTTAATTATGTAAATAAAAGAAAATATTTAATTTACTATCCATATTTCCAAACAATACTCATTTATTCTTCCTATCCATGTTTCCAAACAGTATTCATTTATTCTTGCTATCTATGTTTCCAAACAAAACCAAAATGTACTTCAACTTTAATAATATAGATAAATTATTTTTGTTAAATAAATGAAACAAAATATTTAATTTTATCATCCAAAAATTTACATAGTCAAGTCACACCTATTCGTCTTTTTGCCTTTCTACTAGGTCAGGGCCCAACGGTTATACCAAATATCTGTAAAGAACTAAAAAATTTAGTATTTTGAGTTTTGGATATAATCCGAACTGAGCCAAAATCCGAACTAGGATCTGAAAATATTATAAACTAGTCAAATATATTAATATTTTATATATAATAAGGTAATTTAGATATTTTATACAGATCGAAAGATTTTTGTAGATTGTTTTTAAAAAAAAATTTGAATGCATTTGAGTTAGTTTAAATAATTTAAATAATTTTAAATTAGATTTATGAATAATTTATATATTTTATAAAAAATATTATTACTTTTTTGGTTTTTAAAATAATATATTTGAACAATTTTAGACATTGGTCATAATCTGGAAGGAACAAAACCAAATCCGACACGATAATTATTAAAACCTTAATGAGATTTATGAACATAATAACGAAAATTTGAATCAACCAAATTGGAATCAACAGATCCCCGAACGTCCATGCCTACTTTCTACCATGTTAATGCCACACATAAATTAAAATCGGATTATTCCCGTCCTTATTTCATATATAAATTCGAATATACTTTCTTATCATCAGTTGGCTTGACAATCGATAATACCAATCTATAAATAGTCTTATAATGCATAAGAACACAACTTAGTAAAGTCGAATTTTCGATGAAAACGACGACAGAAATAAACACTAAATTTAGCAAAACTTATTTTTACTTTTGTTTTAAATGATATTATTTTGTCATGGTTAAGTCATTTCTATTTCTAGAAGTTTTAGACTCTGACTGGTAATTACTTTTCTGAAAACAAAAAAAAAAACAGATACGAAAAAGATGTATATGAATGAAAATGAGTAGTTGTTTATTCCTTAAAATGAGAAAAAAAAATATTTCTTCTGAATGATGATGATTTTTTATAATAATAGTAAGAAATTAAATATTTCTCTTGATTTCTTGATCACCATTCAAAGTTTTTGTTTTAAAACTGGATCGCGCCTATCCAACTTCCAAACAGTTAGACTAATCTTTGTTTCAACATGTTGCGGTCCGTTTGGAAATGGAAATACAAAGCCTGCTTTTAATTGGTTGGAGGAGTGTATAAATCCACGTTTATATTTATTTTGGATCTTTTGCCATAACACTGTTTGGTTGAAAACGCACACACAGATATATGCATGTTTAAATTCATAGTGATATTGAAAGTTAATCGACAATTTTGTTTTGTGAACGTTTTGTCCTAAAAGGTTTGTTGTATAAAAGCGCTTTCTAATGAGCAAGAAATATTATTTTATAGTGGAAAATATAGTGACTAATAAGTTTTGATAATTTTCTAGAATCTAAACTAAAACTTTTTTTTTTCAGTAGATAGATTATGAGATAGATTGCATTCAGATCACATAGTTATTCGGTCATTAATAGTGTGTTACTAATTTTTATTTGACACCCGTAGTTATTATTGGACAAACTATGAGTCTATGATCATGGAGAAATTCATTGTGTTTAAAATTTATAAGTGTTAGATCAAAGGAAGAAAAAAGTGAAATTCATAGTGAAATTCATAAACTTCAAAATGAATTAAATATAAAGTCTTGCAACGCCTATGAGACTCTAGTCGATACTATAAAGATGTGAGAAATGGCGCCAAGATTACACAAGTTATAGCAATATTCAGTTATGACTACAATCTTATCGAAGCAGCAGCGGAACTAATGTTAAGTACGTAAATTGCTAATTAACACAAAAGTTAGTTATAGTAAAGTAGTAAATTGTTTAGCAAAAAAAAAATAGTAAATTCAAAATTAGGGTTTGACAGTACATTCTTGACACGGTGAGCTCTTTACGGTATGTGGAGCCCAGCTCAGCTCGGGGCGCAATAATCTTTTCCAAATCTGAAGAATATTCCACAGAATGTGCCTTTTCAATATCCCATTAGTTATTTCATTTCATTTTATTTCAATTTCATTTTTTTTTACTTTTTATGTATTTTTTTTTAGCGGAATGAAAAAGAAACTGTACTAATGTTTCTCCTCATTTCCAACATTTGTTGGCAAAAAAGTAAAACATTTTTTTCACAAAAAGTATAACAATAATGTAAATCAATTTTCTATCTTCATCACTGGTAAATTATACTTACTTTTTAATTTTTATTTACATTTATTAGCTCATTATGGGCAAATTCAGTTGTTAAACAACAAAAGATTCTCTAATTATTATATTTCCAAATATATTAAGAAACTTTTTGGCTTTAGTTCTTGTTAATTTATTTTTGACAGCGGCTTTCTTTCCATTTATGTTGTGAATATTGTAGAAGACAATAACGTGACGTGATGACACAGTGACTCGGATGACTACTAAATACAAATATTATTTAAACCTTCGGGTTGAAACACATTCGATCGCTGACTGAACCCAACCAGAAGGGTCAGTTTCAGAGTCTTTTGTTTACATACAATGTTGCAGCACGCAAGTTTTTGTGCTTGTCCTACCATTATATACGAACACATGAACATTGATCTAATATTGTTACATATTTAGTTAATGAACAAAACTTGGATTCACCTCCTCTGGTGAACTCTTAAATTCACTTCAAGTCTTATCACCAATCAAAATGCCATGTAGGAGTAAGAAAAGGAAAATAAAAAAAAATGGAAAGATGAAAAAAGACGACAACTAAATTTTTTTTAAAACCATCAATGGCTTCTTCTTCATCATCCACACAAAATTGAAAGCTTTGTTTATCAAATTGTTAAATCCAAACACGGAATCTTAAATCTTAGGGTTTACCCAAGGGTTTATGATTTACCCAAGGGTTTAAGGTTTAGTATTTTAGGTTTAGGGTTTATTGTTTTGGGTTTAGATTTAGGTTATAAGGACAAAGGATTGTAAACACCAATTTGACAAATAAAACTTTTAATATTCTCTGTAGGTGATGAAAACACTTTCAATGTTTTGAGAAGGTGATGAAGAAGAAGCCATTGATGGAGTAAAAAAAATAGTCGACGTCTTTTTCAACTTTCTTTTTTTTTATTTTTTTATTAATCCTACATGGCACTTTGATTGGTCCTAAGACTTGAGGTGAATTTAAAAGTTCACCACAGGGGGTGAACCCAAGTCTTGTCCTTTAGTTAAGGATCTAATGTAAGGTATGTAAACAAATAAAACTACACAAACTTTTTTGCGCACAACTTTTTTTATTTGGAGGTCATCAGAGTTCATTCAGTCTTTTATACGTGTATGTCTTGCTAGCTGCTTTACAATCTAGGTGAACTTAAATAGCAGGAGAACATTCATAATTCTCAGCTTTGTTTTTTTTGACTAAAGGCTTTCAAATTAAACATAAACGAACCATTACAAGATAAGACGAATGTCTTATAGCCGGATAAAGTTTGCATGAAAGGGATTGAATCTCCTCCTGTGAACAACAAAGAAAGAGACTAGAGTAACCAGCAATACATGAAAGACAATAGCTACTGATAGGAGTCACGACCACGACGACCACGCTTCCCTCGTCCTCTAACTGTCTTCCAATCCATGTCTTTGGTATTTGGTTGGGAGTTTTATTTCCCTTCCACCTCTTGTCAAGCTGAGCGAGTTAGAAAACTCTGTCCCAACTTCATCCATGTCTCCTAACAATGTGAATCGAGAGGGACTCTCAAAAAACCAAGAGTTAGATGTTTTGGTTAAGAGATCAACAACTAAAGTTTTGCAAACCTCGGTGTTGATAATGTTTGATGGAGAAGACTCCATAATAGATGCAGTAATGAGAGTAGACTGTTGATCTACTAATGTGGAAAAAGTGTTGATGGGCAGGGGTGGACACAAATGTTAACGTACGGGGGCATGTGCCCCCAACTGATTTTTATTTTTCTTAAGTATTTAGTATAAAATATATGAAGTGCCCCCATCTAGAATTTAAATACAATGAAGAATTTGTTGGTACCCCCGTCTAATTGTAGTTCTAGATCCACCCCTGTTGATGGGGCTAAGTGTGGCAGCAAAGTTCTCCTGCTGAATGGGTAAGAATAATTCGATTTGTAGTAATTTACATATCTCAATTATTTTATATATCAAAATATTGTTATTATATATCTTGTTTATATACACAAATTAGCCTAGAGGTAATAATATATACTAATACAACAAACCTACATATGATCGATTATTTTCAAAATCTAGTATAATTTATTTATTATTATACACGAGCAAAACAATAGTAAAATTAGGCATGGAAAAAAACGGAACCTGAAACTGACCCAAAAACCGAACCAATCCAAAAAATTTCAATCAAACCAAATTTAATAGAAATATGTGAATAGATTTTGTTCTATGATATTTGAGTTTTAAGCAAGGTTTTCAAACCGGACCGGACCGATCGGTCCGACCGGTTCAACCGTGACTCGTTGAACATACCGTTTCCGGGTTGATTTAAAACCCGGATTGAGATTAAACCGTCAAAACCGGTCAAAAACCGGCTAAACCGGTGACTCGGATCACTAAATAAACCCGGTTCAGTGACATAATAAATTTAATTGCATTAATTGTGATGTAAAGATGGTACATTTTTATTGGATTCTTGATTTTACCTTTTCCTTTTCAAATCAACACTCATTTCTTTCCTTTTTAGTTTTTGTTAATATATGTTTCCTTTTTTTTGCAAATGTAAATGTTTGTTATTTACATTTGTTTTCTTCTTTTTCCTTGTCCAAAACGAAACTAACATTTGTTTCCTTCTTTTTCCTTTGTACGCAGTATATGTTTATATCCATTATTCATTTTATTATAACTATGTATAGAAATACAGTGAAACCTCTATAAATTAATAATGTTGGGACTGTGATTTTTTATTAATTTATAGAAATTATTAATTTATCGAGATACTAATTGAACCAAAAACTCAATTTGAGACTATGAAATTGTATTAATTTATAGAGATATTAATTTATAGATTATTAATTTATAGAGGTTATACTATATATATAAAGAATAGTGGTCAACCGCAAAACCAATAATTAAGGATCACAAGTATTTTTATTTAAAAATGATTTAATTATATGTTTCATTAAATATTTCTAAATTTATTTTCTATTAAATATACATATATAACAAAATACTTAAAACCCGGTTGAACCTATCGAACCGGTCCAACCAGTCACCCAGTAATAAATTCCGAGTCGATATCCGGTTCGGTTTTCAAAATATTGGTTTTAAGTTTTACCTTAATTAAATCTGAACAGATATCTAATTCAAAGTTTTTAAGAACCTTTAAAAAGCATACTGAATCTCTTTGATATGCGATTATAAACCTAAGGTTTTATAGGGTTCCTAAAATAAGATTTAAACATGTATTAAATATCTAAAATGAGTATCTAAAACATGAATACGTAACTTATATACTCAATTAATGTATAGTGTTGGTATATGATCATAGATTTTCAAATTTATTTGTTGTTTTAATTTTTTTTTGTATCTTGTAGGTTTTTAGATAATTTTGGAATTTTAAAATATTTTTAGATAACATAAACAACTACACAACTCTAAATTGAATCTGACTTATTATATATCGATATTTGAAGAGTTTAAATTTGTGCTTCAATAATTCGTAACTCTAATAAACTCAAATCAGACAGTACCCAAACGCTTGACATGACTTAAGCAAAAGAGCAAAAGTCATCCTGGACATTCAACAAAATACACAACATTAATTAATTCTTTAGACACTGGCTAGTAACATCTATGCAGAATTAAACTATAACATGAGACGATTGTAATTTGGAAATGTAAAAATATATGACAAAAGTCATTAATCTATTTTTTTCGACAAATTCATTAATCTAATGTTAGTTTGAACTAGTTTATGTAAAAGAGTATATGTTAAAGAGTACTAGTTTATGTAAAAGAGTATACTAATTACATAGTACATATGTTATTTTGAACTGACATAGTAAATGTTATAGTTTGAAAAAAAAATGACAGCTGTGCATCTGATAAATTATACAGCAATATAATTATAGATTTAAAAATTAATAAAATATATGTATATATTTTTATTTGGATCTTACAACGGATATATATATGCATAAATTAAATGATAAAATTAGCGCTAAGAAGTAAATAAAACATTTAAATATTGTTAGATAAGAAATAAAATAAAAATAATAGTAATACTAATATCGCTTTCGTGCTCTAATTAATTCTTACTATTGTATAAAATAATAACTGATGCATCTTTACTCTTTAGTCCTTACCATTCAGTGTGTTACTATATATTTAAACGAGGTATCCATTGAGGAAACTCACACATAGATTGATAGAAGCAATAAAATACTGACATGATCAGATCGGGTCCTAGTAGAACTGACCTAGATACGTCCGCGAACCATTACCACAACATCCATTTTTATTACATTATATAGCTTATTTAATTTAATAATGTCTCACTGTATACGTTTTCTTTTGTCAAAGATTCACAGTATATATAAATATACATACGTTATTGTCAGAAATTTAATGCGTTATCGAGTAAGATAATATAGTATTATTCTGTTATTCAAAAATATAGTATTTATTAAAATGTACACACGAAAATTCAACTTAACTTGTAAAGGATTTTGTCATATTATCTATCTCCAAATAAAAAAAATGTAGAAATTTACTATACAGTGCGTATACTTTTTCATTTGAAAAAGTAATGTTAAATATTTACATCATGCATTATAATTAAAAAAAATTAACTGAAAAAACGTAAGTCTCATTCATCATCTCCTCCAAATATTTCTTTACCTTTTCTTATTCTCTCTATCAAAAGTCACAACCTAAGTTTCTCTCTCTCTCTACAAACAATGGCGTGTCTATATAAAGCAACAGGGTCGTCGATCCATAACGACCATCTCCATTACTTCTTCATAAACCAACCAACAAGAAATCACAAACACAAGATAAAGAAAGATCTTGAGTTGATTCAAACACCTTTGAGAGAACTAATCTCCGATCAAGAACTCTTTCTTTTTGAGAATGAAAGTGATTGAGAAGACGATGAACAAGTTTACCAAGGCTGAGGAGGCAGAGGATAATAGAAACGAGATCTTTCAGTCGATCGAAGTAGCTAAGGTTGACTTGAGCAGCAACGTATCTCCGCCGCCGCCGTCTGTTGGTGATTCTGCTACACCATTGGTAGAGGTTTCCGGCCTCGGCGAACTTAACTTGACTCCTCCTTTGAACTTCGCGATGGTCGATAACGGTATATTCCGGTCGGGATTCCCTGGCTCGGCGAACTTCTCATTCCTCAAGACTCTTGGCCTTCGCTCAATCATGTAAGCAGTTAGATTAGTTGAGTGTATCTTCTATATAGAAAACATCAGAACTGTTAACTTTTAGGGTTTTTGTCTTTTTCTTGTTTGTGTGAAAGATCTTTGTGTCCAGAGGCGTATCCTGAGAACAACATGCAGTTCCTCAAATCTAATGGAATTAAGCTTTTCCAGTTTGGCATTAAAGGCTACAAGGTTTGTTGTGTCTCCTTTTGCGTTTTTATTTTATTTAATTTTATTTTATTTTAAACTAACACTTTCTTGCTACTAAATGTCCATGTATATTTGCTTGATCATTGTCGTGCTTTGTAATTGTAATTTGGCGGCTTTTAATTGTTGTCTAAACCCTGAATATTGTAGAGAAAATGAAAAATTCATATTTTAAAAAATGTGCAGTGTCCCCCAGGATTAGAGAACGAGGTTTGGTTGCATCTTTGGAACTCTAAGCATCAGAAAGAGGGTTCCTATACAAATGCAAATTCAAAAACTTCGGTATTAATCTGAATATTATATGGAAGTTGGTTTCTAATCACAGTTTGAATTGCTTAATTGCCTGATCACTTAGTTTCATGTGTTACTTCAGAGTGGTCATTATCTTTGTCATGTTACTTATGATTTAGACTAGAAAGATGGCATTCCATGTGTGATTTGTTTGTCTTGGTCTTGACACTTTTAAGATATTATAATCCATTTTTTTATATATGACCTTCCAAGAAAAGCGTACACCATTCTTTAATGCTTTTTTCGAAGGATGCTTTCTTGGCTCCGTCCGTAACCATTTACTTCATGGTCCCACTGTTTGTGTCTTCTTGCCTTTCATCAACTTATACCACCACACCACTTGGTTCTTTATAAGCTTGTATATATTAAAAAAGAATAGATAATGGGCTGCGTCAAGAAAATGCTGAGCTGCTTAATACAATTGTTGTCAGAGAGCCACTACTCGAAAGTGTTTACTTTCCTTTGTGTGTTTCTACTGATACTATTTTCTTGGTTCGTGTTAGTTGCGCGTGCACTTTGCACGCATGAATGGTATCTTATGTAACCTTGAGAAAAAGAAAGAAAAAAGTGTTTCTTGAGGCAGCATAAGTTGTAGTTGAAGTAGACAGTATACCTCAAGCTTTTTAGTTTTGGTGGTGAAAACTAGGAGAAAGTGACTTGGAAAATACTATTTGTTAATGGTTAAATTGGTTAAATTATCCACTTATCAACTGGAGGTAGGCATGTATCTAATCGAAGTTGGAAGTGTGTGAAAATGGTTAGTTTATTGAATACCTACCTACCTGAGGTTGATCATTTCTATGTTTCTGTGTGGCTTATCTTAGGGTAAAAATGACTTAATTTTTGTTTCAAGGAAATGTTGGTAAAGGGAAGTAGTAACAAAAAACTTGAGAGTAGAGTAGTTAGCTAGGTTCCTTTATTGTATAACTTTTTACATTTCTAGCGCAGCCATGAGAATTGAGAAGCAATCATACATTTTACTTTGTTGAAACAAATTTGTGATGGGGCGGCAAGTTTTTTTTAATCTAGACCATCTTTACAAAATGAAATCAAATATACTTGTGGCACTATGATGGTGTCGTACTCTCTCCACAAACCCAGCATTGTGTTTAAAATTAAGCGTTAAGACTAATAATTAGGTGAATCGGCTATTTCTCATATTGTATAGCTAGAATGATTTGGCTAGAAGGGTATTGGATATTCTACACTCATATATTTTCTTTGTTGCGTCTTTCAGTTTTATTGACTAAGATTCCTTAAGTTGAATGTGACAACTCTTTAGCTAGCTAGTCTTCATAGGAAATCATTTTCGTTTTCATAATTGGTTGCTATTGATGGACCCTCTATGATCTTGTGAGTATCTTTGGCTAGCTGTGCATGCCTAACTTTTAACATATGAAGACATAATGTGTATATATGCCCACATCTCTTTTACAATACTACTCCATAGAATAGCCAAATCAGTCCTGCTTTCTGATCATTTTACGTCTAGAAGAAAGAATATAGCCGACTGTTTCATTAAAATTTGGATAATTCTATGGCTTGTGTCTATAATATTGCTTATTAGGCTAATGACTTGCTAGGGAACTGATAGTTTGTATATATGTTTCCTCATTTTTGGCAGGAACCATTTGTAAATATCTCAGATCATAAAATCCGTGAAGCACTTAAAGTCCTTGTCGGTAAGAATCATAAAAAGCCCTAAAAGTTATACTGAAGTAAAAAGCCATGTTTATTATAATTTGTATCTAAACATTTTGTCATCTTAATTTAAATTTCAGACGAGAAGAACCATCCACTTCTGATTCATTGCAACCGAGGAAAGGTATATAAAATGTTGAAATGCACGATATATCTCCTTAGAACATCTCCAGTTCCACTCAATTTTCTTCTTTAAAATGGAGTAAAATAAAATATAAAATAAAAAATATTTCAACACTACTCTTTTTCACACTCTATAATAGGATTTACTCCATAATTGGATAATCTATTTTTGTTTGTTAATTACTCCATTATAGACTGTGGAGACAAAATTGAATTTTATATTGGAGATGAGAGGAGTATCATATCTTTGTTTTTTTAACTCAAAACGTTGGTTTGTGATGATTGATATTGCAGCATAGGACAGGGTGTCTTGTTGGGTGCATGAGGAAACTCCAGAAATGGTGTTTGACATCGATATTCGACGAGTACCAGCGATTTGCAGCGGCTAAAGCTAGAGTTTCAGATCAAAGGTTCATGGAGTTATTTGATGTTTCGAGCTTCAAGCAGATACCACTGTCTTTCTCCTGCTCCAGTAGCTAGGTAGAAGCAACAGCAGAAACAACAACGTCCTTAGGTTTGATTGATCAATCAATCCGCCAGTCCCTTGAGCCTTTTTCGTATTTATTCATATATAGTGGAATAAACAAAAGGAGGAGAGCAATCATGAGTAACAGGAGGAATATCATCAGCATTCTTCTTGTTCTCGTCTTTGTTTCTCTTTTCTCCTTGTTCAGTCAATAACTATAATAATTGAAAGAAGAAAGAATAGATTCCTTTTCTTTTGATTCTTTTATATGCTAATAATGTAATGTATTCATATGTACTCAGTGTAAGCATTCAGCTAGATAAATATAACTATAGATATTTACATTTCATATAAATTTAAAATGTTCACTAATATACAAGTACGCAAGTCTTGAGCTAACGAGCTTAATTAAGTTTTTCATTAATATCATAAAGCTCGTGTAAATGATGGCGTGAAATTATGACTTGAAGACTGGGTGAGTGTAAGAAGCAGGTGATCGGATGAGTGGTTCAGATATTAGTCTCGCAAAACATTTGTTTTGACGACTCAAATTTTAAAGAGCTAATATTCATAAATTATGGCTTTTAAAATTGTATTATTAAAATAACGTTATTGTTCTTCTTAAGACCAGTCATGAATTAACGACCAGAGTTACAGAAAAAAAAAAAATCTGAGTGAAGGTGTTCAAATGCTTCCTTTCATTCTTATATACAATAATAGCAAGTAGTGTATATACATCATCCTTTGGCTGATTAGGGACTCATGTGTTTCTGGCGACAAAACATATTCAAATGTGTGAGTAAAACCTATCTATATATACACAGTGTGACTTCTATGCAAGGTTTAAAATACACTGAACCTATCATTCGCGGTAAAGAAAAATAAAAATAAAAACTGTTGTGTGACTTCTACGCAAGGTGCAACTTCCTTCTCGTATCATCTCCCTGCGGAAGTAATCAAAACCGGTGTGAGAAACGCAGCTAAAGCCAAAATGAATTTCGATTAAAAAAAAAGGATTAAAGTGTATGGCATAGAGAGAAAACTCACTGTACGTTGATGGTTCTTAGCAGACCTATCATGTTCTGAGTCTGTAGACTCTGCTCTCGACCTTCGTCCCCGTAGTCTCTTAATAAAGTCTTGTATGTGATTATATATACTGCAAACTCAAAACCATAATAAGCACATATGTATAAATGGCATTGTGTATAATAGTGTGTGTAAGAAACTACTTTACCTAAGCCGATGTTTGTTACAGGCAGCAAAGAAGGCTACAAATCCGTTCAATATACTCCTGACAGCACGAAAAACCTGAAATTTTCGAATCCAGACAAAAAAAAAAACACATTTAGTAGTTGTAAGGATTTTGATTCTCTTTAATTGTACTTTGACACTGTTTATACTGACATGAGAAAAGAGGTCGTTCCAAAGCGTACGCCACATGGAGACTTCATAAGTCTTCACAGCTGCTTGAGAATCTGATGCAAACTGCACTAAGCTGCTCATGTACCTCCACAAGTCTCCGACAACATCGAATATGTATGAGAAGGATAAAGCTAAACCGTTGGACAATGCAACAACCACTCTGATCGGTGCGTATAACACTTCCCATAAGATCCAAAACAGAGGCAGCAACACAGTATTTACTGCAACGCATAGAAAATAATTTAGGGAATTGATTACGTGACATTCAAGCTAATGGTTGTTTTCACTTACTGATGTTTAAGACTACTGATACGATCAACCAAATAGGCAAAAGCACCACTTCCACCACATCACCAACGAGATTGCAACCAGACTCGATCACTATCCAAATTATCGAAACCAAGCTCAGCACTGTTTCCGCCAGCGAGGTCCATAGCGGCAGGAGCAAACCAAGAACCTCCAAAAGAGGATTAACCAAAGGCATCACGAGTACAGATACAAACGACTGCATCCCACGCGCCATCGTCAGACCCCACCTGACAGCTTTCTGAACGTTATGGAGAAACAACATCGTTCCCAAGTACTTTATCCTTGACACCATGTCCCACGTCTCAACCCAATCAAAGAGCGGTCCGCAGAGACGTGATGCGGTGGCTTTTAGGACAGGGACGTTCTTGTAAAGGTCGTAGAAGCCAATCACAACGGTGATGACTGATATCATCACGTACAGTGCTCTGGCGAGAAGACACATCCAGGGACGGTAAAGATGGCACAAGCAGGGGTAAGACTGAAGAAACAAGACCCAAGAAGGGAGACCAGCTTCGAGTAGAGTGAGCAAGCGTATGTCTGACATTATAACCTCTCGCAATTTGAAGGGAAGATCACGGTCGCCAAACCTAACGAGAACTAGGACATCTTTATACTGCGTTGCTTCAATGATGGTCTCACCATCAGGAACGTGGCTTTCCCAGTGGTCGAACGAGTTATCTATTCTTTTGGGTGTTTCCTCCGTGTAATCAACTTCATCTCCGTTTGTAATTGCTTTACTTACTCTTCTTCTCTTGTATGGTCCAGTGAGAGGCGGCGTGTGGGGTTCGTTTTCATCATAATCTGCAATAGAGTGGTCGACGCTGAAGACACTTCTTGAACAGCAAGGAGAGTCAGTTTCCACTTCATCATCAAATTTTAAGAAATCTACTGAAGCGTCATGAAAAACCTCTCCTGAAAACGTCACAATACCTAGTATAAGCAAAATCATAATCAAGATACCATTATGAAAAGTAACAGATGATACCTTTGGATGGATCAAGATATTCCATTAAGCAAAATCCTTCAGGTTTTGATCCGGAGAACCATTGAGACATATTTGTTACAGCTTGATCGATACTCTCAAACTCCCACCTTCGCATCAACTTAGCCTCTATAGCGAGAGAAGTGTCTGTCTGCATAAATATAAAAGAAACAAATGTTAGTCTGACCAAAACAGTGGAGAAATACAAGGAGGAGTTACCTGTAGCTCATTAAAGTAACTGATACCCCTCACATTTGCCCATTCAACTTCAAACACGATGAAACCATAAAATGTCTCGTCTAGTTTCTTTGCAGGTAGTTTCTTCTTAGAAAACGTTGTGGCATCGATCAAGGAGAACCATTTCTTAAGATTATCCGTTTTCTTGTTGTTGGGCTGGGAACACGCCTCTTTAGGCTTATTCTCCGCATCCTCATCCTCATGCTTTTGCTTTTTCTTCTCCTCTCGACCTTTGTTTGCAAAAGGGGAGCGTCTATACTGCAAACAAAGATAGATGGGTCACTTCATCATATTATTTCACCAAAGAGAGATATGTAATTGAGGATTATCTTGTACCAACATTTGTAACCACTATCTGCCATAAGTGAGCAGATCGGATGCCAGGATTAGACCACGGCTGGTTGTCCACGAATATGTACATCATTTTACTTTTATTCCCCAGGAATATGCTGAGGTCAGATATATATGATTGCATGTCTCTGAAACCACCCAAAAAAAAAAAACTTAAACCATTTAAACAGAGAACAACAGGCAAATAAGATGTGACAATGTAGCTTAGTCATAAAAAACAAACAAGTAACAATGATCAAAGCTTCAGTGATGAGAGAAAGAATTAGACAACAAGACATTGCCATTTCAAAGAATTATCATATGAAACAAGAGAATCTACTATAATCAACTCCACAAGGGAAATGTTTAAGAGAATAACAACACCAAGAATTGATACTAACTTCAAGACTCAGGAATAGAAACATAAAAATAGACTCAGGTATCAGAAATCTAACAGGACATTCAAATTTCAATTTAAAATCAAAACACTGAAAAGAAAGAATGAAAAAAAATGATATAATTTTCAGAACCAGAACCAAAACCAAAACATGTTCTGTCTGAAAGAAGGAAGGAGGACAACAATTGCTAAAACAAGACACTGTAGTAAAATTATAATGACAAAAAAAGAAGCAAAAAAAAAAAAAACAGAACAGGTAAACTTCTATATCTCCAGTTGAAAACAAAACAGGTCGTCACATAAATCCATGTTTTTTTATCGAAATGAAGCTGCAGAGAGAGAATCAATCAAATGATCTCTTGAATTTAACAAAAAAAAAAATCGAAATTAAAACAATTAAGAAAAGAATGTGGCCGATCAAAGATAGAAAGAAAGTTTACCCGATCTGGAGACTCGTCAAGGGGAAAACACATTTTGTTTCTTCACCGTATCCCATCCTTTAACACCCCCCGTTTATTGCACTCTAATCTCTCCGATTAAACGTCGAATTGACCGAGAGAGAGATAGAGAGAGACATAGCTCAAATCGAATAGAATCGAATCGATACCGCCACCGGCTAATAATAGCAACCGGAGAAATCTAAACCACCGTGAATGTAGCGACGATCGCGAAGAAAGCAAACGGAGAGTTTTTGGTGTCGGGAGAGAATCAGGAAATTAGAGAATTTGAATTTGTGAGGAGAAGAGAGAGAATTTGGGTTTATTACTTGGAATGGAAGAGAAGGGTAAAATGGTAAAACTGATAAGCCGAAGAAGACGGGGGACATAATAAGAAGGAGGAGGTTTATGGCGCCCCATGGGTCGATCTCGTCGGCTTTTTTTCCACCGCACCGGAGCACGTTGATGTGTGCAAAATAATATAAATAAATGAACGCGTGGATAAGATCCTTCCGCGGCTAGCGCGTGTTGGTTTTAGTTTTCTGAAAAATTAACATAAAGGTCCGTCAAGATTTGATTTCTCACACATTTAGTCAACTAACCATACATAAAATCAACTAACCATAAACACAAGCGATTAAATTGTAAAACCAAAATCAACTAACCATACATTCCATAACAATCTCTTTCTTGATGCAAAGTGATTAACAACAGAGATACATGGCGCTTGATTGGTAAAACATTAGCATGAGTATTATCGTCCTTGCTTGCACGTGCTCAATGATACATGGACCATGACCATGTACAGCTCTGATACTATGCTGAACTTCTGTGCAGTCTTGTGAAGTCTTCTTGTTCATTGTTTTGTTCACTCAACACTCTATTTTTCTTCAAGCTCTGTTTTTGCCTTTTACTCACTCTCTCTGTTTCTTCACTTGTGTTACATAAGCACACACTTCTCTCTTTACTCTCACAGGTTATCTTTGTTCATGTAGAGAGAAAAAGAGAGATTATATTTGTATGTCTACATTTTCTCTTTCTCCAACTCTTTTTCTTATTAGAATTGGATGTACTTCTTACAACAAGAACAACACAACACACATACATACTACTACTCATGCAATTTAAGGACTACAATCTAGCCTTACTTCTACTAACCACTCTTAACAACTCTAACAACTACACCTTAGGTAGACATTAACCAACACAACACTCCTTGTAGTTGGCTTTATCTAAGCACATGGTTAGTTGCATCTTGACTTTATTTGTTATGACTAAGTCACAACTCAACTCCTCTTTAGTTTGTAACCATTGTCAAGTGGCATCTTCTCCCACGTTGACTTTTTTTCTTTTGCGTGACTCTCCTTGGTCAATTCTTCTTGTTCTTTTCTTGTTTGGCAAGTTTTCTTGCTTCCACTTCTTCTCTCTTGATGCTTTTCTTCTTCTTGTATTCTTGACTCAACTTCTTTTATAGATTTTAATCAAGGTTCAGTTCCAAGTAAAAATGAATTTCGATTAAAAAAAAGAAGTAATATGCCATGGAGAGTAAACTCACTGTACGTTGATGGTTCTTAGCAGACCTCCCATATTCTGAGTCTGTAGAGGCTGCTGTCGAGGGCTCTCCACGTAGTCTCTTGATAAAGTCTTGTATGTGTTTATATATACTAAAATTCAAAATCACAATAAGCACATATGTATAAACGGCAAAGTGTATAGTGTATGTGTAAGAAACCACTTTACCTACGCCGATATTGGTTGCAAGCAGCAAAGAAGAGTACAAACCCGTTTATTATTTTCCTAAGAGCACCAAAAACCTGAAAATTTTGAATCCAGACAAAACACATTTAGTAGTTGTGAGGATTTTTGATTCTCTTTATTGTACTTTGGAATTGTTAACTGACATGAGAAAAGAGATCATTCCAAAGTTTACGCCACATGGAGACTTCATAAGGCTTTATTACAGCTGCTTTGAAATTTAATCGAAACTGCACTATTCCTCCGAGAACATCGAATATGTACCAGAAGGATAAAGCTACACCGTTGGCAAATGCAGCAGCCACCCTGATCGGTGCACATAACACTTTCCAGAAGATCCAATATAAAGGCAGCAACACAGCATTTACTGCAGCACAGAAATGAAAAGACAAAAGATCAGATTTTGATATTACGTTCTTAAAGATCAGGAACGTTATGCTAAAGCTAATGGTTGTTTCACTTACCGACTTTGCAAACTACTGATATGATAAACCGAATAGGCCAAAGCACCACGTCTACGACATCACCAACGAGGTTGCAACCAGACTCAATCACTCCCCAAACCACTGAAACCAAACTCAGCACTGTTTCCGCCAGCGAGTTGCATAACGGCAGGAGCAAACCAAGAACCACTAAAAGAGGATTAACCAGAGGCATTACGAGTAAAGAAACAAACGACTTCATACCACGCGCCATTTTCAGACCCCACTTGACAGCTTTCTGAACGATGTGGAGAAACAACATCGTTCCCAAGTACTCTATCCGTGACACCATGTCCCATGTTTCAACCCAATCAAAGAGTGGTCCGCAGAGACGCGATGCAGTAGCTTTAAGAACGGGGACATTTTTGTACAGGTCATAGAAGCCAATCACAACGGTGATGATTGGTATCATCACATATAGTGCTCTGGCGAGAAGACACATCCAGGGACGATAAATATGGCAAAAGCAGGGATAAGACTGCAGAAACAAAAGCCAAGAGGGGAGTGAGAGCAGAGGAGACTCAACTTGAAGAGGAAGACAAAGACTTTAACTTTTCTTATTATCTTTCAACTTAAGAAAACAATTACAACGCTCTTGTTCTTATATACACAGCTACTCTCTTTACTTTAGTAAACGACAGAACATGAATTAAGGAAATCAAATCTGTTTGATGTCGTGATCCCGTGAGCTGGCAAGACCGTACGAGCACAGCTTTGGCGTGTCTCCACACTCTGACCTCTTGTCGTCTTTACCGTTGAAGTCTCACTCTGCATTTGGGCTTTAAGCGATGGCCCAAAGTCTTGAGTAGTGGGCTTCGAGGTAGAGTGATTAATACTCCCCCGCAAACTTAGTGTGAGAGGTGAAGACACACCAAGTTTGGTTCGAAGCTTGAAGAAGGCGTCTTGAGGCAATGACTTCGTAAAGATGTCTGCGAGCTGTAACGGAGCAGGAATATGCTTGACTTCAAGCTTCTTGAGAGCAACACGTTCCCTGACGTAGTGGAAATCGACTTCAAAGTGCTTGGTTCGCTTGTGAAACCGTGGATTAGCAGTGAGGCACACAGCGGAGAGATTGTCGCAAAGCATCAGAGGCGTTACTGTCTGACTGAGACCCATGACCTGAATGAGATTTTGTAACCAAGCTACCTCAGATGCTGCAAGAGACATGGTCCTGTACTCAGCTTCGGTACTGGACTTGGAGACTGTATCATGTCTTTTAGCTGACCACGAGATGATATTGGAGCCAAGGAAGGTGCAGAAACCCCCAGTGGAACGACGAGTCGCAGAGCAACCAGCCCAGTCACTGTCACTATAGCATAGCAGGGTAGAGTTCGATGTCACAGAGATACCAATACCCATTTCAAAAGTGCCCTTAACATACCGTAAGATTCGCTTAAGCAAAGCAAAATCAGAAACACTCGGCATGTGCATCTTCTGACATATGTAGTTCACAGAGAACTGTATATCAGGATGAGTCAGCGTCAGATACTGAAGTTTACCTGCCAAGCTCCGAAAGTAGCTAGGATCTGAGAATACTTCGTCATGACCAGGGAGGTCACTGAGCTTGAGAGGTAAAGGCGTGGGCATAGGAGCACAATCTTGCATTCCTGCAGAGACAAGAAGATCTTGAGCGTACTTTGACTGATTCAGAAACAACCCATCTTCAAGATGATGAACTTGAATCCCAAGGAAGTAGTGAACCGGACCCATATCCTTCATCCGGAAGACCGTACTGAGACTGAAAAGAAGTCTCTCAAGCAAAGCGGAGTTGTTTCCAGTAAGAAGCATGTCGTCGACGTACAGAAGAAGATAGATAACATCAGATCCATGATGATAAATGAAGAGAGACGGATCAGGGAAGCTGCACTTAAAGCCAAACTCCAAAAGAAAATCACTAAACTTGTCAAACCAGGCCCGAGGTGCTTGTTTTAAACCGTAGATCGCTTTCTTGAGTTTCCAAACGTAGTCGGGTCTCGTCTCGTCTTCAAAACCAGGAGGTTGAGTCATGTAAACTGTTTCTTTAAGATCTCCGTGGAGGAAAGCATTTTGAACATCAAGCTGCTTGATGTGCCACTTCTTTGTGACAGCAACATGAAGCACCGTTCTGATTGTAGCAGTACGAATGACCGGACTAAACGTTTCAATGTAGTCGATGCCTTCCTCTTGCTCATTGCCACGAGCTACCAGTCGAGACTTCAGTTTGAGAAGAGATCCATCAGCATTTAACTTGACTTTGTGAACCCAGCCGCTGTTGAGAGGTTTTTGAGAGACATCAGGAGGAACAAGCTCAAATGTGTCAGTAAGCACCATATTGTCAATCTCAACTTTCATGGCGTTGTTCCAACCAGGATGTCGAAGAGCAGCTTTGAGAGAACGAGGTTCAGCATACTCAGATTTGTTTGTAAACAGAGCATAACGAGGGTTTGGTTTGACAATGCCGGAGCGACCTCTTGTTGTCATATTGTGGTGAGGCAGTTGTACTGGGACAGGAGCAGCTTCAGCTATAGGTTCTGGATCAGCATCATCATCATCAGAGGAGCTACTTGATGACAACTGCGGATCGAGATGCTGTGGATTAGGTGAGGGGGGGGGGCTTGAGCCGCAGGCGTAACAGGCACTATAGCCCGTTGCAGAGGAGGGAAGTCATCTTCAGTAAACTGAGGGGAGCCGGGTGCTTCTTCAACAGCAGAGGCGACAGAAGATGACAACCTCCACGCAGAGAGCAACGGTGTAGACGGAGTGGGAATAAACTTTGAGTATATATCAGAGTAGGGAAAGTCAGTTTCACTGAAGAGAACATGTCTACTGATATATACTCTTCCAGTGGGTGGGTGAAGGCATCGATAGCCTTTATATTTGTCAGTATAGCCAAGAAACACACACACCAGAGACTTCGGATCCATTTTGTTCTTCATGTAAGGACGGAGATATGGAAAACACTTACAACCGAAGACTCGAAGTGCTGTATAAACAGGTTCTTTGCCATGTAGACGCTGATAAGGGCTCGTATTATCAGGTAACACAGACGAAGGTAGAAGATTACCAAGAAAATTAGCAGTGAAGAACGCTTCCACCCATAAGTGTTGAGGCACCTTGCTTGCAAACATCATAGCAAACCCAAGCTCGGTTATGTGACGGTGTTTCCTCTCAGATATACCGTTCTGTTGTGGTGTGTGGGGACATGAAAGGAGTTGTTTGATCCCACACTCTGAGAGGTGACGCAGGAACGCAGAGCTGACAAATTCACCTCCTCCATCACACTGAAACTGGAGGATCTTTGTTTGAAACTGTGTCTCCACCAGGCGTTGAAAAAGAATAAAGACAGAGTAGAAATCTGACTTTAACTTAAGAGGATAGAACCATGTGAATCTTGAGAAATTATCAATGAAAATCACATAGTATTTGAAGCCTTGACTGGACATAACAGGACTAGGACCCCACAAATCACAATGAATCCTCTCAAGAGGTTTATTTGACACAGTTTCAGAAGATAAAAAAGGAAGTTTGCAGCTTTTTCCTAATTGACAAGCATCACATAACAGAGAGGAGCTTGTTTTATTCATAACTATCGACTTGTTCCTGACCAGTAGTTGAAGGATGTCTCTATGTGGATGGCCCAACCGTTGATGCCAAAGACCATCACTTGTTGCTTGCTGCCTGGAAGAGTAGTAAGCTGTGAACTTCGCATCCCTCAACAGATACAGGTCTTTATGCCTTTTTCCCTGAGCCAGAACCTGTCTTGTTGCCTTGTCCTTAACACAAACAGACTCATCATCAAAAGTAATCTCACAAGGGTAGTCTGAGGTTAGTTTTGATACTGATAAGAGAGACTTTGTAATATTGGGACAAACCAACACATCATTTAAAGGTAAAATACCTTGAGTGGTGTGCAACGCAACAGATCCAACATGAGTAATAGGCAAGAAATCTCCATTCCCAACAATCACCTGATCATTACCCACATACGGTTCGGAGGACTGTAACTGAGAGGAGTTGTTGGTGATGTGAGCAGAGGCAGCAGAGTCTGGATACCAGTCGTGACCTGAGTGGTGTTCTTGGTCGGAGAGCTTCATTGTGGTGAGAGCATTGTGCATCTGTCGCTCAGCACCCGGGTCGTCTTGGTCGAATCTGTTGTAGCACTTGAGAGCAGTGTGACCATATCTACCACAGATCTGACAAATGGGACGACTGTTGGAACCAGAACCACTGAACTGTTGATGAAATCCACGACCACGAGTAGAGTAGGAGCCTCGTCCTCTGTAACCACCTCGATTGTAACCACCTCTGCCTCTGTTGGAGTAGCCTCTTCCAGCTGTGAAAGCCAGATGAGGGTTTGCTTCCGTACGTTGGTTGAGAGCTTGAAGCTTGTCGTCGAAAGTCACGAGCTTGAAAGCAGCATCTTCAAATGACATGTCAGGAAGGGAGTCCATGGAGTGCTCTATCACCGTGCATATGGACTCATACTCCTTTCCAAGACCGCTCAACGCACCGTAGATCTTCTCATAGTCAGAGACAGGACAGCCAATGGAGTCGAGTTGATCACAGACGCTCTTCACTTCGCTTAAGTACTCAGACATGGTCTTCTGAGTTTTAGACAAACCCTGAAGCTTTCGCTGAAGATCTAGCTTCCTGGTTGCTGAAACCCTATTGTACTTTTTCCCAAGAGAGAGCCAGACTTCGTGTGCGGAGTGAAGGCCGTAAACAGATCTGAGAGCTTCCTCAGTTAGAGACCCAAAGAGCCACGCCATGACAAGCTGGTCTTTGCGAATCCACTGAGCAAACTCTGGGTTCGCAGCTTCAGTAACCACATCTCCGTTTGTGGTTCGAACGAGTGGATCTGGACGAGGAGTAGTTCCATGGACGAAACCGAGTAAAGACTGACTAGACAGGAACGATTCAAACTGAGTCTTCCACAAGAGGTAGTTTGAGGAAGAGAGCTTGAGAGTAACACAGTGAGAAATGCTCAAAGTTGGAGCAGTAAACGGATCTGTTGTATCTCCCATAGCTCTGATACCATGAGAGCAGAGGAGACTCAACTTGAAGAGGAAGACAAAGACTTTAACTTTTCTTATTATCTTTCAACTTAAGAAAACAATTACAACGCTCTTGTTCTTATATACACAGCTACTCTCTTTACTTTAGTAAACGACAGAACATGAATTAAGGAAATCAAATCTGTTTGATGTCGTGATCCCGTGAGCTGGCAAGACCGTACGAGCACAGCTTTGGCGTGTCTCCACACTCTGACCTCTTGTCGTCTTTACCGTTGAAGTCTCACTCTGCATTTGGGCTTTAAGCGATGGCCCAAAGTCTTGAGTAGTGGGCTTCGAGGTAGAGTGATTAATAGGGAGACCAGCTTCAAGTACAGTAAGCAAGCGTACGTCAGACATTATAACCTCTCGTAATTTGAAGGGCAGATCACGGTCAACAAACCTAACAACAACTAAGACATCTTTATACTCTGTTGCTTTATCAGACACAGTATTTGAGATATCCGATTCATTGCTGCGAATAAGCTCTCCTGAAAGAGTTACATTACTCTATAAGCTTATGTGAACTAGATAAGATAGTAAAGATCATCTATAATTTAAAAATCTATTTTTTATAATAGAATTGAATATATTCCAATTTTATTTCATTTTAAAGCGGAAAATAGAGTGATAAAAAAATTAAAAATATTACTGTATTTGTAGAGTAAATCTATGTGGAAAATTGAGCATTTCTTATTTAGACATCATTTTAGAGTAAAATACGAAAGTTAGGTCGGAGAAGCTCTAACACCAACTAAAGAAAATCTGCCAGTGGAATATAATTTCAAAGCTAAATAAGAGCAAAAGACATACTTCACGAAAAGCTGGTAATAATACCTTTTTTGGTAAAAAGCTGGTAATAATACCTTTTTTTGTGTCAAGATACTTCCTCAAGTAACTTTTTTCAGATTCTGATCCCGAGAACCATTGAGATATATTTGTTACAGCTTGATCGATACTATCAAACTCCCACCTTTGCATCAACTTGGCTTCTATAGCAAGAGACGTGTCTGTCTGCTTGCACAAACATATATAAGATAATAAGAAGCAATAAAACACACAATGTCACTCGGACCAAAACAAAGGACAAGTTCAAGGAGGAGTACCTGTAGCTCATTCAAGTAACTGATACCCCTCACATTTGCCCATTTTACTTCAAACACGATAAAACCGTAAAAGATATTGTCCAGTTTATTTGTATGTATATTCTCTCGACCTTTCCTATTTGCAAAAGGGGAGTTTCCATACTGCAAAAAGAAAGATAGATGGGTCAGTTCATCATATACCTGCAGGGGGACAACGAGATATGTATTCGAGGCGTGTTGTACAACATTTGTAACCAGTTTCTGCCATAAATAAGTAGTTCGGTGGGGAGGATTCGACCATGGCTGATGGTCAACGAATATGTACATATTTTTATTTGTATTGCCCACGAAAATGCTGAGTTCAGAAACATATGATTGAAAGTCTCTGAAACCAGCAAAAAAGAAAAAAAAATTAAGCAGAGAACCCTGGATATGCAAATAAGATGTGACAGTATATTAGCTTATTCTTGAAACAAACACGTAACTATGAGCTCCATGTTGAGAAAAAAAAAAAGCCAACAAATGACTGAGATTCAAAAACAATCACAGTCGTAAACCCTAGTGCCTTCCATTGAGAAGGGAATATCAAAATGAAAAAATACTTTGGAATAAAGAGCATTAACAGATTTTTCAAAGAAAATAACACCAAGAATTGAGTTGATTTTTTTACACAACAAGACAACAAACCGAAACCGAGTAACACATTTTCATACCAAAAAAGAAAAGAAAAGAAAAAAAAATTAATGTGATCAAAGGGAAAAAGAATGTACCTGATCTGGAGACTCGTCAAGGGGAGAACACATTTTGTTTCATTACCATTCTCCATCTCTAAACCCAATGAACGTCAGAATCACTGAAAGAAAAAGAGACACGATACTCAAACTTTGTGTGGAGAAGGGAGGATTTTGGGTTTGGACTACCGAGGGAATGGCGAGTATTTATATAAGAGGGACTAAGGTGGGAGGGAAACATAAGGGTAAAACGGCAAATTAGGTAGACGGAGATACGAAGGGGGATTTGAGTTGTTTCTGGCGCAATGAGTCGTCCGTCGTCGGTTTCTTTTCATATTTTTATCTCACCGCAACGAAGCACGTTGATGAGAGCGAAAGAGCTCATGGGAAGATAAATATAAATTAAGGTCGTTTTTCCTCTTCAATTTTTTTTTAAACTACTGAAAGGTCCATAAGATGTGATTTCTCACAGATTTAGCCATTTTAATCTAATAGATCTCTTTTTTATGGTCAAACAAAAATGGGTCTGTTTCTTTTTAAAAAGAACTGAAATAATGGGTCTTTGTTAATTTATAATTAAATGAAAAAATAAAGACTAACTATCGGTGGTAATCTCTTTCATAATATATACACTTTTTAAAATATAGTGCATTGGGATTGTAATAAAAAAAAATAAGAGATGAAAATAGGTGTCTGATGATTTAAAAATGGGTCGAAACATGCGAAAGGGAAGAATGAAAGAACATTTAGGTTATACTTATTAAATGAAAATGGCATGTATTTCTTTCCAAAATGACTAATTAAATATTGTAAAGTTTTAAGTCTTGGAGGATTCCAAGTTTTGTACAGCAATCTAACTTATTAAAAAGTGTTTAATGATTTAGATATAAATACACAAATAAGAAAATTTAAATAAGATTAGGAAATTTAGATAATGTTAAGTTGTGTTATTATATTCTATATAGAACAAGGAAATAAGTTCTATATGAATAGGAGTTTTATGAAGAGTTGTTCCATATAAAAATTATTGAGAGTTTAAGTTTTGAAAAAGTTTCTATAACAATAAAGAAAGTTGTTATTGTAATACCGGAATTCAAATTTTATCATGGCAATGCAGCACTGCTGGAGTAGAGGATACAAGAAAGTACGGATTCTGGAAGGAAACTGCCTGAAATTGATCGATGTAATGCATAATTAAGAAGCTCCGCTTTGATTCTTGTAATTGATTCTTATAGTTGGATCCCTGAAGTTTGATGGTAGGTTCAAAAATTTGAAGACATTCGGTTCGCTTTGATTGGAAGAAAGGGTAAAAAGGTAGCGTATTTTGTTTCTATAATTTAATCCCTTGTAGTTTTACATCTGAACTTCACAATGATTATTTTGTATCCAATTGTATCAATAAAATAGAAGTTAAAAAGTTGTTATTTAATCTTTGTGATTGCGATTTTAACTGGTATCAGAATTTAAAGAGAAGGCTTGATCTAGGCGATGGAGGAGACTCACGTAACCAAGCATGAGAACATGACTAGAGCTGCATTGTGCATGAAGGATTTTGGATTTGTATCCATTCAATGTCCAATGCTGATAAACTATACGATTTGATAGACAATGATGAACTTTTAACGATTAATTAAGTTCTATTGAGAGACAATAGAATCGAGTCTGGATGACTAAAAGAAAAATGACGTGGTGACATCACTTTTATTATAAGAAACCTTGATTTTCCAAGCGGGAGAACAAGCTGTGTCGAGGGACATTTGGAAGACCATCAAATCACAACATCTTAGAGCTGATCGTGTAAAAGAAGCAAAATTTTAGATGTTGATGATGGAAATTTGAATTTACCGGTGGATGTAAAGTGCATAAAACGAAGAGATTACCATCTTTTCGAATTTTATTATTGCATATATGTCACATTGTTTTGAATTTATTGGTGGATATAAAGTGCTTGAATATGTAATTAAGAACTATAAAGTGTCTTAGAGTGATATAAACTCTAATATTTATAAGTTTTGTTGGACATGAAATTAATTGACCTTTTCCAATTCAAAAATAAAACGAGAAAACAGCCATTAAAAAACTAAACTTTCAAATTAAAGCCAAAAAATCTTCAACTCATGTTTGGCCCAAAAAAATCACCAACTTTCAAATATTGGTCATTTTAATCATCATATTTTGTTGACTATGCCATTTAAGAAATCCGAATAGTCAACTGTTAAAATCGATTAAAAAGATAAACACATGTTAATTTTCTAAACGACATCATTTTTAAAATTGATTAAAAATATTGATCAAACAATTTTTTTTCCCGTCTGAAACACTTAAAACATCCCTTTCACGAAACCATAGTGAAAAAGGTGAAGTTGATTTGAGGCTCTGCTTTCGCGAAAGATATATTAAAATGTTTTCAGAAGCAAATAGACGTCGTTTGATCAATGTTTTAAACGATTTTTAAAATGATCTCGTTTAGAGAGTTAACATATGTTTATTTTTCAGTCGGAATTAATAGTTGACTAATCGGGTTTCTTAAATGGCTGAGTCAACAAAATATGAGGTTTTAAATGACCAATATTTGAAAATTGGTGATTTTTTTTGCTCAAACATGAGTTGAATGTTTTTTTGGCTTTAATTTGAAAGTTTAGAGTTTTAATGGCTATTTTCTCAAAATAAATCATATATAAATTTTAATTTAAGGCCAAAACATTTAAGATAGCATTTTAAATGTAAGGGGCATCCAGCCGTTAAAAACCTTATAATTCTGCATACTGGAGCTATGTAACAATTGAGAAGCCAATGCAAGTGATATTTTTTTTTTTGGTGTAAATGTTAAGAAGGCAAGTGATATTGTTTCTCAATGATCTCTACTTTGTCAACTATCGTTTCTCAGTAATCTATAAATGCATTATTGCGCGATCACGTTTCATTACATATGCATTATTATAGTAGTATATAAAACATGAGTTTTGTGATCAGCCAATATTCAACTACTTATTTGATTTCATGCAATAAACTTTCGAATAAGTTTAACTTAGAATAGTTTAAGACTTGAAATGCTGTCTTATGTAAATATTTAAATATGGAACTGATCCTATCTGTTCCAGCTCTCAGTGAACTGGTTCTTAATCAATTTTAAAATGGGTGGTTTTTATATTTTAAATATGATGTGGTTTGGGTTTTGTCTTTTCAAAGACCTACGAGTATTCTATATGATATGACTAAGCTTTTAAAGTCGATCCTATCGGTCAAATTTTATCTATATATTTTGGTGGAATTGAAGATATCATGTAATGTCTACTCTTCTAAAGGAGATATTCCATTTGGAAAGTGGACTATCAAATGCACCAGTTAATGTTTTGTGGTGTTAGAATAATAGGATGAAGGAGTATTTGATAGACCAATTTAGTATATCAAATTAATTGGCATATAAGAGCATTTTTAATATAAAACTATTTTTATTTTAAAATGTAGAAATTCTATAATGAAATTGAGTTTACTCTAACTCCTACATTTTTAGAGTGAAAAGTGGAGTAATGAACAAAAAAAAAGATTGCTATTTATGGAGTGATCTACATTTAATCAATTTTGGAGTGAAAAGTGAAATATGATTGGAGTATAATGAACAAAAAATTAGAAGGATTACTCTAACAAAATAAATGTTGAATGATTAACTTTGTAAACAAGTAATTTTATCACACTAGTAAAAATTTAGATAGCATGAAAACTTTGTTGGAATCAAAATCAAAAAGGTTTAGTAGGTTTCATAATATCGGTTTAAAACATTTCAAATACTTCTTAGAGCTTGTTAAAAGTTTACAATTCAATTTTGA
The DNA here is from genome assembly GCA_026261945.1 of Hirschfeldia incana. Taxonomy (NCBI): domain Eukaryota; kingdom Viridiplantae; phylum Streptophyta; class Magnoliopsida; order Brassicales; family Brassicaceae; genus Hirschfeldia; species Hirschfeldia incana. The sequence continues at coordinate 2,521,017 of JABCMI010000040.1, read as the reverse complement.
AAGTTATATTTAATTTTAAATTATGATATCATAAATAATAAAAAATAGAATCATTTTATATTATTTATTTTATAAAGATATTCAAAATTAATAATAGTAAAACAAAGATTAGTATATTCGTTATATATTTCAATGCATAGCATACTTTTATAGTGATTCCTATTTCATTTATAATAAAACGGGATTATATCATTTTCTTATATGATTTTAATAATACTCATTTCGTTTCAAAATATATATTGTTTTGATATTTATATTAATTTTAGTTTTATCGAAAAATTGATGTTTTTTTATGATAGGTGTTTAATAGTACTGTTTCAACAAATGTATTATTTAATTTTGTACCTTAAACTAAAACAATAAAAAATATTAATGCGGTGAGCGTGGATCGAACACGCGACCTTCAGATCTTCAGTCTGACGCTCTCCCAACTGAGCTATCCCCGCAAGTTGTTTAATATAACCAAATACAGAATTATAATCATAATAAAAAATACGAAAGGACGTGAGAAAATAAGAGAATTGTTATTGTTTGCCTTCCGCGTTTCTCCTCTTACGTTGAAAAACCATTGCTTCTTTGGTCAAGCCGTCGGCGACAGTGAAAGTGCAGTTTTTTTCGGTAAGTAACTCTCCGTAGCTGGAATCCATATCCATTTCTGTTTAACCGTCGTGGGTTCGATTACCTATTCTTCACAGTATGCTGCTGATGAATGTTCTTATGTTTCAAACAACGAATAAGCTTTGAAAACGATGGAAACTACGTGTCTGATTTCTAATTTAGGAGGAGCTCAGATTTCTTCAAACCAAAAGCTCAGTTTTCCTCTCTTTGTCTGTTTTCAGATCCAAACATGTATAACCGCAAGCCAATGGTGTGAAGAAAAAAGAAGCCATGTATGCCCTGGATCCTGACCTGAGCTTTAGCAAGATCATGAAAGATATTCAGCTCTTTGGTGCCACTCTCTCTCTCTCTTTTCACTTGTGAAGGCTTGGATATGTTTTCTAAGATCCTCTGCATTATGTTTTTCTTTTACTTTAGACTCAGACATTGACAAGCTTAGCACTCATGCATGAATCATGATGATGCAAAGTCTTGTCTTCTCTTAAATGTTTAAAAAGCTAACTCATATATGACATGGAAGAATAAGAAAGCATTGGAGAATCAGAATGTCACTCAACTCGGTGGAAAGGTTTGATTTTTATTCTCCTTCAAGTGTTTCCTAAAGTTACAATTTTTACGATATAGCTAATCCCTTTTTTTTTTGTTATCGAAGCCTCAGTGTAGCGCCAGTACTGATGAAGAAACAGAAACAAAGAGATTGGAAGATGTTGGAACAGGTTTAAGGTTTTAGATAATCTCACCGTAGGACTCATTAGGAAGCTAAGTGTCACTACTCCTACCTGCTATTTTTTGTTGTACTATTGTTACAGAATATGATTCCTTGACAATTTTGTGGTACACGTAGGAAGAAACCCGCGCGCGTAAGTCAGAGGAGAGAGTCTTGAAATCAACTTTAGGGAATTTAAGGGGTGGTGTTCTTGATGTTAAGGATTCACTACGTTCTGGTTCTTCTTCAAGAACTAATGACTGAGGTAACAATTACGGTAATAACAAGAACAAGTCCAAAGGCATGGGAGGAGAACTAGGAGGTGGAGGAGGAGACATCAAGAAAAGAAAGGAAGGAAAATGAAAACGAAAAGTAATCAATGTCAGCTGTGTAAGCCCAATTTTTCATATAAACGGTTAGAGAGGAAAACATATTGACACACATTAAGAAATGTAAGATGTGTCCGTGGTGTTGCTAAAACAAAAACACAAGGCCTCACGCAAAGGCAACATCACCCAATCAAACGCTACTTTTCCTATCCGAAGGAGGCCAAGATAAGCTCCTACTATCATTATCTTCATCTTCTGCTTCTTCATTTTGATCATGTATTTGTCTCCTTGTGGTCTGAACAGCTAAGTCGTCGAAGCTGGTGGAGTCACACAATCTGAGTCTCTTTGTGACAGTTCGTCACCTCCTGGGGTTGTTGGTACAGAAGCTGCAGAGTAACCAACTCGAAGGTCTTGAAGAGTCGCAAATGATTCTCTCATCGCAGACATGGCCTCAAAGAATCTCGTGCATGACGCTAGCGCCACCGGTATTGGACGCAGCATTTCCTAGCAGGACATTAATTTTAAAGCGGTTGAACTCATAAAGAAGTATGATCAAACACATTCCTCATAAGTCAACTAACCATCAACACATTCCATAAAACTGACAATCCCTTTCTTGATGCAAAGAGAATAATAACAGAGAAGCCTAATTTGACGCCCTGACACAATTGGTCTATGATACTAGGTTTCAGAGCAAACTCTTCCGCAATAAATAATATGAATAATGAAAAAATATATGCAACTAAAAAAGAGGACTTATGTCTGCAAAGAGGCTATGGAAATAAAGAAGACGCATCTAAAAGAGATAAAAATCATACCCCCCAGACTGAAGGAGGTTCTTTAAAGTTCTGGCTCCACTGAAAATCAGACACTGATGCTGTTAAGGCGCCATAATCACTGGCGGCTCGCATTAGCAAATCTGAAAATTGTTTCTGAAAAACAAAGCAGAACAAAGCCATTAGGCAAAACATTTATTTTTTTTCCAGTAGTGCAACTCCAGATACGAATCAAGTTCAGGTTAGTTATAGCAAAAAGGTCTAGTGAGTGGTCAAAGTAGCAAACATCATCAAATCACATGAACCACCTGATATTCTGCTTCAACTGGAATGCAATCTAGTGAATAAGGTTGCTGGAGACGAGCAATGATGCGATCCTGCCATGTAAACACACAAATGATGTCAGAGACATCAACCAGAGATAGACAAATGGATGAAACGACAAAACCCTGCTTAGGATTTCCAAAAGCGAATTATGTAGTACCTTGTTCTGTATAACATCTTTCAGAATTTGAGTAATCCTTGACAAAGTCTCGATTTTCTTTTGCATTTCACTCGCATGAATCAAATGTGCCACATTTTTATCGTCCTTAAAAAATCCAACAACAAAGAACTTAGATACAAAAAAGCATTGAGCAAACCATCTCTCCTAAAATCCAACAAAAAAGAAGTCAGATACAAAAAAAAAAGCATTGAGCAAACTTTGTTACAGATATAAATGAAAACTTATCATACAGCTCTCTCTCAAGCAATTCAAAATTTATGATAAATCCATATCTTACCTTCCTCCCTTGAAGCTCGACCTGCAAATCTGCAATTTTCCTCTGAACAGAAGATAACTCTCTCAAAACATTAATCAAATCATCCCCTCTTTCCCCTCCATTTGAAGACGCAATGCTTTGTAACTCTTCCTGAAGTGTATAACCAAATGTTAGCTCACTGAACAGATCAGATTAACCATTCATCGTTCTCCAATTCATGACGGATTCAGATTCAATTCTTTGTTAATCTAACAGAAACATCCAGAGGAGATACTACTAATCAGACCTAATGCGAACCCTAATTCGGATGCTGGTGAGATTTGAACTTAAGAGCTACTGAATCGGAGAATCGGTTGGTAAAAGTTACCTGAGAGGGAGGGGGAGCGACGGCGTAACCGAGATCGGAGGCGATGGAGAGAGCATCGGATAATCCGCCGATTCGCCGGATCGGTTTCTTCCCCACCCACGTCGACTCGCTTCCCATCGACATCTCTCCACCAGCTTTCCTCCGATGATTTCTTCTTGTGAGAAAGAAAAAATTTTAAGCAAAATTTTAAAATTATTCAAAAACTGTTTCATTTTTGAACAAAGGAAAGAACAAATTGTTATGTAGCGAGAGAACCACAAAACTGCGCTTCAAATTAATAATGGGCTTGGCCTATATTTTGATTTAGCACAGCCCATAAAATCGAGAACCACAAAACCCGATGGATATATTTGTTACCTTCAGTCATGTTATGTTTGAACCGAGTTCGGTCGGAAAACTAGTAAAAGAGATGAGAATTCGTCGGTAAGTTTAACAAAGACGTTTATTAAAGATGAAGGTTGATTGTCGGTTTACAAATAAAGAAAGTAGAAAAGGAAATAACACCGGAAAAATACAAGTCGACGAAAAGAAAAATGAAAACCCTAATTTTTAACCGAAAATATGTGTAGTGATGTTCAAATGGTTTTATTCTCTCTTCCTTTTTCCTTATATAGTTAACATTTTTCTTGTTGATGCCTTAAGTCGCATAGTTTTATGGGCGGGCCTCTGGACCGCTCAATCCAAAACTCTCCATCCTTCGTAAGCCATAGAGCCAAGCGCTCTTAGCCGTCGACCAGCCACTTCTGAGCGGGTTCGTTATCTGGTCGCCTAACGATAGATAGCTCGACTCTTCTTCCTCTGGTCGCCAGGCCTGATTGTTTGCTTGATGGGTCCTGAGGATGGATGTAATCCTGTCCCCACAATGTTTACTAGCTAAAGTTTTTTCGGGTTACAATACTGATGAGACTAATGCATGTTTGATAGTTTTATATGCGAAATCTTACACGCACATATCATTACCTTCGGAGTTAATCAAGGCCTAGTCCCGGGAACTACGTCATGTTCACAACTTAATGGTAGCAATATAACAATTTTGTTATTTAGTTTCTGCACGTTTGTTAAATACTTAAAATGTGATAGTGAAGGTGGTAGGACCGTCGGTGGGAGATTATGAAATTGTAGAACGTCTAAAAATATTCGATCTAGGAAAGTTCTTCTCTTTAGCTTTGCTTTGTACAGACTCTTTACATAAAGATCTGACAGGTCTGGTCATTTAGTTGTTTCTTAACTAAAGATTGGGATTTGATTAGTACATTAAATTTAATACCATGCACTTATTAAAGAGCAGTATATTTTTCTATTCAAGTCACCAACTATTCTGCATGGATTCAAGAGAAGGTGAGAGAAAAGAAAGAAGTATAGAATTTCATTAATGGATCAAAGAATCTTGTTTTATGTCATCCTACCAACTTAACATCACCAATCATAATTGATGAGGTTTGAGCATATGATTAAAGCTACTAATGGTAATCAACCGCTCTGCACCGCACCGTAGTCAATAGGAACAAAAATATGTACATATACCTTTATATCTATATATTTTTGTTACTATTTAAACCGCATTGTACTTGTCTCTTGCATTGTCTTGTATGTTACCATTAAGACCATTATTTTCGATAGATGATTAAAGGGGATGATGCTAAGAAATTAGTAAGCAAAAAGAAGTTTGATCAATATGGCCAATCATCATGTTCATGTTCGATCACTCCACTTACAGATGCTAAAGATAGTCATGTTATGATAGATTTAATTTTTGTGAACATTATACAATTTTATAAATTTAGTGACTTAAATGTAAATGGACCTTGAAGATTATGTGCAAGGAAAGGACAGGTATTTGGTTAGCTAACATAAAAAAAAAAATCGAGCATTTCCGATATATTATTTGCGAAGTAATTTGTACATGTGTCGTCATTACAATCATTCTCGGTAATAAATGACATGACACTAAAAAAAGATGACATGTTTTTAGAAAAGTGTGATATGGCATCAAATTGTGAAATATAAAATTTCCTTATAAAATTTACATATTTTTTTGCAAAAATTTTAAATATGGTAATAACTAATAACTCATATATCATCATTAATGTCAAATTTTCATAAAATAATTATTTTTGATAAAATTATTAAAATGTATTAATAACTTACATATCACTATTAAAATAATATATATATATATATATATCACATTAATAAAAATAAACTAATAAGATTACAAATATACATTTACATCAACTTATATATCATATTTTTGTAAATATAATTGTAAATGTGCATAAAAATATAAAGCTAAAGTAACACTAATCCAAAAAATTGATAGTTAAATGTTTAAATTTTTTTTTCTTCATAATGTTAATCAACCAATTGGTTTCTTAGTTTAACATATTTTAACTAAAACAAATAAAATCTTAAATTTCTTAGCATTTATATATATATATTTTAAAATAGATAATCAAAAATATAATATAATATAATTAAAAATAATTAATATTTATTAAATATATAAAAGCTAATTGAAATAGTTATATCAAAATCAAAAGAAATAAAACTAGAAAACATGTTTATAATTTTATTTTAAACTATAGAAATTAAAAGATAAAATAATAGTATTGAAATATAAATTAAAATTTTTATTTTGAAATAAAAAATTATCTTTAAAATTATTAACGCATGACACCGAAAAACACTTAGTTTGGTAGTACGTGAAACCCGTAAACCATCTTTTCAAAAGGTATTACTACTAATGAATATTTGAAGTCAGACACACACACACACAAAAAACTCAATCCTTCCAAAAAACCCTATTCACCAAAGAAAAAATATTCACTTAGTGCTGGAACAAAATTAATATTTGCTAGCTATATTTTATTCGGTTTGTGATTTCTATAATTATCTAATTACTTGAAAGTACTTAAAATTGAAATTCGTACTTATATATGAGTAACAGTTATTTTTACCAGATAACAAATGTTTTTTACGAAGTAACAAGTAGCGTTAATAAGTATTTTGTAACCAGTAAAAGATATTCTAGAAAAAATAAGTACTTAGCATATAATGAGGTAAGTAGCAAACAAGTATTATTAGATTTGCAAGTAATAAAATTTGTTTGATTTGATAACGCCAAATATTTGATTTTTTTAGGCTGAGTATGGAGCAGGAACTGACAAGTATAAGCCAACTATTAGTGACAATATCAAAGAATTATGCGAAGCCCTCAATCACCAAATCAGCTAACCGTGCATGTAAAAGGTATACTAGGATTCTAGGAAGTCACTGTGTAATAGTAAGTCTCAGTTAATAAGTTAATTAATGTATCAAAGTATCTTTAAACGATCGTAGGTGGAATAGTCTAGCTACGTTGGAGTTCAGGGCGTCGGTGATGTGCTCGCGAAACTTCCGCCACGAAGATACACATGGCGCCCAATAATTCGATAATGGTTGAGTTATTTGGAAGATGGAATGAAAGAGGAGACCCACCAACGACAGCATCATTAATTTCCGTAGATTTGGAGTTAATCGAGCAGAATCGCTTCCGTCGCGTTGCACGAACCCACACACCAGATGGCAAATAATTTGCTCACACCACTGATTTTTTTTTCTAAAATAAAAACTCATTAGTAAATTAATAGAACAATAATATAGAGATATGTCAAAATTACCTTTTTTCTATTTTTTAAATATACAAATAATATTTATTCTCTAAATATAAATATAAACAAATAACACTTTTATTTTAAAATGTACTCTCTCTGTATCACTTTAAATAGTGTTAAAAGATATTTTGTTGTAAAATAATTGAATTTTCACTATTATATATAAAATTTAATGTCATTTAAACTTTTGTGATCAATTACAAAATATTGTATCTTTTATTGGTTAAACTAGTTTATATTTTTATGTAATCAAGATAAATTATTTAAGAATTAATATTTTCTTAATCCAGGTGAAAATTTTCAAACACCACTTAAACAGAAAAAAATAAATAAAATTTTTCAAACACCAAACAAAAATTGATTTCAGTAAATCATAGTTATAGTTTCTTACAAAAAAATAATAATGACAGTAGCTCTTAAAGGAAAATACAATAGTTTAGAGATGCTCTTATGTATGTATTCATTAAATACTGATATAGAAAATAAAGAGCAAAAATCATTTTAGAAGAAGAAACAGAGATGAAGCGCATTATATTTTCATTATATCATTTAAATTCTAAAATAACAATAGGTTGGATATATTCATTTCTATGTATAAGCGTATAAATAAGTCTTCCTATAATACTAACAGAAATCATAGTTTAGTATGTTTTACTAACCGAAGAGTTTTGATATTATTATTTAAAATAGTCAAAACTTTTTTTCTACTGCAAATTAAAATAGTCAAAATCTTGTAAGATTGTGAGTTGCTTTTTAAACAGCTATGAGAGCAAGCGCAACGGCGCTTTTTAACTAAAGTTCACATGCATGTCGAGACAAAAATATATTAAATAAATCATATCTGTATGAACTTCTCTCTCTTCGTCTCTTCGGGATGAATCCGGTACGTTACTGTTACGTGGGTCCCACGCTACGTGGCGGTCCGTGATTGATCCACTTTTTTTTTTAAATCCATACGAAAAAAATAAAAATAAAATTAATAAAAAATGAAAATTACTAACCGCAAGTGCGTATTGCCAATGCGCTTGCTCTAATATCTCACTTACACACAATCACAACACAGTTACGAGTTTATTTGTTTTACAAGGTTTAACTTTTGTACATGTCATTCTTGAAATTACACAGTCCAGTTTTTTTTTCCCATTTGTTTCACTGGGAGGAAATCAATTTACTGCGGAAGCTAGCTCTCAAACAGCATACAATATTAGGTTTTCTCGTTTTAATGAAATTTCTCAGATGTCCCGAAAATATAAACATCGTTTTATTATGGTCAATTATGTATATGAAAAATCAGTCCGTTTCTCAGCAGGTGATGTGTAGTAGTTTAATGAACAAATAAACACATGTTCCCCGTTAATAACGTATATCAAAATTTACGTCTCCATGCTTAGTGGCGCTAATCTTACTAATCATACCTTTTGCTTGCTTAAGTCAAATTATTTGACTAAGTTGTCGGTCGAGGCTCGAGGTTAACAAATGATGGGTCCACGTCAAAATGTCGGTGCTCCGGAAAAAAAATATACCGTTCAGACCGGTCTCCCCTATGTAAACTATGAAAAGAAACTGAGTTACCGCGAGATTTATGGTTGTAGGAACTTGCACACGTGTAGATGTCTATTAGTGGTGTACCCCCCTCTCGGTTTTGTAATTTCGGTGGGGAAACCACACTAAGATATCCAGCTCGATCATAAACCTGAATATTAATTTTGTCGACAAAATATATGAGGAATTGAGGTTTATCTATACTATTAAAACATGATCTTATTTGAAAATTTTAGATTATGTCCTTAAGTTTTTATCATATTTATAAGATATTTTTTTTCTTATTTTTATAATTTTCTTATCTTAACTAACTAATATTTAAAGAGTCACAAATCATATATTTTATTCAAATTATTTTAAATCAAGCACAATCGAATTTATAATAATTTGTTATCAGGTCAACCAGTGTCGGATCGAATGTTAGTGACAGACTTTAAGATGTTTACAGATTTAACTAATCTGAATCGTACTACATACATGTTATTGGATTTATTGGTTCTACCGCGAATCTGAATCGAATACAAAAATATTGGTAAAAACTATTTAATCCCCTGCAAATATATAGTATTAATTTGGTCTAAAATATGCCAAATAAATCTTATGTCTCACCAATTCAACAAATTTAACTTTTATAAAACGCATAAAAATATAAAGATAATGTTGTGAAATAAGAATGTGTGTACAAAATCTCAAATGACAAATTGACAAATTATATAATTTTAAATAAAAAATATATTTTTTTCAATTTTAAACAAAAAAATATACTCTCCTTTTAAAAGGGTGCGTCAAAAGTTAGTATATGTTTAAAATCCAACACATATATTTTTTTGGTAAAACGATCCATCGTATATTTTTTTACATATTTAAAGTTTCCATATTAATATTCGTATATACAGGGATAGAAGCTGAGTTGAAACTTACAATTGGTCCACATTATAGAAAATATTTGAAAATAATGTGTGATTGGCTTCAGTCGTTTTATTGTTGTTCCTGAGCTTGGTGTTTGTGGAATTGAAACTAATCAAACCTGTGTTATTGTATCAAGAATCTTTTACCAAAAAAAGTGTATACAGAGTAAAAAAATATTTATTTAATTATGTGATCTTTCCGTTTAATGAACATCCCCTTAAGTTTTTTTTTTCCAATTCCTTAAGTCCTGTCTTGTTTCATGATTTGATGAATGCGGTTGACATTAGAAAAAGGTAGGTAATAAGTGTATAGTGAATGACACTGATGAATGTATGATGGCACTGAAAAAAATAATAGTGACTCGTGGAAACAAATAAGAAACGTTTTTCTTGTCTTCAACGAATATATAATAAATACATTTGAAAATTATTGAGATCAAAATTATGATAATGAATGGGATCATTTTAGAATGATATCCCTAGCTAGGGTTGGACATATATATTTTGAACTGAAGAACTGAACTAAACCAAACAAGAAATTGAGATTTGGTTCGAGTTTGGATTCTATCAATTATCCAAACGGATTTTATATTTCTAGAATCGAAATACTATAATCAAACCGGAATCGAATCCGATATTAGATGGGTATCTGAATTTCTATAGCATAGTTTGCATGTTTAGAAATATTAACTATTTCAAAATAATAATTTATATATATGCATATTATTTGTAAACTAAATTATCTGAAAACACTGACTACACGGATATTTTTCATCCAAAATATTTAAAATTATCTATTTTATTTGATTTTTTTTCTAAAACCGAAAACTAATATTTAATCTGAGACAATTGAAAAATCAAAGTTAAAACACCAAATTCGATTCGAAATTATCTCGGATACTAGCCAGTTCCAAATTTTGTTATCCAAACCAAACAAAAAACGAATATAACTGAATCAAAACCAAACAAATTTTTTAATACATGACAGTCTTATATCTATAGAATCGAACAGCCGAAAAGTCAAAATAAAACTGATCGAACTTGTATATGAAATATCCATGCCTATCCCTAGCACATAGCGGCGTACGAAATCTCCAACCCAATTTCATTTTTTCCTTCTAAAATAAAGTTAAATGAATATAGAATAACAAATATTTCAACCCAATTTCATAACTTATTCTATTTTGAAGTTTACTCCATAAATGAAGCAATTTAATTTTTGTTTGTTCATGACTGTATTATGGAATGGAGAATGTAGTAGGGTTGAATCATTTTTACTCAATTTTCATTTTTACTGCATTTTAGAAGAAAAATAGAGTCTTTATGCGGTCCTGTAACAGATCCTCTACCTGGAACCAATTAATTGTACAATTTTCAATATTTCTTTATCTTCTTAAGTACCCCAGATTCTCAATTAAGTTGTAATAATTACTCTTTAAACCGTTTCATGGAGATCTGTAATCATTACAATTAGGCAAAGTATCTAACTAAGACACGCAGTCCTACAGCCTCTATAACTGTTACACTTTCTGGTTCTTCAACTGACTCCTCTTCTTTAAAAAATAAAAAATAAATCTCCACAAAATTGCTAAATAAGAAATGATTAATCCCTCTGTTTTTAAAAGATAGTAGTTCTAGATTTTTCACATATATTAAGAAAACCTATTAATTTTGATTATAAATGTATTGTGTTTTGTGAATAACAATTTTCAATAACTTTTAGCCAATAGAAATTCAATAAACACCATTAATTTTTTTTTGAAACTTACAATTTTTCATAAAACCATACACTGAAAAAGTAAAAAGACTATATTTTTGAAACAAAACTTTTTTTCAGAACAATCATCTTTAAAAAACGGAGAGAGTATATTTTTGCCCAAAAAAAAGAAATTATTATATCTCCTCCCTTTATAATTTATATAATAAGAAAAATATATATAAATATATATCAATTGCAAAATAATCAATCATGGAAAGTATAACTGACAAATGTAAAAGTTCCATTAGTGTAAGAAAACAGCTTACCTTTTAGAACAAAATACTTCAAAAAACATTTTGTTATCAAATAGGAGTATTTACTTTTGAAAAATGATTAATAGTCTTAGGAATGTCTATGTTTTTGAATTTTCAAAAGTACCGCAAAATAGTAGTATGTTATTAGTGATGCACTTTTTGTTGTTAAAAGTGTTTATATGCACTAATAATTCGTCGAGATTTGCACAAGGAAAGCAATAACTAGCTGCATAAATTACGCACATAAAGCCCATTACACTATGTTGAAAAAGCAAAAGTCTCATCTCATATGCTGAAATTTTCATATTTAACAAAAAAAGTTACCATAAAAACAAAACAAAAAGAAATAAAAGTCACGCCATCTCTCTCCTCCACAACACCACACAGCTTTCAAATACCCCCTGCGAAGAGCAGAGATAGAGAGCGAGACTAGTGAGAGAGTCCATCGCATTCTCTCTCTCTCCTTTCATTCCCAAACAGAGACTTCTAAAGAGAGAGAGAGAGAGAGAGAGATCCACAAAAATGACCGCAAGGGAGATTCACCGACACAGACGATGGCATTTTCTCCTTCTGATCACTATATCCTCCGCCGTGTCGTTGATCGGTGTTTCTTCAGAGACAGAGGTCGGAAGGTTCGACTACGGTGAAGCATTGTCTAAAAGCTTACTCTACTTCGAAGCTCAAAGATCAGGTCGACTTCCGTACAACCAGCGCGTTACGTGGCGTGATCACTCCGGTCTCACCGACGGTCTAGAGCAAGGGGTTAGTGTCTGTTACAAACTCAACTCATTACTTTTCATTAAATGTTGTCTTTTCTTTTAAAATTCAAACATTATTTACTTTAGAAATCATTAGTTTTGTTAGTAAACTTGAGAAGAAAAAAAAACTATTGTACGTTGATACTTAATATAGTAATAAGCTAATTTATATCCAGATTTATCGTTCATTTACTCGGTGACGTGACGTTTTAATTTTTAAAATGTATATCTTCTTAAGAATAAGTATTATTTCAAATTTCATTTACTTCTACAGTTCTACTACAGATTTTTTTTCTAGCGAACTAGTAACTGATGTGACTTTAATTTCCAAATTTTAAAATAAAATATAATCTTGGTTATAAAGGTGGATTTAGTGGGAGGATATCATGACGCCGGCGACCATGTTAAATTTGGACTTCCGATGGCTTTCACGGTCACAATGTTGTCGTGGAGTGTAATAGAGTACGGTGACTCACTCGCTTCCACCGGCGAGCTATCTCACGCGCTTGAAGCCATCAAATGGGGAACCGATTACTTCATTAAGGCACACACAAGCCCAAATGTTCTATGGGCCGAAGTAGGCGATGGTGACACTGATCACTACTGTTGGCAAAGACCGGAGGACATGACGACTTCACGGCGAGCTTTCAAGATCGACGAGAATAATCCTGGATCAGATCTGGCCGGAGAAACAGCCGCGGCTATGGCGGCAGCTTCGATTGTTTTCCGCACAACAAATCCACATTACTCTCACCTTCTCTTGCACCATGCCCAACAAGTACATACACATTTTTAATTTGTTTAATGTTTTAAAATGTTACAGTTGCAACCGACATTTTTATTTATTTTGGGGTTAGAGATTTGATGTAGTTATGGTTTTGGTGTAGTTGTTTGAGTTTGGAGACAAGTACAGAGGCAAATACGACGAGAGTCTACGTGTTGTGAAAAGTTATTATGCCTCGGTGAGTGGTTACATGGACGAGCTTTTATGGGGTGCCACATGGCTTTATCGAGCCACCGACAATGATCACTATATGAGTTATGTGGTTGACATGGCGCACCAACTCGGTGGCCTTTCTTGGGCCATGTCTGAGTTCAGCTGGGACGTCAAGTTCGCTGGGGTTCAACTCCTTGCTTCCATGGTTAGTAATTTTTTTATTACCCTTTGATTTATTATTATTATTATTATGAACTAGCAATATTTCATAACCAAGTTCAAGAGTTTGAAAACTTTGATTAGATGAGCATTTGTAGGACTAATGTGTTATATTGCATCATCAAACAAATAAACATTCCAACTTAAAAGTTAAATTATAGTCCTATTATTGCGTTAAGTGTGGGATTAGTATCGAGCTTTAACTCCTCCACGTTTATTAGGTTATAACACAAAGTAAGGTATCCCCCACCACAACTGTTCACATACTTTCTCTTTGTCTGCAACACAATGAATATTTAAAAAAAAATTAATAACATTTTTTTAAAAGAAAAGTTAGTTATAGGCAGAAACAGAACTAAAAGTCACGTGCTTCTGTTCCTCTAACCGGGTACGTGTCCTTAAATGGTTCGGTTATGCGGCACGTGATTCCAAACCTACTTGCTAAAGCATATGCGTAAATAGTCAACAATGTTTACTCGAGTTTTGTGCTATTACACAAGTAATAATTTACGGATGATTAGGAAAAATCCTTTGTGTTATTGCACACTAAACATACTAATATTTCTTTTGATGAAATATGATTCAGACTCTAAAGATTAGAATTCATTTAAGTATGTTCTGTTAAATTTCGTATTTATGTAAATTCTCTTATTTAGCTTATAGAATGTCTTCCATCACATGTAGAGTTCTCTCGATTTTACTAGAACCACAAGTTAGGGCAACGTAATCGTTTCTCTTTTACCAGAATTACATGAATAATTGCAGTGTTCATGTTATATTCTCTTAATTAACATTTTGCTCAATGGCTCTGTTCCTTTTTCAGTTGATAAAAGAAGAAAAGCACAAGCAGCATTCTAAAGTCCTACAACAATACAAATCAAAGGCCGATCATTACCTATGCTCGATTCTCAACAAGAACATCAACGGCACAAATGTCGAACGAACACCGGCCGGTTTACTCTACGTCCGGCAATGGAACAACATGCAATACGTTTCCACCGCATCTTTCCTCCTAACAGTATACTCCGACCACCTCCGAAAATCAAACTCCGATCTCGAGTGTCACCAAGGAACCGTTGCTCCTGACGAGATGCTCGTGTTTGCCAAATCCCAAATAGACTACATTTTAGGATCAAACCCGATGAAAACAAGTTACCTAGTCGGATTCGGTCCGAAATATCCGACTAAGGTTCATCATAGAGGTGCATCGATCGCTTCTTATAAAGATTACAAAGGGTTCATTGGATGCACTCAAGGGTATGATTATTGGTACGGACGGTCCGAGCCTAATCCAAGTGTTTTAGTTGGGGCTTTGGTCGGAGGACCGGATGACCGAGATGTATTTTTTGACCGGAGGGATAATTACGTTCAAACTGAGGCTTGTACGTACAATACTGCCCCTTTGGTCGGTGTGTTTGCGAGACTTATAGAGATCGAGGAGCAGAAACTTGAAGAAGAAGATGTTCGTCTGGTTGCAACCTATAGGAAATAGAGTTTATAAAATGAAAAGAAAGTGTGGTTTTATTTGCACCCATATATATATTTATATTCTCGGAAATTTTCTTCTCAACAAATTTTTATCGAGTGAAAGTGTGTAGATATATATGAGTTATCAATATAAACTCTTTTCATTTTGTTGGTTAACTTTGTATAGTAGCTTATATACTACAAGTCTACAACACACCTCTTGCTTCTTAGATCCACAGGTTTAATCAGGGACACTTTTTTGGGGCAATTGCTTAAGCACCGTATTGCAATAAAATCATTATGAAAATGATTCCCCTGTGACTTGCATCATCATCAACAAGAAGATACACATTTTTCTTGTTCAAGTTTCAACGACCCATCTTGCTTTTTACAAGATCTAGAAGTCGATTCACTGAATCAGCAACGATTTGTAGTTTATTTTAAGTTCCATATGTGTGTAAATGAATGTCGTATTGTGTGAAACTTAGTCATAAAATTAAGTTCCCTAAATCACTCAGTACTACCATTAGATAAAACCACACACACTAATCTTAGTTGTACGGATGGGCAAATGAGAATCCAAGTTTCTAGTTAGAGCATTTTAACTGCAATTTTCCCTGTATAAAAGTGCGTAGTAAAATAAATATGAAATATTAATACTATAAATAAAGGAGTTTAGCCGATCTTGTTCGTTACAATTTCGAAGTTTACTTGCATACGACATCGTTTAACTGGCACTATAAAACTACCTTGTTAACAGCAAGAAAAATCCTTACGTTCTCTTAAAGGAAAAAAAAAAATCCCGCCCAAGTTTACAACGAACACCTTTTGCCGCCGACGATGAGCGATCTTGCGAGACGGATCTGCGACGAACTCAGAGTCTGCAGAGAAGAAGCGATCCTTTACCTCGAAGGATTCGATTGGGACTTGGACGCAGCGATGGAGGCTTGCCGCAGCAAAACCTTGAACTTCCCCTCTCTCGCGGAGAACCGGCGAAAGAGGAATCATTTCCGGAGGTTCAATCGGAACTTCCAACGTCGACGACGGATTCGAAATCGAGAGACGAAATTATCGTGCAATTCCTCAATTCCGCCGCTGGATCGGATACGCGAGACGCGAACTCTTACCTGGAGCGCAACGATTGGGATCTACAGAGAGCCGTTTCGCAATTCAGCGACGAGCGACGTCCTAATACTTCTCAAAGGAAAGTGAATCGGAAGGTCGGGCGGTTGAATTTTCAGCGGTACTTACAGGATGAAACGTCTGTGGCTGTGGGGACGTTAATTGAGCTGATGCGGTAATTTCTTGATTTTTTAGGGCTTTTGTTTGTTGATTATGTGTTTTGATTGTTTGTGAGATGGAGAATTATAAAGTCGTTTTCTTGATCTTGAACAAGGTTTTCTAGATTATCATTGCTGAGTAGTATGTGTCTCTTTCAATGTCTCTGCAGTGGTGAAAAAGTCCCTAAAGCTATACCTCCATTGGTGTCATCATCTCAATTGAAGGTATCCCTAAAGCTTTTGCTGTTTACATTGTGTTTCGATGGTTTCTCTTTGAGTTGACTTTCTCAGTGTTGATGCATATACTTTTTGTCTATTCAGGTTCGAGAAAGTACAAGTCTTGTTCAAGATAAGGAAGAAAAACTTTCGCCCGTCAAGGAATCTGCTGAGGGGACGCTGTTAAGTATGATTTCGAGTAAGCATGAAAAGCAACTGTCTCAGTGGGAAGAGGAAGCTATCAAATCATTCTTCAAAGTGGCTGTTGGAGCGTCTCAACAAGCAGCGATCGCTTACCTCAGTCACTGCAATTGGAATCAAGACAACGCCTTCAGCTATTTCTTTGGAGGTTACACAGAATCTGTATGTGTAACCTTCTGACTTGCTGTTTTATTCTCCATGTGTTTTTCTTGATGGGTCTCTGTTTGAGTTGTTGCCCTTCTCCATTGTGTCAATTCAGATTCAAGATAGTACAGGTCCCGTTAAGGAATCTGCTGAGGCGCTGGCATCAAGTATGAGTTTGATTCAGCTAGCGAGTTCGCCTGAAGAGAAACTGTCTCGGTTCAAAGAGAAAATGATCAAATCATTCCGCGATGAAGTAATTGTAGCGTCTCGCAAAGCAGCAGAAGCTTGCCTCAGTCACTGCAAGTGGGATCAAGAAGATGCCATCAGATATTTCTTCGGAGATTACAGAGAAGCTAATCCTGAAATTGCGTGGTCTCAGGCAGATGTATGTAACCTTCTGTTCCTCTCCATTTTTTACTATGGCCCTGCTTGTTTACTCAAATCTTTGACCTCAAACCATAACCTGGCATTGCGGATCATAGTTACATAAGACAAGAGGAGTTAAAATTATATTATGTCTTGATGATCTTTCTTTGGATTGACTGGTTTTCTCTGTTTTCATACGATAGTTTTTAGAAGAACGAAGCTCAATGTTGTTGGTAAACTGCTTGCACTTCTCCATTTTACATTTTGAATATTTGGGTTGAAGGGTAAGGCTGTTGACGGAGATTCAAGGACAGAGTCACTCGAAGAAGCTAGTGGAGCTAAATCTCATGTGAAGGTAGTCTGTTGTGTATGATAAAAGCTAAAGCTCAAAACATAATCTTCTCTGTGTTTTCTTAAAAGAGAAGTGGAACTCAGTGTTGATCTGTTGCATTTCTACATCCATATTCAGGAAATTTCAAGTCTTACACAAACTAAGGAAGATTCACGAACAAGTTCGAATCAGCTGCAGAGCTCGCTGGAGCATGATGAACTCATCGATTCATTCGTCGAACTGGCTGAAGGAGTAGTTACACGAGACGTTGCAATCATTTACCTGACAGACAACAATTGGAATGTAGAGAAAGCCTTCTCCTGTCTATTTGAAGAAGCATCGCATATTCAGGCTTCACATGGTTCCCGAAACAAAGATTGCTTGGAAGAAGACGAAACCAGGAGCTCTTCTAGGTAAAACAGTGGATGTTGGTTTCTGATATATGTTTAGTATAAATCGCTGAACTTTTACATATCTAAACTTGCACAGTTCGAGTGGTGCTGACTCGACCGAGACAGGAAAGGCCACCATAGCATCGTCTCAAGGGGATGTATGTAACCTTCTGTTCCTCTCCATTTTCTTACTATAGTATTACTTGTTTTCTTAAACTGTGCATGGTAAAAAGCTTTTACATACAGTGTTAGTATTCTTTATCTCTTGATGGTCTTTTCTTTGGATTAACCTTCTCTGTTTTCTACGGATAGCTTAAAAAGAAGGGAACCCAATGTTGTTTTGCGTTTCTCCTTTTTATCCTCTGAGGATGATGTTTTGTCTTCTCGTTGTGTGAACAGGAAAATGTAAAGGATCAGGATGTTGAAGAAGATTTAGGCATGGAGTTATCCCATGTTCCTCTTACTACTACTACTACAATAGAACTAGAAATCATTTTGGACGTTGGTGAGTCTGGGACACCGGTATGGATTCTTGTTAGATCAGACCAAACCGTCAGAGACATCCGCAACAGGATTGATTGGTTTAGACCAGAAGACAAGAGAGACTACTACCTAAAGTCTGATACTGGAGTAGAATACAGGGTTTTGGATACAACTGTGCACAACATTACTTCTGGTTCTCGTGGTTCTACAACTCTCCACCAGATGTACTCTACTTAGCTTTTGGTTTGGTACAGTTTCCATTGATTGATGAAACACGCAGAGGTACAGAGAGATGTATAGAAAGGATTTTTTTTTGCCTTGTATAAAAAGGAAAAGGTAGAGCAGAACATCTTTATACTTGTTTTGAGATAGGAACTTGGTAAGGAGAGAGGTTTTACTATAGCTTTGATTCTGTACAGTTACTACTTACTACGATTGATGAAATATAGAGAGAACTGAAATAATCATTGTCTCTTCCGTTCTTGTGTTGTTAGTGTATTCTTGGTTTGATTCTTCATTTCGTCTATGGTTAAAATACTCCATTCGCGACTTTACCTTTGCTGACTCACTTTGTAACACACCGTATCATTGTCATCAGCCCATAGCAATGACAAGTCTTTAAAACAGAGAGTTACTGACATCGCTTATGCTGTTTTTGGTCCGTGAACAAATAATATGAATACAAACTTTATTGCAAAAGAACACAATTTTTTTATAAGGAAATGTTTTGTCAGTAGAACATAAATGGCTGGGCAAAGATTCCAATATCAAGTGAGGAAACCAAAACAACACAACTTGACGAGCCACTTTGGCTTGTAGGATGCGATCACTTGACCTAATGCCTATCCAAACAACAGCCCATGAGCATATCCTATAGCCACTGCTTTCCAGTTCAACACCTCTCCATCATAATCTTCTTGACTCACATCTTCTATGGCCGGCGTGCGGATGCAGCTTTCCTGGAGAGGAAGTCCACAAAGACCTGCATTCCCTTCAAAGGAGGATTTAGGTTGTCCAGTGATTTGGGTCCCTTGTGGTATTTCACCAGCGAGTTGATTATGAGACACATTTAAGAACGCCAAAAACGTCAAGGCCTTGAGTTCATTAGGAATCGTCTCAGAGAGCTGGTTTCTTGACAAGTCTAGTGACGCGAGCTGTGTAAGATTTCCCAAAGACAGAGGAATATGACCTGTAAATGCGTTGTTTGATAAGTTGAGCGCTATCAATGCCTTCAATAGACCAATGGATTCAGGAATCTCTCCTTCAAGTTTGTTCCCTGAAAAATCAATGGTGGCATAGGAACTAAGGACCTTGGCTTGCTCCATAACAAGTCCTGTGTATCTCAAATCTATAACATCTTGGTAAGTATAGTAACCATTTATGGAAACTGAAGTATCCTCTTTGTATCCCATATATATACTCCCATCTTCACTCATCTGGAGTGATGATGCTTTCCAGTTCACAAAGTAGTTTGCTGGCAAGTTTCCGGTGAAGTTGTTGTCTGATATTTCAAATATGTGAAGCTGAGGAAATGCAAGAGGACCATCATCACGAGGAGAGAGCTGACCATAGAATCTGTTTGAACGGAGGATGAGGACTTGCAAGTTTGGTAAAGCCTTGAGCCAAAAAGGAAACGCGTCTTCGATTTTGTTGTTCTCAAAGTTTAGAAACTTGAGGGATGAGCAGTTTAGCACAGACCTTGGAAGCTTTCCAGTTAGCTGATTGTAGCCAACGTCAAATGTCCGAAGAGAGGAACCGGTAGGGAACATGTCTGGGAGACTTCCTTTTAGACTGTTCTTTCGGAGAACCAATAACGTCAAGTTACTCAAACATCTAGGAACTGAACCAGTGAAACTGTTCTCGGATAGATCAAGAACCATGAGTGAGCTGCGGTTGCACAGTGATAGAGGTATGTTCCCGTTGAAACCATTACCCCAGGCAGACAAGGATACAATAGAGAGTAGCAGATCAGGAAGTGCTCCTTCAAAAATGTTTGTAGCCAATATTAATATTCTCACAGATGAATTAACCAAAACCGCCTCCGAACCTTCAAAGCCATTAAGAGAATTGTTTGACAAATCCACTGAACTCAGGCGAGGAAGTTCCTACAACCATGCAAGGACTTTTCCTTTAATTCCATTGTTGGACAAGTCTATATGCTGCAAGTCTTGAAGGGTCTTTAAGATGCTTGGGAACTCAGTGATGTTGCAGCTCGACAAGAGCAAGAATCCCATGCTCAGTGGGAAGCTTGCATCTGAAGTAAAACTAACTGGTGATATGATATTACCGGAAAGATCAAGGTAGAACAAAGACTTGAGAGAGGATAAGAAGGTTAAGTCAATTGGTTCGCTTGTGTTTAGGGAAGAAAGGTCAAGACGAATGAGGTTGGTGAGTTTTGAGATAGGCTCTAGGATATTGCCTTCAAAATGGTTGTCCCCAAGGAACATGACCTGGAGCCTAGATGAATTAGATGAGTTAGGAACTTCAAAAGATCCTGCAAGATTGTTTCCACGCAGATCAATATATTCCAAGGAAGGCATAGTTTGGAGAGAAGAAGGCATGGTTCCAGTGAAGTGGTTGTAAGAAAGTACTAAATCATAGAGCTTGGTTAGGTTTTGCACAAGTGGTAAACTACCGCTGAGCTCGTTACTGTCAAGGAACAAATGTGTTAACAAAGTTAGGTTACTAATTGTGGAAGGAATTTGACCAAAGAAGCTATTATTAGAAAGAGACAACTCCTTTAGTTTTTTGAGATTACCAAATTGGGAAGGGATTGGTGAAATGAGATCATTGAAAGCAAGGTTAAGTGTAATGAGTTGGTGCAACTCAAAGAGGCTACTGTTGGGATTCAAAGTTCCTGAGAAGTGATTATTGGAAAGATCTAAATAGGAGAGCTTACTTAGAGTCCTCAAAAAAGGGAAACTACCAGTGAGCTGATTATGAGAAAGATCTAAATAGGAAAGCATGGTTAGGTTACTAAATGAGGAAGGGACTTCACCTATGAAACCATTAGAGGAAAGAGATAAAACCTCTAATTTGTTGAGATTTCCAAACTGGGAAAGGAGTTGAGAGGAGCTGAAGTTGTTGCCAGAGAGATCAAGGTAACGCAGTTGATGCAGCCGAAAGAGGCTACTTTTAGGCTTCAAAGTTCCACTGAGACAGGACGTGAGCTGTAGCTTTGTGACCGCACCCGTGGAGTTATCGCACCAGATCCCATTAGAGTTGTCACTATGATCGCAACCACGAGTATCAAACTCGTTCTTGAACAGCGTAAAGGCTTGATCACTCTGGCGGGGATGACAAGTAACAAGACCAGGGACAAGATCATCTATACGCAAGAAGCTTGAAGGGGAGACACAACAGAGTAAGAGTAGCAAAAGAAAATGAAAACGCACAAAAAATCCCAACATCGCTGTCTTAAAATAATTTTGAAAAGAAAATGATTTTGTTTAACCAAGATTAATAAGCTTGGTATGACCGAGATGTGGTTGGCATTGGAACGCAAGTTGATTAAGAAGTTAGAGCTGTATATGACTATATGTTGGGGACACTCCAATAATGGAAAGTTGACTTTTCAAACGGAATCACATGACAAGTTCAAAGGACCGGTACTAGCTTTGACTTTTGGTTTGTTTTATAGATTGTCAAATTTCAAAAGTTAGTGACGGGACAAAGTGATGACGTTATGGTGTATTTAATTTATTGGCAAGCTGAAAAATATGCTCAAGTGTCCAAGCTCAAAGGAACAAGTGGCATGGACTTTTGTTGCGTTTGTGGATTGTTCGATTTCAAAGTTAGTGACGGGGACAACGTGTGATCACGTAACGTTTGAAGCAAATAATCTGAATCCAAACGTAATGTGAATGCAATTATTAGTAACCCTGCTGGAAATTACATAAATGTTTAACGTAAAAAGTCTGGATCAAACAAGAAGGCATCAATGGAATGCATGTCATGAGATGATCAGCAAGACTACATGAATATAGATCATGAGTTGAACAACGTAAAACACTGCCCCCGTTGGTTTGTGTGTTTGCAAGAAGACTCTTTGAGGAGCAAAAACTAGGAGAAGATGTAAGTTTGGTTGCAACATATAAGATATGTTTTTTAGCCAAAAAAACATATAAGATATGTTACAAAAAATGTGGTTTTTTTTTTTGCAACCATCTGGACATTTCCGTACACATATCCAGAGTTCTGTTTGGGGATTTTGATGCCAATATTTAAATATAAATAATATTTGTAGCGTTTTTTTAAAATATTTATACACTGAAATAAAATGTGTTTATAGATTTTGTGAAACAATATTTTAGTAGATTTTCTTTTTCCAAAATGTATGTCTTATTATTTAAATCAAACTGTAACATACAACAAATATATATATATATATATATATATATATATATATATATATATATATATATATATATATATATATAGTCTTTGATTTAATAATACTTATTTTAATTCTATCACAAAAAGTATTTTAAAACTTTTAAATAAGTTACAATAGATTAAATAGAAGTGATTCTAAATTTCTAGTGATATTAATAGTGGTTTCAGTTCAGGAACAATATGTTCTTTATCACATTGCTTAAATCGTCGTTGGAAGTTATAACGGTCTCTTCTTCGCGCCTGTTTTCTCTACTTACCACTTTACGTCTTTACCCTCGCGTTTTGTGGAAGTATTTACGTGGTTCGACGTCGTTTTAGACCGCCACTGTAAAACAAACTACGCTGTTTCAGCAAGATTATTGCATCCCGCCTCTTCTAGTTCTTGGCGAAGACGAAGACGAAGACGAGGAGTCGGACGATGGCTGATCCGTTGAAACAGATCTGCGACGAACTAGGAGTCTGCACAGAAGAAGCGCTATTCTACCTCGAAGGTTTCCGATGGGACCTGAACGCAGCGACGGAGGCTTGCCGCACCAAAACCTTGCCGTCCCTCGCGGCTGATCAACCCCCGTCGCCGGAGAACGAGAGAGCCGCGGCGGAGGAACAACAGGGAGACGAAAAGATCGCGGCGGCCGAGGAAAGCATGAGAACCGAGAAGATCGCGACATTCTTAGGAGTTACTGATGGATCGTCTGTGGCGGACGCAGTAAAGTACCTCAGCGACTACAATTGGAACGTAGAATATGCGGCCAGGTTCTTCTGCGAACATCGCTATGATCGACCTGAGAAGAAGTTGAAGCCAACGCCGTTACCTCACGACGGCCATACTGCGCCGTCGTATCTGCACGGCTTCTCAGGGAGTGATGGATCGGATTTGGTGCAGGACGTTCTGAGTAAAGTGCCGCAGTTTCTTAGTAATACCTCGACGAACGTTAGAATCGGGAGTCCTCCTTCTGCTAGGTCATCATTTTTTGATTTACTGTAAGCGCATCTTTATGTTCTTGATAACGTGTCCTTGTGTGTTCTTGATCTAGGGTTAAGCTTATCTTTGTCCTCTTGATTTAGGGTTTAGCGTGCCTTGGTGTTCTTGCTTTACCTAGGGTTTATCCTATCTATGTGTTTTTTGATTTAGGGTTTAATTATCCCATTTTTGTATATTCTGAACCTTTTTTTTTTGGTAACTTGCTTTACTTGTACAGTACGCCGCGGCTTGAACTGACACCGGAAAGTATCAAACAGTTCAGCGATGTTGTTTCTGAAGCCTCTCCACCAGAAGTACTCGATTGCCTCAACCACAGCAAAGGGAATGTAACAGACGCCATCAGCTATTACTATGATGAGTACAGTAAAGAAAAGCCTCGTTAGAAACTCTCCTTCAGTTGTACTCCTCTTAGGTTTTGGTTTGGTACAGTTTCCAATGATCGCTGAAACACAGAGCGACAGATAGTCAGATAGATGTATAGGACTTGGGAAACGATTCTTTCCTTGTATAAAAAGGAAAAAAGTAGAACAGAGCCGTTTCATATTTGTTTTGAGATAGCAACTTGATAAGGAGAGAAGTCTTACTGTAGGTTTGATTCTATGCAGTTACTACTTACTAGTTACTACGATTGATGAAACATAGAGAAAAGGGAAACAACCATTGTGTCTCCATAAAATAAACTTACTAACGATGAGAAGTGGAGAATTTACTCTCTCTTCTCTCAGCTATCAGAACGTTTTATTACTATTTAAGGATATTTGGTAAAAATGAAGATGAAAGAAATTTAAAAGATATTAACAATGCATGCATGTTAAATGTAATAAAAAGAAAAAAAAAACGATAATGATCTAAAGAAGAGGAAGTCAAAAGAAGACAAATATGAATAAAATGCATAATATATGTTGAAGAAATTAATGTGATAACTACATATGTAATTTCATAAATATTTGTTAATTATCATAAATACTCATCAATATGTGGCTTCCGTGCATATATGTACCCATCTGGACATTGAGTTTTGTTTGGGGGTTTTGATGCCAATATGTGGCTTCCGTGCATATATCCAGAGTTCTGTTTGGGGGTTTTGATGCCAATATTTAAATTTAAATAATATCTATAGCAATTTTTTTTAATATTTCTGCACTGAAATAAAATGTGTTTATATATTTTGTGAAAACGATATTTTAGTAGATTTTTTCCCAAAATGTATGTCTTTTTATTTAAATAAAACTGTAACATACAAGAGGTTAAAAAAACTGTAACATACAAATATAGTCTTTGATTTAATAATACTTATTTTAATTCTATCACAAAAAGTATTTTAAAACTTTAAAATAAGTAACAATAATTTTTTTTGTCAGCAAGTAAGAATAGATTAAATAGAAGAACATTCTAAATTTCTAATGATATAAATCGTGCTGTAAGTTCAGGAACAATATGTTCTCTAAATTCTCTTGCTTAAATCATTTATATATATTGGTCGGAAGTTATAACGGTTTCTTATTCGCGCCTGTTTTCTCTACTTACCATTATACCCCTCGCGTTTTGCGGACGTAATCACGTGGTTGGACGTCGTTTTTGGACCGCCACTATAAAAACGAAGCCGTTTCAGCAAAGATAATTGTATCCCGCCTGCCTCTTCTTGGCAAATCTGGTGACGAAGACGATGGCTGATCCGTTGAAACAAATGCGTGACGAACTAGGAGTCTGCACAGAAGAAGCTCTATTCTACCTCGAAGGTTTCCGATGGGATCTGAACGCAGCGACGGAGGCTTGCCGCAGCAAAACCTTGCCGTCCTTCGAGGCTGATCAACCTCCGTCGTCGGAGAACGAGAGAGTCACGTCGGAGGAACAAAGGGGAGACGAAAAGATCGAGAAGTTCGTAGAAGAAACAGGAGCGACTGTGGACGAAGCCGAGAGAAAAAAGAAGATCGAGAGGTTCGTAGAATTTTCCATCGGATCGTCTGCGGAGGACGCAGTAAAGTACCTCAGCCACCACAATTGGAACTTAGAAGATGCGGCCAAGTACTTCTACGCAGATCACCATGATCAACGGCCTGAGAAGAAGTCGAAGACGACGCCGTTATCACCACACGACGGTACTGAGAAGTGGTATCTGAAGGGTTTCTCAGGGAGTGAAGGATCGGATTTGGTGCAGGACGTTCTGAGTAGAGTGCCGCAGTTTCGTAATACCCCGACGAATCTCAGATTCGGGATCCCTCCTTCTGCTAGGTCAATCATTTCTTGATTTACGGTTTAGCGTCTCTTTCTGTTCTTGATAACGTGTCTTTGTGTGTTCTTGATCTAGGGTTAAGCTTATCTAGTGTTCTTGATCTAGGGTCTATCGTATATTAGCGTTCTTGAATTATGGTTTAACGTATCTATGTGCTCTTGAATTAGGGTTTAACGTGTCCATGTGTTCTTGGTATTAGGGTTTAGGCGTATCTTTGTGTTCTTAAATTATGGTTTAGCGTTACACTGTGTTCTTAAATTAGGGGTTATCCTATCTTTTGTGTACTGAATCTTCTTTTTTTGGTAACTTGCTTTACTTGTGCAGTACGCCACCGTTTGAACTGAAACAGGAAAGTATCAAAGAGTTTCACGATAGTCTTCCTGAAGCCCCTTCACAAGCCGCAATCGATTGCCTCAACCACTGCAAGGGGAATGTAAAAAACGCCATCAGCTATTTCAATGACGTTTACAGTAAAAAGCCTCGTTCCGGAATTGCGACTGCTCAAGTGGTTGTATGTAACCTTCTCTTTCCTCTCCACTGACTTACTCACTATTGTGTGCTTGCTTTTTTTTCTGTCTCCTGATAGTGTTTTGCTCTTGTCTTCTATATGAATCAGAAAATTTTAAGTGGTATCCATGATTCAAGCACAGAGTTACCACCACTAGTGGCGTCATCTCAAGGAGAGGTCGTAACCGTCTCTTTCTCTGCACTATAAACTTACTGCCTCTGCTGTTTTTTTTTTTAGATTTTGTGTTTACTAAACATAACTCAGGAAACAACCTATTGTCTCTTGCTTCTCTTTCTTTGAGTTGCCCTTCTCTGTTTTTTTTTATTTCTTATAGAGAATGGAACTCAATGTTGATGCCCTACACTGCTTGCATTTCAGGAAAGTTCAAGTCCTACACAAACTAGGGAGTTGCAGAGTTCGCTGGAGCATGATAAACTCATCAATATATTTGTGGATTTTGCTGATAATAGAGCTGTTACTCGAGAAGTTGCAACCAGTTTCCTTAGAGCCAACAATTGGAATATAGACGAAGCCATGTCCTGTCTATTGGAAGCGCAGCTTCTCACTTCACAAGGTGGAGGTGGTGAAACCGGGAGCTCTTCTAGGTAAACCCACTTAAACGTTGGAACCTCTCTCTCTTTTTCTTTCAGGATCGCTAATATGGGGTTTGATGGAGAACAGAGATCCGCCTCTTCCATCGATGGGATTGCCTTCACAATCACAGTTTGAGTCTTCATATGTTTCAAGTGACCCCACGGAGACACAAAAGTCACTTGAAGAGGCTGGTGAAGGAGACGTCACAGTGGCTATTCCTGACATGGCGTCATCTCAAGTGGATGTATGTAACCCTTCTCTTAGCATTTACATAAGGTGTTTCGCATTCTATTACTCTTGATTTGCCTCTTGAGTATTTTTTGTTGTCTTGACTTTTAAAGGGTAAGGCTGGAGAGGGAGGTTCAAGCACGGAGATAGTCCCTGATCCTTTTGCTAACCGAGACAGGACAACTGTGGAGACTCAAGCTGCGCTGCGTACTATTACGATAACTATCCGCTTGGCAAAGATCCCTAGCACAGAGCTGGAGCTTCCTTTTAGATCAAACCAAACCGTAAGAGACATCCGCAATGCTATTGACCAGCGATATCCAGATAACAACAGGGGCTACATTTTGCAATCGGGCGATGGAGAAGACTACATGGATTGGAATATAACTGTAGACAGAGTTTCTACTCGTGGTACAGTTCTCTTCCAGCTCGACCCCTAGCCTTTGTTTTTGTACGGTTTCCAGTGACTGATGAAACAGAAAAAAACATAGAGAGATAGAAAGAGGATTCGTATAGACTTTGAAAGGATTCTTGCTTTGTATAGAGAAAAAAAAAATAGAACAGAACCTTCATACTTGTTTTGAGATGGGAGCTGATAAGGGGGAGAGTTCTTATTATAGCTTTGATTCTGTATAGTTTTAAACAAAATAAAAACATAACAGCTTCTTACATTTGCTTTTCCTGCTCTGATTCCTTTGAACTAAAATGTTGTTTTGCGTTTCAACTTATTACATTCTGAGTATTGTATGTGTTGGTTTTCTCGTTATATGAACAGAAATGTGAAGTACAATAAGGATGTTGAAAAATTTGTATCCTCAAATCAACTTATTAACGAGGGCAAGTTAAGAAGTCTCGCCCTCCTCTCTCTCTCTAAAAGACTAGATGGTTTTTAATAATAGAGACTCTTTTAAATATTTAGAGAGATAAAACATAGTTGTGAGTCCTAAAGGCCCCTGACTAGCTTCGCACGGTACTGGTTGTGACAAAAAAAAGAGAGATAAACATATTTGAGAAAAAAAAATATGTAAGAAAAAAAAATAGAACAGAAGCTTCATACTTGTTTTGAGATGGGAGCTGATAAGGGGAGAGTTCTTATTATAGCTTTGATTCTGTATAGTTTGAAACAAAATAAAAACATAACAGCTTCTTACTTTTGCTTTTCCTGCTCTGGTTCATTTTAACTAAAATGTTGTTTTGCGTTTCACCTTATTACATTCTGAGTAGTTATTGTGTGTGTTGGTTTTCTCGTAATATGATCAGAAAAATGTGAAGTACAATAAGGATGTTGAAAAATTTGTATCCTTCAAATCACTTATTAACGATGGCAAGTTAATATAGTTGAGAAGTGGACTCTCTCTTCTCTCTAACAGATTAGGGGATTTTTTTTTTAATATTTAGAGAGATAAACATAGTTGTGACAAAAATAAGAGAGATAAACATATTTGACAAAAACAAATATGTAAGAAAATTAAAAGACATTAGCAATGCAATTAAAATGTGGTAAAAAGAAAAAAAATGATAACTATCTAAAGAACAAGAGATTACTATGTGATCGAAAAGTTATTGTGATAATTACATATGTAATTTCATTTATATTTGTTATTATTAAATACTCATCAGTTATTTTGCATCAAACTTATGAAAATATTGTGATTGAAAATTACTCCACATCAAAATAAAACAATGTGATAGATATAAATTATAAAGTTTTTTTAAAATAGATTATTTTATTATTAATCATGAGTTTGTTAATCATTTGATTAATTCATATTAAAGAAATATTTTTAGCAACTTAGATCTATAATACTGGATTATCACTAAATGTTACGCTTATAAAATTATAGCATCAATATTTTTTTGGTTTTCAAATTATTTGGAGTTTAAAATATTTTAATATTTCTAACTATTATTCAAAATTTACGCTGGTTTTCATAAAATACTTCTCATGCAGTATTTATATCAACCACCTAGTTGGGTTTTTATACAATCATATATATAATGCCACAGTTTCCTTTCTTTTTAAAGCATCCACATCCGATTTTCATCAATGCATGTGGGTCCCACGGTTTTGAACCGATTTAATTGGTGTGATTAGTTAATTTCGTCCGAGTTCGAAGGTTCGGTTTGATTATCTTGGTGATATGATTTGGTACTTTCTGTCTGGTGGTTTGATTAAATTAAACTCTGCGTTTTGTGTCTGAGAAGATTAGGTTTTCATTGTTATTGTTCTCAGACTCTTCGCCCTCTCCGTCTCCCTTAATCGTCGGGCGCAGCACAATTGCTTCTTATCTCAACTCTTAATCTCCCCTTTTGTTCAACGCATCTCCATAATTTTCCACTAAATATTATCTCATTTAACCCAAGAACGATGACGACCTCTCCGTTTCCTATGTCTAACCTATATTAATTGGAGAGGGTTGAGAGTAGGGATGAATTTTTGCAACCAATCTCAGTAAATCTTCTTTATAAGCGTAAAAAAAATCTTCAAGCTGTCTGATTCCGATGCCTCTTCGTCATCCAAGTAATTTTTCTCAGAATTCAGTCTCTTTCTTTTCAGTTCTGTAAGTCATACAATCTGCTTTCAAAGCATATTTTAAAACCCGTGACTCTTAGGATTGGAAATCAGGTTATCATAATACTATATACACTTTACTAATTTCTAAAACATGGAAAATGCATAACTTAAATAACAAAACGTTATAGTTACTTGCTTAAAAAGCTTGGTTTGTTTTTCTTCAGGAGTGACGATATGGCTTCTTGCCCTTATTTACTTCATACTGGTGTCCCTGGAGACTGTGTCTTATGGTGCCTTCAGCTTTGGAGTTTTCTATTTTCAAAGTTATGATTTTAGTTTTATGTTACTGCATTTTTCACATTCTTTGTTCAACGTTTGCAGCAGAACTGATAGTGCATTGAGCTTGGGATGGTTTTCATGTTCTATATGGTGACTGGTGAGTGACGATTAGATTTTATGATGTTTCTAAACATTTTTTCCTGGGTAAATTCAAATCTGAAACCTGATTCTTGCTGCAGCTCCACATTGCTTTCTGTGTATCTGCTGCTGTTGCTCCACCTATTGTCTTCAAAGGCAAATCACTTGCGTATGTTTTTTGTTTTCTAATATTAACATTTGATGTTTAGTCATTTGACAATTTAACTTACTGACAATGGCTCTTATTAGATCAAGTTTTTGGAAACACTCTTCATTCAAGCTTCAGGGACCAACTGCATGTTTTGTCTTTGAATGGGCTCGCCACTTTGCTTCATGAGAAATTGGTGGCCTCAGGTCTGAGCCTCAGGTTGTAGTCACTACTTTGCTTAATGTATATTTTCGATTACTTATTCCTGTTAAACACCTCCAGTACCTTGATACTTATTTAGTTAATTTACACATCCTGACATGACGTTTCTTTCTCAACAGAACATCAAGAACACCTTTCTACTTTGACAAAGAATGTGTTACCCAGCAAAAAAATATTTGAAGCATAAAGAAGAAAAGTCAAGTATTTAAAGTTAGCCAGAGTCCTACTTTCGTATTCACCATCTTTAACTCCCATCCCAACAAGAAATTTCCAGAAGAAACTTCCTCAGGTGCAACCAAATATGAATGCAGGCAGAAACTGGAGTCGTGTTTGTAGCTGATCTTGATGCTTCAACTCTTCCCCACAGGTGCAATCGTAACCTTATTTCATCATGTTTACCTTTTTCATACTTTTAACTAAAATGCTATCTCATCCATTGTTATAGTAGATTGTAGAGTTTATCTGCAGTGGAGAAGTTGGTAGTACCGAAACTCCAAAGGCTGGTGCAACACCTCCTGCTACAAATGCTATCGAAAGCTTCAGCATGGATTCTCTTCTTTCACATGTAATACTGCCATAACGACAACGCAGTTGGACTTCTCAGGTTATCCTCCCATAGCTCAAGTTTAGATATATATTGAACTAATGTCCCAATTTGAGGATCTACACTCACCACTACGTTACGTTGTCCACTCTGAATTTTTGCAGGTACTGTTTCCACTTCTATAGGTCAGATAGGACAAGTCCCGCTGGGTTTGTGGCAGTTGACGGAGAGATGTCTAAGCAAAGTAACTCAAGTGCAGCATACGTTGCTCAAATAATGGTAACACCACCGAGAACCTCATACAATTAATGGTTTATATCTTTCAAAAACACCACTACAGCATGCCTCACCCGCAATTTTAAACAGGATCCAAGTTTGGAGAACCCCGGCCAGAGACACCTGTCACACTGCTTAATGGATTTGGTTGGCACCACTATAACTTGGCATTTAAAGCTGTCACCATTAAACTTTTCCTCCAAGCAGTCCTTCACCATAAGGATCACTGATAGCAGTCAATGTCCACCACTCCTCAGCTTTGCTGGAAACGTACGTTTAAGAAGTAGCCAAACATGTTTTAATTTTTTCTTATTATGACTAGAGCTCTGATGTCCCCTGCTGAGCTTAATAGTGTTGAAATCCAAGCTGACAGTGCATACCTTCACGAGGATGTACACACCGTCAAGAAACCCTGCAATGGTTAGCTTCCCATATAGAGTGTCCAAACTCAATGGCCACTACTCCTCTTTCTTATGTTTTGAATTTACTTCTTAGCTTCGTTATAGGTATTTTGTTTCTCTAGGAATCTTTTTTTTTTAATGTTTTTAAGAATTTTTATTTATATTTTTCTGTCATTAAGAGATCTATTGTCTTTATCTGCATTTATAAAACCCCCACATATGGAAGCTAATTTTCCATTTTCGTAAGCCCAAAAGGCCACTCTACATTATTCTTTTCCCATTGACATGCTTCTTATGCTTTCCCAAACGAACATAAGAACATGTTGGTACCTAATAACAATATTACAAGTACAACATAACTTATGCTTCCTTGATGATCAAGCCAATGTCATTCTATCCACGATTAAACCTCAATAGTTTCATAAAGGGATTAACATAGTTCATCAATGACCACAACAAACTAAAAACTTCACCAAACACTGCAGCACATTGAGAAAGAGCAAGAACTACGTTGATGATAATAGTGTTGGAGATTTTTAAAATAAAATAAAGTGTACAATCTGTTATAGTCGTTGAAATTTAGAACGCTCTCTTGTTGCCACCTGTTTTTGGTTTATTGATGTAACTTACCATTTTACCACTCGATTCTTTTGGACGTAATTGCCTGATTCGACATCGTTTTAGACTGCAAACTTAAAACGACGCTGTTTTCAGCAAGAAAATCAAAATACAATCCTTCCCTCTTCTTCGCAAAGATTCTGAAAACAAACTAGAAACTCCCGCCCAAATCTTGGTGACGAAGACGATGGCTGATCCGTTGAAACAAATGCGCGACGAACTCGGAGTCTGCACAGAAGAAGCGCTATTCTACTTCGAAGGTTTCCGATGGGATCTTAACGCAGCGATGGACGCTTGCCGCAGCAAAACCTTGCCGTCCCTCGCGGCTGATCAACCTCCGTCGAAGAAGAACGAGAGAGCCGCGGCGGAGGAACAA
Source organism: Hirschfeldia incana (assembly GCA_026261945.1). Lineage (NCBI taxonomy): Eukaryota > Viridiplantae > Streptophyta > Magnoliopsida > Brassicales > Brassicaceae > Hirschfeldia > Hirschfeldia incana. The sequence continues at coordinate 2,488,093 of JABCMI010000040.1, read as the reverse complement.
AGGGGAGACGAAAAGATCAAGAGGTTCGTAGAAGCAACAGGAGCGACCGTTGAGGAAGCAAGGAGCGCAGACGATGCCTGCAGATCTTTATCGGGACATGGCTTGGATCAACCTGAGAAGAAGCCGGAGCCGGTTCCGGTATCAGGGAATGAAGGATCGGGTTTGGTCCAGGAGGTTTTGAGTCACGTGTCCCCGACAAATCTCAGCCCTCCTTGGACTAGGTCATCGTTTCTTGAATTACGGTTTAACCTATCTTTGTTTGTTCTTGGTTTAGGGTTTAGCGTATCTTTGTGTTCTGAATCTTTTGTTTTTTTTTTGGGTAACTTGCTTTACTTGTACAGTACGGCGCGGTTTAGACTGGTACAGCGAAGTATGAACCTATTCCACGATGTTCTTTCTAGTGCCTCTGTACAAGACGTAACCGATTGCCTCAACCACTGCAAAGGGGATGTAGATGCCGCCATCCAGTATTACTATGAAAAGGTTCCCTTGCTTTTGTCTTTTACATTTATGATGTTTATTGACCAACATATCCCTCAATCTACTAGACCAAACTAATGGGTTAAACGCTGTTTAACAATCTATTTGTCTCCTCCTGATGATCTTTCATTGTCTTCTGATGATCAAGGAAAAGACCAAGGAAAAGCTCATGGATTCATTCTCTTCGACGACTGGAGAGACTTTACAAGTTGCAAAAGTTTACCTGGAACTGTATAAGTGGGATCTAGGCCGAGCCGTCGACTCTTACTTTACACATATTGACTCGGAGACACAGAAGTCACTTGAAGAGGCTGGTGAAGGAGACGTCACTGTGGCGGATGTATGTAGTTAGCCCTTCTCTTCCTCTCATCTTAGCTTTTTACTACAGTGTTTTGCACATTCTATTACTCTTTTATAACTTCTGAGTGTTTGGTTGTTGTCTTGACTTTTAAAGGGTAAGGCTGCAGAGGAAACGGAGACAGTCCCTGCTCCTTTTGCTAACCGAGACAGGACAAGTGTGGAGACTCAAGCTGCGCCGAGTACTATTGTGATGACTATCACCTTGGTAGACGAGACATCGCTGGAGCTTCCTTTTAGATCAGATCAAACCGTAAGAGACATCCACAATGCTATTGACCAGCGATATCCAGATAAGGACAGGGGCTATGTTTTGCGATCGATGGATGGAGTAGACTACAAGGATTGGAATATAACTGTAGACAGAGTGTCTGCCGGTGATTCTACATTTCTCCTCCAGGTCTACCCCTAGCCTTAGTTTTTGGTACAGTTCTCAGTGATAAACGAAAGAGGGAGAGATAGAAAGAGGATTCATATAGACTTTGTATAAGAAAAAAAATAGAACAGAGAAGCTTCATACTTGTTTTGGGATGGGAGCTGGTAAGGGGAGAGTTCTTATTATAGCTTTGATTCTGTATAGTTTGAAACAAAATAAAAACATAGCAGCTTCTTACTTCTGCCTTTCCTCCTCTGTTTCTTCAAAGTGAATATTTGTTATCCTGCTAGAAATTACAGGGAAATTTATTACACGAAACATCTTTGTCAAGTCTGGTTGTCTAAACAAGAAGACAACAAAAGAAATTTGATTTCAGTAGCCCTTGAGAGTTCAAAACACACTCTTCTCCTTTATGGTGGATAGGTAGATATATCAAAAGTCAAGTTTAACGCAAAAAACAAGGATGATGTGCCTTCTTATTTAGCGGCTTCAAGTGCAGAAGCTCCAGAGATAATCTCGATAAGCTCTGTTGTGATAGAAGCTTGACGAGTCCTGTTGTATGTGAGGGTGAGACGGTCAAGCATTTCTCCTGCGTTTCTGCTTGAGCTGTCCATTGCAGACATCCTTGCTCCCATCTCACTACACGCATTCTCCAGCACCGCGTTGAACATCACACAAGAGAACTGGAACTCGGCAAGATTCTGCAGAATTTCTCCCTTGGTTTCACCACCTTCAATCTCGTATGAGTCCAGCTCACCCAGTTTTCCTCCAACTTCAGATTCCTTTTCAATAATCTTGCAATGCAAAAACACAAACAAAAATATAAGTTTATAGCCAAAGCAGATGTGAGACTCTAAGCACACAAGTCGTAGTCCTAAGCAGAGACATTTGAACACTGTGACATACCTCAGGAGACAAAACAGTGGCCACAGTTGGTAGAAATGCGACAACGGAATGGAACTTATTGTAGACAATGCGCAAAGCATCAAATTCAACGTTTTTCAGGATGTCATCAGCTAGAACTGAGACCTGAAGCAACATAAGCAAACATTCACGACAACAATACATAGATGTGAGAACATATGGACTGGTTGAGAGCAAGCAAGTACTGCTCTCAACAATTACGCAATTATAACCAACCTGAGCATAATTGAGTGGATTCTTGTTCAGCTCTGTGACAGTAAGGGAGATGTCGTTCTTTGAGTCACGAAACATTATAGCCTTTGCTTTCTCTCCGACAATAACAAACTTCACGTCCTTTTCAGGACCTGCAATGAAACCAAAGTTAAATAAGGTATGATAATTTTAGGGAAACAAAATCAATAGTGCTTTCAGAACATACCAGCGTTCAATTTGTAGAGAGCCCTGCTCACTTTAACAACAGTGGAGTTAATTCCACCACAGAGACCCTTGTCAGAAGAGAGAGTAACCACCACACTCTTCTTTACGTCAATGCCTGGTTTTGTCAATCATTAAAAATCATAAACAGGTCCAAAAGAACAACACAGAGATAGCAAAGAGCTAAAGAGATTGTTCGTCATCATCAACTAGTACGAAATGATTAAATAAAAAAAAATAAACTTTATTGTGAAATGAAAACATACTGGGATTATCTCCAAGAAGAGCAGTAAAAGGCTGCCAAAGACCACGGGAGTTCTCAGCTCGTCCTTGAACAGCTCTAAGCTTAGAAGCAGCAACCATCTTCATGGCCTTTGTGATCTTCTGGATGTTCTTTACACTCTTCATACGGTTACGCACTACAAAGAGCATACATTTAAATCAATTCATGAACATTATAATCCATATTAGAGTTTAAACGGAGACACTTACCCACTTGAGTTGAGATAGATCGAACTCCAAGAGGTCCCTCCTCTCTACAAATCAAATGCAAGTTAAATCTCATTTTCCAATACATTATCTAATCAGTACCAAACGTAACAAAGAATCTAACAAAGTACACTAAGTGTGTGCTACAACTGAATTCATCTTGCAATTTAGGAGAACGAGATTCAAAAGAATCAAAGCTTTACTAAGTTTCTGTAACGATCTTGCGAGTCAAAGGAACCATTTCGATTAAATCTCGTCAAATACATCAAAATATGCAAACATCAAATACGAAATCAATCCAAGCGAATACGGATTCTAAAGCGTATCATCGTAACGTTGGGGATAATACGAGAGGATAAGGATGAAGGAGAAAGAGATCTAACCGGTCAGAAGAGAGAGGAGACGGGGTGGTGGCAGCGATTGGACGAGCGGCGATTGAAGGGAGTAGACGCCTCCCTTCGCGACGGAACACAGCCATTGCCATTTTGATCGGAGATTAGATGATAAGACGAAACCCTAGCTCAGATCGGAGTATTCTTTCTTCTCGACTCGAGAAATGAGACCGAAGCTAATAAAGGTCTTTATTTGTCGGACAGAACACACTCTTTACACGGCGTCGTTTTAGGATGTGTTGAGTACCAAACTTTCTCCTGAATTCAGTTTAGGCTCAGTACGGGCTTTATACTACTTACTACTACTTTGTCGCTTTGTTGTGTATAAGGAGGCCCAAGATTTGTTTCATACTAGGCTCATAAGCCTTCCTTTCCCAAGTTTCCACGTCACTATTTTCTTATTTAAATTTGACTTTTTTTTTTTTTTTTTGAAAAATTAAATTTGACTTTATTGCTCCATGATTCTTATCCATCCTCCAACAAATTTAATGCAAATTGGTTATGTAACGTAACAAACTCATTAATGTGAGGAGATAAAATATCACCAAACTATGAATTATTGAAGCCCCCACTTGTTTATTTTAATTTCCTGTATTTGAAAGCCGAAAACACCTATAACTGCAAGAATATATTTTGCTATAACAAAATTGCCATCGTCATCAGATTAACTGTTTGATCCAATTTATGCGTTATGCTAATAAAAATTGATTTTTTATATTGTATCCAAATCAGTGTGAACGTGCACTACTAATTATTTTCTTTTTGGTGCACTTCACTTCACCTCTAATTCTAACTGATTTAAATTCAATGAAAAACAAAGTCAACTGTTAGCTGAACACACAGTTTGATGTCAAGACAGAATCAAAGGGAGATTTGAACAAGTGGAATTAATTTCATAGAGACCCAGACATTTTTTATTATTGCTCGAGAATATCTATTATATTAAAAGAGAAGTCATGACTTCTCATTCATGTGTATTTTTTTATAAAATGAATTATCTATTAGAGTTGGTCACATTACATTTTTAAACATCATTAATTCTCATATTAAATAAAGCACATTACATTATTCAATCATTAATAACCTTAATATTATATAAAACACAATAACTTCCCAATATTTTAAGGATTTCACAACAATATATTAAATCCAATTTATATTTAAATCATATATATATATTAAAATTCGAAAAAACTGTTTAAAAGGATTTTAACAGAACTAAATTTTCAAAAATTATATGAAAATAGTTTAACTAATTTCGTGATTAGTTTTGAAATATTACTATAAACTAATATATTCAGTTAAAATTTACAAAATAAAAATTATTCTATTTTTTATCAATCATATAATTAAAATAAATCATATTAAAAGAAAACTATTATGTTGATCTAAATATTTTAACAATATATTAATTTTCAAAAAATGCATGTAAATATTTCACTAATTTCGTAATTAGCAATGAAATATTATTATGCAATATATATATATATATATATATATATATACAGTTAGTATATATAAAATTTAAAATAAAACTTCTATCATACACTTATCTATTTTATATTCATAATTAATCATGTTAAAATAAAATTATTATATTGAACTACATATGATAAAGTTATATTAAATTCATAGATTATAAATTTTATTTTCATACATATAAAATATTTATGTTAAAAATATAATATAATGACAGAGTACAATACATTTATAAAAAAATATATATTAGATTTCTGCATGTACACTAATATATTATGTAAAATGAAGAAATTTAAAGATATTACTAAAATGAAATCCAGTTTTAAAAGACGGGTAAAAAATTAACATAAATTAAATACAAAATAATGATCAAATATGTTTTTTTTCATGTACATATTAATTTGTTTAATAACTAAATACAAATACAATTATATAAATATATAATAAGAAGAAATAAATACATGTGATGATTTTAAACATTTTACAGCATGTAACTATAAATTATTATAACTGAAATATTTAAAGTAATATTTAAATATATGATTACAATTAAATAATGATCCAAATGAATATATATACATATAAGTTAAATATTTAATTAATTTTTTATAATATTAATATATGAAGCTATCAGTTTAGTTTTTTAACTATATTATTTTGTGAAATATTACATTGTCTTTGTAAATGATAATATTTTACAAAGTTCTATTTCTATTTATTTATTCAATAATAAAATACTAACCTAACAAATAAAAAAACAAAAAAAAAGAAACAAACACATGTGAAAGTTTGTAATAATCTATTTGATGAAAACAAATATACTCTAATATTTTTATGTTTGAAAAACATTAAATTTACATATCTCATTTATGTGATTACTATAGTATATATATATATATATATAACTATAAACGAAAACAAACACCTACACGGTTGTGCGGATCCAAATCTAGTTAAAGTTTATGACGAAAGTGATATTGGCGGCTTGAATCACATACTATATAGCAAACCTTTTATACGTTTCGTTTTGGTACAAATCATCAACTTTTTATATTACAAACACCATGCCGCAACCACTTCTGCATATACCCCTTCTCTCTGTACTCTTAGTACTCTACTGTATCGTCTTCACTTCAAACGTCTTAATGATCACTGCTCTTGTTTGTAGTCCGGACCAGATCCAAGCTCTCATGCAATTCAAGTCCGAGTTTGAATCCAGCGGTTGCAACCGCAGTGACTATCTCAACGGTGTCCAGTGCCATAACATGACTGGTGCAGTCACGAAGCTTCAGCTCCCTGGTGGCTGCTTAACTGGAACTCTCGAACCCAATAGTAGCCTCTTTGGCTTCAAGCACCTTCGCTACCTCAATCTCTCTCACAACAACTTCACGTCTTCTTCACTCCCTTCTGAGTTCAGCAGTCTCAAAAGATTAGAGGTTTTGTCTCTTTCCTCTAATAGCTTCATTGGTCAAGTCCCTTCCTCATTTAGTAACCTAATCCATCTCAACCATTTAAATCTTTCACACAATGAGCTCACTGGTAGTTTCCCACTTGTGAAAATTTTTACCAAGCTCTCGTTCTTAGACCTTTCTTACAATAAGTTCTCAGGAACCATACCTTCTGATTTACTACTCATCATGCCCTTCTTGTCTCATCTTGATTTGAAAAAGAATCGTTTCACTGGTACATTTGAAGTTCCAAACTCTTCTTTTAGGCTAGTGTATTTATCCCTCGGCCAAAACCAATTTGAAGAAAAAATCCTTAACCCTATCTCAAAGCTCATCAACCTCAACCATCTTGACGTTTCTTCACTAAACACAAGCTACCCAATAGACTTGAACATCTTCTCTCCTCTCAAATCTTTGTTGGTGCTTCACCTCTCTAGAAATAAATTATTACCAGCCAGTCTAAATTCTTCAGACATCCCATTGAGCTTAGAAAGCTTAGTCATGCCACGGTGTGACATTACTGAGTTCCCAAACATCTTGAAGACCCTTCAAAACTTGCAACATGTAGACATTTCCAGCAACAGAATCAAAGGAAAAATCCCTGAATGGCTCTGGAAACTTCCTCATCTCAGCCTAGTGAATCTTGTGAACAATTCTTTCACCGGTTTCGAAGGCTCTTCAGATGTTTTGCTAAACTCATCAGTGCAGTTACTTGATTTTGCATATAACTCCATGACAGGGGAACTTCCTATTCCACCACCTAATATCATCTACTTGTCCGCGTGGAACAATAGCTTCACAGGGAACATACCTCTCCAAGTTTGCAGCCGAAGCTCTCTCGCCGTTCTTGATCTGTCATACAACAGATTCACCGGTCCAATACCTCAATGTTTGAGTAACTTAAAGATAGTGAACCTCAGGAAGAACAGCTTGGAAGGAAGTATACCTGATGAGTTATATAGCGGCGCTTCGACACAAACAATTGATGTTGGCTACAATAGACTAACCGGGAAGCTTCCAAGATCGCTTTTAAACTGCTCATTTCTAAGGTTTCTAAGCGTTGACAACAACATAATCGAAGACACGTTTCCTTTCTGGCTCAAGGCTCTACCAAACTTGCAAGTCTTTACCCTCCATTCAAACAGATTCTTTGGTCATCTCTCTCCTCCTGATCAAGGTCCTCTCGCATTCCCCGAGCTGCGTATACTTGAATTATCAGATAATAAATTTACCGGAAGCTTGACATCAAGTTTCTTTGTTAACTGGAAAGCATCATCGATCAAGACAGATGAAGATGGGCGAATTTATATGGGAGACTACAAGCATGCTTATTATGTCTATGAAGATACTATGGATCTTCAATACAAAGGTCTATTCATGGAGCAAGGGAAGGTTCTTACTTCATACAACACCATTGATTTCTCTGGAAACAAACTCGAAGGACATATTCCTGAATCAATCGGTCTCTTAAAGGCATTGATCGCGCTCAACTTATCAAACAACGGCTTCACAGGCCACATTCCTCTGTCTTTAGTAAATGTTACGGAGCTCGAGTCACTAGACCTGTCAAGAAACAAACTGTCAGGGGCTATTCCTAGGGAACTCGGAAGCCTCTCGTTTTTGGCGTACATAAATGTGGCTCATAACAACCTCAAAGGTGAAATACCACAAGGACCACAGTTTAGTGGGCAAGCTGAATCATCATTTGAAGGGAATGCAGGTCTATGTGGTCTTCCTCTCCAGGGAAGTTGCTTTGCGCTACCAAAACAACAACAGCCTGACGAAGAAGATGAGGAAGAGGAAGGAGTGTTGAACTGGAAAGCAATGGTTACAGGGTATGGGCCTGGATTGTTGTTTGGATTGTTATTAGCTCATGTTACTGCTTCATACGAGCCAAAGTGGTATCTCAAGATAGTTGGTCTGGATAAAAGTAGGGAAGTAAAACCAGTTAGATTATTTATGTCTTTGGATTCAAGATGGGATAGTTATGATCATAATCATGAAGAACGTGAAAGTGATACATAACTATTGTATGGTGGATATGTTTTCAAATTATGTAAGAAAGAGGTCTTAGTTGAGATTTCTCTTTTGGCTGATGATTAATATTCGGGAAGACGATCTATTCTCTACGAGATATTTACCAAAGTATGACCACGTGCTATTTTTCTCCGAAATAAAAATTCAAAACCTATTTTTCAGTATATTTGGTTTACTCATGATTTCTGAAAACCGAATTTAAAATCTTGAATCTCATACAATAAACAAATGGAAACTAAACCAAAACAAAAAAATTACCCAACCAAACATATCCGTGCTATTTTCATCAAGAACCCTAAACGAAATCTGGTTTATAATTGAACCTTGGAGAAAAAAATGTTTAAGTGATTCAAGTATGAGATTTTAGAACCCTAAACTACTTTAAATCGATTTTATGGGATTTTAGATTTCGATCTTTATAACTGTGAGGAAATTTTTAATAGAATTTTATATTCGTGGGAAAATAGATTTTGAACTTCGCTTTTGGAGAGAAACAGCATGGAGTCATAATTATATCGTTTTTCTTAATGTTCTGAAGTGAACATAACAGACTCGGTGACTATAGGATTGTACAGGTTTCAAGAATTCACACTCAAACCAGACTCTACGGGGTCCTTATCCTCGACCCTCCTGTCTCTCTTAGTCGTATATCTTGCTTGAACTTAAAAGGAAACTCATTATAAAGAGAGTATGTTACAGTGAGAGTTAGTTATGATGTTATTCAACAATCTCCTAAATATGATACTGGAAAATTCCAAGACTAGATAAAAGTTTCACCAAACCATTGAAAACCATATACTCATATCTTGGATTTATTTGATTGCCGACTAATCCAGTGTGCATTATGCAATATATGTTGCACTTATCTGGTTTCTAAGCTAGTGTGAACTATAAGTGTGAACGTGCTGGTTGTTTTGAATCCAACGAAATTAAAATGTCAATTATCATGTGAACAATCAGTTTTGTCTAGACTGTGTCTTTACAACTAAGAGTTGTGTCTTTACAATACACTGATTCACCTTACATAAATATAGATAGAGTCTGTCTCATAACACATCAATAAGTATAAAACAATTGGTAATTCATATTCAATAAAATAAGTTTCTGTAAATACTCTGTTTTCTCTTCATAGAAAACAGAGCAAGTTTGTAAATACCTTTGTGTGTTCTGTTCAAGAAGAATCAATCTTTTCAACATCATATACCAACAAACAGAGTAAATAAACTCCAGAGTCCAGACAGATATAAATCTACCGATCTGAGTTGGTAAACCCTTAAAACGTAGAATCCAATCCAGTAGATAGTTTTTTTTTAATGATTGTGTCAAAAACTTACTGATATTGAGTTAGTATTATTAACCAAATCGGCGTTTGAATACAAACAAAGAAAACTAGCAAACCGAAACAGATGTTGCATATTTATATTTTTTCCCGGCAATGTTGCATATTTATATTTATATATATATTTTTTAATTTTTATTAGGTGTTTGATCCGCAAATGCGGATATTAATATTTTATAACTAGTGATTAATATATTTATTGTTAAATAAAACTAGAATATAAATTATTATTTATATTTTCATCTAAAAATCTTATGTCTTATAATTGTATGGGCTATGTCAATCACCATTACATACGGAGGTAGATGCCCTGATATGGGCTATGAAGTGTATGAGAAATTTACGGCAATATAATGTTACTTTTGCAACGGATTGTTCTCAATTGGTAAAGATGGTTTCGGAACCAGAAGACTGGCCGGCGTTTGCAACCTACTTAGAAGACATCAAAAGTCTTAAAAGAAGTTTCCACAGCTCGGAGATTATTCATATACCAAGGACGAAAAACAAAAAGGCGGACAGTTTAGCACGTGGTGCGAGGCAACAGACGTCGTTTACCGTCCATATGGATACAGAGCACCCCTCTTGGTTTACAGAGTCCACATGAGTCTGTAATCTTGTCGACAAAAAAAAAATGTCTTATAATTGTATGTAAATTTCTTTGTATATTATAGTATATTTGGGAATTATCTTCTTTTTAAAATATATTATCTTTTCAATTATATAAAATTAGAAATTTTACTTGATGAATATTTAATCATGTCTTCTCTACTTTAAAATTTTAACCTTTTCAATAAGTTGTTTTTTTAATATAACAATACAATATATGTAGGAATTATCTATTTATTTTAAAAATAATTTAGATTCTGGATAAATTTTATGATTATAGTTTTTATTTTGTGCTTAATTTATATATTTATTCATTAAGAGTATAAACGATTTTACAGCTATTACTTTCAATGTGAAAGTTCCGTTTTGAAAAATCACTTTGCAAATAATAGTATAAGATTTTTTGTGAACGAAAACTTTGGTTAGTATATCTTAAAAATAACGAGAAGGAACGAAAAACAAATGAAAACACCTTAAGAAGATAAAACTCCAATAGTCGCAGAAACACACTTCTTGAACGAACAAGTAAACACAAAAAGAGAGTGCAAAAAACGGTTACCGATTTGCAATAAAGGTTACCGACTATTTAAAACTTGACCAAGTCTTATCCAACCACAATCACAACGCCATAAAGTCTTGAATTTAATAGCGCTACAAATTTCAAAGAGGAAACAAAGTCTCACCAATAACTTATTTGATTAGCTATGCCTCAATTATTCACTGGGAAGATATTTTATACAACGCATGACGATGTACCAATCTTCTTCATCTCTTTGCTATAAATAATAACATTCTTCTTAAATGTTTTCATGACGATCATCATGTCGGGATTACATCTGCTCTTTCCTTTTCTCTCACTCTTTGTTATCTTTACTCCAAGCTTCACTCTTGTTGCTGGACTTTCTGGTTGTCGTCCCCACCATATTCAAGCACTTTTGCAATTCAAGAACGAGTTTGATTCAAGTGGTTGCAACCAAACTGACTACTTCAATGGAGTCCAATGCGATAACATGACCGGTGAGGTAACGAAGCTACAACTACCAAACGGTTGCCTCACTGGACTTCTCAAGCCCAACAGCAGCCTATTCCATTTGCATCATCTACGTTACCTCAATCTCTCTCACAACAACTTTACTTCCTCTTCACTCTCGTCTGGATTCGGCAGTCTCAACAAGTTAGAGGTCTTGTCTCTTTCCTCTAATGGCTTCATAGGTCAAGTCCCTTCCTCATTTAGCAACTTGAGCCGGCTAACCGAATTGTACCTTGACCATAACGAGCTCACAGGTGGATTCCCACTTGTACAAAACCTAACCAGCCTCTCAATTTTGAACCTGTCTCTTAATCACTTCTCTGGACCCATCCCTTCTTCTCTCCTCACTCTGCCTTTCTTGTCATATCTTAATCTCGATGAAAACCATCTCACAGATCCTGTCGAAGTTCTACGCTCATCTACTTCCTCACGGCTCCAAACTCTGAACCTTAGAAAAAACCCTTTTGAAGGAAAAATCCTTGAGCTTATCTCAAACTTCACCACCCTTAAACATCTTGGCCTTTCTTTCCAAAACATAAGCTACCCAATTGATTTAAATCTCTTCTTCACTCTCAAATCTTTGTTGGTGCTTGATCTCTCCGGTAATAGTATATTGGAAACTAGTTTAAATTCAGATTCCGACGTCCCACAGAACCTAGAGACATTGCTCTTGTTGAGCTGTGACATCAGAAAGTTCCCAAACTTTGTACGGAGCCTTGATAGATTGGAACATATGGACATTTCCAACAATCAAATCAAAGGGAAAGTACCTGAGTGGCTTTGGAACCTTCCTCGTCTGACCAGGCTGTCTATTGTCAACAATGCTTTCACCGGTTTAGAAGGTTCGGAGGACGTTTTAATGAACTCATCGTTGAGGATACTAGATTTGGCTTATAACCATTTTGAAGGACCAGTTCCTACTCCACCACTCTCTATCAATCTCTTTTCTGCATGGAACAATAGTTTCACAGGAAACATACCTCTTTCAGTTTGCAAGCGGAGCTCAATGGTTATTTTTGATCTATCCTACAACAACTTAACCGGTCCGATTCCTCCATGTTTGGGTAACCTCAAAGACTCTCTCGTTGTCGTGAATCTCCGGAAGAACAATTTGGAAGGAAGTATTCCAGATATGTTCTACAGTGGTGCCTTGCTGCGGACACTTGACGTAGGCTACAATCAACTAACTGGGAAGATTCCAAGGTCTCTTCTGAACTGCTCCTCGCTAAGGTTTGTAAGTGTTGACAACAACAAAATCAAAGACACGTTTCCTTTTTGGCTCAAGGCTTTGCCTGGTTTACAAGTTCTCACTCTTCGTTCTAACAAGTTTCATGGCTCTATATCTCTTCCTGGTCAAGTTCCTCTTGCGTTTCCTAAGCTGCGCATACTTGAAATATCGAACAACAACTTTACAGGAAGCTTGCCACCAGATTATTTCGTGAACTGGAAAGCATCATCACTCGAGATGAATGATGATGGGAGAATCTATATGGGAGACTACAACAACGCTTACTATATATATGAAGATACCATGGACTTGCAATACAAAGGTCTATTCATGGAGCAAGGGAAGGTCCTGACTTCTTACGCCACCATTGACTTTTCTGGAAACAAATTTGAAGGACAGATTCCTGAATCCATTGGCCTTTTGAAAGCATTGATTGCTCTCAACTTATCAAATAACGAATTCACAGGTCATATTCCTCTGTCTTTGGAAAATGTTACGGAGCTCGAGTCACTAGACCTGTCAGGAAACAAACTCTCAGGGACTATTCCTAAGGGACTTGCGAGGCTCTCGTTTTTGGCGTACATAAGTGTGGCTCATAACCAGCTCAAAGGTGAAATACCTCAAGGACCACAGTTCAGTGGACAAGCTGAATCATCATTTGAAGGAAATGCAGGTTTATGTGGTCTTCCTCTCCAAGGAACTTGCTTTGATCCACCAAAACAACAACAACCCAAGGAAGTAGATGAAGAAGAAGAGGAAGGTGTTTTAAACTGGAAAGCTGTGGTTATAGGTTATGGACCTGGCTTGTTATTTGGATCGGTAATAGCTCACGTTATTGCTTCATACAGGCCAAAGTGGTTTGTTAAGATAGTTGGTTCGGATAAGCACAAGGAAGCAGATCCAGTTAGCTTGTTTGCCTCTCTGGATTCAGGATGGGACAGTTCTAGTAATAAGAATAATGTAGAAAGACATATGTAGTTATAGTATGTTGATAATATCCTTAAAATTGAGAGAGGAATTTGACGATGATTCTAATGGATATAACAGAAACAGAAGAAATTCAAGAAACACACTTCTTGAACGAACAAACCAGTGCAAGAAAGGTTGCCGACACTTTACAACTTGCCCAAGTCTTCACCAAATTCACAATCATTTCACTGTTTGGCCATATATTCTTATATTCAATAATGTCGCAACCGTGTCTCCATTTGCGTCTTCTCTCTGTAACCTTAGTACTCTACTGTATCCTCTTCGCTTCAAGCGTCTTTATGATCACTGCTCTTGTTTGTCGTCCCGACCAGATCCAAGCTCTCATGCAATTCAAGAACGAGTTTGAATCAAGCGGTTGCAACCGCAGTGACTATCTCAACGGTGTCCAGTGCCATAACATGACTGGTGCAGTCACGAAGCTTCAGCTCCCTAGTGGCTGCTTAACTGGAACTCTCCAACCCAACAGTAGCCTCTTTGGCTTCAAGCACCTTCGCTACCTCAATCTCTCTCACAACAATTTCACTTCTTCTTCACCCCCTTCTGAATTCAGCAGTCTCAACAGACTAGAGGTTTTGTCTCTTTCCTCTAATAGCTTCATTGGTCAAGTCCCTTCCTCATTTAGTAACCTAATCAATCTCACCCATTCAAATCTTTCACACAATGAGCTCACTGGTAGTTTCCCACTTGGGAAAAATCTTACCAGTCTCTCGTATCTAGACCTTTCTTACAATCAGTTCTCAGGAGCCATACCTTCTGATTTACTTCTCGCTATGCCCTTCTTGTCTCATCTTGATTTAAAAATGAACCGTCTCACTGGTACACATGATGTTCCAAACTCTTCTTCTAGCCTTGTGTATTTATCCCTCGGCCAAAACCAATTTGAAGGGAAAATCCTTAACCCTATCTCAAAGCTCATCAACCTCAACCATCTTGACGTTTCATCCCTAAACACAAGCTACCCAATTGACTTGAACATCTTCTCTCCTCTCAAATCTTTGTTGGTGCTTCATCTTTCTAGAAATAAATTATTACCATCAAGTCTAAATTCTTCAAACCTCCGTTCAAACAGATTCTTTGGCCATCTCTCTCCTCCTGATCAAGGTCCACTCTCGTTTCCCGAGCTGCGTATACTTGAGCTATCTGATAACAGCTTTACCGGAAGCTTGCCACCAAGTTTCTTTGTTAAGTGGAAAGCAACAGCGATCAAGATAGGTGAAGATGGGAGAATTTATATGGGAGACTACAAGCATGCTTATTATGTCTATGAAGATACTATGGATCTGCAGTACAAAGGTCTATTCATGGAGCAAGGGAAGGTCCTTACTTCATACAACACCATTGATTTCTCCGGAAATAGACTCGAAGGACATATTCCTGAATTGATCGGTCTCTTAAAGGCACTGATCGCGCCCAACTTATCGAACAATGCCTTCACAGGGTATATTCCTCTGTCTTTAGCAAATGTCACGGAGCTCGAGTCACTAGACCTGTCAGGAAGTCAATTGTCAGGAACTATTCCTAGAGAACTTGGGAGCCTCTTGTTTTTGGCGTACATAAGTGTGGCTCATAACCAGCTCAGAGGTGAAATACCACAAAGACCACAATTTAGTGGGCAAGGTGAATCATCGTTTGAAGGGAATTCAGGTCTATGTGGGCTTCCTCTCCGAGGAAGTTGCTTTGCGAACAACAACAGCCTGAGGAAGAAGATGAGGAAGAGGAAGGAGCTTTGAACTGGAAAGCAGTGGTTATAGGGTATGGGCCTGGATTGTTGTTTGGATTGTTATTAGCTCATGTTACTGCTTCATACAAGCCAAAGTGGTATCTCAAGATAGTTGGTCGTAAGGAAGTAAAACCAGTTAGATTATTTATGTCTCTGGATTAAGATGGGACAGTTATAATAATCATGTAGAACGTGAAAGTGATATGTAACTATTGTATGTGGATATGTTTTTTTTATGCAAGAAAGAGGTCTTAGTTGAAATCTCTCTTTTGGCTGATGATTAATGTTCTGAAGTGGACATACATAGGAGAGTCGGAGACTACAAGGTTATACAGGTTTCAAGAATTCAATCTCCAACCATTCTCTACGGGGTCCTCATCCTCAACCCTCTCAGTGGTCTACCTTGATTGAACTGAAATGGAAAGTACTCATTGGTACAGAGAGAGTGTTTCCCACCTAGAAATATACTTTGGAAATTTGAAATTCGAGTTCTTGAGATTATCTCGGGAGTTCCTTTAGGGCTTCACAATTCAGTTTCCTTTTGATTAATATACCACCACTTTTTGCTCATACTGTATATTGATTTTTTTTTTTGGATAATAATTCCCAAAGTTTGCGTATGCATTCTTCTCTCTTCAGTTTGTCACGTCACCCTGTGTGTGTTTGACGATGTCTTCTCCAATTTTATAAACAAATTAACGCGAGTTAGTTATAACTCATAATGTTATTCAACAATCTCATAAATATAATACTGGAAAACTACAAGACAAAATATATAAGTTTCACCAAACCATTGTAAACCACATACTCTTATGTTGGATTTATTTAGTTGACGATTAATCCAGTGTGCGTTATACAATACATGTAGCATCCAGTTACAAAAGAAGAAAAAAACACGTGGCATTTATCTGGATGCTAAGCTAGTGTGAACTAAGAAGTGTGAACGTACTGGTTAATATAAGAGCATCAGCAATGGGGGTTCACAAGGGGTTCATGGGCTCTGGATCCTAGGCCCGGAAGGGAAAAATAAATGAAAAATTGGGTTTTATGCGGTGACCCGCCTCTTAGTTGTGAACCCGCATGACCCCGGTTCACGCCAGGTGTCGCATGCGGATTGGAGACGGTTTCGCGAGTTGTCGACGTGGAAAGCAGAGAGAAATCATTTTCTCTCCTTTTCGAAAATAGCTAGGGTTTCTCTCCGAAGGCGATTTCTCGTGCGACTCTCACCGATTTCACCGTTCCGTCCGTTTCTCCGATTTCTTTGTCAAAATCGACGGAGGAGTGTCTCCTCTACGAGGTCAGGTGAGTATCGTGTTGCTTGAGGGGAAAAAAAGGGGTTTTGGTGTCGAAATCGATTTGGGCGATTCGAAAAAAATTTGGGGGTTTCGAGTTTTGGTTGGATTTACGGTATTAAATCGATAATTTTGCTTCGATTTATGGTTCTAAACCACAAGCGGGGTTCGAATTTTCGATTTTTAGGGTTCGAATTTTAAATATTTAGGGTTCGTTCCTCTGGTTTCTGAAATCGATTTGGGGGTATTTCGAGTTAATTGTTTTCTGAAATCGATTTGACTATATGCATGTGGGTTCGATATATGGTTCGTTTCATTAACCGGATTTAGGTGTTCGATTTATGGGTTTGATGTATGGTTCGTGATTTATGGTTCGATTAATGGGTTTGGTGGTGCTTGTGGGTTCAATATATGGTTTGTTTCGTCTGATTAAATTGTAATATGTTTTCAATGAATGTTTTAGATGGATCCCGAAGAAGATAGAAGAAATAGTAAGAGGCAAGTGGAGTACTACAAGATGTTGGGAAACGTGGCTGATACAGAATATGGGATTCCCACATGGTGTCCCTGTGGTGGAAGAATGATAGACGAGGTTTGCGTGAAGGAGAAGCACGACACATTTCCGGAGAAACGCTTCATCACGTGCATCAACTACGAGGTAAGATCCTCTACACTGATTAAGTGTAACATTTTTAGATATGATGATACTGTTATCTAATGTGTTTTTGTTGTCATCAAGGCTGATGGGTTTCATTACCGTCAGCCTTGGGTTGCAGGAGTCCAGGAGGAGATCTATATGCTGCGTAATCGGGTGGAGAAGGCTGAGGAGGTGCTCAAGTGTGTGCCCAATCTCAATAAACATATTGAGAGAGTTGAGGTTAGTGATTTATTTTTTTAGGTCTTCATTTTTATTTTTTTCTTTGTCAGTAACATTGTCTGATTGCTTCTATATGCAGGCACAGCTTAATCATCTCAGTTATGCGGTTGATAACCTCACTGCTGAGGTTTATTCCCTGAGTGCGCAGGTCGCCACTCTAGAGAAGGTCTGCTACGAATGAAAAAAAAGGTAAACACTTTTCCTTAACTTAATTTAAGTGATGTGAACTGAACTAGATAGCTTGTTGAACTAGAGGTGAACTCAACTAGGTCGAGTAGGTTAACTGAACCTCAATTGAACTAAACTAGGTAGACTACGAACTGAAAAACATTTATTAGTGGTTGGTTGGTTGGTCTGATGAATGCTGTTATGAATGCTCTCTGTCTACTTCTTGTACGATATTTTAAAAATGGATTTGATGTGTAGTGAATGACATTAGAGAACTTCTTGTACGATATTTTAAAAATGGATTTGATGTGTAGTGAATGCCATTAGAGAACAACTTGTTGTGTAATTAACTGTAAAGAATTTTGGTAGTTACACTTAATTTAATTGCTCTCTCTCTTATCTATAAATACATAGTTTCAACTATAAATTTCAGAAAACTAAAACCTTTGTTAAACCACCACTTGAAACCCAAATGGAAACGTATTCTCTAAATCCTCAAGGGTTTATGAACCTCTTATCTGCCCAGTCCACTCAACCCATAGATGTAGAGGCCACAGACGTAGAGTCCATAGGCGTAGTAGGGTCCATAGGCGTAGGGTCCATAGGCGTAGGGTCCATAGGCGTTGGGTCTTCTAGTGTTCCAAAACCGGCTGAAAGGAGAAAGTGGAGCACACTAGAAGACAGTGTGCTGATTAGTGGCTGGCTGAACACTAGCAAGGATCCCATAGTTAGTAACCAACAAAAGTTAGGATCGTTTTGGACTAGAATAGCTGATTACGTCAACGCTAGCCCGCAGCTGAGTGGCTCCGCTCCTAGAGAGTGGAGTCAGTGTAAGCAGAGATGGGGAAGAATTAACGAGCAGGTCTGTAAGTTCGTAGGTAGTTATGAAGCTGCAGTGAAGGAACAAGCTAGTGGTCAAAATGAGAACGATGTCATGAAGTCTGCCCATGACATCTTCTTTAACGACTACAGGCAAAAGTTCACTCTCGATCATGCGTGGAGGGATCTGAGGTATGATCAAAAATGGAAATCAACCTCTGTTCAAAAGGACAAACGGAAGGAGCCTGCGGGAAAAGAGCCTGAGTTTGAAGAGGTTAGACCTCCTGGTATAAAGGCTTCTAAAACTGCCAAACGAAAGAAGAATGGGCATGAAGCGGCTCTTGCGCAGGTTGAGAGCATACTAGATAAGAAAACTACCATCGCTAACCGCAAAATCCTTAGTCGTCTCTTAGCCCAAAATCCAGATAAGCTTTCTGATGAAGAAGTGTCACTGAAGAATAAACTGATTTGTGAAATGCTCTGAGTTGGTCAGTCTGTTTTTTTAATTGCTTTATTATGTGTAGACTATTGGGTTTACTGATATATCTGAAATGCTCTGAGTTGTTTTTTCTTTTCTTTAAGATTGTTCATTCGGTTCTGTTTCTGTTGCAGGTCACGGGTTGCAGGAGGTGGATGTGGAAGTTGGAGTTCACGGGTTGCAGTAGGTGGATGGTAGTACTTGTGTTTGATGGTTCTTCACGCTTTCTCTGTTTCTCTTTTAGCTTTATGTACTTGTCTTGTAGCTTTATGTACTTCAGTCACAAAGAGAGTGTAGAAAAATGTGTGTTTCTACACTTCTTTGTTCTGTTTCGAAATCACGGGTGTATGTACCCGCTTTGCTTCAGTCACGGATTAAACATTGTCTCTCTATATATATTATGCTTTGCTTCAGTATTGTCTCACTTCAGCTTCTCTTTTTTTTCTTATGTTTGAAACTATCTCATCATCTCTTTTTCTTATTCTCACGTTTAATGTCAAGCAACTGATCTCATCATCTCTTAAGCAACTGATCTCATCAACTGATCTCATCATCTCTTAAGCAACTGATCACATCATCATCTATTCTTCATCTTCTTTCGTGTACACCAAGTGATTCAGGTTTGATCTATGACAAATAGATATAACTACTTTGTTAAACAAAATGATAATTTTTTTATTTTTGGATAATATGGTTCAGACAAAATTTAAAACCGAAAAATGATCGAATTATTATAACAAAGATATTTAACTACTTTGTTAATATTGTTCAAACATAAATTTATTCTTAAAAAAATTATAATATTGTTCTAACATAAATTTATTCTTAAAAAAATTATAATATTGTTATAACATAAATTTATTCTTAAAAAAATTATAATATTGTTCAAACATAAATTAATTCTTAAAAAAATTATAATATTGTTCTAACATAAATTTATTCTTAAAAAAATTATAATATTGTTATAACATAAATTTATTCTTAAAAAAATTATAATATTGTTCAAACATAAATTAATTCTTAAAAAAATTATAATATTGTTCTAACATAAATTTATTCTTAAAAAAATTATAATATTGTAAAAATATGGATTATGAAATTTTTACTTAAGTAAAAATATGTAATATGATAATATACTTATAGTCGTTTTTTTGATTTCAAGGAAGGAACAAGCTGGTGGTGGACGAGTGATGAAGTTGATGAATATTTAGAAGAAGTGGTGGACGAAGTTGTTGATAATTTCATCGACTCAGTGATTTTTGCTCAGCCTAAGAAGTCCAAAAGACGTTTTGTCGAACGAGATCGCGAACTAGGGCACATTCAGCTTGTCAACGATTATTTCACGGGAAATCCTACATATACATCGGATACGTTTAGGAGGCGTTTTCGAATGAACAGGCCATTGTTCCTTCGCATTGTCGACCGTCTGAGTACTGAATTTTCATTCTTTCAGCAGAGACCAGATGCAACCGGAAGGAACGGTCTATCTCCACTTCAGAAGTGTACGGGAGCGATGCGTATGCTCGCATATGGTCAGTCGGGAGATACATATGACGAATATCTCCGGATGGCTGACAGTACATTACGTTCGTGTTTGGCAAATTTCAGTGAAGCAATAATACAATGCTTTGGAGAAGAGTATCTACGAAGACCTACAGCCGATGATCTTCAACGATTACTCGATATTGGAGAGGTACGGGGGTTTCCGGGAATGATAGGCAGCATCGACTGCATGCACTGGGAGTGGAAAAACTGCCCGACGGCTTAGAAAGGTCAGTTTACACGTAGTTCGGGGAAGCCCACAATAGTCTTAGAAGCCGTTGCATCACAAGATCTATGGATATGGCACGCATTTTTCGGCTTACCAGGTACCCTCAACGATATCAATGTTCTTGATCGGTCACCAGTTTTTGATGATATCATACATGGTCGAGCACCTAAAGTGAGGTTCAAGGTCAACAACCACACTTATCGTATGGCCTATTATCTTACCGACGGGATTTATCCTCCATGGGCAACATTTATCCAATCCATCTCACTTCCTCAAAGTCCTGAAGCACAAAAATTTGCTGAAAAACAAGAAGCCGCCAGAAAAGATGTCGAACGGGCTTTCGGAGTATTGCAATCGAGGTTTGCAATTGTTAAGAACCCAGCTCTACAATGGGACTTGCAAAGGATAGGAAAATTAATGATGGCTTGTGTCATATTGCACAATATGATAGTAGAGGATGAGCGAGACGGATACGCTCCAATTGATATATCGGAGTTTGAGACAGGAGAGTCTAGCAGAAGTTCCAAGGCAACAAGCAGAGATAGTGTTAATGTCACCCCGGATATGTTAGCCATGCGGAGAGAAGTTCGAGATGGAGATAAGCATCAGCGTTTGAAAGCTGATTTAGTGGAAAACATTTGGCAAATGTTTGGTCATGAAGAAAATTAAATAAACTTTGAATTTTTTAAAAGTTCAAATTTATGTTATGTACTCTTTATGTATTGAATAAAATGTTTTCATAAGTTTACAATTTATTTCAATATTATGTTTATGTTTTCTGAATATTTTCAATTTTTTTTTTTTTTTTAAATATATTATTATTTTATTCTTATGAACCCCTTCTTCGGATTCACCAATGCAGAAAATAACATATCCGGGTTCATAACTGTTCATGGGCCCACAAAAATATATTAAAAAAATTTGGTGAACCCCCCTTTGGGGTTCGCCATTGCTCATGCTCTAAAGTTTTCAACAAACAGGTTAATTACTTTTATTTTATTTTGCCCATTATCCTGTTTTTGTTAATTTAGTAGCGCAAGAAAATTCAAGAAAACACCTTGGACCGGCAAGACGTCACTCATTAGCCCTACAATGCGAGTTTAGTACTGTTTGACAAAGAGAGTTTCCCGCGTATAGTCGTATAGACATATTCATCACCACACATCTTTATTTATACCATTTTCTCGCTCACTTCTGAACCAAACAAAGAAAGATCATATCATTCTTACAATTTAAAGAAAAAAAAAAGATTTTAGATGATGACCATGCCGGAATCGCTTTTGCGTTTGCAGTTTCTCTGGCTACCTTTACTAAGTTCTTGTGCCTTTCTTTCAAGCTCCTCTACTATTGATGTAGATGATGTTGTCGTTGGTATTGTTGCTTGTCTTCCTCGCCAGATTGAGGCTTTTACGCAGTTCATAAACGAGTTTGATACACGTTCGTGCAACCAAAGTGACTACTCTAATGGAGTTTGGTGCGACAACTCCACGGGTGCAGTCACCAAGATACAGCTCAGGGCCTGTCTAAGTGGAACTCTGAAGCTCAAAAGTAGCCTATTTGGGTTCCATCGACTCCGTCACCTTGATCTGAGCAACAACAACTTCATATCCTCTACACTCCCTTACAAGTTGGGCAGTCTCAACAGATTAGAGGTCTTGATTCTTTCCTCTAACGGCTTACTTGGCCAAGTTCCTTCTTCAATTAGTAATCTAAGCCAACTTTCCTATTTAGACCTTTCCCAAAATAAGCTCATTGGTAGTTTCCCACTCATAAGTAATCTTACTAACCTCTCGGTCTTAAGTTTATCTCAAAATCTATTCACCGGAACCATACCTTCATCTCTCTTCACAATGCCTTCCCTGTTTTATCTCAATGTGAATGAAAACCATCTAACCGGCCCTGATGAAGTTCCAAACTCATCTACTTCACCTAGGCTCGAGTTCTTGAACCTTGGGAAAAACCAATTTGAAGGAAAAATCTTAGAGCCTATCTCAAAACTCATAAACCTCAAGCGTCTCGACCTTTCTTTCCTAAACATCAGCTACCCCATTGACTTAAGGCTCCTCTCCTCTCTCAAATCTTTGCTGGACCTTTATCTTTCTGGTAATAGTTTATTGGCTACTAGTTTAAGTGCTGATTCCTACATCCCACCGAACTTGGAAACCTTGGACATGTCGAACTGCGACCTCACCGAGTTCCCAAACGTCTTAAAGACACTAAACAACTTGTGGAGTGTAGGTATATCCTCAAACAGAATCAAAGGAAAAGTCCCTGAGTGGTTGTGGACCCTTCCTCGTCTAAGCATAGTGCTTCTTGGCGTTAATTATTTCAACGGTTTCCAAGGGACAAGAAACGTTTTGGTGGATTCGTCCGTGCATATATTAGATATTCAGTCTAACCATTTTGAAGGAGAAATTCCTCTCCCACCACTTTCCCTCAACACCTTCTATGCACGGGAAAATACTTTCACAGGAGACATACCTCTTTCCTTCTGCAACCGAACCTCTCTTACTGTTCTTGATTTATCCTACAACAACTTCACCGGCCCGATTCCTCAATGTCTGAATGACTTCAAGGTAGTGAAACTCCGGAAGAACAACTTGCAAGGAAGTCTTCCAGACAGGTTCAACGTAGGCACCTCTCCGCGGGTGATTGACGTCGGCTGATTAACCGGAAAGCTTCCAAGGTCTCTTCAAAATTGCTCCTCTTTGAGGTTTCTAAGTGTGGACCACAACAGAATGGAAGACACATTTCCTTTCTGGCTCAAGGCTTTGCCTGACTTGCAAGTCTTCAAGCTTAGCTCAAATAAATTCAACGGTCCAATATCTTCTCCCGATCAAGGTCCTTTAGCGTTTCCCGCGCTCCACATATTTGAGATATCTGATAACAACTTTACTGGAAGCTTGCCACCAAGCTACTTTGTGAATTGGAAATCACCATCTCGCAAGATTAATGGAGCTGGGACCATGTATATGACGGAAGATATTGATGCCTCTACATACGATGATCTTATAGACTTGCAATACAAAGGTCTATCAATGGAGCAAATGGGCATCCTTACTTTCTACAGCGCCATTGATCTTTCTGGCAACAAGATTGAAGGAGAGATTCCGGAATCTATTGGCCTCTTGAAGACATTGATTGCGCTCAACTTATCGAACAACGCATTCACAGGCCATATCCCTCTCTCGTTGGCCAATGTTACGGACCTAGAGTCACTAGACCTGTCAAGAAACCAGCTCTCCGGGACTATTCCAAGTGGACTCAAGAGCCTCTCGTTTTTGGCGCACATAAATGTGTCTCATAATCAACTCAAAGGTGAAATACCACAAGGAACACAAATCACTGGGCAATCTAAATCCTCCTTTGAAGGCAATGCAGGACTTTGTGGTTTGCCTCTCGAAGAAAGTTGCTTCGAGTCACCAACACAACAACCTAAGGAAAAAGAAGAAGAAGAAAAAGAGGAGGAGGAAATTTTGAACTGGAGGGGTGTGGCGATAGGATATGGGTTTGGATTGTTGCTTGGATTGGCAATAGCACAAGTTATTGCTTCATACAAGCCAAAGTGGCTCAGCAAGATAATGTGTTAGAGAAAGCGCAGAAACTTTTAGTTTTCTTTCAGTTTTCACTTAATCTTCGAATGTATGTCAAGCGCTTGATGGTCTATAGTAGCGAATCAGTTCCTTATGTTTTTCTATAATTTCACTATATTTTTGTGGTATTTCATTTTAATCAAGTAAGAAATCTGAGTTTACTATATTTTGTGGTATTTCATTTTCAAGAAAAAAATCAGAGGTTAACTTCATTTATGCCAAGTCAAGTTGTGTTAGGATGAATACGACTTGATTTGTTTACTGTTGCTTTATAAATGGAACATTATTGATAAGTTTAGAGTCACAATCTCTAATCTGTACCTGAATACGATCCTTATGATAAACTCAGTCCCACTTTGATCAATGGTATTGAAATATC
Organism: Hirschfeldia incana; assembly: GCA_026261945.1. Lineage (NCBI taxonomy): Eukaryota > Viridiplantae > Streptophyta > Magnoliopsida > Brassicales > Brassicaceae > Hirschfeldia > Hirschfeldia incana. The sequence goes on along the minus strand of JABCMI010000040.1, from coordinate 2,463,407 downwards.
CAACTTACTCTTAACGATAAGATCCAACGTGCATCCATGTATTCTTCTGATTCAGATTCACTTCCCCGAGAAGATGCCGTGTTATACATACTTTCCACGACCTCGTTTTGGGTAGGGTCTATCAATGTTCCCCCTGAGTTCAGTTGGATCCAGTATTGGCCCAGATTTTTGTACGTAGTATAAAGGCCCACATTTTAGCCATGCATTCTTCTCTCTTCAATTTGCCACGTTACCACTTCTCTGGCAAATTTTAGTTTTGACCATGACCTTTCATTCTACAGAATTAATGCGAGTTCGTTACGCTAACTCATAAATGTGATACTTCCAAGTTTCCAAACGTTTATCTTTGAATTTTGTTTTAATTAGGGGGAGTTCCAAAACTTCGGTTAATATTCTCCACTAATACCTAGAATTAGTTTTTGGAAAGTTCAGTTTAAAATAACATAATTTAGTATTTTCTCCGTAATTAATTTTCAGCTAAAAAAACGTAATTTACATTAGAATTAATAAAGCGACACTTTTTATTGAACAAGAAAAAAAATGTTAGAGTGACACTTATTTGGAAATAAAGTAAGTAAATATTATTATATATCTACTCGAAGAGATGTGAATTGGAAGTCTCCAGTGATTTATTTGTTAGTCGAAATCTGATAATTTTCTTTCAAAAAAAAAAAGAAATCTGATCATTTGAACATGGAAATTTTAATAGAAATATATCAGAGAAGTTGATAACAAACTCATCTAAAGAATACAAGAAACTCAGCATGAAAACTTAAACTTAATTTAGATTCAAATTAATTATCTTTTTATAGAATAATAATACTTTGAGTTAGAAAACTTCAATCTATGCAATGGCGTGGGTAAGAGAATTGAATCAACTCCTCAGACAGCGAATACTAACACTACCATACCTTGGGTATCTTTACCAAAGTATTGAAAGGCAACTTATTTATTTGTTGTTTTGCTATTGTACATTTGGTTGATTTATCTGGTTGCAGTCAGCAGACCAGATTGATGACGAAGTTCATAAGGTCTCGCTCCAATGTATTTTATATGCATATCTACGTTAGTTTCTCTTGTAGCTAAATCAGTGTGAACAGAAAAGTGTACTGAGTGTAAGGGTTCAACGGTCTCCTAGTCAGCTATCACTATAAAGGGGATGCATGAGATCGAGTCACAACGTGACTCTGTGCATGAACCAGTGTGAACGTGTACTCGTACTTGTATTTGTATCTGTATTTTCAGAATTATCTGAATATAGTCAGCTGTTAGCTGAACAGAAGTTTGATGTCACGTAAAATTTACTTGATGAACTCTGTGACTCGTATACATCCCGCGTGATATTCAGACCCCGCACATTCATTAGTTAGTTATATACTTACTTATATCATTTATAGACCGATGGTGGCTTCAATTCCTTAGTATATATAGCATAACCTGTTCATTTGGTTTAATCATTTCCACCATGTCGCAGTCTCGTTTTCTCTCTACTATACTCTTACTCTTACTCTTCGCTTCAAGCTTCTTGATCATCAAGGCTCATGTTTGTCGTCCCGACCAGATTCAAGCTCTAATGCAATTCAAAGACGAGTTTGAATCCGCCGGTTGCAACCGCAGTGACTATTTAAACGGAGTCTTGTGCGATAATGCTACTGGTGCGGTCACTAAGTTACAGCTTCCAAGTGGTTGCTTCACTGGAACTCTCAAACCCAACAGTAGCCTCTTTGGATTTCACCACCTTCGTTATCTCAATCTCTCTCACAACAACTTCACTTCCTCTTCACTCCCTTTTGAGTTCAGCAACCTCAAAAGATTAGAGGTTTTGTCTCTTTCCTCTAATAGCTTCATTGGTCAAGTCCCTTCCTCGTTTGGTAACTTAATCCATCTCACCTATTTAAACCTTTCACACAACAAGCTCACTGGTAGTTTCCCACTTGTGAGGAATCTTACCAAGCTCTCTGTTTTATACCTTTCTACTAATCAATTCTCAGGAGTCATACCTTCTGATTTACTACACACCATGCCCCTCTTATCTCATCTTAATTTGAAAGATAATCACCTCACTGGTCCTATTGAAGTTCCAAACTCGTCTTCTTCTTCTACATCCAAGCTAGTATATTTGTCTCTTGGGAAAAACCAATTTAAAGGAGAAATACTAAAGCCCATATCAAAGCTCATCAACCTAGAATACCTCGACCTTTCTTCCCTAAACATCAGTTATCCAGTTGACTTAAGCATCTTCTCCTCTCTCAAATCATTGCTGAGGCTTGATCTTTCTAAAAACAGGTTATTACCAGCCAGTTTAAGTTCAGATTCAGACATCCCATCGAGCTTAGAGAGTTTGGTTCTGTCAGGATGCGACATTACCGAGTTCCCAAGCATCTTAAAGAACCTTCCAAACTTGCATCATTTAGCCATCTCCAACAATAGAATCAAAGGGAAAGTTCCTGAGTGGCTCTGGAAACTTCCTCGTCTTGGCTCAGTGAATCTTGTGAACAACTCTTTTACTGGTTTCGAAGGTTCTTCAGAAGTTTTACACAACTCATCAGTGCAGTTACTAGATTTTGCCTATAATTCCATGACAGGAGAGTTTCCTCTTCCACCACCTAATATCATCTACTTGTCAGCGTGGAACAATAGCTTCACAGGGAGCATACCTCTCCAAGTTTGCAACCGAAGCTCTCTCACCGTTCTTGATCTGTCTTACAACAAATTCACCGGTCCAATACCTCAATGTTTGAGTAACTTAAAGATAGTGAACCTCAGGAAGAACAACTTAGAAGGAGGCATACCTGACGAGTTCTACAGCAGCGCTTTGACACAAACACTTGACGTTGGCTACAATAGACTAACCGGGAAGCTTCCAAGATCGCTTATGAATTGCTCATTTCTGAGGTTTCTAAGCGTTGACAATAACAGGATCGAAGACACGTTTCCTTTCTGGCTCAAGGGTTTATCAAACTTGCAAGTCTTTACTCTCCGGTCAAACAGATTCTTTGGCCATCTCTCTCCTCCTGATAAAGGTCCACTCTTGTATCCCAAGCTGCGAATACTTGAGTTATCGGATAATAGATTTACGGGAAGCTTGTCAGCAAGTTTCTTTGTTAACTGGAAAGGACCATCAGTTAAGGGCATTGAAGATGGACGTTTGTACATGGGAGACTACAAGAATGCTTACTATATCTATGAAGATACTATGGACTTGCAATACAAAGGTCTATTCATGGAACAAGGGAAGGTTCTTACTTCCTACAGCACCATTGATTTCTCTGGAAACAAACTTGAAGGACAGATTCCTGAATCCATTGGTCTTTTGAAGGCACTTATTGCACTCAACTTATCGAACAACGCCTTCACAGGCCACATTCCTATGTCTTTGGCAAATGTTACGGAACTGGAGTCACTAGACCTGTCAGGTAACAAACTCTCAGGGACTATTCCTAAAGGACTCGGGAGCCTCTCATTCTTGGCGTACATAAGTGTGGCTCATAACAACCTCAAGGGTGAAATACCACAAGGACCACAGCTTAGTGGTCAAGCTGAATCATCATTTGAAGGGAATGCAGGTCTATGTGGTCTTCCTCTCCAAGGAAGTTGCTTTGTGACACCTACACAACAACCTAAGGAAGAAGATGAAGAGGAAGAAGAAGAAGAGGAAGGAGTCTTAAACTGGATAGCAGTGGTGATAGGGTATGTTCCTGGATTGTTGTTTGGATTGGTAATAGCTCACGTTATTGCTTCATACAGGACAAAGTGGTTTTTCAAGATAGTTGGTCAGGATAAGAAGAAGGAAGCAGATCCAGCTACATTGTTTATGTCTCTGGATTCAAGATGCTAGTGTGACTCAAATCAGTGTACGTAGAAACCAACTATAGTAAGAAGAGTATAGAAAGTAATATTTACAATATAGTATGTTGATAATTTATCAGTTATCTAAGATAGAGGGCTTATTAGTTTCTGTAACATTTGTTCTCTAAAATGGACCTCTATGTTGGTTGATGATGTTCTTCTGAAAAGGCTTATTTTATACTGCTTCTCTGATTCTTAAATTTCTTTGAGCTGAATTTTCTTACTGGAAGGAGTCATGTTTCAGCTTCATATTTTTAAAAATTGAACAAGTGAACATAAGAGAGCCAGAGATTATAAGATTATACAGGTCTCAAGAAAATATATCAGTTTAACTGAATGCCACTGCTAAGTTGCTAACCATCGTCCTCTTTGAGCTTATTTGGAAATTAAAATGCAGCGACCGTGTTATCTATCACCCTCCTCGATTACATGAAAAAAACATAATCACAACCGAAATTAAAGTAGTTAATTTTTTTAATAGATAAACTGAAAGTGAATTAGAGACCAAGCTCAAATATGTTTTTTTTTTTTTTTTTTAACAAAAAGCTCAAATATGTTGATAGAAACTTTACGACAAACTGGATTATTCTGACTTCGTTACTTTTATTTGAAAACCAATCCATATCCCCAAATCTCAACAAAGCAAAACAACGTGTTACATCTTCTTGTCCAGTATAAATCGCTATACAAAACTACAAATTTAATATCTTCAAACTTTTTTTCTGCTAAAATTTGGTAATATCTTCAAACTTGAAAGAGGCATTCTCATGGACATAAACAGAAGAAACACACTTCGTGAAGAACAAAACAGACACACATGGATAGTGCATGAAAGGTTGCCGACACTTTACAACTTGCCCAATTATTCACCCAATCCGCAATCATTTCACTGTATGGCCATAAATTCTTACTATTTCTGTTCCTAAATATAGGATTTTAGACCAAAAACACACATATTAAAAAAACTATTTTTTTGTCTAGAAAATGTCATTAAAATAAAAAAAGTTAATGATATTTAACCAATTACAAAATAGATGATTAAATATGATTGGTCACATATTTTTTATAAAGTAAAAAGTTACCTAAGGAAATAAAAATATCTTATATTTTGGAACATTTATTTTTTATAAAACATCACATATTTAGAAACAGAGAGAGTATATTTTAATTGCGGAAAGATATTTCAACGAGAAAACATAGTTTCAACTACATGTGAGATTAGTCATGTGACTCAATTATTTATTTTCTTTGTGTTCTTGTTTTTGTAAATTTCTTTTCTTATTGTCCCATATCAAAATGTATATTCGTTTACGTCCCTAAAGAAATAGAGTTATTCCGCAGCCACTACTTTGACTTCTTTTATGCAGTTATGAACCGCAGCCACTATTTGACTTCTTTTATGCAATTATGAACCGCAACCACTGAATTTTATTCGTTCCAAAATAGATACGTAGATTCACCGATCAATATAATTTAGTTATATTAAATTTGATATTTTTCAAAAAAGTGAACAAAATATTTTCTAAGTGTATATACTTTAAAAATAAAAAAGAAAAGTAAAAATAAATAAAAAACATAGTAGTCGCAAAAAGGATTATTAAGAAAAGTTTAATACCGTAAACAAAACACTAAATTCTAATTCTAAATCATAAACTCTTAAAAATACCCTAAATCTTTGAATAATTCTAATTTATTTTTATTTTTTACAAATATTTTTAACATAATCAACAAAACACTACACCCTAAATCATAATCCTGAACCCTTAGATAAATCTTAAATCTTTGAATAAATTCTAAATTTTTAATGTTTATTTAATGTTTGTTAGTAGCGTTAAAATATTTTTTTTAAAGTTTTTTTGGGGATTAAAAAGAATTCTTTTTTTGTGAATAGTACAATTATTTATTTATTTTTAAAACAGAATATAATTCAATAATGTTTTGTTTTCCTTTTTAGAAACTACTGAATATGAAATAATATAATTTATTGGATGGTGGGTTCACCCAGAATAAGTCAAAGAAATATACAGCTTTCTAGAAATAGAAAACAAAAATAAAAGTACATACGAGACTGCATGCTTTTTTTTCTAATTCCGGTTTAAATACGTTCAAATCACAACTTAGTGAAGTCAAATGCAAACACCTACTTTTGCATAAATCATAAACACAGAGAGAAGCATAGCCACGGGATCAAGGAAGAAGTGACCGTATTTAAGTTACAAATATCAAATTATTGAATATTGATGGCTCTCTCATATGGACAGAGACAGAGACTTCACTTATCTCTAACTTCTTGGTAAGATATTTTGTACAATGCATGACCTTTGTATCTTTATTTATACCAATCTTCTTCATCTATTTTCTCTAAAGAATAACATTCGCCATACAAGTTTTCATGAAGACCATCATGTCGAAAACACATCCACTTATGCGTTTTCTCTCACTCTTTGTTACCTTTACTTCAAGCTTCACTCTTGTCGTTGGACTTTCCGGTTGTCATCCCGACCAGATTCAAGCACTTTTGCAATTCAAGAACGAGTTTGATTCAAGTGGTTGCAACCAAACCGACTACTTGAATGGAGTCCTGTGCGATAACATAACTGGTGAAGTAACGAAGCTACAACTACCAAGTGGCTGCCTCATGGGTACTCTCAAGCCAAACAGTAGCCTCTTTGAGTTGAGTCATCTTCGTCACTTAAATATCTCTCACAACAACTTCACTTCCTCTTCAATCCCTTCCGAGTTCAGCAATCTAAGCAGATTAGAGGTCTTGTCTCTTTCCTCTAATAGCTTTATAGGTCAGGTTCCTTCCTCATTTAGTAAGCTAACATGGTTAAACCAGTTGGATCTCTCCCATAACCAGCTCACTGGTAGTTTCCAAATGGTCCAGAACCTCACCAAGCTTTCTATTTTAGACCTTTCCAATAATCACTTCTCTGGAACCATTCTGTCTTCTATACTTACTATGACTTTCTTGGCATATCTTGATCTCAGTGAAAACTATTTCACTGGTTCCATCGAAATTCCCAACTCTTCTTCATCACTAAGGCTTGAGACCTTGTACCTTGCCCATAACCATTTTGAAGGGAAAATAGTAGAGCCTATCTCAAGTCTCATAACCCTCAAATTTCTTGACCTTTCTTATCAAAACATAAGCTACCCAATTGACATTCAAATCTTCTCCCCCCTCAAATCTTTGTTGGAACTTGTTCTTTCCGGCAATAGTATATCATCAACTAGTTTAGGTTTAGATTCAGATGTCCCACTGAATCTAGAGAAGTTAGTTTTGTCTGGCTGCAACATCAGAGAGTTTCCAAACTTCTTAAAGAGCCTTCAAAAATTGGATGTTATAACCATTTCCAACAATAAAATTAAAGGGAAGGTTCCTGAGTGGTTTTGGAAACTTCCTCGTTTGAGCGCAGTGAGGCTTGTTAACAATTCTTTCACAGGATTTGAAGGTTCCGAGGAAGTTATAGCGAATTCATCGGTAAAGATATTAGATTTGGCGTTAAACCATTTCGAAGGACCATTTCCTAATCCACCACACTCTCTTTACGTCTTATCTGCATGGAACAATAGTTTCACAGGAAACATACCTCTTTCAGTCTGCAACGGAAGCTTTCTTTATATTCTTGATCTTTCCTACAACAACTTCACTGGTTCAATTCCTCGATGTCTGAGAAAATTTCAAACCTCTCTCATTGCTGTGAATCTCCGGAAGAATAACTTAGATGGAAGTCTTCCAGACATGTGCTATGACGGTGCCTTGCTTCGGACACTTGATGTTGGTTTCAATCAACTAACAGGAAAGCTTCCGAGTTCTCTTCTGAAGTGCTCCTCTCTAAGGTTTCTAAGTGTGGACAACAACAACATCAAAGACACGTTTCCTTTCTGGCTAAAAGGTTTGCCTAATTTGCAAGCCTTTACACTCCGCTCAAACAAGTTTCATGGTCCTATATCCCCTCCTAATCAAGCTTCTATCGCATTTCCTGAGCTGCGCATATTTGAAATAGCGGACAACAACTTTACAGGAAGCTTGCCCCGGGATTACTTTATGAACTGGAAAGCATCATCACTCCATATGACTGAAGATGGGAGTTTGTATATGGGAGTCTACGACGAAATTCCTGGCTATATCTATGAAGATACCATAGACTTGCAATACAAAGGTCTATTCATGGAGCAGGGAAACGTCCTCACTTCATATGCCACCATTGATTTCTCTGGAAACAGACTTGAAGGACAGATTCCTGAATCTATTGGTCTCTTGAAGACACTGATTGCACTCAACTTATCCAACAACGCATTCACAGGTCATATTCCTCTGTCTTTGGAAAATGTTACTGAGCTGGAGTCATTAGACCTATCAAGAAACCAACTCTCAGGTGAAATTCCTAGAGGACTCGAGAGGCTCTCTTATCTTGCGTACATAAGTGTGGCTCATAACCAACTCAAGGGTGAAATACCAAAAGGAACACAAATCACTGGTCAACCTAAATCCTCATTTGAAGGGAATGAAGGACTTTGTGGTCTTCCTCTCGAGCAAAGTTGCTTTGGGAGTAACGCACCACCAATGCAACAACAGACAGAGCAAGAAAAAGAGGAAGAAGTGTTGAACTGGAAAGCAGTGGCAATAGGATATGGGACTGGACTGTTGCTTGGATTGTCAATTGCACAAGTCATCGCTTCATACAAGCCGGAGTGGCTTGTCAAGATAGCTGCTCTGTATAAATGCAGAAACCGTTAGGATCATATGTTTGCCCAAAGCTTTGTTCTGTTTCCTTTGTCATAATGTAAGAAAGCTAAAATTTCTGAAGTTATAATTATAGATATATCTAGTTATCTGGGAGTATGTGTTGATAACTTGTTGTATCTCTTAAATCTAGCCATATACATTGTCTTGCGGCTGAACAGAGAAGCTGAGGAAATATATAAAGCAATTGCCAACGATTTATTAGTGGTGCAACACAAAGAGAAAGAGAGAAAACAGAGCCACGAGATGTACTTTTTTTTTTCTTTTTTTGTGTCAATGAGAATCAAAAGCTAACAAGAACTAAAGCAGAGTTGGTCTTTTCAACATAAAATTTACATTAAACCAAATTTACTGTTACAAATAGAAAAAAACACAGACTCAAAAACCTCAGTACTGTATTACACTCTGATCCAAATTACACCGAGATTGCTCCACTGCCTGAGACTTCATCAACAAAGCAAAAACGTGTTACATCTTCTAGTCCCGTATAAATTGATATTCGTGTTCACGCACACCAATTAACCTAATGTGCACACTACCACAATCGAATGGTATGTCGATGTAGCACTTTAGGATCGAATCCACAGAGACCACTATTACACTTTATTTCTATGGGATCAATACTTAGCTAAAACAATATGGGGGTTTTGATTTGGTTGTAAAGTGAATCGCAAATAACAAGAATTAAACTAGGTTTCAGATTAAAGAAGAGCTAGGTTCAGGATGATTCATTGGGATACTTGGGATCATGAGCTACACAACTATTCAGGAAAACATTAAGATCCAATCTAGAACTTGAACAACAAGATTAAATAAACCCACTGTCGTGGTGTCTACCACTTTATCAAGCAATCCTAATACCTAAACTGTCGTTTGGATTAGACACTGAGGACAAGCATTAAGTTCAGATTCAATTGGTTCACGATTTGCCTTAACATCAACTGTCGTTGGCTAAGGACAAATCGCCTATCTATGCTTTTTCTAGCAACCTATAACACTTTTGATGAACAGGTTAAACCTAATATCAGATGCTAAATGGCCAATTTAACACAAGCAGTAAGCATAGCAATAGATAGAGATATCAAAGAATAACAATCCTATTTGTGTCTAGCTCATTGATCCATGATCCCTAACACCCTAAACCTAACAAGCGACTACTCAGCCATAGACAGAGAAATCACAGAGATAACAGATGAAGAAAACATGCTGGATATCAATAAAATAAAAGAGATAGGGTTCAGGATTCTTCTCAAGAGTGTAGAGATCCTTCTCCCTTTACAATAAGCAAATCCAATAATGGGGTTCTAGGGTCTGGTTTCCCTCTGTGAAAATAGCGTAGAATGACAATGAGAAACAGAAAATAATGATATATCAAAGCCACAGGCGGCTGGAAAAGAAAAAGAGGATAATTAGGGCAAATCCCGAAATAAGTGTAGTTTCCATAAAAATCTCTGCCGCGGAACAATCAATCGGAACACTCATCAGAGTGTTCTGCGTGAAAATCACCAAACTGCACTGTTTTCTGTCCCTTTTGCTTCTACTGGTCCATATCCCATCCAGTGCAACTCCAGACCTGTAATGACTCGAAAAGGACTAGAAAGACTCGATAAAGACTTGAAAACCAATTAGAAAACATATATACAATGATGTATAAAACACCATATATCAATTCCCCCAGACTTAGATCCTTGTTTGTCCTCGAACAAGACCAAGTATCAAGAACAGGAAGAAAGGTTTGAAAGTGTGGGAACTCTCCTAATCTCAACAACCATACCTTAACCACGAATCTCTGAACCATACAAGCAGTAAGCTAGGACAGAACACGCTTACTAGAACCCCACTGACTGCTGTTCAAAAATCGGCTCCATACTCTACATCTCAAACCTGAAAAAGCAACACTATCGAGACAGAACTCCCTACATTCATTTAGAGTTGCGTGAGCTTCTCATCACAGGCACTATTCAGGGTAGACGGTCTAGGTGTGGAACAGGCTATTTAAGTGTTTCAGTGGTGGAGTTTCAAGTGTTTAGGGGTTACCAATTTTTGAGGTGGATGCAGGATATCGCGCAAAACTGCAAGAGAGGACGGATCCATTGATGTCCACAGCCCCTACTCGTTTTTGCTCTCCCTGGAACGACATCTCTGTTCTGCTCCGAATCAGTCATCAGACTGCTCTGCTCATCTGTATGTTCCTCAACACTTCATATTGATATTCACTCTTCTGCTCAACCTTTCCAGTGGCTCATGTTTCCTGAATTCTTCCCCTTCTCCATCACCAAATACTAAATAAAACAAAATATAGATTTTATCTTTTTTTTTTTTTTTTTTCTTTTTTTTTTCTTTTTTTTTCTGATACTAATACATAAATAGATGGTGGGGTGATGAAGAAGGAGGTAACATATGATATAAGGATGCCACTGGTGGTTTTGATTCGTACCATTCTTGTTCTCCACTCCTGTTCTTGCGCATGTGTTTGGTTAGGGAGCGACTGTTCCCTTAGTCTGCTTGTTCTCCCTGTCTGATTTACACTTGCAGCAGTAACGAGTAAGAGGCTGCGTCGATCCTTTCCTCTCCGGCCTTTTTGCACATATCTGCACATATAACACTGAAAAACAAATGCATGGAGGTGGAATAAAGGCTAAGGTGCAGGGTGGGAACCAGCTAAAGATGAGCTAGCCACTCAGGAACAACAAAAGATGGATATAAAGGATAAGATGTCCTGAGTGTAGTTCTCGTTTCCCTGATCTAGTGCCCATATCAAGAAGAATTTCAGTCAATATTAGGTTCAAGTTAAGTGGAGTTAAGTCTACCCAGTGTAACCTGATCGGCTGAGAACTTCTGGAGAATCAAGTGAGATATGTCAGGGTGTTCCAGGTCCACATGTGTGTCTTTCGCCACTCCTAAGGTCACTGAATAAGATAACTGGAACTCGTGCTCCCCCAGACTTGCTCTGTTACCAGATTTTCACCTGGAGCCGCCGCTCTCTCTTCTGGAGAACAGGATGCTCCGTTTCTGGAACAGTCGGGTGGAACAAGCGCCAGAATGTTCCTGCAGCAGTATCTCGGATTTTTCTGCTTTTTGACCTGAGACTCAGTAACTAAAACGAAAAATGAGCAAAACAAAAATAAAACCAAGTTATATTTACACATACCAGTGGGTTGCCTCCCACTAAGCGCTTGGTTTAAGTCATTAGCTTGACTTGGTGACAGGGATCAGTCAGGTTGAGCATCCGTGCTTGTTCCAAAACAAGCTCCACAATCAGACATGTTCAGCTTCAAAACTCTGCTCATCAACCCTTTCACAGCAGCTTCTCCTTTCTCTTTCAACTCATCAGTGAGGACAACTCTGATTTTAGAGAAAGGTTTAGAGGTACCTTTGCACTTTACCTCATATTCAATGGATCTCTCATCACACATGCGAGGTATCAAAGTCATCGTAGGGCCGCCCTTGATCCTATTCTTCTGGACTTTTTTATTCACCTTTGCATTCCCACTGAGCTTCCTGGTATCAGTGTGAGGATCACCATCCAGGACTCGTCCAATCTCACTCTCGTCACCAAACTCTTTCTTAAGAAAATTTTCCAGCTGTTTTCCACTAACCATTGAGATGCTGGAGGCGTGTCGAATTTGTGATCTGGTCGGGACAGCCTTGTAGAAAATCTTCTTGTTGATGTTGGAGAAGGAGACTCTCTTATTAGGCATGTCGACGATTGCTCCCACTGTAGCCATAAATGATCTTCCAAAGATCAAAGGCATCTCATGTTTCTTTTTCATCTCAACAACCTGAAATTCAGCATGAAGCACACAATCCCCTACTTGGACAGGAAGGTTACGAATGGTGCCATAAGGGATTTCTGTGGAGGAGTTTGCAAACGCCAGAGTTACCTGAGAAGGCTCAACATCTGCAATGCCCAGCTTGTCTACAATCGCCTTTGAGACAAGATTCACGCATGATCCAGAGTCACAAAGAGCATCCTTAAATTCTACTCCAGCAATAGAACATGGGAAAACAAACTTTCCAGGATCATCAACCTTAGGCAATACCTTCAGTGGTGGTGGAGTTGGATAGGGAACCTTAGGAACATAGACTCGCACTGGTGGAATCTCAGTAGGTTCGTCAGGAGCAATCACCACACAGCTAGCAGGTTGTTCTGTTCTCTTTTCTACGCCTGAGACAGTTTCAGGGAACAACTGCTCTGTTTCTTTTTCCACAGCTTTCTCACACCTATGCTCTGTTGCATTACAGTGCATCACACTCTTTCCACGAAGGGTTTCTTGCTGCCTCTTGACAGTTTCAGCGGTTTGAGCAAGCTGACCATCAATCCTCTTTATGTGACTGTTCACAGCATCATATTTTGTATTCAGATCAGTGAACATGCTGTCCATCCTGGTGTTGATGTCTGTGGTAACCTGATTCAGTGCCTTGACCTGAAGTTGCTGGCTCTGGAGCATCTGCTGCATCATAGAGTTGAGATTTTTCAGCTCATCTGGCGGAACAGTCGTTGGAGCAGTCTGCTGGTTGTTCTGCGGCTGTTGCTGGTTCAAATTCTGATTCTGAGCGATGAACCTGTTCTCTGCCTCACTGAAGATGAAGGTTTTACCCTGGAAGTTCTGAGGGAAGGTGTTCTGATACCCAGATCCTTGTGCCTGGTTGTTCTGAATCTGCCCAGTAGTAGCTCCATCCATCATGAAGACTTTTCCTTGGTTGTTTTTCAGTAGGTAGTCAATCTTGGCTGTCAGCTCATCTATCTTCTGGGTTTCAGCACTGTTCACGACCTTGGAACGATCGCTCTCATTGTTCTCATTGGCAGAACTAGCAGCCATGTTCTCAATCAGCTCAAATGCTCCAGCAGTGGTCTGAGTCATGAAATCTCCATTGCTCGCAGAATTCATAGCACTTCGGTGTTCCCAGTGTACTCCATCATAGAAAATGCCCAGGAGGTAATCATCATCAAATCCATGGTGAGGGCACTCTCTGCGATAGACATTGAAACGCTCCCATGCATCACAAAAAGGCTCGTCGGGGAGCTGTCTGAATGAGGTGATCTTGTTCCTCAATGCTGCAGTTCTCGCCTTAGTGTAGAAGTAGCTCAGGAACGCTGATCGGACCTGTTCCCATGAAGAGAGAGAACCTGTAGGAAGTGAGTTCAGCCACCGTGCAGCTTTTCCATCAAGAGAGAATGGGAATAGCATGCACTTGATGTAGTCTGGTGGAACACCATTCGCGCGAGAAAAGTTGCAGACCCTCTCAAAGCTCTCAATATGCTCCATTGGAATTTCTGCAGAGAGACCAGAGAACACCTTACTCTGCACTAAAGCGATCAAAGCAGGCTTGATCTCGAAGTCCAGATTGGTACAGAGTGGAGGAACAATGGCAGAGCGCGTAGTAGGAAGGTTACGCGGAGAGTTTCTCTGCCCGATCGGAACAGTCTGCGCCGCCTGTTCCTGCTGCGCGAGAGCAGCCTGTTGAGCAGCTTGTTCCGCAGCTGCTTGCTGAGCTTGGATGGTCTGCTGCATCTGAAGCATCTGCTGTTGCATCAGTGCCATTGCTGCAGTGAGATCATCCTGATGGCCGTGATCACCCATGGTGGTGTTGGTCGGCCTTAGTTGTTGTTGTTCTTTCTTTCTAAACCTTGCGATCTCCTGCAACAAAGAGAAAATAGCAAGTTAGAGGTCTTAGACTAAATAAATAACCGAAAAATAAAGGTAAAAAAGATGGTCCCCGGCAACGGCGCCAAATTGATATTCGTGTTCACGCACACCAATTAACCTAATGTGCACACTACCACAATCGAATGGTATGTCGATGTAGCACTTTAGGATCGAATCCACAGAGACCACTATTACACTTTATTTCTATGGGATCAATACTTAGCTAAAACAATATGGGGGTTTTGATTTGGTTGTAAAGTGAATCGCAAATAACAAGAATTAAACTAGGTTTCAGATTAAAGAAGAGCTAGGTTCAGGATGATTCATTGGGATACTTGGGATCATGAGCTACACAACTATTCAGGAAAACATTAAGATCCAATCTAGAACTTGAACAACAAGATTAAATAAACCCACTGTCGTGGTGTCTACCACTTTATCAAGCAATCCTAATACCTAAACTGTCGTTTGGATTAGACACTGAGGACAAGCATTAAGTTCAGATTCAATTGGTTCACGATTTGCCTTAACATCAACTGTCGTTGGCTAAGGACAAATCGCCTATCTATGCTTTTTCTAGCAACCTATAACACTTTTGATGAACAGGTTAAACCTAATATCAGATGCTAAATGGCCAATTTAACACAAGCAGTAAGCATAGCAATAGATAGAGATATCAAAGAATAACAATCCTATTTGTGTCTAGCTCATTGTTCCATGATCCCTAACACCCTAAACCTAACAAGCGACTACTCAGCCATAGACAGAGAAATCACAGAGATAACAGATGAAGAAAACATGCTGGATATCAATAAAATAAAAGAGATAGGGTTCAGGATTCTTCTCAAGAGTGTAGAGATCCTTCTCCCTTTACAATAAGCAAATCCAATAATGGGGTTCTAGGGTCTGGTTTCCCTCTGTGAAAATAGCGTAGAATGATAATGAGAAACAGAAAATAATGATATATCAAAGCCACAAGCGGCTGGAAAAGAAAAAGAGGATAATTAGGGCAAATCCCGAAATAAGTGTAGTTTCCATAAAAATCTCTGCCGCGGAACAATCAATCGGAACACTCATCAGAGTGTTCTGCGTGAAAATCACCAAACTGCACTGTTTTCTGTCCCTTTTGCTTCTACTGGTCCATATCCCATCCAGTGCAACTCCAGACCTGTAATGACTCGAAAAGGACTAGAAAGACTCGATAAAAACTTGAAAACCAATTAGAAAACATATATACAATGATGTATAAAACACCATATATCATAAATCGTTATACAAAATGAAAATTTTGTTAATATCTTCAAACTTGAAATAGGAATTTGACGGTGATTCTCATTGTCATGGATATACAGAAACAGAAGAAACACACTTCTTGAACGAACAAAACAGACACACAGAGATAGTGCAAGAAAGGCTGCCGACACTTTACAACTTGCCCAAGTATTCACCAAATCCACAATCATTTCACTGTTTGGCCATAAATTCTTATATTTTAGTTGCGCAAAGATATTTCAAAGAGAAAACAAAGTTTCAACTACCTGTGTGATTAGTCATGCCCCAAATTATTATTTTTCTTTGTGTTCTTGTCTTTGTAAATTTATTTTCTTACTTTCCCATATCAAATGTATATTCGTTTACGTCTCTAAAGAAATATAAAGCTTTCTCGAAATAGAAAACATAAACAAAAATAAAGTACCTACGAGAGACTGCATGCTCTTTTCTAATTCCGCTTTAAATAAGTTCAAATCACAACTTAGTGAAGTCAAATGCAAACACCTACTTTTGCATAAATGATAAACAGAGAGAGAAGCATAGCCACGGGATCAAGGAAGAAGGGGGTCGCATTTAAGTTACAAATATTAATTATTGATGGCTCTTGCATGGAGACATAGACAGAGACTTCACTTATCTCTAACTTCTTGGGAAGATATTTTGTACAATGCATGACCTCTGTATCTTATTTATTCCAATCTTCTTCATCTCTTTTCCTTAAAGAATAACATTCGTCTTACAAGTCCAACATGTCCAGATTACATCTGCTTTTGCGTTTTCTTTCACACTTTGTTATCTTTACTTCAAGCTTCACTCTTGTCGTTGGACTTTCCAGTTGTCATCCCGACCAGATTCAAGCACTTTTGCAATTCAAGAACGAGTTTGATTCAAGTGGTTGCAACCAAACTGACTACTTGAATGGAGTCCTGTGCGATAACATAACTGGTGAGGTCACGAAGCTACAACTACCAACTGGCTGCCTCATGGGTACTCTCAAGCCAAACAGTAGCCTCTTTGAGTTGAGTCATCTTCGTCACTTAGATCTCTCTCACAACAACTTCACTTCCTCTTCACTCCCTTCCGAGTTCAGCAATCTCAGCAGATTAGAGGTCTTGGCTCTTTCCTCTAATAGCTTCATAGGTCAGGTTCCTTCCTCATTTAGTAAGCTAACATGGTTAAACCAGTTGGATCTCTCCCATAACCAGCTTACTGGTAGTTTCCAACTTGTCCAGAACCTCACCAAGCTTTCTATTTTAGACCTTTCCAATAATCACTTCTCTGGAGACATTCCTTCTTCTCTAGTCACTATGCCTTTCATGTCACATCTTGATCTCAGTGAAAACTATCTCACTGGCTCCATAGAAATTCCCAACTCTTCTTCGTCACTAAGGCTTGAACACTTGTCCCTTTCCCATAATCATTTCGAAGGGCAAATACTAGAACCTATCTCCAATCTCATAACCCTCAAGTTTCTCGACCTTTCCTTCCTAAACATAAGTTACCCAATTGATGTTGGAATCTTCTCCTCTCTCAAATCATTGTTGACACTCTCTCTTTCCGGTAATAGTATATCCTCAACTAGTTTAGGTTCAGATTCAGACGTCCCGTTGAACCTAGAGAAGTTAGGTTTGTCTGGCTGCAACATCAGAGAGTTTCCAAACTTCTTAAAGAGCCTTCACAACTTGGAGCGTATAGACATTTCAAACAATAACATCAAAGGGAAGGTTCCTGAGTGGTTTTGGAACCTTCCTCGTTTGAGCTTAGTGAGTCTTGTTAATAACTCTTTCACAGGTTTTGAAGGTTCAGAAGATGTTTTACAGAATTCATCGCTGAAGATATTAGATTTGGCCTTAAACCATTTCAAAGGACCATTTCCTAATCCACCACACGCTCTCACCGTCTTATCTGCATGGAACAATAGCTTCACAGGGAGCATACCTCCTTCAATCTGCGACCAAAGCACTCTTGCTCTTCTTGATCTCTCTTACAACAACTTCACCGGCTCAATTCCTCGATGCCTGAGTAATCTACAGAACTCTCTCCTTGTTGTGAATCTCAGGAAGAACAACCTGGAAGGAAGTCTTCCAGACAATTGCTATGACGGTGCCTTGCTCCGGACGCTTGATGTTGGTTTCAATCGACTAACAGGGAAGCTTCCGAGATCTCTTCTGAAATGCTCATCTCTGAAGTTTCTAAGTGTGGACAACAACAACATCAAAGACACGTTTCCTTTCTGGCTCAAGGGTTTGCCTAATCTGCAAGCATTTACTCTCCGCTCAAACAGATTCTACGGTCCTATATCCCCTCCTGGTCAAGGTCCTCTCGTGTTTCCCCAGCTACGCATACTTGAAATAGCAGATAACAGATTTACAGGAAGCTTGCCCCAAGATTACTTTGTGAACTGGAAAGTTATGACTGAAGATGAGAGTTTGTATATGGGAGACTACACCGAAATTCCTGGCTATATCTATGAAGATACTATAGATTTGCAATACAAAGGTCTATTTATGGAGCAAGGGAAGGTTCTTACTTCATATGCCACTATTGATATTTCTCTGGAAACAGACTTGAAGGACAGATTCCTGAATCTATAGGCCTCTTGAAGACGTTGATTGCACTTAACTTATCAAACAATGCATTCACAGGTCATATTCCTCTGTCTTTGGAAAATGTTACTGAGCTCGAGTCACTAGACCTTTCAAAAAACCAACTATCAGGTGAGATTCCTAGAGGACTCGGGAGCCTCTCGTTTTTAGCGTACATAAGTGTGGCTCATAACCAGCTCAAAGGTGTAATACCACAAGCAACACAGATTACTGGGCAACCTAAATCCTCCTTTGAAGGGAATGTGGGTCTATGTGGTCTTCCTTTAGAGCAAAGTTGTTTTACGCCACCAACACGACAACCAACGGAAGAAGACGAAGAAGAAGAGGAAGGTGTGCTAAACTGGAAAGCGGTGGTCATAGGGTATGGACCTGGATTATTGTTTGGATTGTTATTAGCTCACGCTATTGCTTCATATAGACCAAAGTGGTTTGTCAAGATACTTGGTCCGGATAAGCACAAGGAAGCAGATCCTGTTAGCTTGTTTGTCTCTCTGGATTCAAGATGGGACAGCTTTAGTTATAAGAATAATAAAGAAAGTTATATGTAAGAAGTGGTCTTACTGGTTTATGTAGCCTTTGTTCTTTAAAAAAGAACCTCTCGTTTGGCTGCTGATTAACTAGAAGGTTCTTAGAGGTTCTTTTTAAGGTTCTCTTTGTTCTCTATCATTATTTTATTTATTATAGAAGGTTTTTTTTGTATTAAAAACAAAAGAAAGAAAGAAAGATAGAAGGTTTGTTATATACTGCTTTGGTTATTCTCTGTGTCTTAAACTAACTTGAGATGAATTTTCTCAGTATTCACATCAGCCAAAACATTTTGCAGCCAATTCTAGTTTATATATAAATGGAATTATTTAAATCAGTTCAACTATTATACGTAAACTCTGTATCTTTCAAGTAACTTGGTAAAGCTAGCTATTCTGCTGGTTGTACAAATATTAGTTTGAAGGTTTAAAGTAATTGTTAAATAAATTTCAGGTTTAAAATATTAGTGGTTACCACTTTAAAAGTGTACTAGATCTTAACCCGTCTGACTGGGCGGGTTTTTATTTTTATGATATGTATATATTTTTTGTAAAAAAAAAGCTTATGAACAAAATTTATACTATTTTAAATCAAAATGATATATTATTTCATATTTAATAGGTAGATTTTTATAATATGTATACATTATAATAGTTTAAGTATCAAGATAGGATATTAAATATTAGTTGCGTATTTGAAATTAATTTATGTGCAGCGAATATTTTTTGGTATTAAGCGATATGTTTAATTTAAAATAAATGTAAATATTTTAGTAATTTAATGGGATGAGTATTTTTGTTTCCAAATAGAATTTAATGAGATGGGTATCCTTGTTTCCAAACAGAATTTTAATATAATATTAATTTTGTTTCCAAACAACTCTAAAATGTATTTCAGCTTTAATAAGATAGATTAATAGAATTTTCCCCTTTGAAAAGTTCAGCCTACAAAATCAATTTTAATAAAAAGAAAGAAAAGGGCCCTTTAAAGATTTGATCTCTAGCAAATTTGGGCTTAACCGAACTCTAAAGTATGATACTATTTTTTTTTGGTAGGATACTATTACAATAACAACATTATCAGTTATTAACTGCTTAACGTATACTGTGTATAATATAACTGCAAGCAGAAAAGAAAACTGCAAAATCACTAAAATTTTATTTTTAAAGGCTAGATTATTGCAACATAAGTGTATGAATATATATATATATATTTTTTTTTTTTATATTCCTTACTCCTTTTTGTTGCCTAATAATATATCCTATATCTAAAACTAAAAATCTAAAAACAAATTGTAACTAATAATATAACTAAAAATCCAAAAAGTTAATAATTAAAAGTTACGTATTGGTTCAATTGGTAACCAGATTTTGAATTTTACCGGCTTTTTGAATATTTTATCAGATTATTAAATAATAATTTTTTTTCTTAAAACTCAAACCCAATTACATGTCGGATTTAAACCGCAGATCTGGGTTGTTTTTTTGTCATCGATCCGGATCGGGTTTTAGATATTGGGAACAACGGAACAAATGTGTTGTTATACAGCCCCACAAACTCAGCACAATTATCAAAAAAAATCACTAATATTTTTCTTATAAAATCGCAAAGAAAAATACAAATATAACTACACAAAAAACAAAATATAAAAATGAAATTTTGAAAAAAATATTAAAACAGAAAATACACTGCTATTTAAAGGCGGATCAAAATCTAGATGTCATTTGATTGTGCAAACGTATGTGGAACCGGTTGAAACTAAAGTATCCGTAAGAGTCAGAGTCAACGTCAACGTGGATTTCACTTCACGGTCAGATTTAGCTCTTCGACGTAATTTCCTCCAACTCATAATTGCCAGAACCGCTCGAGAACTCCGCGTCTTCCCAGATCAAATATATATACACTTATGCAGGCCAATCTTTTCTAAAAGAATGATATTCTTCTAAAAAAAGTTTTTCATGATGAATACGTCATGTATACATTTGCATTTTCTCTTGGTGCTCTTACTCTGCTGTGCCTTTTCTTCAAGCATCTTAATGACAAATGCTATTTTTGCTGGAGTTTATGCCTGTCGTCCTGACCAGATCCGAGCTCTTGAGCAGTTCCAGAGCGAGGTTGATTCCCGCACTTGCAACGGCAGCACCTACGATGACTTTTACAGCTGTGATAATACGACTGGTTCTATCATAGAGCTAGAATTCTCAAGTGGCTGTCTCAAAGGAATTCTGATGCCCAACAGTAGCCTTTTCAAGTTGCATTATCTTCGTCGCCTCCGTATCCGTAACAACAACTTCAAATCTTCTTCACTCCCTTCTGGATTCGGCACTCTCAACAGATTAGAGGTCTTGATTCTTTCCTCTAATGGCTTCGTAGGTCAACTTTCTTTTCCATTTAGTAACTTAACCCAGCTTTTCTATTTAGACCTTTCCTCTAACGAGCTCACCGGTAGTTTCCCACTTATTCAGAATCTGAGTAGACTCTCCCGTTTAGACCATTCCTCTAACCATTTCTCTGGAACTTTGAATCCTAGCCTGTTGGAGTTGCATCGCCTTATTTACCTTGATCTCTCTAACAACAACTTAGTTTCATCCTCAGTTCCTTATGAATTTGGCAATCTCTACGGATTAGAGTCACTGAATCTTTCCAGCAATGGTTTCCAAGGTCAGCTTCCGTCATTTAGTAACCTGAGTCAGCTTATCGATCTGTACCTTCAAAATAACGAGTTCACTGGTATCAAAGAGCCTATCCCAAAGCTCGTTGAACTCCAGGAACTCGACCTGTCTTTCCAAAAAATAAGCTACCCAATTGACTTAAACGTCTTTTCCGTTCTCCAAAATTTGGTGACACTTGTTCTTTCTGGGAATAGTATAACTCCAGCTAGTTTAAGTTCAGATTCAGGCCTCCCGTTGAGCCTAGGGAAATTGGGTTTGTCAGGCTGCGACATCCATCAGTTCCCAAATTTCTTTAAAAACCTTAATGGCTTGCAGGAAGTGGACATCTCCAACAACAATATCAAAGGGAAGATCCCTGAGTGGTTTTGGAATCTACCTTATTTGAGCTTTGTGAATCTTGCTAATAACTCATTCACAGGTTTTGAAGGTTCAGCAGATGTGTTAGAGAATTCAATGGTCACGCTTTTAGATTTGGATTTAAACAGTTTTGAAGGACCACTTCCTAATCTACCACACTCTCTCATCCATTTATCTACATGGAACAATACATTCACGGGGAGTATACCTCTTGCAATCTGCAACCGAAGCTTTCTTACTCTTCTTGATCTCTCCTACAACAACTTCAGCGGCTCGATTCCTCCATGCCTGCGTAATTTTCAAAGCTCTCTAACGGTTTTGAATCTCAGGAGTAACAACTTGGAGGGAAGTCTTCCAGACATGTGCTATAATGGTTCCGTGCTTCAGACCATTGATGTAGGCTACAATCAGCTGACCGGAAAGCTTCCAAAGTCTCTTCTCAGCTGCTCCTCTCTAAGGTTTCTAAACGTTGAGGAGAACCAAATCGAAGATACATTTCCTTTTTGGCTCAAGGGGTTACCAAATTTGCAAATTCTTATCCTCAGTTCAAACAAATTCTATGGTCCCATCTCTCCTCATCCTGGCCAAGGTTCTTTCGCGTTTCCCGGGATGCATGTACTTGAAATATCATACAACAACTTCACTGGAAGCTTGCCCTCAAATTACTTTGATAACTGGCAAACATCATTCTTCAAGAAAGATGAAGATGGGCATATTTATATGGGAGACTACAAGCATTCTTCTTATTACTATGACGACACTTTGGATTTGAAATATAAAGGTCTACACATGGAGCAAGAGAGTATCCTTACTTTCTACGCCACCATTGACTTTTCAGGGAACAAACTTGAAGGACAGATTCCTGAATCCATTGGTCTCTTGAAGGCACTGATCGCGCTCAACTTATCAAACAATGCATTCACAGGTCATATTCCTCTGTCTTTGGCTAATGTTACTGAGCTTGAGTCACTTGATCTGTCAAACAACCAGCTTTCAGGGACCATTCCTAAAGAACTGGAGAGACTCTCGTTTCTGGCGTACATAAGTGTTGCTCACAACCAACTCAAGGGTGAAATACCGCAAGGAACACAGATTACTGGGCAACCTAAATCCTCCTTTGAAGGGAATGAAGGACTTTGTGGTCTTCCTCTTGAACAAACTTGTTTCGGGACTAACGCACCAGCAATGCAACAACAACCAGAGCAAGAAAAAGAAGAGGAGGAAGAAGTGTTGAACTGGAAAGCAGTGGCAATAGGGTATGGTACTGGACTGTTGCTTGGATTGTCAATAGCACAAGTCATCGTTTCATACAAGCCGGAGTGGCTCGTTAAAATAATTGGTCTGAACAAGCGCAGAACCCGTTAGGATCAATCCGTTATTAGTCTAATAATGGAGCAGTTACTTGGGATACTTTTCCTTATGTTTGTTTACCCCCAAAGCTTTGTTCTGCTTCCTTTTCGATAATGTAAGATTAGAAATCTAAAACTATTGAAGTCATATTTATAGATATAACTAGCTTTCTGGGTATGTGTTGATAACTTGATGTATCTCTTTGCAATAACAGATGACACACACTTCAAGTCCGCAGGGATGGAGAGCTCATATATACATTTTCGTGCATTATTGTATACTCGGAGAGAGGTTTTATCCGCTTTCATAGATCCAGGGGCAGGCAGGTTAATTAAAAATTGGTTTGGAGAAAACAGAGAGAAAACAGAGCCAAGAGATGTCACGTATTGTGTAATATTTTTTTGTCAGTAAGAATCAAACGCTAACAAGAACTAAAGCAGAGTTGGTCTTTTCAACATTAAATTTACACAAACCAAATTTTACTGTTACAAAAAGAAAAAAACACAGACTCAAAAAACCTCAGTACTGTATTACACTCTGATCCCAAATTACACCGAGATTCCTCCACTGCCTGAAACTTCATCCGGAGGACTAATCGTGATCCACAACAGCGAGACAGTAATCGACACAAGCCCTGACCAAACATAAACAATCGTCGGAACCTTCCCTCTCCGGCCCATCAACCCTTTACAGAACGGATACATATGCGTCAACACCCACATGCTAAAGAATATCCCTCCAAACAACTTGTTCCACTGCGGAATCACACTGTATATCGTCCTCGAGGCACCGATCACAATCGCAACTAGGTTCACCACAATGATGGTAAGCGGCATGATGAACAGCCCCGTCCACTTCACAATGTAGAGATCCGCAAACATGTCGTCTTCGTCTTCTCCTGAAGCTTTCGACGTCAGAGTGAAGGAGATTTCAATTCCTGCTATCACTTTGAGCAAACCTTGGACAACTGCTGCAAGATGAGCGCTCGAGCCACCGATGAGCCAAAACTGTTCGTTTCTCCACCATTCTTCTAGTCCGATCCCTGACCATTTGACCTCGAGGAGGGAGATCAGAATCAAGGTGAGACTGATGCAGAGG
The DNA here is from genome assembly GCA_026261945.1 of Hirschfeldia incana. Lineage (NCBI taxonomy): Eukaryota > Viridiplantae > Streptophyta > Magnoliopsida > Brassicales > Brassicaceae > Hirschfeldia > Hirschfeldia incana. The sequence goes on along the minus strand of JABCMI010000040.1, from coordinate 2,439,277 downwards.
AGGTAGGAGAGGAAATGAACGTCGAGGCTCTGGACGATGAATTTGCCGGAGAAGAGACACATAGCTGGGAGGAAGCAGTAGACGACCAAGAAGATTGATGTGAAAGGATAGATACCGACGTTGAGGTAAGCGACTCTCTGGAGGAACTTGAGCCTTCTGGTGGCGAACATCGCGTTGTTCTTGGAGAAGAAGATTTCTACGGAGCCAGTTGCCCAACGTAGGACTTGGTGGAGACGGTCGGTGAGATTGATGGGAGCTGTCCCGCGGAAAGCGTCACGTTTTGTGATGCAGTAAACGGACCGCCAACCGCGGTTGTGCATACGGTAACCTGTAACCACATCTTCGGTGACCGACCCGTAAATCCATCCGACTCTATCTCCCCATTCTGTATTGTCTTCGTACCTGAAAAGCCAAATTCAAAACCGTTATTAGAAATATATTGGACAGTAAATGTGTTTCTTGCGGACCAAGATTGTAAAACCGGGAAAGACTTTGAAAATAAATAGAAAGACTTGAAAAACAAGCAAATATTATTATAGCAATTTACATTATTACTATATTTCCGTATATAAGTTGTTTTGAAACCTTACCAGCAGGAAATGACAGCAATGGCTTCAGCTACGGTAGGAGCATCAAGGGGAGGTCGTGGCAGGAGCAAAGCACCAGGTGGTCTTCCGTTTTGAATTGACATGTGATCTGCGAGAGGTCGTCCTTGGTACTCTGCTACTGGAATAGTGTCTGTGAAAATGGTCGAGTTACCAAACTTTTTGGGAAGGCCAAGATCCGGATCATCGGTAAGAGGCTGTGTATCCGACTCCAAATCAGATGTTTCAGATATTTGGGACGCTTGGGACTGAGTCCTGACATGCATAGCCGGGGCCTTTTCCTGACCAAACACACCATTGTACTCGTTGGCTCGAGGTGGGTTGAATCCATAAAGAGCGTACCTCCGGAACATACACCCTGTTCCGACATAGACCGGACCTTGTAAACCATCTAATGCTCTCATGTTACCTGTTTTCAAAACCCAAAAATATGGTTTAAGCTATGGTAGCGTGTGATACAAGCATTACAATTATGTTTTAATTTCAAGAACTCACCGTCAAAGAAGACTGTGTTGTGATTTGCATATCGATCGGACGGGTCAATTCCTTCAAACCTTTGTGGAAACTGAATGTAACAGATTCTATCACCACCTCGGTCCATCATGTAACACATTCCTTCTTTGATAGCTTTAGAGTTGTAGACGTAGTGATCACAGTCGAGATTGAGGATGAATGCACCATTGGATAATATGGCTGAAGCTCTAACCATACCGTTCATGGCACCAGCTTTCTTGTTGTGGTCAAAACCTGGACGTTTCTCACGTGATACATACGCAAACATCGGTATTCTGATATCAATCCCTGTGAAATCCAGCGCCCCTTCGTTCGGTCCGCCCATCACCGGTTCAAGCTCAGGCACTTTGCTCATGATCTAAAAAATGGACACAAGTTTAGTAAGGTTTATTTGTTTTGATTCAAACTGATGAATCTTATGGTTGGTACCTGTAGGATTCCGGCGTGGTCTCCTTTTTTATGATCAGGTTTCGGTTCAAACCACGTCCCTGGCCAGTGTGTGCCATCAGCCATCCACGTTGCCTTTACAACCTCAACACCATCTGGAGGCAATACACCGCCGTTTTTCTCTTTTGCTATCCGCTTCTCCTTGAGCTCTTCTCTTAAGTTGAACTGCTCAGCTCTTTTCTTGATTTGTTCTGGAAGACCATTGATCCTGACCTTGAATTCATCATACTCACGCTTGATCCAGCGACGATCTTTGACAAAATCTGGCTTCTTCTTGTTTTTGGTTGGATCTTTCTTGATGCTGAAGTAACTATCAGGGTTCCTCGGTTCTATATCATGTTTTCTACAAAACGGCACCCAATACTGCAAAAGGAAAAATGCAAAAAGCTATATCAAATAATCTATTAGACTAGCCAAGACGCAGAAAAAGAAGAGAGCGTAAGTGATACATCGGCAAATCGAACAGCTTCAGCCATGGCTTCAAAGGTGAGAATAGCACCACCATCATCTGAAATGTAGGCTGAAAGCTTCTCTATTGGATAATCCACAGCGAGGATGGATAGAAGTGTGTTTGCGGTGACTAACGGCGGTTCTTTTTCCGGATCAGCCGTGGATACAAACACATCAACACCGGGAAGATCAGAGCGTCCTGAGGGGTTTGAAGGAGAAGGCTGTTCAAACTTGTCACGCAAGGTATCTAGATCCGCTGCTCTGTTTATAGGGTTTAGCTTTGGAAGAATGTCAAGAATCCAAGAGAAAGCGAACCAAATCTCGCACACTATAGATAAACCCCATAGCCACATCGCATCTTCATTAGGATTCGTAACACGCCACCATAGAAAGAAGAAGAGGATCACAAGCCGAAGCACGATTAGTAACCTGAAACACAAGTAAGATGTTGAAGTTCTTGAAAAGAGATTTAAAGAATCAAGAAAATTCTTGAAAGGGTTTAACTTTTAAGAAAAAAATAACCTGTAAGGGCTAAGAACTTGGGCAGGGACTTTAACTTTTCTTGTGAGAGGTTTCCAAGGTTTGTCTAAAAAATCTGACATGCTAACACCACCTTCACCGTTATCAATATCATCTGGCCAAAAGGCATTTCCTATTCCATATTTTCCTTTAGATTCAAACAACCATCTGTTATGATCAAAGTCTCCAGTCTGGGTCCTCAGCAACATTGATTTGTTATTAGATTTCATCACTGATAACCTCCTCTCCATCTTATTCCCCGTCTTGGAGCCTTGGTTTGCGTTAGGTTTAGACTGTGAGGTGGAGGCAGATGAGGAGGAGCCAGCAGGTTGGTTGTCAGGTGTAGGAGGCATGAGGACGGTGTAGTCGATGTAGTCATTTTGGCCGGAGGAGTAATCGCCATGGACGTCCATGTCATAGTCTCGAGAGAGGCTAAGGGTGCGGCCACTGGACGTCCGGCGACCAAACTTTACGGCTTGAGGAGGGCGGGTTATGGAAGAGGGTTGTTGTGAATTTAAGGTGTTTTTGGGTGGACTTGAAGCCATTACTATAATGGAATGTTCTGTTTTGGCTCCTGTGGTTTCCTGAGCTCGTTTTTTCTTTTTCCACAAAACCTGATTTAGCAGAAAATTGATGTGTCCAACGGTTGATAGATCCTTTTTTCTATTCTAAGATAAACTGAAAATCTATCATATCTGATATCTCCTATCTTTAAGCGTTGCCTCTCATTCTCCTCCCTGTTTCTATAGTTATGTACATACTTGCAAAGCTATTTGAATGAAGGCATTACTGTAGTTCATCCATCACAGCTCTGAGAAAACCACATTACTGTAGAGTGAAGTTCATGTCAATTGTAGATTATGCTATACCATTATAGAAATTCACAGAAGTCAAAAAATGAAAAGACCAAAGCAAACACAAGCGTTCAAATTACGTCCAAGTAAATGGTTTGCAAGAATCAGTTTCATACATATATATATATGACCTATACAAAACCAATTTCAACAAGTACAACTCTAAGCAGAGAAACAGATAGCCATGAGAATTTTTAAACCACAAAAGAAAAGGCACAACAAACTGAATGAGGATGTTCTCGGAAATCAGAAATGTTCCCGAACTTATTTGCCGCAGTTGAAGCCACCGCAGACTGAGAGGACGATGATGAGGATCAAGGCAATGATGATTGCAAGGACAATGAGCTTTATCTTCATGTTCTGAAACCACATCTTTCTTCTCATCTGAGTTCCTTGCGTTCTGAAGTCTTGCGCCTGTACACAGTTTTTAGTTCCAAGACAAAATCAGTGAGGGGAGAGAGAGAGAGACTGAAATTAAAACATGTTCGTGTAGATATGGATGTGGAACCACTTGCTTAAGAGAACTAACTAACCTGTGAGCGAAGGTTTTCGGTTTTGTCCACCAGAAGTTCAATTTTCTCACCACGGTCAAGAACCTGCAAAATGAACGGGTATAAACGGTTGAACAATAGGTTGAAAACATACAACTTATAAAGGTAAAACCAAAGGGTCAGAACTGAACCTTCTCAATGTTTTCCATCATGACACCTTTAACTTCAGAAACTTGAGCTTTAACCTTAGCAAGCTTGCTAATCTCATCAGGATGATCCATACAATACTGCATGTGCTCCTTCAGTTTCGACCTTCATAGCACACAAAAGGAAGTCGAGCTACAAATAATGATAATAGCAATCAAAAAGAGATGATCATAAATATATTAGTTACCCAAATTCCTTATTCAAGCTGTTAGCTTGAGCAGTAGCAGCCTTTCCACCACCATATCTCTTGTTGAAATCCTCCTTAACTCGCTCCAAGAAGGCCATAGGAATCTGCCTCCCAGCAGAATCGACTGCAACAACACAATAAGCTGCACAACAACAAAAAGAAAAGGTTAAATCTTTAAATCCATATCAAGACAAATAAAACAGAAAACAAAAACAAGAGCAGATCAACCAATACATCTCTTACAAAGAAAGTTCAACACTGCAATAAGAACACATATCCCAATCATCTCACAACGTTTAGAACAATAAAACCCATAAAGGTCAAAACTTTACACAAAATAAAGACAAAGCAGAAACACAGATCCAGAACAAGTTTTGTTTTTTCAATCAAAGATCTCACAGATTAGATCTAACATCAATCAAAGCTATGCCACATCATCATCATACAAAAACACCAGATCGTGACTTACTGAATCCATTTTCAACCAAGTAATTGAAGGTGTGACCATCGCAGTTGTATGTGAACTTGTTGTTCGAAGAAGGTAGCTTCTGGAGGCACTGAGCAGCGATTGATGTGAAATTTCCCTTGAAATCGGTGAACTCCACGAGGATCACCGTGCCTCTAGCCACGAAACTGTAGATCAACGATTGTTGTTGTTGCGCCATTTTTTTTTAATTGTGTTCTCTCTCTATTGGAAAGAAAAAAAAAAGAAAGACGCTGTTCCGAAGGTTTATATTGACTGATCAGAGAGTTTTGTTATTATATCGGCGTTGAAGGTAGAGATCTAGAAAGACTAACGCTGAAACGCGTTAGAGAATCGATGACTAGAGAAATGAAAATGAGAAAAGACGGTGAAAAGAAATAGCGTAGAGAGAGAGACGCCTAACGTAATTTGCATTTAAGGACTAATTCAGAACACCATTGTCAACTTGTGAATTGAACGAGGGACTAAATTGCAAATTTAGATATTTTATAAATCTATATTATAATAGGGGAGTTTCTTCACTCCCAGCGCGCCACGTCAGCAGTTTAAATGGGTCCCACCCCTATTATTTTTTAAAATTATTAGTGTAGGACAGAAATCTATATTATAATAGGGGAGTTTCTTCACTCCCAGCGCGCCACGTCAGCAGTTTAAATGGGTCCCACCCCTATTATTTTTTAAAATGTTTATCAGATTGTCGTTTTGTGGGTTTGATCGGTGTTTTGTTTTTTTTTTCATGGGTTTCTCCGGGCCCGTTACCGTCCTCCTATGCATCGCCTCGGCTGATTATGGGTTGCCGTCTCCTTCAAGCTCCTTCGTTTGAGGGCGCTTCCTCTTCCACTAGATTTCAGTTTTCTTATGAACTATGATTGTCTCGAAAAAATAGAAGTCGATCGAGTATCTTCCCTGCAAAGGAGTGTCAACAAGTGATGGATAGCAAGGTTCTTCCAGAGGTAATCATGAGATATGTTTCCTCTTTGTCGAGTTAATGAATTCATGCTTCTGTTACGTAAAATATTCGTGCTGATATACACATGAGTGCTTGAAATTAGTTACCTGATCTGTGGATTTTGACGGATTCAGGTTTGATTTGTCAATTGGGATTTATTTTTCTGAATGATATTTGTTAATCAAAAGGCTGAGTTGATTTTCACTATTGTTTAATTTTTTAAAAATGTCTTTGATGTTGACAAGTTTGGTTAATTCTTCATTTCCTTTTCAGGTTAAGATCGTTCACTGGCTAAATCATCTAATTAAATCTTCCATGGTAATACTTAGCGATTATCTAAACAGTTGTTTGGCTATCTCTTTATCTTTTAGAATAAATGTTAAATTAGTTCAAGACGAAACCTGATTTTCAAGATATGTGACTCTGTTTTGAGTACTATCAAAGTCTCTTCGTGAAAGTAAAGATAAAATGAAGCGTGTACTGGAAAAAAAAAGTTGAGAAATTTGAATGCTGAAACTCCATGGCTGTCGCAAGCTGAAACTTAAGCTGGTAATCTGGATGAGAACCACATCTCCATGGCTTTCTCAAGCCTTTTGTTACCCAATCCTCGAACAGAAGAGACTCTGTTTCGAATCTGTTTATTTGGCTCTTTTATATTTAATTGTTTATGATTATCATCTTATTATTGTCTCACATAGAAGATGATAATCAGAGCTTAGCTCTTTCCTACATCGGCTCTTTAACACAGGTCCCAAAGCTTAGCTCTTTCCTTTCATGTGTCAACGGAAATCTCATACTTTTTTCTCTTTCTCCAGGTCAAGAACTGTTCCTGTGATAGAGGAGCGACCACGCGAGCAAAAGAATAGGTTGTTTTCTGTTTTAGGGTCTCTCACTGATCCAGAAGAACAATGAGAAGTTTGCTCTTTGATGTTGGTGTTTTGTTTTTTTCTATCTTTCTCTCGCCGATGATTTTTTTTGGTTAATTGCATGCAGGGACAGGTTGCTTCTGTAGATATTAAACTACCAAGAAGAAGTTTGCAAGTGGAGTTCAGTTGCAACTCATGCGGAGAGAGAACTCATGCGGTGAAGCTGGTGGTGGAGAAGTTTCTGGTGGTGGTGATGCCGGTGGGAGAGAGGCCGATGCAAGCGGTGGTGAAATGGTTGGAGCTGGCACAGGCCGGCTTTGTGGTGGTTGTGGAGACGGAGCTGCTGGACTGATAACTGATGCAACCTTTGGAGCTGGTGGTGGTTTTAGACGGTAGGTATAACTGCTGGTGGAGGTGTAGTCGGAGATGCTGGTGGCGGAGTAGCTGAAACGGGTGGAACAAATGTTGTTGGAGGCGGAGCTTAGCTCTTTCCTTTCATGGGTCAACGAAAGTCTCATACTAAAATATAGATTCGGATTTCGGGGTGATCATTACAAGCTTATTGATAGTAGTTAACATGTTTATTGTGCATGATTGTAAGATTGCAAAAGATTCAGTCTATGGTCTTTCCTATGACTTTGTCATACCCTTGATTTATATCACGTGTATATATATAAATCAAATTCAGAACAACAGAAACGAAATTTTAAATAAAAACTAATTTATTTTATTTTTCATATAAACAAATGTGTGAAATATTTTTTGGGCTTATTCCAGTATTTTGCGGATGGATTAAGTCATGCAGAGAAAGGAGAGCAAAAGGAGTAGAAAACTTGGAAGAAGAATGAAGATGGTGAACAGAACACTCAACACACTATCGATGATCACAAAAAGAGAAATGTTTAAGCAGTGGGAGGGCGTTGGAACCTTCAGAAGAAGATACCAAGTTTCTTTTCACTATGAAGACGCTTCATCCCAAACCTCTCAGACAATCAATAAATGAATGAAAGTAGAATTTACATAGGTGGTGCGGTGACACATGGAGACTGTCATATTTTACCATTCACACGTTCACTTTCGTTATATGCAAACCAATGGTCATGGCAGAGTAAGGCTGTCTTCAAGCTTGGGGTCTTTTGTTATATCACTTTCGTTTTTTTTTGCAAAACCAACATGTTTGATAGACTAACTTTTATAAATAAATGATAAAACTCGATTTAAAAAAGAAGATGGATAATGCTAACTAACCAAATCAAACAAAAAGCAAAAGCACCCCGCGCTTGCGCGGGGTTGAAGATCCCTAGTTAGAGAAATTAGCGAGACTGCACCTCAACACTCCTCTAATTTGCCATATAACCTCCATTAGGAAACCCCTTTTCACTGGACCATAATGCCCTTATACTACTCGCTTCCCTATTCTCACTAGGCCTGCAACCTCTGGCTTTTTTGTCTGCACTTCTCCTTCGCCTCACTGGTCAATAGAGAGTATCACGCCTTTTCATTTCCATCGTGTAATGTTTTCAAACTGCTCTGTCTGAAACCAAAAGCGAACAGTCGCATTTATTCACTTTCCCCCAACTAACACTTCTATTCCTTTATACTCCTTTTTTTCATATCTTCCTAAACATTCTCTCTTTCAATCCCTCAATCTCGCAGTATATTTTCCCCCATTTCAAACCCTAACTTTCGAAAGGCATCAAAAACGCTCTGATGGATGAGGAACTGCTACCTCCGAGAATGTTCGCCGTCGGAGAAGAACCTCTCGGTGAGCGAGTCAACTCTTACCACAAAATCAAGAGGACCGAGATGTTAATCGATGCTCTAGAGCCGGAGGAGTTAGAGTATCTGCGAAATTCAACATTCGCAAAGATTCTTGCCATCGAAGAGAACCCACCCTTCTCTGGTGCGTTTGGTCAATATGTTCTCGTGAGGCTTCTCAAGGTCAATAAGAAATACGAAGTTTGGTTTTTGTTTGCGGGAAATCCTGTCAGAATGTCACTCCGTGAGTTCGCTATTGTAACCGGTTTGAACTGCGGGAAGATCCCAGAACCGGCCAAAAAAAAGAAGAACCCATTGAAGGAGAAGCTCTATTGGAATGAACTCTTTGGGTCCCTGAAGTTCTGTTACGTTGATACCGTAATAGATATGTTGAAGAAGAAGGTCGTTAAAGGCAAAGAGAAGAGGCTTAAGTTTGCTTGCCTTGCAATCACGGCGTCAATTCTGTTTCCTTCTTCCCACACACCTCGCATCATCCCGGAGCATGTTGAACTGATTAGAGACTTTGAAGAGTTTCTCTCATTCCCCTGGGGCAGAGCTTCTTACCACACCCTTGCCACCTCTCTTATTGCAAAGGATGAAATTGCATTGTCCCAGGGTTCTATCGCATTACGTGGCTACGTTGATGCAATTCAGTTGGTACTTCTTGCCGCCATCCCCCAGTTGAAGGAAGAAATTACCCAATCTGAGCCTATAATATTGGTTGAATCTGGCAGCGATGGCGAGTCCACCGAAGAAGAAGAACCCCCCGCTGAAGAAGAGAAAGTGGTTATACCCGAGAAACCATCCCCTCCTGCTAAGTACTGCCTTATTCCTGGTCATGCGAAGACCGTAGATATAGAATGCCAGGTAATCCTCTCTGTAAACCCCTCACGCAGCCGATAAACGGAAAACTAACTGGTAACAATTTGTTTAGCTTAAAACTGAAATCGTTAGGATCGTATTGGAAAAATGATTAATCAAATTTTTGGCTAATCGTAATGTTATCTGTAACTTATTTTTGTAGCATACCTTTCACCGAATTAGAAACCTAAATACATATTTAGCGAAGCCAAACAATCATATCTACCCCATTAATATGTTAGCTGCTAACTATTTCATTCCAGGCGTTAGATTTTTTATTATATGCTAAATATTAATTTAACAGCAAACCACCTATAGATTCATCTTTCTGCAATGTATTAACGGCCCATGTTTTAGTTTGCAATAACCACGCAAAGTTAACGAACCCCTTACTTTGTTTATGTAGGTGCATGCAAAGTCCATCCTAGATGACCCGTATGAAAATTGGTCTGCCGGTCTAGATTTCGACTGGATGGATGAGTTGCAAGACCTAGCTGTTGACAACATGGTCCGACTGATAGCGGCAGGATTCGTTTTTCGTAAGGAAATGTTCAAAGGCGGCCTCAATGCCAATGACCTAACTCGTTTGCGGGCTGAGAAGAAGCAGAAGGAGAAAGAAACAAAAGAAAAAAATGCTTCTGAAGTCACTGATGTTGATGGTTCTGACGCTCGCACGCATAGCCTAGTAGCCAAGTTGGTTGGGTCTCACATTCGCGATGAGATGAGCTCTTTCGAGAAGCGTTTTTACCAAGCTATAGACGCCAAGCTCGAGAAACTGAATTCGTCAACCTTTCAATCCCAGCATGTAGATTCCATCCAGACTACTATCTCACTATGTCTTACTGACATTGATAAGAAGATCACGGACGCTATTGTGTCTCAACTCCAGATAATGCAATCATCCCTTCTCAAGAGTCTATCTGAACTAATTGCGCAGCCCATTCCTAGCGGCAAGGTTCCATGTACTGACACCTCTTTGGGAAATGATAATGGTGTAGTCCCTGATTCAGACACCACCCTTCCTTCTGAGAACCTACCTAAACCCGTTATGCCTTGCAATATTTCCTCTGCCGAGAATGCCGATTCATGCATCAGCGGTGTGCTCCGCGATTTGAACCATGTTCCTGTTCAACGCCCCGCTCAACTAAGCATGGTTGTTGACGATCCAACCTCCACCTTTGGCCCTCAAGTTTCAAACATAAATGCTAACCCTCCACGTACCCCGGTAATAATTACTAGTTGGGATTACTTTTTTCCATTTTTTTGCATATAATTCCATTTTATGTACAACAAATGGTTTAACTGATAATTTTGCGTTAGGACACCTCCAATGACCAGCCGAAGCAGTCAAGTCTTGTGGATGTCACACAGAAAAGTGACATCCGTATAGAAGTACCAGTTGGCGACGCCCACATACCGGAACGAGTAAGCAATCTAACCCCTTCATCTAAGTCTCTACTCCCCGCTCTCCTAATCACCTGTTCTCTCTAGGTAAATGAGCAAGCTTGGCCCGCCACCGTCTCGGACCCGTTAATGGTAAACGTAGCCGCTAATTCTATCTGTGGATGTTAACTTTTTTAGTACCCCCAACATTATAACTTATATTGTTTTTATTTGTTTATTACCACAATCTAGGAGAATGCTCAAGCAGTTGGAGCTAACAGCAAGGTTGTCGACGAGGATGTCTCCCATGAAGTTGACATGGAGGAGGTAAGTCCCTTGAACATTCCTACCCACAAATATACTATGTTTGTATCATATTTTCATTGACTCTTTTTCCAATCATCGTTTTAACGCAATCAGATGTCCATACCTATTAATCTTCTCGAAATGCCGTCTTTCTCTCTCGGGCTATCGCAGGATGATGCGCCATCTGCCAAAGGTGACCCAAAGCCGATTTCATACGTTTCACCATCTAAGGATCAAGTTGATGAGGTGTTGGAGCAGCGCAAGAGCAAGAGGGCTAGGATAATTCCGTCTGGCCTGCAAGACTACAAGTGTGATCCGCAAGTAACAAGTGGTCTCCCAATCATCCCTGACCTTGAACAGCGTTTCAAGCGAATGGAGCAGTCAGTTTTGGCTAACCCGTAAGTAGCGACTCTTACCTTGTTAGGTGCTATCGATGTCTTCACCCCACTAACATAAATCTTAACTCATAACATTATCGTTACAGGGGTATTACTCTAGTGAACGGTTACTGCGTTACTCCAGCTGAATTCTGCGAGATTGCCTACCGCAGGACGCTGCTACCTAGGGGGGTAAGTGGAATATCTCCTGCCGCGTCTATGTGTCCTTGAACGTATCTTAACCTTTCCTTTTGTTTTCTAGGTCGTCGACGCGCTTGTTGGATTTGTGGCTCTTGATTCTTCCTTGGGCTCTAACGTTGCTATATATGAGACGACACTACCGGCATCTATAATGGCACACCATAACCGCTTCACGAAGACCGCAGTCAAAGACCGTTCAAAGCTTAAGTTTTCTGATGTCGCTCTAGGAAAACCGTTGGAGAATTCCCTGGAGAGGATTTATTTTCCTTTCAACATGGACAAACAACATTGGGTTGGAGTTTGCATCGACATGAAAGCGTCAACTCTCCACGTTCTCGACTGCAACACATCACTTCGTACCGACAGCTCTCTGAAGAAAGAGCTCACCCCTATTGCCAACCTGACCCCATATGTTTTGAAGTTCTTCGGAATGATGGAAAGAAACGCCAGTGTCAAGGCCTTTACAGTGTCCAGATGCAAGGGAATCCCCCAAATATCCACTCAGTCTGATTCAGCAGTCATGACAGTCTTGTTGATCCAAGCGCATGCGGCTCATGGCCTCGTTGGTTGCAAGGCTCTCACTCCTCGAATGCTCCCGGAGGCATCAAAGCAATTGGCCGTCCTATTCTTTGAGTCTTTCCCCGTCTAACTGTTATCATTCCTCCCCAACTATTTCACTTCTCTGCTTTCTCGAAACTTTATGTTCTCATTTTCATTATTTTCGGTTATGTACTCTACTCTTTATGTTTTTTTGCATCTTTCTCTTAAGTACTCTAATAATTACCATTTCCCTCTAATTGGCACCTATCTTTCATTTTCTCATTTTATACGGAATCAAGGTTGTACTACGATGATCACAGTTATTTTCATGTTAAGGTTTTTCATTTTTAATCAGTTATAACTCAGTTGATTAACGGACAAAATATGTGTCATAACGATAACTTATTTTGTAGTCCGTTAATATTTGTTTATTTTTTTGGTTATAGTTGGAACAACCAAAAACATTTTCAAAGCAAGGGAACCTGATAAATAAGATGAAATTTCAAGGGTACTTACCTAAGATTATATTCATATGCATTTTCCAGACGTTATTTAAATCCCTCTGTTTAACAAGGTTAACTAACCTAAAGCAATGTTACCCTTCTTCTTTAACCGCTAACATCGACGAAATCAGTAAAATATAATGGTAGCAGCTAACACCAGATAAACACAAACACTTTAACATAAAACGGGGGAGTCTTTATTCATACCCTACATTGCACATATATATGCGTCAATGTGGGAAGCTTAGGGGAACATAGTTTAGTACATTATAACAAAAGAAGGTCGCCCCAGATCTGACCATTACAACAGTAATCCAACACATCTACTCACCCCTACATACTTAGTCTTCCTCTTCATCTTCAGATAGGCATTTTGCATGTGACCTTGTTATGGTCACATCCGCCACACCTGCTGCAAGTCCTGCGGCGCTTGGAGCCACCGCTCATCTGCAACGTGAGATCACGACAGTAGTTAGCACATAGATTATTGCTAATCAAGATTTTAACGTGTTTATTCAGTGATCAACTATTTAAATTTTATATTAGTGAATAATCACAACCTTAACGGTTATCTAGACCTATCGTATACTAACCTTGAATTCTCCACTGGATGGAATCCTAGCTTTCCTTGGCCTTCCTGGCGGACGGCGAGTTGCTGGAGGAAGTAGGTGCCCATTCTCCCCCTCAACACCAAACTTGTACACGGAGACCTTGCCTTCCGCCACTGGGTTAATGCTACCACTGTACGCCGAAGCCCAGTAGTTGTTGCTGTAAAACTGAGAAACCTTGCTCTCTACCGACTCCCTCCCATATATGGATGCCGCCACGGCATGGGAGCAAGGGATGGCCAGCGCCTCAAATTCCTTGCAAGAACACGTCTTCCTCTCCAGATCAACGCGGTGATACATCCCATTCCCATCAACCACTTCGAACTCATGGTTTATGATGTGCTTCACAGCAAATCCTGTGGACTCAGTGAAGTTTTTTTCCAAGATAGCAGTTACTTTCGGAGTTAGCGCACCAACATTCTTAGCCGCTGCATCACGCCTTACAGAGAACCATCCCATCATCATTGCTCTAATATACTCCAGCAGCGGTACAATAGGGTACTCCCGAGCTTCTGACAGCGCCGCGTTCAAGGATTCAGCGAGGTTGCTTGTCATGATGTTGTACCTCGCTCCTGCAGCATGGGCCCTAGCCCAGTGCTCTAGCCCGATTCTGACCAAGTAGTCAGCACAAGCACTATCAACTTGCTTGATCTCGTTGAAGTGCAAGTAGAAATCCTCCATCTTGAAGGCTCTAGCAGCTTTTCCTAAGATGTACAACAGATGTTTCTTCTTGAAGATGGTCTGCACGTTCCTCTGCAGATGTAACAAGCAGGCACAATGCTTAGCTGCTGGAAAAACCTGTAGCCAAATGATCAATTATGTTAAAACATAAATATTACTAAAACACCCTAACAACCATAAGTAATTGTCAAAACTATTTAAAACAGGCTAATTTAGTGTTTATCGATAATACCCATATGTTAACGGCTTATATATTTAATTACTATTAGTTCCTTCTACCCTTACCCGCTAACTAATACATTTACTCGCTAACGTTTAGTCTATCATGCTAATTTTTTAAACGTAGATATTGGTAACGGTGCTTACTCTGCGAATTCCTGAGTAGATTGCAGTGTGTCTGTCGGAGACAAAGACCAAATCATCAGCATCAGGCACCACAACAAGTAGTTTTGTGAAGAACCAGGTCCATGCTGCTTCATTCTCGCTATCTACTATGCCAAATGCAATTGGGAAGATCTGATTGTTCCCATCCTGTGCACTGGCTGTGAGTAAACAACCTCCAAACTTCCCCTTTAGATGCGTCCCATCTATTATGATCACCTTTCTCATGAAATTGAATCCCTGGATGCTTGCTCCAAATGACAAGAAGAGGTACTTGAAGCGCTGAACATTTCTGGGCCCTTTGATTGTCTCCAACCCCACTATTGTCCCTAGATTCGCCATTGCCAGCTGTTGGAGGTACGAAGGCAACGTACTATATGCTTCCTCTGCATTACCACGACCACTCTCTATAGCTAACTCCCTTGATTTCCAAGCCGTCCAGTATGATATAGGCACACTGTGATCCGTCCTCATCATCTCTCTCAATGCACCTGGCCTTGGTCCACTCCCTGTGCCTACGAACTTGCTTCGCATAATCCCTCCGACAATGGACGATGTTGCATGTCTCCTAAACTCCCCCCTCTCGTCAACAGTGCAGCGGTGGTGGCTCTCTAAGGTCTTTATCTCAAACTGTGGACACTCGGGAATCTTAGCAGCGTACACACGCCAGTAGCAGTTAACTCCACTGCATTCCAGGATCACCTTCCCTGGCTCTGACTTTCTTACGCGGTATCTGTATTTGTTAGCCAGAGCATGGAGCGACATGTGGACCTTGAAAGCATCGCGGTCGACGAATACCTGGCCCACGTAGAGATGACCATTGCCCGCCATCTCTTCAACACCTGCAAGCAAGAATACATTACAGAAAACATTAGCCGCCATTTCTGTGTGTAACAGACAACACATTTTGATACACTGCTACATTAATGGTTAACCAATTCTCAGAATACCTAACCGCTCCTTACAATAATTAAAAAAAAACTTAACAGTTATTTTTTTCTCTACCAGTCTACACGTTTGACATACTGCTAATATATTTTTTAACAAAAAATTAAAAAACTAACCATTGTCAGCCATCTCCTCCGCTCCTGCGAACACCCATGACCATTGTTAGTTTTCAATTACTAATTCTAACGTAAAATTACAGTTTTTAATTTAACAATTTATTCAACTCTAACCTTGTCTCTCAGAATCATCACACGGGATATCTTCCCCCTGAGTATTTCCATATCCAGATCCAGACCCCATATTCTGGGTGAGCAACTCCCCCCACGTGATTTCCGGTTCTGTCATCACCTCCTTTCCCTTTCCAGCTGCCCCTCCGCTTGTCGCTAAATTTAAAAATATCAGTTATTTTAATTAGTTACATTGTACATATTTTAATAACACGTTACAACCAATGTTAACTGCTAACAAACCAGAGGGTTTCACTACCTATGGCCAAGGTCAGGTTAGGATCTGATGCTGGGACCTCACCAACCTCCTCAAGCCGTATCACACCATCCTCAGGTGGTGTGAAAACCTCAAGCCCATCTGATGAATCAGTTTCCGACTCTTCATCAACGAATTCCACCGGTTTGAAAACTTCATTCCTTGTCAAACGGACAGCTGTCCTCCTGATTTCCACCATCTGATCAAGGCTGCAGATTGTCATCAACCTAGCCTCGCTAATTTGGAGGTATCCTCCACTACGGAAACCTGGGGCCGTTAATAAATATATTAGTTGTCAACCTTACATATTAACGGCTAAAACAACCAGATTAAAGCTAATCCATACCTCTCCACGGTTTTGGTTTTGGTGGCATAACCTCAGTTCCGTCTTCACTCAGCCCGAACTCCTCCCTCCGTATTGCGCGGTAGTGTCCCACATCCTCGTTACCATAGGCCACACACATGGTCAAATTAGCGAAGTCAAGTCTCACCGCCATGAAAAGCTCCACATCTCCGTCTTCTACAATCTCAACAGGGGGTGTCGTGAAGTCTCCAGGAACTTTCATCCACTCAGGGAAGTCATAGGTCAAACAGACAGGTTCGGTGTGGTGAATGGGGTATTTTTCCCTAACCATAGCCTCCAACTCCTGGTAAGTTTCATTCTCCCTTACCACCAGATCGTACTTCACATGCGTGTGATTAATGTCGAACCTCCACGTTCCGTGTGCTAGCCTGTGCCAATCGCCAACAACAACTCTCACAAGATGACCCATTGTTTATCTTCAACAAATCTCTTCCTTCCTGTAAAAGTCAACAGAACACAAAACACATAATTAATCTCGATCCAACAACAGCATAATTAAGTGAAACTAAATCAGATGTATTACAAGACAAAACTAACTATTACGCTTAAAAATCAATATGAATGAATTTCATACTAACCAAGAGATAACGACCACTGTCAAAGGAGTAACTACCCTCCAAACTCTTAATCACAGTTTTCGTTTTCCCTTAATCTCCCAATTAAATCTGCCTCCCTCTGCTAAGTATATATATTCTTGTCTACAAACCCTAGTACCATTTCCCAAACCCAACACGCAACAATAGTTCCACTTACCGAAGCAATTGTCATCATAACGAGCTCGGATCTTTCTATTAACCAGCGGTTCTTCGCCTCCGGCGCCACCTTGTGTCAGACACGCTGCGTTGCACACGCCTCAACCAAATCCCTGTATATCTGCTTCCTGACACACGCGCCTGCGGACGCCGAACAAAGAAGCGATAAAGGAGGGGCAAAAGCGTCTATCGAGTAAACAATTATCACTGCTTAATTCTAGTTTCAAACCCAATGTCATTTTGCCAATATGGGCCTCTATTGGGTATATCTCGCCCATTGTCCCTATAAATTAACATGTGTGCCTCCTCATAAAAGTTGGCGATCGATGTTGGTATTTGATGGTTTTTCAACTTTCAACGTATGTCCCAGCGACATTTAGTTGAATACTTGAATTGGATGATTAAAATATACTATTTATTTCGTTACAGACAAGTGTTTATCTGTATCCCCAGAATTTTATCGTTGGGGTTGGTAATAAGTTTATATGTTGTAACTTGTAAGTTAGTGTGTTAGGATGTTTTCAGAGTATTTTAGATACAATAGCTTGCATGTTTGTTTTTTTTTTGCTAAAATTTGGAGCTTGCATGTTTGTTGAGAAGTTTAAAATGTCTGAGTCACCCTAAACCCTTCTACAGGCACCCATGTCTGCTCCTCTTTAAGTATATTCCCCATTTATACTTGCAAGTTATTTTTGGGGTCAAATACTTGCAAGTTTATTAATATATTTTGCCACATAAGTTTATAAGAATACCTGAATTCATGCTCCACAACCACACCTTACACTCTCTACTTGATATTCGCACATAGTAAATGCTTTTCCAAATACAACATTTTTGGTTCTCGACACGAAAACAAACAACAAAATGTATGGTTTCAGTTGCTGGTTGAGATGAATGGACCAGCGAACACTACTCGTTAGTGTATAAGAAGCTAGCAAGATTCTATCGCTAGACAGAACGGACAAAGAAAAAGGTAATGTGGAGAGAGAGGCTCCACCTCAAGATCATTGAAAAAAAGCAGACAAAAAAGGCAATGGGGTGAGAGAGGCTCGAACTCTCGACCTCAGGATTACTCAGTAGCTATGAGACCTACGCGCTAGCCAACTGCGCCACCACCCCTGATGTTTATCACCGACATTGGTTTTAATTTCTCCACCAGCAAAAGTCAATATTTGGTTGATTTCTTTTTTATATATTTTTTTAAAAGTTGAGATGCCATCTGAAAAACTTCTTTTAACATCCAGAAGCAAAGAACTTCGAGAAGAACAATTGTATCCATACATACAAGGCTTTATAGAAGATTCCACTTCACGTTTTAAAAAAGAAAAACTAAACACATGACCTGGTCAAGAAGAATACAAGACTCCGGCAAACATTCGTTCCGCTTCTTTATTTAAACAACTATAACAAACTGAAGAAATAGATAAACAAAGACCAGATTCTCTACACGGAGAGAGCTATAAGATAAAATATTTGGAGTGAGAGGGTTTTGTTGGTGGTTGAGAACACATCATAACATTTCTAACGAGCGTCCTTGGACAAAAAGCCTTGCGATTCAACTTTCCTTGCGTTGCGAAGCTCATCAACTCCATCTCCTCTCTCGAACACAGCCGCTGCACCCATCCCCGTCCCTGCCAGATTTTTTCCCAATCAGCAAAACAACAATTAACACTTTCAGACACCAATTTAGAGATCGTATGAGTGAGGTTACAGAGTGAGAGAGAGAAGCATACCAATGCACATTGACACTACCCCAAATCGACAGTCTTTCCCACGGCGTTTCATCTCGTGCAACAAAGTAGCAACGCAACGTGCTCCTGTAAGATATTTAACCAAACATGGTCTCTTAGCTATATAGGTCTATTGTTACTAGCCTAGGGACTGATTGTAGCAGATTAAAACAGTTGTAAGCTGGTTTGTGAAGGCACACTTATAGTATGCTTCAGTAGATTGTTTTGGGTGTGGATTTCCAAGTGCTTGGTTTATAGTTTAGAGTAGCACATTAACCAATTTTCTTATGATTTGGTGAACTGAAATAAAAATAGTGATTTTATAGCTCTGTTCTTATATATACCTGTAGCGCCCAAAGGATGTCCTATGGCCATTGCGCCTCCGTTGACATTAATTTTCTCCGGGTCAAGTCCCAACTTGTTACGGCAATAAACAAACTGAGATGCAAATGCCTGAACACACAAGGATTCAAACCCAAGGTTATCATCAGAAGTCTTTGGAAAATGATATGTGGTAGGAAGATCATGGAAGTGTTTGCTTATTTACCTCGTTGATCTCAAACAAGTCGATGTCATCTAGTTCTAAGCCAGCTGCCTTAACTGCAGCAGGAATAGCAACTGCTGGACCAACGCCCATGATTGCTGGGTCAACACCAACTGCAGCAAATGTCCTGCAATTTTTCCAATAGTGTGTGACTCTTAGGTAAATCTAGAAATGTAGGGAAATACAGAAACAACAATGCAATAGCATGTCTGTGTAAATGAACATGACAAGCATCTTCAGACGTGTACTTTTACAGATTTATCAAAAAATATTACCCACCTGAATACACCGAGAACGGGAAGTCCTTTCTGCGTGGCAACACTTCTCCTCATGAGGAGAACCGCTCCAGCACCATCACTTACTTGGCTGGAGTTTCCTGTTTGAGACAGAACAAATCAAGCAATGGATTCAAAATTGTGATAATAGGAACTGTAGTCTCTGCTATGAAACAATTGATTTGGAAAAGTACCAGCAGTTGTGGTGCCATCCTTTTTAAACACTGGCTTCAGCTTCCCAAGAGTAGCAAGGGTTGTGGTTGGTCGGATCCCATCATCAACAGAAACTGTAATGGGCTTTTCATCACCAGTCTTTGGGTCAACAAGCTGAAATAACACAAATTACCATAAGAACATGAATGAAGAGAAGTCTTAAATGTTACAGTTATTGTATGGAGGGTCTGGAAATACCTTGGTTTTAACCGGAATTATCTCATCCTTGAATTTACCTGCAGCAGTGGCAGCAGCTGCCTTTCTGTGCGAGTCAACCTAGCAATATAATTCAATAGCTTAGCATCGAGAGATCAAATTATGGGTTAATCTTAAAGTACACCATACTGAAAAGAATAAGTTGCCTTACAGCAGCTTGATCTTGCTCCTGCCTTGAGACACCAAAGCGTTGTGCCACATTTTCTGAAGTAACACCCATAGGGAGAAGACAATTCTGTGCTTGCTCAAACTGCTTCACCTGCAATAACACAATACGTTATATAATGCGCTATAAACTTCACAAAGCCAGTTGACGAATAGAGAATCAAGAGAGAGTTACCGCCGGGTTGACTGACCCTTCCCATGCCATGGGATTAGTAGTCATGGACTCCAATCCAGCCCCAATACCTGCACCATCCAACATCATCACCAGCTAAGTTCTTCACAAAAACAAAGTCATCAAACCAATGTAATCAAACACGGCTATCCTCTTATACCAATATCATAAAATCCAGCTTTGATGGCGGCGGCCACGTCAGCAACAGCCTGAAGCCCAGAAGAGCACTGTCTATTCACGGTTCTAACGGGAACGGTTTCTGCCAAAGGACATAACAACATGAGCACACAGTAAACAGACACACACATATTTGCATTTCAGTACATAAAGGACACATACCAGGGAAACCGGCGTAGAAAGCAGACATCCTACACTCGCTTGCCCTCTGAGATCCCGGTGCCAAAACAGTACCGACAACAATGTCACCAACATCACTCGGGTTAAGATTTGTCTTCTCTATCAACGCCTGCACCAAGAAGATAAAAACCAAGTATGATTACAAATAGTAAATGAAATATAAAAAAAACAACAGAATAGAGACCAGACCCTCAAAACAGGGGCAAGGAGATCATCCGGATACGTATCCTTGAAATTGCCACGTTTAGACTTGCACAGTGCTGTCCTATGTGCCCTGAAATGGGTACACATGCTTTGAGTTCATCGTATTGACAAGAAGTGACAAAAGAGATGGGGGACTTACGCGACAATGACTACATCATCTCCATAGAGAGAGGTCCTCTGATACGCAGCACTGTCCCCAGCCAAGCAAGCTGAAGCCTGCTCATTTTGGGGATTTTGAAAACGAAATAAGCTTTTCACTTTTTTAACAGATCAATTCAAATTTGGTGAAAGTAAGAACACATCATCAGAATTTAAGAATTCAGCACGATCGAACAAGAAGCAAACAACCAAAAACGAATTCAATCAAGTGAACCTAACACAACATCACAGCAGCGCATATCGAAAATCAAAATCTAAAATCCAGATCGAGAAGAGAAAAGCTTACAGAGAGAGAGCCCTCGAAACTGTGGGAGGAGGAAGAGGAAGAAGGACGGAGATGTTCAAGAAGAACTCGTTGTCTCTCGATTGCTTTCTCCATTTTTTTTTTCTTTTAACAAAGGATTTGTTGTTGTACTACACGAAACTAGACTCCTCTTCGGGTTTTGATCAATTTATAAAGGGAAAGATAGTTCACCGCTCTTGGCTGTAATAAAATAAATCCAAAGTAAGTAATCAAAAATCATTTTTGTTTTATAAATATATCTTTTTGCTTAGTTGGCAGAAAACATATTATTTCCGGCTAATAATCCCATATTTGGATACAAGTTATCAAATCAAACAGTACCAGCCTTCACCTACTAGCATGTTCACATTTATCAGATATCCATGAGTTTGTAACGTTTTTGGATAACAAAAAGGATGATTTGGTTTTTGATTATTGATGATAATAAAAAAAATTGAGAAAGAGACAATAAGATAAGATTAGGCCTGACGTGTGTCCCAGTCCGTTTTGGGCTTTGAAGTACGTGCCGTGTATTCCATTCCCATCTTCAGGATCATACCCTTTTTTTATTTACACTATGACTCCCAAATTTTTCTCCTAACTTTATTTTCGCCTCACATTTATCATTAAGAATAAAAGAACCCTCTTGTAAACTACCCATGGAAAAAAATAACACGCATCAGATTTCGATTACTGATAGACAAAATTTTCTATGTTTTGTTAAAGCAAACGCATTCAACACACAAAAAATAGTCACCGGGCACAATTTTACACAATAGATCCTAATGCATTCAGCGTTTATATTATGGATTACAACAACTTTACACCGACAAAAGCCGCGACGTGTGTATATGTATAAATACTACGAATTTACAAAATCCATCCTTTGATCTTACATCTTTACATTAACTCGTACTCTCTTTTTTTACTTCATTGGTTAGTTTGGGTTCGTCGCTTGGGTTGCAAGGCAGCTGACATTAGCCTGAGCCTATCAATAATCTCCGTGAAAGATGGTCGTATCGCCGGATCAAATGACCAGCATTGCTCCATCAACTCTCTCCACAGATGATCACATTTCTCCGGCACCGAAGGTCTCAACGTATTGTTCACAATCCCACCTTTTTATTACCAACACAACAAAAATATCAAAAAACAGAACACGGTAGAAACTGAATTTGCTTTCTGCAAGACTATAAAGAAAATAAGAGTACCAATTATGGCGCCGCAATGCATATCTGCGTATGGTTCTTGGCCTGTTAAGATCTCCCACATGGCGATACCAAACGAGAATACATCTACCTAAAAAAAAATTGGGAGATCAAAGCTAAATTTTTCATTGTCATTGGTTGGTTGATCATGAAAAAAAATTGTTGTTGATACCTTCTCAGAGACGCGGTTGCTGCTTCCGTTTAACAGCTCTGGTGCCATCCATGGTAGTGTTCCTCTAACTCCACCAGAGACAAGAGTGTTATGTTTTATTCTTGACAATCCAAAGTCACCAACCTGCATAGCCAAAATTTGTAAGCCTACCAAGTGTCGTTAGGTATAGGAAAAGGTTATAAATCATGGAATTTGCAGATTTCGGTTTTTGTTACCTTGCATATTGGTCTTTGCGTGTCTCTCAAGTTAACAAGCAAGTTATCGCATTTTAGGTCGAAATGAACAATGTTCTTCATATGTAAATACTCCATGCCAAATGCAGCATCTAGTGTTATCATCAGCTTTCTACGCCTATCAAGCGACCTGTGTAGATACTTTCATCAGTATTAACTCAGAAGAAGAAGACTAATTTTGGGTATGCGACCAAAATAGAATGTACCTATCTTTTCTCTGCAAGGCATGTCTCAGAGATCCATTCACCATAAACTCAGTCACAGTCGCCATACTTTCACCAGGTCCTTTTGGTACAACCCCATAAAGGGCCACCACATTTGGATGGTGAAGATTCGCCAAGATCCTAGCTTCCCTCCAGAAATCTTTCGTCTGTACAAAAACATCAGTGTGAAGCTAATGGGAGGAGACACAAGATATAAACTTGAGTTAGTTAAGTTGAACCTGTCGTTCTTGCTCGGATGATCTACCAGAGAAGCAGCTATTCTTTATCCTCTTGATAGCTACATCAGTCCCTCTCCACTTCCCATAATAAACAGTTCCAAATGTCCCGGATCCTAGCTCATGTACGTCCTCAAGATCAGTATTCTTTATAATCTGAACTTACAAAGACCAAAGTCAACGACAAACAACACATAAAACAGAACCAAATGTCTGAAAACTTTTTGCCACCTGTAAGTTATAGATTCCAGCTTCTCCCATTGGATCTTCAGTATCTTTACCTTTACCATACTTTTCCTACATAATAAAAGATGTCATAATGATATGCCTCTAAGAGTGTATGTGTCGAGGAAGAAGCAGCAGAGAGGGAAGAAAGAAGTTAAATGAGAAGCTGAGCTGGCATTAGCCGTTAAGAGATTTCATTTACATATTCAATAATGTTGTTCACGAGCCTTGAACTATAAAAGGTTCGTTAGTCGGTTACAGATATTCATTCTGTTGAGAATCACATGTGGCTTGATCTCGGCTGTGAGATTCAAGAATTGGCTTAGTACTCTGATTTGTAGAGACTAAGAGGGGTGTTTGGGTGGTTCGTAATAAGAATACTCTTTAGTTCTTATCACATAATAGCCACACAAAGAAACTCTACTAGAAAAGAAAAAAAGTTACCTCCATTCTAGGTTCAGAACAAACACTTATGTTTTCTCCTTTTCTTGTATAGGAGTATTCAGAATAAACACTTATGTTCTCTCCTTTTCTTGTATAGGAGTTTTTATCATCTGTAAGAATATCAGAAATGATTTTGTTTGATACATCCTCAACTACGACCCCTGGACCGAGCAGATTCATTTTGTAGAGATCATCCGATGATCTCTGTGTACGTGGAAATACATCAAGATTGTCTTCTCTAACCGAACAATCAGCAAAATTCTCGTTGGTATTGGTGGACAAAGAGAACACAGAGCTTCCAGAGTCTAGTGAACCGATGGAAGCAATCTGGACAACTCTATGGTAGTTTGGACTGAAGGAGCTACTAGTTTCACTTATAACCCCAAGTTGTTTTGAAGCTATATCTAAGGAGCTAGGATCCTCATGGTTCATCAATTTGTGAACTTCTGTGTTGAGTTGAGTCTCGTTTTTTCCTAGTTCTGGATTCTTGAAAGAGAAGTCAGTCTCTTCCCATTTCTCTGAACCAAGCGACATAGCCAGAGAAGGTAATCTCTCTCTCACCATTTGCCATGGAGGTTTGGTAATTGCTTCTAACCGGTTTTCCATTTGGCTCTCATCATGCAACTGTGGATCAGAAACAGCGTTTTTCCTTAGCACCGGTTTCACAGAGCCGGTATAGGCTGGACCGGTTTGAGGATGAGGAAAAACATTCCCACTTGGGCTCCTGTGAAAGTTCCTCTCAGGATGTTTCGTCTCAAACAAGAAAGGGTTCGGCTGTGGAAAGTTGGGAGCAGCCGTGAAAGGGAAGTTATTATCATAGACTCCATATGGATTAACGAAGTAAGAAGTGTCGGTATTGGATCTCTTGTGTGCTGAGGAAGGAGATGGGAGGTCATATGGTATCTGAATCCCAGGCATATAAGGAACAGAAGTAGGAGAGTCTAGAAGACTTAAGTTAGGGCTATAATCTGAAGCAGTTCCAAATTGTGTTGTTGCTTGACTTTTCCCACTTGAACTCTTTTGAGAACTCACATCCACAAAGCCATTAAGAGCTGAAAGAAAATGATAATGTTCAATATCTGTATGCTGAGTGTTTTGGTTTATGTTCTGTGTCTCAGTGGAAGACACAAGAAACACTCTTATCCTCTTGGAACCACCCTTTTCTTCAGCTTCTTGATACTCTTCAATCATATGAAGAAGATCTTCATCCGAGCGAACGGAGATTAGTGCATCAAGATCTTCTCCTGGTAATTGGTACTTGATTGTATGAGGATGGTTGCATATAGCAAATGTCTTTTGCATCAGCTCATTCAAACCAACATGTTTATACGTCGATATTATCCGAGTCTCGCCTCCAATGTAGCTAAGCTTCCCATCACCAGTCCTCGGTAGGATTCTTCCTCCAAAACTGCATAGAAGCTTCAGTTTTATAGGCAAGGAAGCATCTGATGCTGTTTGGTACATCCAAGGCGAGTCAGCAACATCAGAGATGCCGGAATCAACTCTCTGGATCCCGAGGACTCGATTTAGATCCTCGTAATGACTCTTCTCAACATTTTTACTAGCTTTCCTTTGAGCACTATAATTCTTCAAGAACTCATCTGAAAACTCCTCCCCTGTCTGATTGCAAACATTGTCTCCATTCATCTTACTGCCACAATCGGCATTACCGTGGAACATATCCCTGTTTAATATCTAACTTGAACTTCATGGTGTCTCCATTCTCATGGTCGCACAAGAACCAAACCAAGAAAGCAAAATTCTTATTCTTTCATAATACATATCAAAATGTTCAATGTCTGTTCTCCTCGTTCACAAATATCCTCAGTTTCAGATACATTTTGCTCTTAATATCCATGAACATATATCATCTTCAAGCTCTTTGAGAAAGAATCTGACCGCAACCTATGTATATACACAACCTTGACAATATTATAATCCAAACGAGGGAAGGTTCTCGAATGAATGACGCGCTGGGAATTTCAGTTTACCCTGCCTAAAGAGCAACGATGAGGATCCATTACAACAACAATGGGGACAATTTTAAACAAAGAAACTCTTGTTCTGTTTTGTAGTTTTGTCTGAAAATGACGGAATGAACCAATCAATCCCTGTCTCAATCACATAATGTGGTACGAAAGAAAAGTAATCAGAAACGGAGTTAATTACCCGTAGAAAAGGGCCAAACTAGAGGTGAGATTAACAATGAAGAAAACGAAATTTGTGGGACAAGAAAAAAAATAGAAGAATGTTTGTTAAGATGGAGAAGATAAAAATTGTTAAGATGGAGAAGATAAAAATACAAATTATAATCTTGTTTCTAACGAGATTGTAACATACTACTTCTGTTTTCTGTTTTGACATAGCAGTGTTTTCAAAACCGGACCGGAACTAAACTGGAAAAAATTTGGATCACGGTCAAATATAACTTAACTATTGTGATCGAATCGGTTTTAAAAATACTGAGATATAGTAGATGTTTTGGTTAAACATACATGGATTAACATAAAATATTTTTAGAAATATATAAATTAAAAACACACAACCAAAATATATAATACAGTTAAATATTAAAATAACATATATTTTACAACACGATAGATTTCTAATTGATTAAAATTTGTCATATTATTTTAATAAATACATATAAGACTATGTATATACAATATTAGGCTTACAATAAAACATAAACAAAAATATTATTGTAAACAAACATTGCGGGTGAATTCCTAGCTACACAAATATTTAGTTTGAGTTATTAGCTAGATTGCATAGAAATTCCGTTCAGTCCGTTTCCTGTTTCGGAAACTTTTCAAGAAAATATCTCTTAAAAACTTGTGGAAATGCATTGGAAACACGATTTCTGAAAATACAATGAAAACTTGTATTTCCATTTTAGAAACTCGCATCTGATTTGGACTGCAAAAGAATGACTATTTATCATTTGATGATTAATGATTACCTGTTTAATTTTTCATTTGTGTATACTTACCATGGAGTGACTCGTTGTTGAATTTTTTACAAAAAAAAAGAAAAACTAGTTGTTGAATTTTATTTTAATTTTACTTTTCGATTTTTATTGTCATTTCCGTATATTGACTTGACCTGAAATGAAACCGGCTTCATTATTTCATAAGTATAACACTAGACCATGACCGGACCGATGCTTATCTTATTTTTTTATTTTTTAATACAAAATGATCTATTTTAAAATAGTTATATGTAATACTTTGATTTTTGTGTGTGTTTGTAATAACAATCGAATGAAAGTATATAATGAAAGCGTCAAATCAACAATGGTAGAATATAACCGATATATATATATATATGACTGTAGTTAATTTAAAATGTGTTTCAAAATAAATTATTTTGAATTAGTAAAATATATGAAATAGATAAATAAATATAATTTTGTAGCATCAATTTATTAGTACATCTTGTATGGAAATATAACCTATTAAAATGTCCATGTAAGATTTATTAAAAAATTAATAAAATTCATATGTATAAAAAATAGTTTATTGAAAAATATATATTTTAAAAAAAATAGTTGTTTAAAATATGACCTGTATATCTGTAAAAATGTATTTTTATTTATATGAATAATTTTTTTATGAAAATGTACAGCTAAATTGTTGTATATACTATTTAAAATGTATGGTCCTATATATTTTCTACTCTTTAACATTTATTATACTGAATTTATATTGGACTAATATTTTATGAAAATATACGTAACATAACATATTATAAATGTTTCTTTTTGTGATTTTTATTTTAGTTATTACTTATAAATAATAAAAATATAATAACTATTTAAAGATAAGTAGATAATTAATCATAAAAAAATCCTAAAAGGTAGGTTAATTAGTATGAAATTAATTATTATGTATATATGGAATTAGTAAAATAATTGACATATAATTAAGTTCAATTACGAAATATATATATGGAATTAATTATTTTCAGAAACACACATATATATATATATATATATATATATATATATATATATATATATATAATAAAATAGGAAAATACAGAAAATATTAAAAGCTATGCTTATTAATTATTGTTTCTATAATGTTTTAGTTAGAATTTGATTTTGGAAATGCATTTATTAAAAAGAAAAGACAAAAAATCCTATAAGGAATGTTAATTAATAGGCTCAGTGGCATACCATTGTAAATAACACTGAAAACTAAAGGATAATTTATATATGTATTTCAGTTTTAATAATAGAGATGTTTTGGTTTTCTAATTTTTTATATTTTTTAATAAATAAAATTTACAATGCAAAACAACACCTACTTAGTTTTCTAGCTAAAGCAAACAAAAAAAACAATTTAATCACATATATATATATATATATATATATATATATATAATAGACATTTCTAAAACGTCTCCATTTCTGATTTTTTAGAAATCACGTTTTCACATTTCAAAACCTTTTTGTTTTCGCCTATTCGTTTCCGATTCCATACAACTGAGGTTATTAGTATGTTTAATGGACCAGTTTTGGTTCTCTTACCCTACATATGTTTGAAGTAATTAATCTGTCAAACTATAATTAGTGATCTTAAATGTTTGTAAATTCTACCGTAGTTTTTAGTTATAGATTTTCCAGAAACCACTTTTAAGCCAATCACGATTCTGATCAGTTAGATTTTATATTTTATAGGGAATCCACTTTTTACTTCCTCTTACAAGTTACTTCATAGAAACCAAAATCTCTAGTTTAGTGGTTTCTTCCTAATTACATACGACCAAAATAAAACAAAATTGATTTTCTTCTTTTCTTTTATAGATTTCTAATTTTAGTAAATAGTCTACTATATAATACCTACTCTGCAACTCTACAACTTTATAACCACACTCTCAAAGTAAACATGAACTTCAAAAATATTCCACATTGTTAAGCATAATTAGAATTTTCTTTTATATTTGAATTTATTATTTTTAAATAATATTTTATATTTGGATTTAGTATTTTAAAATAATTTTTAATTTATGTATGCTTTTATAATAGCATTTTCTTTTTTTCAGTAATAAATATTTTACTATTAATAACATTTTTCATTTTATTATTTTAAGAGCAAAAACTAGAACCTAAAAACCAAAATCTAAAACCACCAATCAAGTTTAAAAAAAAACAAAAATCTACTGAAAATTCAAAAACCAAAAAAAAAGTTAAAAACAAAAAACCAAAAGCCAAAAACCAAATCTAGAATCTAAGAAAACAATCATCACCAGAGTTAGTCTCTTAGTCCACATATAGTTTTAGTAAATCCCTAAACATTATTTGTGAAGTGATTTGATATATGTCAACACCACATTCAATTTTAACAACAAAAATTACAAAATATGACATGGCTCTGTATTAATTGTGATATATACAATTTTCCATATAAAATTTTTAGTTTTTGGTAAAATGTTTTTAAATATGGAAATGACTATTAATTCATATATCATCATTAATATATATTTTCTATATAAATATTTATTTTTAGGAAAATTATGAAAATATATTATTTCACTACTAAACTAATATATATATATATATTAGTTTATAAATATATAACTTTTACTAAAATTAATTGTAAGCGTATATCAACAAATAAAAAAACTAAAAAAATATTAATCAAATAGTTTTTGACACTTAAATGATTAAATTTTTAATAAATTTAATTTATTCATCATGTTGATAAAAAAAATAATTTTCCCAGTTTAAAATATTTCTAAAATATGAAATATATTTAAAATTAATAAAATATAATTAAAAGTTATCATGTAGTTAAATTAAATAAGAAATAAATAATCATTAAAAATTGTATAATATAATTATTTTTCTAAAATGTATTTTTAACTTTATTAAAACATAAATATAAATAAAATTAAATTGAACTAGTTAAACCAAATAAAAAAGTCTATAAAACGTTTTTTATTTTATTTCGAATCATTTAAATTAAAAATTGAATAATAATAACAAATGCAAATTAAATTTTCTTTTGAAATAAAAAATATTATATTAAAACTAATATTTCTGCGCTTGGCAAAAGAAAACTCTTAGTTTTGATTAGATCTAAGGTCAGTTTTTAAATTAAAAAGCTAAATTATTTTCGCAAATTATTATGATACTTACAAAATTAGAACATATGACAAAGTCCATTTAGATTTATGAGCCGTGGACGAAAAGTCCGGTATCATATTTTCAGAGTTTAAACTTAGTAAAACATTCATAGTTTAGACCTTTTCTTTGTCACTCCCTTTCTGCCGCCGAAAATATGATGCCAAAAATTTGCAAACTCTTTCTCTTCTATCCAATACAAATAATCGGAATTCTACAGTCTCTTATATAAATATGTCAACACCAACACTTTATTTAACAAAAGCACTCTTAACTGATAAAGAATAACAATCTAAAACAATGAAAATTTCATATTCTTCATTCAAATGTTTTCTTTTCCCTGTTTTGGTCATGTCGTTCCTCATGATACATATTGTTTTATCATTGAACCTTACCAATGAGTATCTCAATAAAAAATGCTTCCTTGATCAAGGGAAATACAACTCTGGAAGTGAGTACGAGGATAACCTCAACCGTCTCTTTCGTAAAGTTAGTAGTGATGCTTATGCTGTGATCGGTTACACACACACAAGTATTGGAACATCAACTCCCGATTTCGTTACCATCACTCTTCAGTGTCGTGGTGACTCTACTGGGTCTAAGTGTCATAGATGCGCTGACACCGTAATCTCGGAGGTAAATCAACTATCATATATATAAATATAAAAATTATGTTTTGCGATGTTGGAAAACCTCATCTTTAAACGAGAAGAGAAATAACTACATTACAAAAATCAGATTAGACTTAATAAGAAAGACATCAGCTGATAAAATTTGACATTTTTTATAGTTAGGGGTGGAACAATTATCAAAGATCTTAGATCAGATCTTAGATCAGATCTGAGATCCGTTCTGGATCCACTCCAATTATCCAGATATCCGAAAGGTCAGACCTGTTTGATTAAACCTTGGATCACTAAAAACATGGATATATGGATTCTATGAATATATATTAGCGTTTTAGTAATTGATCAAAGATAACATTAAACTTATACATAAAATTCATTTTAACTATTTTGTAATATTACTTTTACTTTCTTAAATTACTTTGAATATTTATTTTATATAATGTTCCAAAAATTAAATTTGATATTATTTGAATATTAATCACTATTTGTCAGGATTCATATCAAATTATGAATATCTACTGCTATTTTAGTATTAAGATTGATATCCAATATCTTGATATAAAAAAATCATGAATCCAGATATGAATAATCATAACATGGATCTAACAGATCTGTATACCTTGAAGTATCTGGATATCTAGACTAAACTCAGTCATTGTTAAATAGACATCACAATTTATCATAAACTAGATTTTGAAATTTATTTTCAATAAAAATTATAATTTCAAATATTTTATAGGTTTTGTGAAGTTATAAAATTTATTTTATTTGTTTAAGATGTGCTAAATTTCTGGGATTAGAAAGAATTATGATCCACACATTATATTATTTTAATTTTAGAAATTAATAACTACATAGTTTAGCCATCCATCTTAAACTTATGAATAGAAAATGTAACTTTATTTAGTGATATCCGTTTGTGTTTGTGAAAATAATTTGCAATATGTACGACAAAGCTCTATTTATATTTTTGTTAAGTTCGAACTTATTTTATGACGTGAGATAAAAAAAAATATAATATATTTTAACCGGTTTTGCATTGGTACCATTTTATAATAATTTTATAAAAATTAATATTTATGTTCAACCCATTGTATTTTATTATTATTTTGCATATGTAATATAATAAACATAAAATATGAAATTATAAGAACTTCAACCACAACTTGATTCATTGTATTGCTGAACAAAAATATAAACTAGTTTTAATATTTTATTTTTTATGTACTAATATCCTAAAAAAAATCTGTTAAAATTAAGTATTTAACTTAAAAGTGTGCATGGCTAGGCAATATATTATGTTTTGGATTTTATTCCAAAATTTATACACAATCTTTGGGAAAAATAACGAGTTACCAAAATTATGAAGGTAAATATTATTTCAAAAAATTACAGATCTCCTACTTTAACCAAAACTAAGATTTGATTCATATGCAATTTCTTAAATAAATTATCACATGACTTATTATATCCAAATCTCCGTAAAAAAATCATTGGTTGAGATAGATATTGATGTAAATGGTCTAAACTTAAAGGTTGAATTATTATAGAGCAACATGTGTTAAAGGTGTATATATGAATCATGACTAAAAACCCATTGAATTACAGGGGCGAAGCCACCTTACCCACTATGTGTGCAAGTGCACACGTAAAATTTTTAGTCTTCGCTTTTTTGTTAGATAGATCATCAAAAAATTGGTAGATAAAATGGTAAATCTTGAGTTGTACACCCCCAATAATTCAGGTTCAATTCTTTCTTATGCATTCCTTTCTTTTATTACTGATAGTGCACCCACTTAACAAAATTCCTAGCTTCGCCAGTGGCGAATCTAGGTGCGTTAAGTTGGTGGCACTTGCCCCCATTAAAATTTCAAATCCTTTCTAACATGCCCAAATTTTAGCTGATTTATTCTAGTAAAAAAATACATTTTAAGCTTAGTTTTATATGTTTGTGTGATTTGCCCCCTCAAATATTTCATGCTGCATTCGCCACTGAGCTTCGCCCCTGATTACAAATATCGTGTAAATACATATTACCAAGAAATGTATATAGTCGTACTGTTTGTACTCATAATTTTTCTTTTCCACCGAACTGTAGTTCTTAGGTGGTTTCGTTTGTTTCTTTCTTTTTCCAGCTTAATAATATTTAAGTGGGTCTCATGAAACTTTTATTTTTCATTTTTCTCGATTTTTAAGTGGGTCCCATCATTTTTTTTGGATATAGAATGTGGCATATATAGATAGTAATTATAGTGTCAAATCATGGACAAAATTCTAGAAGGTATTTTGATTTAATAATATAAATGTTGTATAGAAACCAAACTAAATATACATGTCTTTGTTAAATGCAACTATGTTAATAATGGTTGAAACTATTTATACATGTGTGGTTCCTTTAAAGCCTTATTTTTAACATTTCTCCTGTTCATCAAAATAATCATTTACTAAAAAATAACTAGGAGAAGGAAGCTTTAACATAATATTAAGTCATCATTTAAAATCATACAAAATATATATGGTTGTATATTGCAGTTCCGTAAGAGATGTCCGAAGAACAAAGGAGGAATAATATGGTACGACCAATGTTTTCTCTATGTTACTACAGTCGAAGAAACAGTTCCAATCAAAACTAATTACGAGAATATTTTTTCTATGTACAACTCAAATAACGTGAGAGGAGATGAATTTTTTTTTGCCAAGAGGGTGATGGATTTTTTATCTGAGCTCACACTTAAAGTCGAGAAAACAATCAAGGGCGATCACTTCATATCATATGCGGCAGGGGAAAAAAAGCTTGGGAAAAATAAAGTGTATGCAATGGTGCAGTGTTTACCACTAACATTAGATTGTAAAAGTTGCTTGGAATGGAGTATCAAAAAGCTTTTCAAAAACAGTGACATTAAACAAGGAGCAAGAGTTTTGGGTACCAATTGTGGTGTAAGATATGAGTTATACCCTTTTCTTAGGAGTTAAACAGTTTCACTGGTGTGAATGCATCCTTTTCATAATTTGTAATTATGAGTATTGTTTACTTTTTTATTAGCTGAGATGTAATATTCATATATCAATTAAAACAGTGTTTACAAAAACATATCCTAAGAAATTATTTAAAAGATCAAAATTGTTATTTTCAACAATGACTTGTGCTCTCTCCTTCTCTTGTATAGGAGTTGTTATCATTTGACTTAATATTAATTCCATGAGGAACAATAGTTGCATCGTTTGTGACATTCCTCAAATATGACTGGACCGAGCAGATACTTCTTGCAAAGATCATCAAATGATCTCTGTGTTACATGGGAATACATCATGATTGTCTTCTCTAACCAAACAATCAGCAAGATTTTCGTTGGTATTGAAAGAGAACACAGAGCTTCCTGAGTCTTGGATGGAAGCAATCCTGACAACTCTAAAGTAATTAGGACTGAAGGAGCTACTAGTTTCACTTATAACTCCAAGTTGTTTTGAAGCTATAACTATGGAGCTAGGATCCTCATGGTTCATCCATTTTTGAATGTCTGTGGTGAGTTGAATCTCATCTTTTCCTAGTTCTGGATTCTTGTGTTAGTTACATCGTGTTTCACAATGACGGTGAAATGGACGTGAAGTTGGACGGTAAAAGAAGTGAAAACACAAAAGTCAAAGAAGGAGGTGCTTGCTTGTGGCTTTTGTCAACAATTTGAAGAAGCATTGCTGATCTGGTTTTAGACAACCTGCTGGAACAAGATGAACTACAGCATGGATTACATGAGATTGATGAAACAGATAAGAACCGTGGCTGTGAGTTAGAAAGCAAAGGAGACAAAGATAGCAAAAGGCAGATACATCTATGTACTTGTGTGTATGAGTTCGTGTTGCTGTGGTTATAAGAACAGAACGCTTGTTACAACCAAGAGATGAATCAGACGTGTTATTAACACATACAAGAAGCTGATATGGCAGAGAAGCGTCCATGACACAGAAGCTTACACCGCAAGTGTTGTTATGATGGTGGTGTGTTGTCGAAGGCACATCCTAAGTTGTTGAGACGAGAAGACGTTAAGTCACGTGATGTTTCAAGTGAACAAGAGATCACGTGGAGGTTATTACTTTGCATGAGAAGCTCAACTTCATGTAAAGCCTTAAGGCTGATGTGGGCTTAGAGATTAGGGTTTTGTAACTAGCGGAGATTAAATAGATCGAGACGGTGACAAGAAGAAATTACACGTCTAGGGTTTATTGAAGATGCATATGTGTGTGGCGTCGTCTTACTAGACAGTTGAGAGATTTATTGGTAGTTTTGTTCTAGAGAACTATACTCGTCAGAAAAAACAATGAGTAGTAATTGCTTTTTCATTGTAATTCTAGACAAGAACGATAGTATGCCGTATAGAAATTGTAGGTTGCAACTTATTCTAGTGAATGAGTTCTAGAAGTGGTCTCGGAGATGTAGGAAACGAACCTCATTAAAAAATGTCTAGTGTGTTCATGTGTGAGTATGAATGAGCATAACCTAAAGAACACATAAGACATTTTTTATTTAGATTTAACTCAGTTTTAAAATTAAAGAAAAAACTAGTCTTTTTGCAAAATACTTAATATACTTACAAAACTAGAACATTTTACAAAGTCCGTTAAGTTCATGAGTGGTGCCCGGAAAATATGGTATCATGTTCCTAAGAGTTTAAATTTAGTAAAACATTCAGAATTTAGACTTTTTCTTTGTCTCTCCATTTCTACTGCCGAAAATGCACAAACTCTTTTCTTCTCTGTCCAGTGAGCAATTAACTAAAATTCTCCCGAGTTTCCTATATAAATGTGTTAAAATCAACACTTAATTTATCAGAATCATCTTTTACTGAAAAAGAATAAAAATCTAAAACTATGAAATTTTCTTTTTCTCTATCCAAAAGATTTGTTTTCTTTATTTTGGCCATGCCTTTTCTCATCATACATAGTGTTTCGTCACTAAACCTAACCAATGACTATCTCAACCACAAATGCCTTAATGAAGGGAAATACAGCTCGGGGAGTAAGTACGAAGAAAACCTCAACCGTGCCTTCGACCACATGCGTGATGACACTTATGCTGAAACAGGTTTCGCACACACAAGTTTTGGAACACCTCCTGATTCTGTCAATGTCATACTCCAGTGTCGTGGTGACACTTATGAGTCTAAATGTCACACATGCACCGACACCGCTCTCGCTGGGGTAAATTAGCCGTCATAACATTTAAATATAAACATTACGTTTTTGTGGTGCTATAAAACTTTATCTTTAGGCCAAAATAGAAATGATTACATGGCACAAAAATCAGATTGGAATCAATTAGAAATCATCTAACAAACTTTTAAATTTGTTATAGATAGGGATGGATCAGTATTCAAAGATTTGGGACCACCTGATATCCACTCGGATGCATTCTAAATATCCAAATATCTAGAAGGTTGGATCCAAATAATAAAATCTTAAAAATCGTATCCAGATTCAAATATCTTGATTTTAAAATCAGATATCTTGATTTTTAAGTCTGAATATCTTGATTTTGAATTCTGAATATCCAGATCTAGATTTATAAGTATATTTAAAAAAGTTTTTAATATTTTTTTGAATGATATATAACATCAAGTTTTATCAATATATTTGTAATTATTTTTAATATCACTTTTAGTTTTTGAAATATTATATTTTGTAAGAAAAAAATTTCATCTTTACAATGTTATATAAATTTAGTTTGATATTATTTTAGATATTTTAATATTATTGTATAGATCTGTATCCAAATATGAATATTCACTGTTAGCTTAATATTTAGACTAATATGCAGTATCTAGATATACAAAAATCATAGGTCCGGATATAGATAGTGTAAGCAAGGATATGATTGATTCAGATACCCTGAAAGTTCTAGATATCCAGGTGCATATCAGCCCTATATATATTTTTTGTCATCCATTTTATTATTGAAACCTAAACGTATGGTTTAAATTTTTTGTAGAAACATGAATATATTGACGACGTTTTTTTAATCAAATGTTATGTAACCATTTTAATAAATGTCGCAAATTCATTACAAATAACTATGAGAAGAAAGCTTTACACTGACATATATTAAATCATAACTTAAAATGATACAAAACATAAATTGTTGTATATCGCAGTTTCGTAAAAGATGTCCGAGGAACAGAGGAGGAATAATATGGTTCGACCAATGTTTTCTCTATATTAGTACGATTGATAGAGAAACACCATATAGGACTGACTACAAGGATATTTTTACAATGTACAACCACAATAACGTGAGAGGGGATGTAAAAATTTTCACCAAAAGAGCTATCGAGTTTTTCTCTGAACTAACTCTTAAAGTGGAAAAGCACCCCTATGATGGCCTCGGCCTCATGTATTACGCAGCAGGAGAAAAGAAGTTTGGAAAAAATAAATTATATGCAATGGTGCAGTGTTTAGGACTAACAATTGATTGTAAAAGTTGTTTGACATTGAGTATAAAGAAGCTTTTTGAGAACGGAAATATTAAACAAGGAGCGAGAGTTTTGGGTACAAACTGTGATGTAAGGTATGAGTTATACCCTTTTCTTAGAAGTTAAAACATTGTTATGGATGTGATGTATACATCCTTTTCATAATTTTTAATTTTGTTTTAGTTTTTTTTTTTGCTGAAATGTAATATTTATAGAGCTTATTGGCATATAGCCATATTTCAGTGTTAAATTAAGGAACTAACAATGATTTTGATAGAATTCATTGTCTGGTTTTTTGTCTTCCTTTCATCCGGTTATACCCTTTAATGCAAGCAGTTGCCGGTTTCATATTATAAAGCAAACGACGTGGTGATTTTGTGTCGCATGATAACACTCACGTAACTTAGAAAACGCGTGACATAACTCTTTAAACACATGAAGAAAGATATATGCATAAATAAGAGGGGGTAATAATTGTAGATATACGCTGTTAACGTAACAGTGAGTTAAACATAACGTTTTTATACTGTTTGTATAGGTTTTCATATAAAGTATACTAGATAAAATAGAATCATTACAAATGTCACTTTAAGTGGAATAGCATCAGCATTATTTCGATAGAGCTGAAATATAAATGATGTAAGGACAATATGTAATGGTTAGCCCAGAAGAAAACTTAAACCCTAGTTGGAAATAGAAATCATAGCTACAATCATGAATTGAGAAAGTAAAGAAAGTGATAATATACCGTCTTCCATTCCACTTTTAATATATAGAATAGTATTGAAGTAAATGTAGTTCTAAATAAGATAGGATTTAATGTAGATAGTAAGCCATATATGACCCATATACATAAACTATGTGTTGGTTGTACGAAACACCCACAATCTTTCTATTTTGGATCAATGAAATGATGCAAATATTAACTTAATTATAATATATGGCTACTATGTGAGAGTCTATTCCATATTCCATACTATGTTATTTGTTGTTATTTACATAGTAAAACAAACATTGATGTACATAACATAAAAACTAACGGGAGATTGGTAAGTAAGACATGACAATGAACACTAAACCCAAGTTCGGGGAATGTAAACCCTCATCCACTTCAATCCAAATCTTTTAGAAATTAAACCCTTGTCAGTTGTAAATCCTTGAATGCGGAAATGACAATTCATTTTATGTTACTTGATGTTATTTGCATCGTCCAGCTAGCATTAATTTGCATAAAATAGATAACTAGGGGGGGGGGGGGTTGGTAATGGAACACCTAACAATAAGCACTAAACCCAAGTTAGGAAAATAAAACCCTCATCCATTGCAACTTAAATATTTCATAAATTAAACCTCATTTCTTGAATTACAGAGTCTTGTAATTACATTCATCCTCAGACATATGGAATAGACATTGAAAAATATAGACAATATAATTGAAATAGGGATGGTGGAGAAGGTATATTCCCCCATCTGCAATACTTGACCGACCTGTGACGCAACCAACATAGCCAAGTCTTCATCCTCCAACGCACTCTTTAGCACTTCGACCCAACAGAAGTTAAAGTAGTTGTTAACCTTTTTCTTTCCAGTGGGCTCATATTTTGTCTCGAATTATCTATATATGTAAGACCTAAGTCGTCCATGCCAAACGAGCAAACACACAACCCATAAATCAAAATGATAACATAATAAATACATTGCAAAGCAGAATAACATGTGATACTATACTCAGTGGAATAGTTTAAGTGGATATAAATACTATTTCATTTCAAATGGACTCGAAATCATACTATGTCTACTTACAGAGCATTTGTAAGCCGTGATATTCTACGTATCTTCCCCTAAATTACTACACTACCTAGTTTGCAGCACCGATACAAAGACAATAAATACATTACAAAGCAGAATAGCCTGTGATACTATATTCAATTGAATAGTTTAATTGGATATGAAAACTATATTATTTCAAATGGACTCAAAATTATACTTAACCTTTTTCTTTCCAGTGGGCTCATATTTTGTCTCGAATTATCTATATATGTAAGACCTAAGTCGTCTGTGCCAAACGAGCAAACACATAACCCATAAATCAAAATGATAACATAATAAATACATTGCAAAGCAGAATAACATGTGATACTATACTCAGTGGAATAGTTTAAGTGGATATAA
Organism: Hirschfeldia incana; assembly: GCA_026261945.1. NCBI lineage: Eukaryota > Viridiplantae > Streptophyta > Magnoliopsida > Brassicales > Brassicaceae > Hirschfeldia > Hirschfeldia incana. Next base: position 2,400,128 of record JABCMI010000040.1, on the reverse strand, counting down.
ATACTATTTCATTTCAAATGGACTCGAAATTATACTATGTCTACTTACAGGACATTGTAAGCCGTGATATTCTACGTATCTTCCCCTAAATTACTACACTACCTAGTTTGCAGCACCGATACAAAGAC